>JAAONU010000015.1:5519421-6719421 GCA_012932295.1 Cyclina sinensis
TGTGCCAATTGATGTTTTTAAGGCATGTCTGTCTATAGTCAGAAATAAGTTCAAGTTTGGTACCTTAAATTGAAATTAAAGCACACCAATTTCCAATTTTACATTTTATTGCATGAAACATTTTACAATGTTTATAGCAAGCAAAATAAATATATCCAGTGAATAAGACATTAACATTAACATGAGCACAATAAATGCACAAATAGCAAGATTTGTTTTCTCACAAAGACGAGAATTCGTGGAATAATTCTACAGCATATTACCTTACACAATCCAAATTTTATTAGCCGAAAAAAATAAACCTTGCAAAACTGTATGAAATATTCTTTGATGTTGAACACATAATATTTATAGATTTGTTCAAGGCCAGTGACAAAAATAACGGTTCAAATATTTACTTCTGTATTTTGGGCATACTTGCAAAAGTGATACTCAGATTCCATTGATTGCATGCATCATGAGTTACAAAGGCGTTTTTTTTTTTATTTTTATTTTTTTTTTTTTGTTGTTGTTTTTTTTGGGGTGGGGGTGGTGTCGTCCCGTTTCTATACTAACCGATGTGCAGAAGTTCTAAATTTTGCATTAGTGTCAAGATATTTTTCTCTTTTAAACTCATTTTTTAAAATTGCATATGTTTTTAATTTGTTTGAATTATTTATCTCAGATAATAATTATCAAAAAGTCTTTGTTTTATAATTTGAGTGTGGTATTATCAAGTTCCTGTCTAAGCCAAACATGTCTGAAACCGTGTTCATTCAAAATCAGTTTTATTTGGGATACCCAGTTTTTGTTTTTGTATATTAAGTTATTTTGATCATATTGTTTTAATTATTATATGTCTTTTTAACAATATTTTCATTGTTTGGTGTTACTAGCTTTTTCCAGTATTTAATCATGTTATATTTCCGCATGATAGCATTGGTACACGACCTAGCTCTCCAGAAAGAGCTGCTAAATTCGTTGATTTTTTTAACTCCTATAATTTTTCTTTAAAACCTTGTGTCAATAGTACGAGCACTTATTTAGTTTTGTCGATCAGCTGGCTGTTTTATCTTGAGTAAGATGCAAAGTGTCACAAATATTGAAAGGGCCAGCCTCCCGGGCTTAAGAGACACCATTATCTTTATATTGTATTTTTGTATTACAAGTTCGTTCTTGTTGCATGAGCTGCTGCTCCTGTACTCAAGTTATAAATTATAATGTGAAGAGATGTTTCAGGCAAAGATAGGGAGAGCCGTACTAAGTTGATAGAATTTGTGGCTCAAATCTTTTGCATTGTCTATCTATATATATTTTATCTGTATATGTGTATAACTATTTTAATTGCAATAAAATATGTTTAAAGTAAAGGTAAAGAATGTCTAAATTTTGTGTCTCTTCAATCAGGTTACACTTTTGTTTTCTAACTGTAGTAATTCTCTTGCAGACTGTGAAAAGACGCAAGAGCATCGAAATAAAGAATTAGTCATGAAAATTTTTGAATTTGTTAAATAAACATGCAACAGAATATTACAAACAGAAATAGCAGTAACAATACAGAGTAATATTTATAACAAATAATTTCAACCATTTTATTACAGTGTAAATTATTAACATAATTATCATCATCATTATTGTTCAAGGAATAAAAGTTCTTAACTCTTTTCAAAGTCTTTTCTCAAATTAGAAATTATCTTCCTCACACTGAAAAGCCATGGGTACTACATATACATATTCCAGCTAAATTAAGCCGTTAGAGTTTGTACTCATGATGTACGGGAATTTTTAAGGCAGGAACTTCTACAATAAGACCACGAGTCGGCGTATAAGTCACAGTTTTACCCATCTAGGCGCATGGCGTCATTTTGTGTGAACATAGTTCTACCTGCTTGCTTATCAGCTACTTTTATGGCGATATTTGAGAGTGTCCGCTTTTTATAGGGTTTTAGAGGTCAAATTCACCTCGACATGTGAATTTTAATTCATAAAGTAGATTTGTATATATAACTCAATTGTCCTCACCCTCTGATATGTAGTAGCTGTATTCATATTATCTGGAAGCAACGTAGGTGTTACCAATCATTTGGGCATATTCTGTACGCGGGAAATGGTTACCTCCCTTATGCCGTAAAATACCAACCAATCATATTTCACTCATTAAGTACAGAAAAAATGTCGAACGGGCGCGGGACAACCATTGATACAAGAGGAGAATTAAACGAATTAGTTCGTAGAAGAGCAGAAATAGCGGTAATATATCATATATTTATTTATTCAAATAATATGAAAGTCATGATCAGTTGAAAAAATCTTTCTGGAAGACAGCATTCAGTTTAAACTCTAGAGGAAAATGCAAAATGGCGAATTAGGTCAAATATGACGTTATTTCACTTCCGGGTTTCCCAATGGAATCCCCCTGACAGTGATAAAATGATACACCGCACCAGCTCTTGAGATTGAGATAGCTTGACAAAGCAATGGCAACGTAAGAACAGGTCAAACATGTTGACTGCATCTTACTAAAAATTCTTTAACTTGGGAAATTATTATCTAATACTGAATAGTCAGACCACAGACACTTGGTGTAAATAGATTGTACTTGTTTTAGTCCAGTAACCTTTTGATCTATTTTTTACTGGCAATATCCTCCGTTTAGGGCACAAATTAAATATCCAAATGAAAAATAGGTGCCCGAAAGTCTCGTAAATGAGACTGTACTTGTTTCACACATGTGAAGGCACAAGGTACTCGGATTATGATTTATACCTATACAAGTTTTGTGCCTGCCTGAGAATGTTTCAATAATTGCTTTAACCCCAAGTGTGTGTGGGTCAGACTATAGTATAGTTGCCATTCCTGAGTTTATTTATTTTCGGTGCAGCATTAATCAGGGTCCTTTAGCTGTAAAACACATTCACCCTATTTAGTATTATCTGTGCCCATAGGTCCATTTGCCTTGATTTCTGCTTGATGCCGTATGCAGAGGTAAGTTATTTAAGGTTGTAGGGGATAGTGTCAGATACTAAAAGCATCCCATTCTAGAGACACTCCAAGTTCTTTTCCTTGTTCAGTGTATAGCACTGATACATGGTACCTTTGTTTAAAATCTCATCAGAAAGTCAATTGGATATGTTACTGGAGGAAAAGGAGATGGAATTCATGACCCCTGGATTACCTGTCCAGCGTGTTTCTACTGCCACTAATCAGAATATAGTACAGTTCGCATGATATGGACATTTTTCTCTTTAACTCCACAGACAGGAGAAAATTAACAAAGAACTTTGGAGAAACTCTAAATCACGGAGGTATTGTGGATGTGAATTTTGTTTGACAAGGGACACTATTTATTGTGGAACTGCATTGATCAATCTTCTGATTTTTACCTTGATGGAAAATTTTCAAATAATACCCCATTTCTTTTGAAGGATCTAGAATACACCGACTGTCCTCAGCTCAAAGTACCACATACTCATCTTTCAGTAAAAATTCTTGTTTGATAATAATTTTATTATTAACATTAATTATTAATTAAATTAAACAATACTGTCCTTAATGCTGTATGTGAGGTATTCTTATTGCTATATATGAAATGTTTTCACATCGACGTTGTAAATGCTATTTGTAAACAGGTCTAAAATAACACCAATCCTGCGTCAACAGTTTCAGTCCCGTTCTGCCTGTGTTAACATGAGCCATTATGAGGTTTTTGTGCCCTTTTCATCTGTGGGCTATAGGGACCAGAGTGCTCATTTGTTAAAATATCTAGAATGGGTACTGTAGACTCCATGCATTTGGTCATCCAGCATTTAAGTGTTTATGTCTTTGAAATGTTTTGTCAGTACTTTCAAGTTTGAACTATTAAAAATGTTCAGCAGCAGTTGTAAGATCTGAGACACGTTAGTAAATTCATTTTTTGTCATATCTCATTTTTATGTTGAAAGTTATGCGCTGAGTTTGTTTTGGACATCTGTTTTCAAGATTAAGAGCAAAATGGATTTGATAAATTTTGAACAGACAAGTTACTTCTTATTTTTACTTGCCAGATGAATGTTTTGGCTTAGCCATATTTTAAAGAGTCACAGAGTTATTCTAAGACTGTTTATTTTTCAGGAGACACTCGCCAATTTAGAGCGACAGATATATGCTTTTGAAGGCAGTTATTTAGAAGACACACAATTATATGGAAATATTATCCGTGGTTGGGACAGATACCTCACCAACACAAAGTAAGGGCATACAAGTCTAACTGAAATGTACATGTAACTTGATGATAAGTGCGATATCTTGTGTTTATGCTACAAAGTTTAATTCATATTTATTATTTCCACCTTTTGTGCCTGACCATTCAGTATATCTGACAAGGTCATGTTGTCTTTGACATAAAATCAGCTTGAAGGATTTAGAAAACAACTTTGTACATATTTGCTAACCATTTCAAGATGAAAGGTTCAGTACAGCTTAGTTTAAGGTCAGTGTCACTTCAGGCTGTATACATGTATGATATATATTATAAACAAAACCGTAGTAGATAAAAAATTTGTTTCTTTATTGACAAACCTTTTGTGTTTTAGAAATACAAACAGTAAGGCTGACAAAAGAAACAGAAAATTTAAAGATGCCGACAGATTATTTTCAAAGTCATCAGTCACCTCAGCAGCGGTAAGTTGTGAGATTTTTGACAGTCTTTTGTCACTCCTGCAACCTGTCTTCAAACCCACCTTAGTTTATATTACAGTTTATATATCGAAAAGTGTTGATTCTTTTAAGCTAATGGGTTTCAGTTTATTTTTTGCATAGCTGATTTATATAAGAGCTGCATTTTACATTTCCTTCTGTTTGTTAGGAATCAGAGTCACTGTTTGCAGAAATATTTTAAGGAAGCCTGTATAACTAAATTATATTTATCAGTATTCTTGTAGCCTTGAAATCATGAACAAAATAAAGTCGTATAAAGTAAGAAATAAAATTCAGTATTTCTTTTTTCCATGCATTTCAATGATCAGCAGTGAAACTCGATATAAGAATTAAGCATGAAGTTGGCAAAAAATTAATATTCATTTGAACAACACTTAGAAAGGAGGGGTTTTTTTTCATTGCCATTATTTTGCATTATTTATGTGTATACGTGTGGTAATATGTTTACTTTAAACTTGCAGGCTGTAAGTGGATTACCTCAGGCAGACCAGCTCTCTGAAAAAAGTAAGTGTTCAGAAAAAGAGTAAATGGAATGGTATCTTGTATACCTGGTTTGTGTGAAAATGAAAAGGGGGTCTATTAGTATTATTAGTTGAGATTTTTGACAGGTTATTTGGTATATTGTAAATGGTTGGGAGTTAATTAACCCAAGCTGCAAGATGAGTGTTTTGTAAGCATACAACTTTTATACCAGGGCATTTAACCTTTCAAAATTCTTTTACAACAAATTCACTATCCTTCACAGCTGCTTTCTTTGGTTTAGATTTATTTTCATTGACTCCAAATTTATCATTCTAAAGGGGAGCTGTATATAAATGACAAAGCCATGTGAATGGATAATATTAACATAATGATTGTCCAATGAAAGTCCATTATGCATACATGCAGTATTATAAAAAGGTTTGTATTGACTTGTCATGGCCCATATGCTTTGCAAAGAATCTAAGCTCATTTAAAGAACTCTCAAAGCACCACTTGGGATTGAACAAGTCTTTGGAGAGAAGGTTTACCACTTGTTAATAATCAAGTTCCCAGTGGGATTCGAACCCGCACCAAAAGGCATCAACCGCCTAGCAATGCAAAGTAAGAATGCCTTAGACCACTCGGCCATCCCAACAACCTCAAAAAAAGGTTGTGCAAATAACCAGGATGTCCATGTGTCCACCACACCACACTGATGACAAGTGTAGATATATGACAACACTGACACATGCAGATAGCTTGCTGGACTAGATGTGTTTGTTTTAAGGTAATCTTTGTGAAATGGATGATATTGAGACTGGGGATCTATCCAACAAGATGCAGATGTCTGAACTAAAGTGCAGATGTCTGAACTAAAGTGCAGATGTCTGAACTACAGCACTGATATAAGAGGAAGAAAGGCTGAGGCACTTTATTACCTTGGAAACAAGTTGGCCAGATATGTGATTATGCAGTACTATAACAGTAACGCCAGTGATAAACTTCTACTGCAATTAATCCAGTGTTTATATCGTTCTTACATCTGAAAGAAGAAAATGTCTTTGTTTTGTACATGTTAGCATTATAACATTTTCAGATGGGCCAGACAGTCCTGATTCACAGAATAACCAAAACAGTGCAAATACTCCCATTCCACAGACAAATGGACACATGTCTAATGGGAGTGATCGAGAGGTTACGCATAATCATTCCTCTGGTAAAGTACTAAAATCCTCATCTAGCAAAAGTAAGAAGGGCAAGAACTCCAAGAGGAATAGGTATGTAAGTATCTTTAGAGTTACCTCCCTTACAATGGATGCTAATTTTATAGGCAGATTTTGTTAGTTGGAAAGTAACATGCAGAGAATTTAACAGTCAGAAATAAAAAAAACATTTTTTTTATTGCAATTAAATATACATACTGGAAAGTTGTTATGTAAGTGGGTGGTTTGCCAGAACTTTTATGTCATTTTGATTTGGTTTTCTGTTTTAGAGATTTTTGGTTACAGTGTGTTTAAATATGTTCATGAGCTTTTTGTATTGTGAAATTATTTTGTCATTCCTATGTGCAAGATCACAGTAATTACCTTGACAAAGTAATTCCTCTGTGTCTTTTAGACTAAGCAGGTTCACAAAATGGATTTGGAAGAAATAGAAGCTAGCAAGAAAATGTGACTAGTGTCAAACATATAAGCTTTATGATACAAAATTATGAAAATGTTTGAACACATTTTGCTTAACCTAAATTATTTCAGACAGTTTGTTCGCTGTGCAGTTGAATTGTAAAACACAGTTGCTTAATGATCAATTAAACTGATTGTCCTTTATAAGTTAAAACACTTACTACATCAATCTTGTCTTTACTTTGAAGGACATTTGTTGCATTTTTGGGAAGACAGACTGTGAAATAAACATTTTGTGTCATGTATTTAAAGTAAAATTGCATGTGTACATTTGTGTGTAATGCAGTCTTCTCGTGTCTTTTTGTTTTCGTTGTTTGTTCACATGAACATAAATCCTTTAATCTTTGACAGTGACTTGTTTTTTTCGTTTTAGCAATTTGAATATGAACAAGATTTTTTACTTAAAACTCGGTTGTTTAAAATACGGTTTGAGACTGATCCCTATTTCAGATAAGTGGTGATGCACCAGATTTGTAGTTAGGCATCAGAGGATTGATCTTCCCACCTCTCAGTATCTTTCATTGTGCTACAATACTTAAAGAATTCATCTCTTAATTTGTGGGGGCGGGTGGGGGGTGTAATCATGTTGTTTCCCAGAACTAGCTGTATTTGAACGGAGAGAGAGATTATGAAATCAAGTATTTCCCCTCTTGGAGGTCAGCTGGTACTGTGTCCATATACTTAATTTGACAAGATTCTTTCCAAGCATGAATCAGTTCCTTATAAATAATACATGCATTTTGCCTGTTTGTGGACTTTCATCTTCAGTACTGGAATACAAAATGTCTAATAACTGTTGTACTTTTTCCTCATTTTTTAGGGGAACGATTGAGAATGACTGAAGTATTTTGGTGGAGAAAGAATGATTCAGTGTATCACAATTTGATGTTAGAGAACCAACACAGTCCATGCTATCATTGTGCCATTCCACTCGAAGAATTTGTTGTACTTAACCACATATATACTGTTGAAGTCCTCTTACATGGAAGAGTGTAGATCTGGTTTTGAAGTCCAGTATTTTCACAGCAGAAATGGGAAAATGGAAAAGAATATTTATTTTGTTCAGTAAGAAGGCCGAAAGAATAGTTTAGTAAAGTGAAGAACAATACATTGTAAAGCTGTTGATAAGAGAAATAATATTTCTCCAGATAGCAGTTTTTCGTTAAAGTAGGGAATAAAATCCTTCAATATATTACGTTAGTATTTACATATATGTGGAAATTATACTTTATTCAAGTTGGAATACTGATTTGTTTGACTGGTACTCCTTATGTTTAGTTTATTGAATTGTGTACATATCACAGATTTTTGATGTGCTATCCAAAAAAAGCATGACCATAAGACATTGAACATAACAGAACATTACAGAAAACAGAGGAAAAATTAATACATAGTACATTGATGCCCCAAGGTAGTATGTATGTAAAGGGCTAGATTACATTGTGTTACTATAATGTTGCAGCAGGCCATCATTATGTTGGTTCAGAATTGCTAAAATAAGAATAATCATTAACTTTTACAACTGTTTTTCTTTTCAAATACACAAATTTTCAGTTTTCATCTTTTCATGTATTAGAATCCTAGCATCTTTTGGACAAAGTTTGAACAAAACAAAGAAATTGGGAAATTTGATTTGAGAAAGACTGTGAATAGAAAATAAAATTCCAGCAAAAATAGTTCTTTTTTCTGTGTTGGACTGTTTGAATTTAATAGAATTAGAGCAAAGGAATTTAAAAGCATATTTATGGTGAGCAGCTAGTGTAAAGATTTTATATTTGACCATTTAACAGTAACTGCATAGTCAACATTTCTTAAATAAATTTACAATAACAATATAGTATAGATATTAACAAACCTACTAGTATAAACGCATTGGACCTGGTTTTGTTAACGCATTTTCTTGATTTCAGCATCGTGTTTTTATTTTTGTTCAGTTTTATGTTAACAAATTTATTTATTAATTTGGGTAAAGTTGAGATTCATATGAAATCAGTTCATGTTGTTAAAAATCTGGTTATCTCATTAAAGAAACAATATTTAGTAAATTAATGTTGTATAACTGCTAGATCTAATGAAGTTATCTCTGTGGGCAAGTATTTTTTGCAGAAATTAACAGGACAAATTCGATGCCAGAAATCAAAGTTTAGAAAAACTTGTGGATCGGTTGTCTTTGAATAAGCAGGCTCTTCAAAAATGATGTTTGAAATTCTTTTATGAAACAGATGAATTGTTTAACATGACCTATAGTTTAAATAATCAGATGACAACAGTCTCAACAGTTTTCACAGTTTACAATGCTTTAATCTACCTCTACAAATATCTTAGAACCTAAAGAAGTTTATTACTTGCTGTATATTATTTCACCTAGCAATTGTAACTACCATTTACTCAGTGTTTCTTTGTAACAAGGTAAGGTCATGACCAAAATATTTTGGTCAGCAATAGCAGATGATACAATCCTGAAAAAAGTAGGTCTTTTATAAATTATTGCACATGCTTTATCCAGTTACGTAAACATAGAGGACTATTTTTTGTGAGGGTTAGTAGATTTTTCGGTGGTAAACTTGAGTTTGGCTTTAAGCCAAGTGTACTCGGTAACACTGGATCTATTATATTTTATGTATTGAAATAAGTTTAAAAAGTGTTGCATTTTGAATAGGGTGTGGACTATATCTTAAAGTTTTACAGAGCTGTAGCTGCTAATAATTGTCTGAAATATGTAGAGAAGATACTTTGTAGGTAAAAAGTGCTAAGAATTGAACAGATGTTTCTTTATTAAGTGATTGAAATGTCTTTCAGAGCATAATTTTTAAATATTTATTTAATTCTCTTTTATCACACTTGATTTTACAAATTTTGTTTGCATGAAAAGGTGGAAAACTTTAGGGAAAAAAAAGATTTATTAAAAATTGCACTTTGAGTGATGCATTGCATGTTTTCTGCTTCAAATTCTGTACCAAAATTTACTTTGCAGTTTTATGGATTTCTTGTTATTAAGTCAGTAAATTTTTTCTCATGTTAATAACCAACTGTTATTGAAAACCGATTCTAATTAAGGACCTCAAAGTTTTTCTGTTTTGTACAACTGAATGGTTGTTGTCATGGCAACCATAAGAAAAATAACTTGTTTTAAATTAAGTATTGTTGTCATAGGAACCTTTAGAAATAGAATAAAGTTTCTCTTGTTGAAAGGTTGAAATTTCAAACATTTATAATGAACAATGCCTTAATATAAGGTCATTAGGTTTTCATGTGTTTTGTGAGGGCCGATGAGCATAAAAGGGTATGTCTTAATGTTCGTTAACCCTTAACCGGCTGAATTTTTGTAATAGCTTTGCCCAGCTTTGAATTTGGAACAGTCCATTCAAATTAAAAGGGATTTCAATATCAAAATACAAAAAATTGAGCTACCACCAGTATAGAACCTGGTCAGACTGCACAGACATGCAGGCTGGCCTGGCTCTATACTGGTGGCAAAGGCCTCCAGCAGGTTAATGGTTAAAAGTTGCGTTTTGCTCTCTATTGATTTTAATGTAAATACTCGAAACATCTGTCAACAAAAATCCCATTGTCGTTGTGATGATATTGGTTCTTAGACACCAGTCTTTCCAATAAGTTTGTCATACATGTATATCCTGTTCTGAAACGAGAATGGTATCAAAGCAGACTCGATAGTCTGAAAAATTTCTCACAATTTGCTGTTAGTTTCAGTTTGATTCAGATAATTTATTTTTTCAGAACTTTTGCACATTACAGACTAATTATTGTATTTCAGTAGTTGATTATTTATACTAGAAGCTTAAATTATTTTCTGCATGTGATTCTGTAAGTTATTTTCATGTCATCATGAACGATTGTCACCATGAATAAATAAGTTCATTTTCCATTATATTTTTTTGTTTATTATTTATCCATTACTTTATTTCAGAGGTAATTGCCGAGACTGTCTGCTTACGGGGAAAAAAATTGTGGAAATATTTGAAGCTTTGTTGAAACAGCTAATCTTGTGGGAAAAAAGTTGAGCTGAAATATTTGACTTTGTTGAAGATGGAACTTTGATAAGGGACAGAACTGAATACTGAATCTCTTATAAGGGTTTAGAACCTAAATTTGCTGAGAAAAAAAGAGCGCTGTCCTTGCAAGAATAAATTATTGTCCAAAGTGATTTATTTAATGCTGTTCTGACCACTGAGTGACTTGCAGTGGCAAAAATTAAATTGATACTTTCATAAACGTTTTGAGATGTGCATAAAGACATGACTATTTTGTAGCGTGTACTAAGCTACAAAGTCATGTATTTTCTGCACTATATATGGTATGGACGAACCATATGTGGTCGATCTAAGAGGGACTAGGTCAAGTATTTTCTCTTTGAAGGCGTGCCAAAACAAGTCTAGCTCGGTATACAAGAAAAGTTCCTTGTTGATAACATGGGTCGTGAGCATTTCATGATAAACTGTATAATGTTGGCTACGATTAAATTTGAATATATAATTATGCCCCCACTTCAAAGAAGAGGGGGTATATTGCTTTGTATTTGTCTGTCGGTCGGTCCGTAGACCAAATGGTTTCCGACCAATAACTAAAGAATGCTTAGGCCTATGAACTTCAAACTTGGTAGGATGATTGTCCATCACCAGTAGATGAACCCTATTGATTTTGGGGTCAAGGGGTCAAAGGTCAAGGTCACATTGACCTTGTAGGTAGAAACGGTTTCCGACCAATAACTAAAGAACACTTAGGCCTAGGAACTTCAAACTTGGTAGGATGATTGTCCATCACCAGTAGATGACCCCTATTGATTTTGGGGTCAAGGGGTCAAAGGTCAAGGTCACATTGACCTTGTAGGTAGAAACGGTTTCCGACCAATAACTAGAGAATGCTTTGACCTAGGTTCACCAAACTTGGTATGCTGGTTGGTCATCACCAGTAGATGACCCCTATTGATTTTGAGGTCATTAGGTCAAAGGTCAAGCTCACAGAGACCATCCTAAAAACGGTTTCCGATCAATAACTAGAGAATGCTTTGACCTAGGTTCACCAAACTTGGTATACTGGTTGGTCATCACCAGTTGATGACCCCTATTGACTTTGAGGTCATTAGGTCAAAGGTCAAGATCACAGAGACCTTCATCTTAAAAACGGTTTCTGATTAATAACTAGAGAACGCTTTGACCTAGGTTCACCAAACTTGGTATGCTGGTTGGTCATCACCAGCAGATAACCCGTATTGATTTTGAGGTCATTAGGTCAAAGGTCAAGTTCACAGGGACCTTCATCCTAAAAACGGTTTCTGATCAATAACTAGAGAACGCTTTGACCTAGGTTCACCAAACTTGGTATACTGGCTGGTCATCACCAGTAGATGACCCCTATTGACTTTGAGGTCATTAGGTCAAAGGTCAAGATCACAGAGACCTTCATCTTAAAAACGGTTTCTGATTAATAACTAGAGAACGCTTTGACCTAGGTTCACCAAACTTGGTATGCTGGTTGGTCATCACCAGTAGATGACCCCTATTGATTTTGAGGTCATTAGGTCAAAGGTCAAGCTCACAGAGACCATCCTAAAAACGGTTTCCGATCAATAACTAGAGAATGCTTTGACCTAGGTTCACCAAACTTGGTATACTGGTTGGTCATCACCAGTAGATGACCCCTATTGACTTTGAGGTCATTAGGTCAAAGGTCAAGATCACAGAGACCTTCATCTTAAAAACGGTTTCTGATTAATAACTAGAGAACGCTTTGACCTAGGTTCACCAAACTTGGTATGCTGGTTGGTCATCACCAGCAGATAACCCGTATTGATTTTGAGGTCATTAGGTCAAAGGTCAAGTTCACAGGGACCTTCATCCTAAAAACGGTTTCTGATCAATAACTAGAGAACGCTTTGACCTAGGTTCACCAAACTTGGTATGCTGGTTGGTCATCACCAGCAGATAACCCGTATTGATTTTGAGGTCATTAGGTCAGAGGTCAAGCTCACAGAGCCTTTGACTCTAAAAACGGTTTCTGATCAATAACTAGAGAATGCTTTGACCTAGGTTCACCAAACTTGGTATGCTGGTTGGTCATGACCAGTTAATGACCCCTATTGAATTTGAGGTCATTAGGTTAAAGGTCTAGGCCACAGGGACCTTGATCCTAAAAACGGTCTCTGATCAATAACTAGAGAACGCTTTGGCCCAATCACAAGCAATTAGGTGCTGCCGGGGGGCATTTATGTTTTACAAACACACCTTGTTTTATATAATTGTATGAAAAAATCAAAATGTGACGGTACATAAATTAAAAAAAAAATCGCATGGTTTAAATATGTATAGTTACAAGCCTGTTTCACTTAGATCATTAGAGCAATAACATTTAAAAACCCGTGTGATGTTTTTTTTTATCATTATGATTATTATTAGTAGTAAACCTTGCACTCCCCAACAAAAATTAGTCAACCACCGAATGAGAAAAGTCTCTTCTTGTCTGGGACATCACTGATAGCTGAGAAAAAGCCAGATGACTTTGTGTCATCATAATTTTCAGTTGTTATCTTTGTTGTCTAGTATGAATAATCATTGAGCCCCTGTCTGATAATTATCTTCTTATCGATGTCATATTATGGACCTAAAGTGTACATCTAAAAAGTCTGGGGTTTTTAGTAGAAAGATGACTTTAAAACAATTTTTTAAGGTTTTCTTCCAAACATTTGAGTGCAATTCTTTAGTAGCATGAGAACGCATTGTTTGTTGTACAATTGATGTTTGCGGTTAAATTTTACAAAATTACTGTACATATATAATGCCAAAGCAAATAGCAGTTAACCACAAGAGACGCGCAAATTTTATTAATTTTTTAATATAATTATATTTTCTGTGCAATAAGTGCTACTTGTATCATTGGATATTAGTGTTTTCAAGTTCTTTCAAGTTAAATTCGGTCAGTTTTATTAAATCCGATGTAGGTTTGTCACAATATATACAATGTAAGAAACGGACTATAATCCAGAAGGTGTGACAAAAGTGTCCAATCAGATAGCATGTTTATGTTTAGGTGAAGGCCAACGTTGAACAAAAATACCGCAAAACATTTTGACGTTTATGGAAAATTCTTATCTTTGAAGAAAACATTTTGAATAGCTCGTAAAGGAATGGATGCCGGAATTTCTCCTACTAAAAGGGCGAAAATGGATGTCCAGAATGGGGTAAGTTGGTATTTTGTTGTTGTTGTTACTGTTGCCTTAACTAGTGTCATGTATATCTATTTTCTCGGAAATATGAAATTTATACTATGTAAAACTGGTTTCAACTTTTTAGGTTATAAACGTTATATAGTTTTAGGCAAACATTTTCTAAATCTCATAAAAATGAATGAAAATAATGTAGGCTTTCATTTACTGTTGATTCGCAAGTGCGGTTGTTTTTTTTTAGTCGGCATTTGGTTTGTATTGTAGATTACATCAAAATTCGTAAATAATTCAAGTCGACGTAATATACATATATAGCCTTGTTATGCCAAGCGAAACCGTACATTATAACTTCTTGCTGTTCAAAATTCGACTTTATATGTCATAAGTAACAAGTGACATTTCATTCACCTATCAAAGAATGATAAGGAAGTCGTTATGCGTTAAGTCTGCAACCTAAAAACCTAAATGACCTTATTTGATATAACTGTCTGACCTAGAATTTACTGTCGCATGTGCTGCATACTTTTCTGTTCTGACCGTTAAGTGACCCATTGCCGCCTCAGGAAATCAACCATTACTTAATCGTCCACAATCTACAGACGCCAAACGGCTTTCATAGACATTTTTCCCATGTGCTACATTTTCATGATAGAGCCATTTGTAGTATTTGATAGCTCTAACTACTTTTAGTTGTATAAACACTTCGCAATGCTATGCTTGGATTTGTATTGAATTGACTGCCAAATGCAACACTTGTATGATCGCTATTGTACGCTTAATCCCGGAGACAAAAGCCTGTACACGTTTGGACAAGCATTTTCTTGTACCGTGTAGAGTTTGCACAGTTACATAAATCTCTTCTACTTAGAGAGGTATCTAAATTAGACCGATGAAACGACATGCAATTTCACGTGGGAAAGCCTCGTGCATTTCAAAAGCGCAGTAAAAGTCCTTGCCACTCGAGGGCGCGCGACGATTGATCGTAAAGGCCAATTTATTCAAATAAATGCAAATCAACAATAACAACAACAAAATGATGCAATGTTGCACTAAGTTTAAACCTTCATAAAGAAGCCCAAACCCACTTCTTTAAACACCGTTAGCTACCTAGCCTTAACTGAACCTTAAGATATAAATACCTCAAAACGTTTAGTGTGTTTTATTAATTACCATCTCACATAGTTCATAAAGTGTGCGACTCCATCCCGCCGGCGGTTGTTATGAATTTGTGATTTACGACACAAATTATTTATTTGCATTTTCTTGTAGCTGTTTAATATGAGATTTTATGACACAAACATTTGCACATAAAAGGTTTTTTCACCAATCCCTTTAAGGGAGTACTTAGTACCTCATAAACTCTAATTTTAACTTTATGGTGGCGAACTTCGCGCCGTTCATTATAATGGTGATTGCATTTTAGCGATAAGTCACACCTTCGAACTTTTTGAACTCGAGTTTGAATCTGGATTTAAGTTTTCAGACGGAAAGGGACCGAAGTTTGTAAAAACAACAAGAACTGTCACTGTAAGATGACAATGCCCCCGAAATGGTGCTTTGAACTTTGAGCTGAGGACCAGTCATTTAGGGGTCAAGGTCAAATCAGTATATGTCAATGGGAAGGTCTTGTTCAAAGGGGTTTTGTATCCAAGTATGAAATATATCCGCTTATTAATAAGGAAGTTATGGCCAATGTTAAAGTTTTCGTACGGAATGACAGACGGACGGACAGTTAAAAAAACTATATGCCTCCCTTCGGAGGAAATCAAGAATGTGTACAGAAAAAAATGAAGGCATTCTTGATCAACGTGATACTTAGTGAAGCGTTCTGGTCCTATTGTTAGATGCATAAAATGTTTTTTATGGAAAATATATTTTTAAACACAGCCTTGTCCTATAAACAAAGCCAGGTGGAAAAGCGCATAATAAGTAAAATACAACAACCAAAATTTTAAAATATACAACAACTCGAAAACTGGGAACAGATCATAAAATGCCTTCGTCCTGTTTCTTGAGAAATGTTTTCATAAATATGACCTTTGATGAAACAGTCCTAAAACATTTAAAATTACTTTTTAAACGCACAGATGCATGCCCACGACAAGGACAAGTTGCCTCATCATAACTATGTGGAAGACTATGACGACAAAGAAGGGAGTTCTAGCGTTCTTTTTACTCTACCAGAAAAGGTCGGTGCACTCGCTGAGGCCCTGAAGGTGTTCCAGGTAATTCTTACACCGTTACATGGATTTAAATTTTATATTTAGAGCTGCAACACGTTGAAGAGATACTACATGTATACTGTCATATTTTATTGTATGATATTCATCACAATGCTAGACATGAAAACGCGTCGAAAAATTTACAAATTTTAAACATAAATCTGGTTTGTGTCTGTCATTCAGATTACGAAGAAAAACTATGTAATGATATCTTTTCATTTTATGAATCTGCTCTTAAATGTAAATGCCTCCTATATTCCTACATGTCAGAAAATATTACGAAACATTACTTGTAATAAATAAGCTACATTTCAGTGGCGCGCGACTCGGCAATCATCGGAGTATTCCGTGAGATTTTCCGGGGGGCTGCTGCCAATATCATAGCAGTTGTCGTTGAAGAAATTTTTCTGAAACTTTCTAACGGCTACTGCGCAAATCACAAGAAGCAACTTCCCCATTAATTTAAATTACTTCTTGTTTAGTGTGAATAATGGTATAATCAACCGGACAAATATCATTGTAGGCACATAATGTCAACCTGTATCATATCGAATCCCGGCCCGCAAAAAGGAACGCCGCCGAGTACGAGTTTTATGCCGACTGTGACAATAAGACAGGGGGCTTGAACGAGGCCCTGAAAGCGCTGAAGGGGAAAAAATGTTCTGTAACACTTTTGACAAGGAAACACCAAAGGGGCTCAAGTAAGTATGGAAAATTTTACACTTTACCAAAAACCTTTTAATGAATCAAGCCAGCCAGCGAGGTCGCACACACATTCCGACACATTCGATTATCAGTTTGTGCGTCTGCTTCACCTGTAATACGAAGATTCAATTCTAAATTTTTCGTTGAAAATAGAAAGTTTTATTTTGCATTTTGTGTTCGCTTATTTATATTATTTACATGCAAAATTGCAATGCATTAGTGTCGAGTCATTGTGTACATTGCCTGATTTTGCAATACTTTACTGTGCATGTCTTAACAATGTAAAAGGGAATGGAATTGTTGTTCACATAAAATTGATGTACAATAATAGTTTATTAAGTGCAAAAAGTAGGTCGCTAAGACGGATTCATTTTGGATGAGTCCACGCGGAAAGTTCAGTTGGTATATGCTGTGTGTATATACTGGAGAAAAATGTTTTCCTTGCTATCAAAAAATACCAATTACGTATTAACTTTTTTGTATTTAAATTTTTAGCTCAACGTCTGTCTGCCAGCGAAAATGAAGGTAAATAAATGATAACACGTGTGGTAGTAACCTTCATCAATAACTATAGGCATTTTCGCTTGTCTTCATTTATCATTGCTGAAATCATTCATTCTTATCTTGTCTCTCTATACAATGTATCAAGGTTTGTGACATCATCATTATGAGCAGAGGAGTCAGGTTATAGTTTGCAATACGCGACATTTCCTTTCAGAACTGCGCATTACGTTTTACTTGGTCAGGTTCAATATGTGAGGCATATTTCAAATTCAAGAATTTCTACTGTAAACAATTTGTACAAATACTCGATTAAGCATATTTCTGTATGAGGATCTCAGTCAGTCTTTAAGATGTTGTCAGCAGTGAAGCACTTGAGGGCAAAAAATAACAACAGTTTAAACTAGACTTTAACTCAGTTTTTTCACTGTCATTGTAAATAAATTAAGAATGATTTTAATATCAGAATGTTGTAAATCTAGTATAATTTATCAGAATATTGTAAATCTAGTACGATTTATCAGAATACTATAAATCTAGTATTATTTATCAGAATATTGTAAATCTAGTATGATTTGTCAGACTATTGTTAATCTAGTATGATTTGTCAGAATACTGTAAATCTAGTATGATTTATCAGAATATTGTAAATCTAGTATGATTTGTCAGAATATTGTAAATCTAGTATGATTTATCAGAATACTGTAAATCTAGTATGATATGTCAGAATACTGCTAATCTAGTATAATTTCTCAGAATATTGTTAAGTTAGTATGATTTATCAGAGTACTGTAAATCTAGTATGATTTGTCAGAATACTGCTAATCTAGTATGATTTATCAGAATATTGTTAAGTCAGTATGATTTGTCAGAATACTGTAAATCTAGTATGATTTGTCAGAATACTGTAAATCTAGTATGATTTGTCAGAATACTGTAAATCTAGTATGATTTGTCAGAATACTTTAAAACAGGTATGATTTGTCCGGATATTGTAAATCTAGTATGACTTCAGATTACTACTAAGTTAGACCAGTTTGGCTAGAAATGTAATAACCAGAGTTGTTCTGCTACTAAATACCTTCAGTTGTATGATAAGCAATAGGTTATAAATTGGGATAGACTACTTAAGTGCTGTCACGTGACTTAAAAGCCCTTGACAGCTACTACTAAGTTTATTTTTAAAAAGATGCAGATATATTTGGATAATAAAAAAGTCAATGTAGTTGTGTTTCTGGTCCTGTTTTACGAGATTCATGATTGAACACTTAGGTATCTGCATTAGCTAAGGTGTTTGCTTAACACACGTTCAATATAACATTGCAACAGCTTAGGTATTTTCTTGACACACGGGACGGACAATGTACTTTTACATGATCTTAGGTGTATGCGAAACAAACACACAATAAACTATTCCAACAGCTCTTTTCAGCTAAACATTCATAACAATTTAACACTGAATTACCGGTAGCTGAATTCATTATAAACACACAGACATTACTTAAGTATATGCTAAACATACAGTCAGTATACCTTTGCAGTGACTTAAGTCTTTAACAGTTTATACAAATAATGTGTTATATTAGACACTTACATACTTTAGTGATTATCTCAATATAATTATGAGCATTGAATTTTATTATTTAAATACGTATTTCCATGACACATTTTCGGGGATGCATGTGCAAACTTCAAAAAGCTTTTATCTCTTACTCATATATTCGGTATACTCTTCATTTTCTGTTTCATGTTTTTTTGTGTGCCTGTGTGTATTTTAGAATGTGTGTATTTTTATAAACTTCTCATATAGAAGTTATATTACTAAAACAAATTTAATAGCTGTTCCTAGGAGATGGGTACAATCGGGGTGATGGGTGTAGTTAGGGGAGGAGGAAGTGGTAGCAGGAGGTCGGGGGTTGGATTCCTTATCGAATTACCAAGTGATTTTTTAAGGCCTTTTTTGGGCCTAAATTGGGCCCCATTCCCAACCTAAGAAAAGTATATATTTTTCCCCAAATACAGAACAATTTTCCCCTCAAAAAAATATTGTTTTATAAAAAAAAATAAAAAAAATAAACAAAAGAACATCTGTTTATGTTCAGTTGAAAGACAATTATTGAATTCTAACCAACTCTGTAACAATGAATATTGAACAGATTAGTCAGATTGTTTGAAACTTAGCCAATTTGGTTTTTGTTTCCCCAAATTTTTCCAAAACCACTATTTTTCCCCACCTGATTGGCCTCACCACCTTTCCCAAAAAGTGTGAAAAAAAATCACTGTGACCATAGCAGACAGGCATGAGATTGCAGCAAAGAAATTTACTTTTATATTATAGGCATCAAAGTGCATTAAATTGAGATTTACCGCCGATTAGTAAACAGTACTCTCCGATTAAATCTGTAATGTTTATTTCAATGAAGTTCAAAATCAGGATTGCTTTTGGAAAATAATAAAACTTACGCTTAAGTTTCTATTCTATTACCCATAGTTCCGTGGTTTCCCCGGAAAATAAACGACCTAGACCGGTTTGCCAACCAGATTCTTAGTTATGGATCGGAACTTGATGCAGACCACCCTGGATTTACGGACCCAGTCTACCGCGCAAGACGGAAGGAGTTTGCGGACATTGCTTTTAATTACAAACAGTATGTAGAGAGTTTCTGGTGATTTTTTTTCTGACAAAGCTGAATACTAAATACTGCTAAATACCCTCGGTACTTTTCTGCGGTATTTTTTACTGTCTTGATGTTAGTTAATAAAATAGACATTTAAAAAAGTCTGATATACATATGCATGCTAATTATTCAATTTTTCTATGTATAGTTAACTACACAAGGAACTTTTGTCTTCAAGCCTTTCAGAAACATGATAAATATACCACGAATCATCCATCGATACTCGTATTTGTCTTGCAGTGGTACTCCGATACCCGCAGTGAAATACACAGACGAGGAGGTAAAAACATGGTATGTCGAATAATTCCTGTCGCCTTTGAATTTCCTGAATTTAAATCGGAAAGCATAGTACAAAATATGTCAGTCCTTTGAATAAGTAAATGCAAAAAGAACCACAAGCATTAACACTGGATACTTACCTTATATTTGGGATAACTCTAACAATTTTATGTACGTAAGTAGGCTATTAAACAGATGGATACATTAGTCAATATTTGTTGAAAACAATTTGATTGGTGACTATTAATGAAAGAAAACCTAGTCTTACTAAATCTAAACCAGGCCAAATGAGAAATCAAGATTATTTCATTATATTGATGCCCTAAATTTGAATTATTTCAAGGGGGACAATATTTCGCGAGCTAACTAAACTCTACCCGACGCATGCGTGCAGAGAGTTTAATCACGTGTTCCCACTGCTGATCGACAATTGTGGTTATAGAGAGGACAACATTCCACAGCTTGAGGATATCTCAAATTTCCTCCAAGGTTCGTTTTCCTCGTTGACTTGAATCATTTACATTTACTGCCCTGAAAACATCCCGGGTATAAAATCTGAAGTTCTGGTAAAGTATTAGTAAACATAGGGTTCTATAATGTCGACGAGAAATGTTAAAGTAGGGTGGTGGTGAAAAAAAAAACTAATTCCACGGCTCAGAGTTCAGTGCGATGTTTGGGGCTTGTCACACAGGCGTACGAAGTGGCATACAGTCAACTTTTCATCAAACCGAGATTTAGTAAAATGGTGTTTTATTCTGTTTTAGATTGTACTGGATTTCGGCTTCGTCCTGTTGCTGGATTACTTTCATCACGTGACTTCTTGGCCGGCCTGGCATTCCGTGTATTTCACTCTACACAATACATCAGACACGGCTCAAAGCCCATGTATACACCGGAACCGTAAGTAAAACCAATTTGAAAACATAAAAAGAGCTTCATAGTAAGGACAAGACCTAGAACTAATTTTAGATCAACGTGGCTTGACCTCATGTCACACCGCCGCTTTTGGACGGACAGTAGTGTAGGCCACTAGATTAGATATACCATTCCATGTGAAAACTTTTATTTTTACCAAAAGGACAGTTTTGCTTTTAGTGTCTGGTTAACCAGTCCAGAAAATAAACTCTTAATCTTAGAATTTTACGGTATTTTTTAAAAAGTTCCATTTTATAGTACCCAGTAGTTGAAAGGGTGAACTCTTTACCTAACATTGTTCTGAAAAGAACTGTTTTCGCGTGAAATGCCAGATTTCTAAACTATGAATTTAAGCCGATGGTGAAAATATGTTTCCTCAGTGTGACAGTAGTGAAAATCAGCCACCTCCCTCATTTCAGGTCTAAAGTGTTCAAACAAAAATCACTGTTGATTACTTCATCACTCTTTTTCAAGTACAGATGATTGAAACCAGTATGTTTCTAATTTCAGAGATGTGTGTCACGAGCTGTTAGGTCACGTGCCTTTGTTTGCCGATCCGTCATTTGCTCAGTTTTCACAGGAGATTGGTTTAGCGTCTCTTGGAGCGCCAGATGAATACATCCAGAAACTGGCCACTGTAAGTAGAATATTTTCTCTTTTTATATTACAGAAAACGCACTATTTTCTAGATAGAATTATCGAAAAAGGAGCATTTTATGCCATTGTGCTTGAAGATATGTTTGGACCGTCTTACACCGCATCCTTTACATTTGTTCTCTACAATTTCTGAATGTGTCAACATTAGAAAAATGGAATTTTTAGATTTTCGATGATTGTACAATAAAATTTCAGCTGATGTAGAAGGTCAAATCGTTTGTCAATTGTTACGTTAGTCTCCTGTTGTTTGTTCTCACCAAATTGAGTTTGGTTTTGTTCTCATAATATACAAGAAAAAAAGTAGAGCCGTAAAATTATAGGAGCCTCTTAGTTCTAATCATTTCTGGCCTTGAATCTTTGGACAAAAATTATGTCACTTTTTTGTTGGGGATCCCGATACTTGACCTATTTGCCTCCCTGTTTTCAGTGTTACTGGTTCACTGTGGAGTTTGGTCTCTGCAGACAGGAGGGCCAGGTTAAAGCATACGGTGCCGGACTGCTGTCTTCATTCGGTGAACTTCAGGTCAGTAGATCTAAACGCCATTTTGTTTTTTGAGATGAGCATTTGAAGAAATGCGCATTACAACTAAGATTACCCGAAATAACAGCAGACGTCATAGATGAACGATCTGCGCCGGCGGCCGAGATCATCCACAAGCTCTCGATGCATTTTACACTTATTCATACCTTGCCCGCCACATGAGTTTTGGGAACTTTTGCCCTTGACTTAGGCTAAAACACTGCACAGTGATAGATGACGTCAGTCACGGAAGCCGTTGTCTTATACTGTTATGGGGGTGTTAGTTGTTTTGTGTGGTTTCCTGACTTGCAGGTGCTGATATGCGTCAGAATTTTCTACTTTTGTTAAAGTAGCATTATTTTTACATTCCGATATGCAGATTGACCCATACCATTTGTTTTATTGTGCGAAAATTGTCGTCGGCCATTTTTACGTTCTAAATATTTACCAGCCTGTTCGAATTAATGTGCTCTGGAAGTAGATTTATTTTTGCATGAATTTGACATTTACCATTTGTTTTCATGTGAGAAAATTGTCGTCTGCTTTTTAGGACTTCTAAATCTTTACCATCCTGATTGGTTCGTGCGTTGTACGTTGTTATGTTGATACAAGTTAAATCGTTTGTAAAGTATACTGATCATTGTTTCAATTAAATAATGGAAATAATCGTTCATCTTTAAAAAGGTGACCTATAAAACTATGTTTCAGAATTAAGACACGGTATAGCCTGTTTCAAAGTTTGTCAACACTATTTTACGCTAAAAGTGCGAGGGATCGCTAGCGACAGAAACACTCAAATAATTTGCGCAGTTTATTTAAGTGGTCTTTGAGGAAGTAAAACTTGCACTCTTCTTTATTTTACGAGAATTTTACATACAACAGCCTTTTCAAGGACATTCCCTGGCGGTAGACAAACACATTTTAACAGTAAAAATAATGTTGATAATTTATCTTGTCATGATTTATTATTCAACATGAATAAATTTAAGGTATATATTATATAAAACAGTCTTCTATCTGTGATATAACTTGCTAAAGCCCAACAAAGGCAGTTTCAGACTGTATTAAGGTCTGTCCAGTATATTTTCAAATATGGGGCATTTTCTTTCATATTGAATTAACACGTACTTCTTGCCCGAACCATTGCATAATGTCTAGATTGGTTGTCTGCATGTGAATTTCCTTTTCATACAGCAAGCGCATTTTCATGTACACATACTGTTTAAAAGCGAAATCTAAGGGGATATTAATGAAGAGGTAGAAAAAAAAATATTTACCAATTTTTAACTTAGTTTTTGCGAAAGGAAGTCTTTTTCTCACGCCGATCCGCCCCGGCCACCCACCCACCCCTTAATCCGTCCATGCTTATGTAGATTCTCTTACCATAATGTACACGTAGCTAGGATCCAAAATGTATGTGTGAATGAAAATCGCAACGTCACAAGATGAATCCGTTAATACTATACTGTTATGTATATGCATGTACATAAAGTTGTAAGGAATGAATCATTAATTAAAAGTCATATTTTTTCATTTACAGGCATGTGTAGTGTCTAAATTATATTCTAAGTACGTGGAATCAAAATGATTAACTTGCGTTAAAGTAAAGAAAATGATTTTTTTTATATAGTACTGTCTGACGGAAAAACCCGAGACCCGCCCGTTTGAGCCCGTAAAGACAGCGGAACAGAAGTACCCTATAACGGAGTTCCAGCCTGTTTACTTCATTGCAGAAAGCTTCGAGTCAGCCAAACAGAAAATGAGGTGATCTGAAGCATTTGATTTATTATTGTTCTGATAGACCTTTTTGTATGATTTATTTGATTGAGAAAAAAAGTTCATTACATAGTTTCTGAATTTCGTTCAGTTATATTTTATTGATCTAGTATAAAATAACTAGCAATTGCTTTTCTGAATCACATCTTTCAGGGAGTTTGCTGCGACAATCCCGAGGCCGTTTACCGTTAACTATAATGCCTATACCAGGAGTGTGGAAGTGATTGAATCAACAGGCCAGATTCTGAACCTTGCCAAGAATATTAAGTGTATGTACACGGTTTTCATTCATTCATTCGTTCTTTCGTTTATTCGCCCGCTCACTCGCTCGTTCGCTCACTCTTTCTTGTATTACATGTGAATAAAACTTAGAGCTGGATTTTTAAGTAAATGTGGAATTTGACCATTCTTTGCAGTTCAGTACTCAATATGTTGCCACTTTTTGTGTGTGGGTCTTTTTATTACAGTTACTGTCGTTCTTAACAGAACATTTAGGAAATAAAGGTTTTCATTTATCCTTTGTCTTCATTTCAGCGGAAATGACGTTGCTGGAAGATGCCTTGACAAAGCTCCAGCAGACGGAATGAGCGTCTGTTGGAAACGGTGTAAAGGAATATTTTGACAAAGATTTTTATACATATTTGCAAAAGGAACATGGAATCAATACACCATAAAATCTTTGACATAAATTCTGTGTCTATAATTCTCTTGCTTTGTTGATACCGATCACTGAAATACGCATAGCTGTATATATTTATGATTTTTAGCTCGTCTGTTTCAACGAAAAAGTCGAGCTATTATGATCGCTGCGGCGTCGTCGTCGTTGTCGTGCAAAAACTTTAATGTAGCCCATTATTCAAACACTTTAAAAAGTATCAATATGAAACTTTCAATGCTTGCTTATCATGACAAGAGGCACTTGTAACACAAGGTGCATTATTCTGAAAGCTATATTTTTGCAGTTATCCCCCTTTATAACTTACAATTTTTGTCAAAATTGCGTAAAACAGACGAGCGTTGGGGCCGCTCCGCGGAGCTCTTGTTTAAAGACAAATAAATGCGTATTTTCAAACACTGGAAGTCTGTGAACAGTGCATTTATTCATAACGAGAGTTGGGTGTTGGCTTTTTAATACTATATTTTATATTATTATGTACCTCAAGCCATGGAAATTACGTGTTCTAAACTGTAGGGCGATTTGCATTTATAAAATTTTAATGTTTGACAGAATATACACTAGTTCATATATGCAATAAACAATTATTTAATAGTATTATATGCTTTTTGAATCTTTCCTCAAGATCTAAAAGCGGTCATGTGCTCTGGACCAATAATTGTCGATTTTCTGTGAATATGCTTTTTATTAGTTATATTTTTTTTATAATATACTATATTTTTAATTTCGCGTGTTTAACACAGAATCGTTGCCGTACACGATAAAAGTTTAATCAGACTGATGTCTTGTTTAGAAGTTTAATTTTGCATTTTTTACGCTAATTGTGAAGAATTTAAGCTGCTATAATAAATTGTGTTGTGTTTGTATAGTTTTGCGATGTTGTTACTTTCTATTTCTGTCAGATGTCACATTATTTGTTGGCCATGTAACAGAAAATTGTCATTTTATGCAAATAGATTTATTAAATGTATATGAGACTTATTCTCGTCTGTCACAAAAACTTCGTGTAGACGTACGCGAATGGATTCGAATTTGAAATCTCGTAAAAGATTCAGTTTCAACCGTTTCCTTTTAAATGCCATTGTCGTATTTAGTAGAGATTTTTAAGTTTCGTTAAAATATAACATTAAAAAGGATTAAAACAAAATAAAAAAAGTCAGATAAATTTAAACTCATCTCCATAATTTATAAAAATTTTGCCAGCTCTATGTAAAATGTATGATTATTGCCATTCACAGAGCCTTCTTCAAGATAAGTTTTTTAGGTTATCTCGAAAACTTGACTTTTTTCCCTCTCCAAATTTTAATTGTTCAGTTGTAAGTCACTGAGTTTACTTATAAGTTCACTTATTTTCAGTTTGAAAATTCTTATCACACAAATTTCTAAAGACTTCTACAGTCATAATATCACCACATTTACTAACTCTAAAAATCTTAAGCAAGAAAAGGAAGCGTATATTTGAAGACTGCAATCGAATCTCAGTATGATTATGTTAAGGATCGCTGTAATAATTTTCCTGTTGTTTGGTTTGGTATGGGCACTGAAGTTTGAAAACTGCGGTAAGCATGTTTCTGTTTGTTACTCTATTCGTAAGCAGGCTCTGAGACTCTGGTCTCAAAATCAGTCTACCTTACCCCATCTTGCGAAACAGTACATGTATTTATGTACATTTCTAAATACGATGTGACCTAATTACTTATATATCTTTATCTTTGACCATAGTCACAAAGCTTTTGAAGAGTCGATAGGTTCGTAAAGTTGTCCGTACTTACATACAATGTATAAGACCTGGCGAACACAACTACAGTTACCAAATAGATATAGCGGTTTTACGAAGATTGCTGAGTGTGCACAATTGTGTTTACATTGCACACGAACATATAAAATAGTTAAGCAGACTCACTTCGAAAAGTTATGCGATTTATTATTAAGTTCTTACGTGTTTTCCCATAACTTTGCAAATAGCTACGAGCCCGCTTACCACGGCTTTTAACTGGCGACAACTGGACATGTACCCGCTGCCACTCATTTTTCCTGACCAGGTCCATGTTGATGTAAATATCCAAGTCCTGAAAAACATAACCAATCCTCTGGTTGACACATTGTTGTATAGGATCGAGAATGGTCACCGTCATGAAAACGCTCTTCTAATTCCATGTGACCCGAGTACTTATATCGGAACATGGTAAGTCAACAAAAATCAGATACCGTCTTTCGACTTATAATTTGAGATGTTTCTGTCTCCCAAGTAAAGAGAGCGAAAAAACACTTATTTCGGACCTCTTGAACACTTATGTGTTGTTTTTAAAAATGACCAGTGTTTAACGAATACAGGCTGTTGCTACACTTGTTATAATGTTCTGGCAAAGGTTTTTGGGAACGGGCAATAAACGTCACAGTTTAAGACGATTATAGGCTTTTCAAGTATTCGGCTTTAGATACATGTGCGGCTTCAGATACCAAATGTGCAGCTTTAAAAAATACATAGCGTGTGGCTTTAAATACTAGAAGTATGGTTTTTAATACAAACTGTGCGGCTTTAGATACCAAATGTACGGCTTTCAATACCAAATGCACGATTTTAGATATACCAGATGTACGGTTTAAAAAATGTACGGCGTGCGGCTTTAAATACCAAAAGTAAGGCTTTGAATACCAAATGCACTGTTTTGGGTATAAAATGCACGGCTTTTATTAAACGATGGGTTTCATTTTATTTTTTTAAGTCAGAACATTGATCTTTGCGCGATGATAGACCGTTTAAACAACAAAAAAGACATATACACACCAAGCTTTCAACAACAAATCGTGGAAATTCTCATGACGTCACAAGGCAGCTGGAGTCAGTCACTGTGTTCTACACTGGCCACACCTGACACAGAGAAACATGCTACCATCGATCTCCCGCGCTTGAATTCCGCACTTCACGAGCTCTTACATGTATGATTTTAATCTATTTGACATTATCGAAGTTGTTTATTTCCTTTTGAGTTTCTCTCATATTTATATGGCATAATTTGTTTCTAATGAAATATAGCCATTTTGTGTACATTTTATCCGATAAACTTTGACATTTTACTGGAACTATTTTCTTGGCGGATGTTTTGTAAAAGCCTTCTTACAGAATAGTAAAAAGGAATACAACCTTGGTAATATTTACAGTAAAAGAAAAAAGAAAAAAAATTTCCTGAATGTAAAAGATCAGTTAACTTATACATTGTACTTTTTTTTTTTACCTTTGATGACTTAAAATATTTCAGGGCGATTTTACTTTACAAGTCTCTGTCAAGGACGATCCAGCATCCCGGGAAAACTTAGGCTGTATCCGGTTCAATTTCACTATAGTGGACGCCCCTATCCCGCCAACAACAACCCCGACCACCACTTTAGGTGGCCCCCTGCCTCCGGATTATACAGATTTTGTTGGATAGAAAAGAGTTGATGTGAAACAATTGTATGAGAAAATAAAGGAACAATATCTATAACAGGGAACCAGAAATCTTAATCTGCTTAGTTATTTTCAGCCTTTTGAATAATTTCATAATTCAAAAAACATGTATTATGCAAGAACTTAACCTTGGTATTTAAGGTCTCTGCTGTATGCATTTGTAAATAATGTTCCTTTTGAAAATAATATAATGCCATTCACTTTCTTTCTGTTCAAAATTTGGTCTCAGATCTCAAAGTCTCCTGGGTTTAATATGAAGTTGTTAAATAGCTCACCTGAGCACAACGTGCTCATGGTGAGCTTTTGTGATCGCCCTTTGTCCGTCGTCAACAATTTGTTTAAACAACATCTCCTCTGAAGCCGGTTACTGGATTTTGACCAAACTTCACAGGAATGATCTTTGGGTGGTCTCCTATCAAAGTTGCTCAAATGGTTCAGGTTGGTTGCCTAAGTAGGTCAAAGGGCCAAAAAGGGGTTTCAAAATGCAAATTTCAAAAATCTTCCTGTCTGAAATTACAGCCCTGGCCCAGAGCTTTGATATGTGGTAAGTAACATCATCTAGATCGAGTTCCTCTACCAAAGTTGTTCAAATTGTGGCCCTGGGATCAAAATTGGCCCTGCACCCGTGGGGTCATGGGTTTTCCATATATGCATATAGTAAAAACTTTTTAAAAATGTTCTTCTTCGAAACCCCGAGGGCTAGAGCTTAGATATATGGCATGAAACATCATCTACTCCATCTCTACCAAGTTTGTTCAAATTATTGCTTTGGGGTCAAAATCGACCCCGCCCTGGAGGGGGTCATGGGTTTTCTTATCTGTTTAAAGTAAAACCTTCAAAAATCTTCTTTTCTGAAACCCTAAGGACTAGAGCTTAGATATCTGGCATGAAACATCGTCTAGTAAACTCCTACCAAGATTGTTCAAATTATGGCCTTGTGGTCAACATCGGCCTTGCCCTAGGGGATCATGGGTTTTCCTTATTTATATAGAAAAATATTCAAAAATCTTTTTCTTTGAAACCCTAAGTCCTAGAGCTTAGAGTTTTCTCTATATGTATATAGTAAAAACTTTTAAAATCTTCTTCTCTGAAACCACACGGGCTAGAGCTAAGATTTTTGGCACGAAACATCTTCTAGTGGACCTCTACCAAGATTGTTCAAATTGTGGATCAAAATTGAGGGGTCATGAGTTTTTCTTATATGTATACAGTAAAACCTTCACCTCATCTTACCAATATTGTTATACCACAGACAAATGAAGTTTGAGGGCATATATAGGAGTTACCCTGAGGTCGGTCAGTCGGGCAGTCAGTCGGTCCATTGCATTTTTCTTGTCGAGAGCACAACTCTAAAACTATTCAAGACATTAACTTGAAAAATAGATACATGGTGATTAGGATGAGTGCAGGGTGAAAGTACCATAACTCTAACTTGTCCCATTTTTAAATTATCTCCCATTTTGCAATTTTCTTCTCCTGAGCATGACACCAAAACTATTCAACGGATTGACTTGAAATTTGAAATATAGATAAATGGTGACTAATGCTTTAAATATTGAACAGAGGGTTGATTTTACAAAATGATGTTAATCATGCCACTGGGATCCAAAAATCATTAATGCAGTTACAGTACGTCAATTATTTACACAGATTTAAATAGAAAAGCTATTGAATAATCTTCTACTATGAAATACAATGACTTTTGGTTTGTAGCATTGTTCCAAAAATGTAAATAATCAAATTTAGCCCTGCTTTAAGGCAAGGGAAATAACTACTTGTAAATGTAACTAAACAAGCTGAAAGAAAGACATTTATATTGTATACTTTACATCAGACAAATTACTATTAGCACTTTAGTGTTAAAATCATTGTTACTATTCAAGTCTTTCAATGAAAATTATGTATTATTGCAAAAAAAAATGACATCTGACATTCACCCATAAATAATTCATGGGTCAGAATTTCAAATTACTATATTCAGTACTTCTGTATCAAAGCGCTGTCTGGGGGGTATTAATCACCTTTAGTGATAGCTCTAGTTCAAATTCTTGTGATAAACACATTTATTAGCTTACAGCATTTTACACAAATACCATTCTGTCCTCAGGTGAGCGATCTGGGGCCAGTGGCCCCTTTGTTTATGCTCCCCGGAGCACAGAGTTGCCACTTTGTCCATTTGTCCATCATGCTTTTTGTCCGGACCATAACTCAAAAACTAATGAAGATATAAACCTGAAACTTTAAGGTGGATAAATCTAATGGATTCTCATGGAGAATTGCAGTGCTCAGGAACCATTACTCTGCACTCCATTTTTATGGAGCTATTGCCGTTTGTTGATTTTTCATACTTAGTTTTATCCGAAGCATAATTATTACACTATAAGCGGTATCTACTTGAAACTTCGTAGGTGGATACATCACATGAAGGAGAAGTGCAGTGCATAATAACGGTTGCTCTGGAGTCCTTGTTGATGATCTTTGTTGATTTTTCATACTATTGTTTTTGTCTTGAGTGTAACTCTTACATTATAAGAGCTATCAACTTGAAACTTTAAAAGAGAATTTATCTTATGAGAGAGAAGTGCAGTGAACAAGAACCATCACTCTGCACTTCATTTTTTGGAGTTTTTGCCCTTTGCTAATTTTTATACTTGTCGTTAAGAGCATAACTCGTATACTGTTAGAGATATCAACACAAAACTTCATAGGTAAATGGATCTCATTAAGGAGAAGTACAGTGCATGAGTACAGTAACATCCATTGTGTAATTTTTGGGTTATTGCCCTATGTTAATTTTCATATCATATATCTGTCCGGTGCAAAACTTAAAGACTATAATGGGTATCATTATGAAACTGGATAGGGGAATAGATCTCATTGTAGAAAAGTGCTTTGGATAAAAATATTAATTCTCTTTAGTATATTTTTAGTTATTGCCCTTGGTAAATTTTCATACCTTATTTTTTGCCCAGCACAAAACTCAGACTATAAAAAGGTATAAGCATGAAACTTCAAAGGTGGATAGATCTCACTGAGAACTATATCTCTCTATTGCATAATTGTGAAGTTACTGCCTTTTATAAATTTTTATACTTATTACTTTGTCTGAACCATAACTCATACACCCTATATAACAGCTTTTGAGCCTATTTATTAAGGTATAGTTACTTTTCAGATTGATTTGTGTACAATAATGTTCTAACATACATTATATTTAAAGGGAATAATTTGTTAATATATAAAATATTATAGATAGTACTCATAAATTTTGCTTTAAGAGCCATGCCATCCATTTTTGTACCCATTATTAAATTCCATTCCATTAGAATTACTTTCAGTACAATAAAATACATTTCGTTGTTTTCCTCTACTAAGTTCTAAATCCTGTACGGGAAGCATAATCTCCAGCCACCAGGTTCTTGTTCAATTCAGTCTCCAACTAGTGTCTTAAAATACACATGTGGATTGTTTTAAATACCACAGAATTAGCCTCTTTACTGTTTTTTGTCAACATGTAATTTCATAAACTCGAATGATGTTACAAGAAATGCTGTTGACATAATGTAGTCTCGAACTCCTTTATAGCAAATGAGATACGCACTGCACTTATTTTAGGTTGTAAGGAATTGTGCAAGATAAAGAAAGCATCCAATTCAAGAGACAGTTGTGGTTCTTTGTAATACTCAGTGACAATGACAATATTTTATTCACTGGCCCATGCAAAGAGTATATACAATACAAACATATCAATAAAGTGTATGGCACTGATACATGGGACCTCAGTTTAAAAGGAAACTCATTTTTCCTCAATTACATATAACTAACTCATTTGAGTTTTTTATTTATTTATTATACATTGTAATGAGTTTATTTTGTTTAAAAACAACTTTCATTTGTCTTAAACACCTTTCTCAAACATGTAATTCAAATTACTATCACAGTTAGCGACACAATCACATATGAATATAACAAAGTGTAATTTTTCAAGACTTCAAAGAGATATACCCTAAAATTAACAGATGATACAGACAGTACATAAACATTATGTATTTTATTGCTTCATTTTCTACAAAATTAAATATATCTACTAATGTAAGAAGAACATGTGTTAATAATGTTTCATTCAATATAATTCATACTGATTAGATTTTTAAGAAAATGGAATGCTTTAAATTTTAGGGTATGCCACTAGAAGAAAACAATGTTTTATGTGTAAAGTCACATTGTCTACAAAACGACAGAGATGTTTTAAATCAGACTGTATTTATTTTATATGAAGAATATACTTGTTAAAATCAGTATGCTTCTGTTCAAGGCATTTCGAAAACGAATGACATTTTTCTACATCATAATAGGTAAGTTTTAAAATTATAATGAATTCTAATCTCTCAAGAGTATCTTATTATAATTTTTGTAGATATTTAAGTCTAACAGTCAGTTGTTGACTAACAAGTCAGTTGTTGACTAACAGTCACTTTTAGACTAACAGTCAGTTGTTGACTAACAGTCAGTTTTAGACTAACAGTCAGGTGTTGACTAAGTTGACTTACAGTCAGTTGTTTACAAACAGTCAGTTGTAGACTAACAGTCAGTTGTTGACTAAGTTGACTAACAGTCAGTTGTAGACTAACAGTCAGTTGTAGACTAACAGTCAGTTGTTGACTAACAGTCAGTTGTTGACTAACAGTCAGTTGTAGACTAACAGTCAGTTGTTGACTAACAGTCAGGAAGACACACTAGATCATTTCATGCCACATCAATCTCTTCAAACAATTGAAGTTAATACTTTCTTACAGAATCACAGTGATATTAATGTGTGTACTGGTCCTGACACACTGTGTCCAATTGTACTGAATCACTTCAGCACAGAAGCCTTTCACAGAATACTCAACACTGTATAAACAGTCCATAATCTGACAGAACAATTACAATTAAACCTCACTGATAGATTAGTACAATCATACCAACTCAGACATCTCCAGGAATTACTGTAGAACAACTTTCTTAAGAGGACTGCTAATGATGTCTACACACCAAATCACGCTAAACTGTTAGTGTCTCATCCAACTGTGGATGCAAAGTATGTTACCAGCAACTTTAAAACTTGTCCTGAGTTTTTATAGTACTATTTTACTGTCCATCTGATCACCAGTGGCCACCGCAAACACTTCATTCCCTTGTTTGTCTTTACTCCATGCAGACATTATCATCATGACTGATCCTTTGCCGCCTTCTTTTTTGCTAATTCAGCCTTTCTGTCTTCACTTATCAAATAGTCTGCTAGTTCTTTAAGTGTTTTGAAATCCACTCTGCCTTTTGATTCTTTCTGAGGAAAATATTCTCTCATTTTGGCGTGGAACTCATGAAACTGAAACAAAAATATACATGTAATATGTGAAATTGTTAAATCTTGACCATGCCGTTAGGCTATTTTAATAGTTCCATTCATTATTTACAGGGGTACTGTAAGAACAGTGTACAGTGCAGACCACAATTGCACTGCGCAAAGTTGCAAGCTGGTTTTTGTCTGCACTTAGTCTTGTCTAAAGGACAATCTTGCCAACAAATAAACTGCACATCACAATAATGCAGATGCTAGTTCAATATTAACCAAAACATTAATTACTCAAGCAAATATATGATTATTAAATGTTAAGGTCCACAACACTGTTTTCTAATAAAATTTTGTCTCATTGCATTTGCACTCACAAAGCTATGAAGTGTGACATATATTACAATTATTCACATATACTTACCCAGTCAAAAATGTAAAATATTAGAAATTTATTTATTAGTTCAGATCTGAACTAAAGATCCTTAAATCTTACAGCAAATAACATGCTGTCAGTGACCGATACTTCCAGTGCCATAGATGTTAACTTATATTTTTAGTCTTTTGGATGAGATGTTAAACTGAGGTCCCATGTATCAGTGCTATATTTTGAGCAAGCAAAAGAACCAGGGGTGTCTCTGGAATGCAATGCTTTCTGTATCTTTCACTACCCCCACAACATGAAATAACCAATCTCTTCAGGGGGTGTCGGTCATAAGGGCAACCAGTACCGATGATAAATAAGCTCATATAGATAGATAGAAGTTTTTAATTTAAAGGAGAACTAGGTCAAAGGTCAAGGCAATAGTTCTATGCTCAGTGTAAGAAAGCACTAACTGAAACAAGTTCAGATTCTGGGTTTTTTTTTTAAACATCATAGACAGTTTGTCAATACTACAAAATGACCTTCCAGCAGTTCTTACTACTCAGAAGATGAAAGGTCAAGGTCACAGTGCACTTAAGTCTGACTTACTTTCTGTTAACTAACTCAAGACCATCTATTCATGATAATTAAAAAGACATGTAGTCAAAAGTCTTGATCAGGCAGACGATATTCAATGGAGAAGTAACTCAAGACCATCTGTTCATGATAATTAAAAAGACATGTAGTCAAAAGTCTTGATCAGGCAGACGATATTCAAAGGAGAAGCAATGGCTGAGGGCTTTTAGAGCCAGTCTCATGACCTGGAGGTTGCTGGTTCAACTCCTACTACGGAAGACATTCTTCAGTGACTTTCCACATTTCACTAAACTGGCATGATTACTGTCTGAATCCAGGTAGCAGTCATCAACCAGGATTAATATAATCCGCAATACCTCGTTTCCCAACTGATGTAAAATTGGTTTTAACTAAAAATTCTAAAGGTAAGAAAAATCCACTCACATCATGTACACCAAACAGTTTGAAGACACCAACAATCATTAGACCAAAAGATGACACGGACAATACTGTAGCTACAGCAAGTGCTTTGGATGCTAGCTTTGTACCAGTCTCTGGGGCCACCTCATCTGATTTCATCTGTAGATATAATATAACATTGGTTTTTAAGCTAGATTTATGAACTAAGACACAAGTTCTACTTTAAATTCATGAGCTGTTACAAACCTTTCATCATAAATTTCATTGTCTCCTCCAGCCTTATCAAAACTATATACTTCAGACATCCCAGACAGTTTATCTCAAAGGTGAAAGAGAGTAAAAAAAAAAAAAAAAACTACTGATTGAATTGCTTGGCCTTCTTTTTGAAATTGTTTGAACAACTTAACTGAAAAATCAAAATAAATTAGTTTTATACTTAACAAAAACACTGGAAACAATTGCGCAGTGTGTCAGAAAAGCATCTTGATAAAAAATAAGGGCAATAACTCCTATGTTCCTAGACAAATTTTCAAAGGGACATTCATCTAGTGTTCTCAAGTCTTTATCCAAATCATGGGGCAAAATCACCCTTCCATTTCATGACAAAAAATGGACACAAATTTTCATCCATATTTTACAAAGAAAATGGACCAGACTTTTAATTAAACTCACCATAACAATTTCAGAAAATTTTATGAAATGTTTCCCATTCCATTTAATAAAATAATGGCCATGACTTTGTCAGAGAAGAACAGACAGAACAGTGATTATCATAACATACAACCCTTTTAAAAATCCAGAAAAAGAAAATGCATGATGAAGGATGAATCTTCCAGGAATTTTCATATGACCAACAGCATGGTAAAGGGGCACTCAGACAGCTGTCATACTACTGAAATGTACTGAAATGAAAATCATCAAAAACGGCATATTTCTTATCCCCTTACACAACTGGCAATCCAATTAATGTCCTACACAAAAATGTCTATTTTGTAAATGTCTGATGACCATTACAATGGCAGCAGTTTTAGGAGACAGTTATTTCTTATACAAAACTGATGTTACCAAAATAAAAGGCAAGGTGGAAAGATAACAAACATAATTTAGGGGAAAATAGGATACAATGAAATGGTAAAGAATTTTACAATAAAATAGCTTATATTTTAATTACAAAAAAGTACCATATTAATTAACTGCCAACAGGAACTTAGATAAAATATGAAGTCCTATTAGGGAATGTGATGTCATTATTCAGGATATTAATTGTTTAAGTCATGTTCCTATTCAACAAATTAATATTTTATATCTTCTCTTTGCATGAAGCTGAAATTTTCAGACATTTATTATCAGATATCATTTGTTTACACCACTGTCAAAAATTTTGTTTTAAAATTACATCCAAGTGGCCCTTTTCTTATACTGTTTGTCATATTTCTTACAAAAAAGCAGCTCAATATGTTCTGTAAAAGTTGTGGTTTTAAACGAACTACTACAGCAAGGAAACTGGTGACCAAAGTGCTGAAAAACCGAATGAATGTCCTCACAAAATCTTTACCTTTTTAAAAAAGAGTGGGTCTCGTCTCCTAGCACTGTACAGTGATACACCGAACCCCAGCAGAACTGAAAGGCTTGCAGCTCCAAAGAGAAATGCTGAAAGTAAATCAGTTAATAGTTCACTTATCCATCTTATAATGAAAGATGAGCCTTGGCAGCTCAGTGGCTAAAACCTACGCCTCTAGTTTGGTAGATCCCAGCTTTGAGTCAGAGCAAGAGGTATGTCATTGGGCAAAAACATTTTACTCGCACATCTGAGATGATGTGTAAAGCACAGTTTTTGGCTGACTCAGATCTTGGTCAAGGACACACTTAGAGGCCACATATCATATGGATATAATCTGTGAATGATTCTTGTTTGCCTTTATCTCTTGAACTTCTTTCAGTAAAAAATGACTGAAATCATTGTGAGAAACCCAAGTTGGATCCATTCTGTGAGTTTGTAATCAAAACCACTTTGTCATATATTATAATGTATGGTACCGTTACCATTGTTGTCAGACAGGGCCTCATTTCTGTTTAAAATGAGAGTAATATAAGCCATTTTATTCTTGCTCTTATCACTAACTACCTTAGAAGGAGCAGTGGTCGAAGTGTTAGGGTGCTGGACTCCAAATCCAAAGGTCACCGGTTCGAATCCCACCAAGGTTCAGAGACTTCAGAGACTTTCCGTATTCCTCACTTTAGGTGGGAATACTGGTTCGAACCTAGGAAGCAGCTGTTGAGAGGGATTAATATAAGTTGCAAAGACTTGGTTCCCAATCAATATAATATAAATAGGTTTAAAAATAATAGGTAAACTAACTACCATCTAAAAGCATCAAGAAGACTGTTACGAGAATAATTGATCAAGTTACTCATGTCAACACAGATTGGTTCTGATTATATTTGAGTATTTTGTGCAACTGTTTTATAAAACAACTCTATAATTTGACCAAAGGGAAGTGGATAACATTTGTACATCTTTGACAGATTTCCGGAGTTTCACCCCAAAGCTTTTCCTCACCAAGACATTTCACCCTGAAGACTTTTCTCCCCTAGTTTTTTATTATACATTTCCCTCACAAAATATAAAATATACTCAGACGGTGATATACCTTTATAATTCTGGTTTATTTTTATGTAAATAATTATATATATCATAAAAACATTGATACTCATTCAAGAAGTATATATATATATATATATATATATATATATATATATATATATATATATATATATATATATATATATATATATATATATATCTTTTTCTTAAGAAATGACAGCTTTTAATTAATTCTATTAATAACATTATCAACACCTCTTAACCTGCTGGAACTGAAAGTGTTTAGCCTTTGCCACCAGTATAGAGCCAGGCCAGCCTGCACATCCGTGCAGTCTGACCAGGCTCTATACTGTTGGTAGTTCCATTTTTGTATTTTGATATTGAAATCCCTTAAACTTTGAATGGACTGTTCCAGATTCAAAGCTGGGCAAATCCATTACAAAATTTCAGCATGTTCAGGGTTAAGATGCATGTATTGTTAGAGCTATCAATCAGTTCGTGATTAGCAATATACAAATACTTCACACATCCAAGGGTGAGATGCTAATTAAACAGTAGTAGAATTAGAAGTCAGTCAGGCAATTTATTCAAATTCTAATCATTTATTCTCTAATATTTCCTGAAATAGAAAAATGTACTGTCAAATTTGTGCCATTTATTATTAGAGTAACAGATTTTTTATTGCAAGAACTTTATAATTAAAATTTCTTAAAACCTGTTATTTCAAATATCAATAAATTAATAACAACTTAATCTGAAAAAGCTCAGTCAGATTACACTTAATTCATATATATTTGACAACAATAAAGAATTAATTACAGTTATTATAAGAAAGGTATTTAATTTAAATCAAAATTAAAATAGATGCTATGTGTCATTTTAGTCAAAATCTTAATAACAAATAAATATATGTTCAAATATGCATTTTCTATATGCTGATATTAAGTATTTTAGCATGTCAATATTAGACATTATTTGCAGGTTGCACTGTCTTTGCCGTACATTATTTTTTGTATTCTACGCCAGGATTCTGCATTAATTGCTGTTGTTTTTTTGGACACTGCTAAATCTGAATGAATTGGTTTTAAAAAGTTTAGGTTTTTGAATTAATCATTAAATAAAAAACCTAAACTTTTAAAAACCACTTCAAATTTTACTTTACTTAATACAGACTTTGTTTAGTTTTTCTTTGTTCATTTGTTTTTAAATTAATTTAATACAAAATCTATTTCAATAACTTTTTACACTTATCAATTAATTATTCAAATTATGATAAAATAATATTCTAAGGACTATCTTTCACGTAATATACTTTTTTTTCATGGAGTATTATCATGGATATATCATTTGAAATATTATAAGAAATATGTATTGGGGGAAAAGTCTCATTAACCCTTTCCTCCATATATACACCTTTATGGCTTGGGCAAACAGTGTATATCCAGATCAGCCGGCACATCTGTGCCGTCTGATCAGGATCTACACTGTTTGCCTTTTGATACATTAGGTTATTTCTGACCAAAAAGCGACCAGTGCAGATCCTGATCAGACGGCACAGATGTGCCAGCTGATCTGGATCTACACTGGTCACACATGCGTAAAAATGCGTATATATGGAGTAAAGTCTATATACCCCACCCCGTCTTGGGAGAAAAAGTATAAAAATGGGTGAAACGTTCAACTTCAATCTAAACTACTGACGAATTAACTGACGACATATAATAAGAAGGAAAACACTGACCACATAGGTAAAGAAGGATTATCGGAAAACACTGACCATATAGACAAAGAAGGATTGTTGATAACGGGCAATAGGTGTGAAAATGGTCATGGTAATTACACATTATATTGAAAGTGACATGTTTATTGAGATGTTGAAAGTTGTATTTTCTATTTTCTCTTATTTAAATACAGCCTATGTATTATGTTCAAATAATGATTTCCCAAATATTAATAGTTTTTACACATTTATACATTAAATGAAGAATGAATGTAAGACAAGAGGGCCATGATGGCCCTGGATCGCTCACCTGAGTACTTTGGCTTTAGGTTTACTGTTAAGCAGTATTTCATTTTTTTAACTGAAAATATATAAGTGCCTACAAACCAAATATGTAAAATATCAGTCAATAATTCTATGACAGAAAGTAGAAATATCTATTATAAGCTATGGTGACCTTGACCTTGACCCAGTGACCTCAAACCCTACCCATGGGTAGAGGTCCATGCAAGGAACCTTTATACTGAATATCAAAGATATTGGTCTATAAATGAAGGCTTTATGCAGTACAGTAGATAAATCTATTTTTAGCCTCTGTGACTTTTAACCTAATCTAATAATTTCAACAACCAAACAACCTTTCTGACAAACTGCCAGGATATTTGGACTGAAACAGTAGCCTCTAGAGCCTTAACAAGATATTTCTATTTTTGGGCTCTGTGACCTAGTGTGACCCCAGATGACCCATATTCGAACCTGACCTAGAAATTATTGAAATAACCTTTCTGACATATTTCCAGAATATTTGGGTTGAAAATGTTACCTGTAGAGTGTAAATAAGGTTTTTCCAAATTTAAGCTCTATGACCTAGTTTCTGACCCCAGATGACCCATATTCGAACTTGGGCTAGGAATCAACGATACAATTTTTCTGACATATTTCCAGGATATTTGGGCTGAAAATATTACCTCTAGAGTGTTAACAAAGTTTTTCTGTATTCAGGCTGTGACCTAGTTTTTGACCCCACATGACCCATATTCGAACTTTACCTAGAAATCATCGAAACAACCTATCTGACATATTTCCAGGATATTTGGGCTGAAAATGTTACCTCTAGGGTGTTAACAAGGTTTTTCCATATACAGGCTGTGTGACCTAGTTTTGACCCCACATGACCCATATTCGAACTTGACCTAAAAATCATCTTAACAAGCTTTCTGACAGTTTTTCAGGAAATTTGGGATTAAAATGTTACCTGTAGAGTGTTAACAAGGTTTTACCATATTTGGGCTCTGTGACCTAGTTTTTGTTCCCACATGATCCATATTTCAACTTGAGCTAGAAATCATCTTAACAACCAATCTGACATACTTCCAGAATATTTAGGCTGAAAATGTTACCTCTAGAGTGATAAAAAGGTTTTTCCATATTTGGTCTCAGTGACCTAGTTTTTGACCCCAGATGACCCTTATTCGAACCTGGGCTAGAAATCATCCAAATAACCTTTCTGATATATTACAAGGATATTTGGGCTGAAAATGTTACCTCTAGAGTGTTTACAAGGTTTTTCCATTTTTGGGCTCTGTGACCTAGTTTTTGACCCCAGATGACCCATATTCAAACCTGGGCTAGAAATCATCCAAATAACCTTTCTGACATATTACAAGGACATTTGGACTGAAAATGTGACCTCTAAAGTGTTAACAAGGTTTTTCCATATTCAGGCTGTGTGACCTAGTTTTTGACCCCAGATGACCCATATTCGAACTTGACCTAGAAACCATCGAAACAGCCTATCTGACATATTTCCAGGATATTTGGGCTGAAAATGTTACCTCTAGGGTGTTAACAAGGTCTTTCCATATACAGGCTGAGTGACCTAGTTTTTGACCCCACATGACCCATATTTCAACTTCAGCTTAAATCATCTTAACAAGCTTTCTGACATATTTCCAGGATATCTGGGCTGAAAATGTTACCTCTAGAGTGTTAACAAGGTTTTACCATAGTCGGGCTGTGTGACCTAGTTTTTGACCCCACATGACCCATATTCAAACTTGAGCTAGAAATCATCAAAACAACCTTTCTGACATATTTCCAGGATATCTGGGCTGAAAATGTTACCTCTAGAGTGATAAAAATGTTTTTCCATATTTGGTCTATGTGACCTAGTTTTTGACCCCAGATGATCCATATCCGAACCTGGGCTAGAAATCGTCCAAATAACCTTTCTGATATATTACAAGGATATTTGGGCTGAAAATGTTACCTCTAAAGTGTTAACAAGGTTTTTCCATATTTGGGCTGTGTGACCTAGTTTTTAACCCAGATGACCCATATTCGAACCTGGGCTAGAAATTACCCAAATAACCTTTCTGACGTTTTTCCAGGATATTTGGGCTGAAAATCTTACCTCTAGAGTGTTAACAAGGTTTTTCCATATACAGGCTGTGTGACCTAGTTTTTGACCCCACATGACCCATATTTCAACTTGAGCTAGAAATAATCTTAACAAGCTTTCTGACAGTTTTTCAGGAAATTTGGGATTAAAATGTTACCTGTAGAGTGTTAACAAAGTTTTACCATAGTCGGACTGTGTGACCTAGTTTTTGACCCCACATGACCCATATTCGAACTTGACCTAGAAATCATCAAAACAACCAATCTGACATATTTCCAGGATATTTGGGCTGAAAATGTTACCTCTAGGGTGTTAACAATGTTTTTCCATATACAGGCTGTGTGACCTAGTTTTTGACCCCACATGACCCATATTTGAACTTGACCTAGAAATCATCGAAACAAGCTTTCTGACAGTTTTTCACGAAATTTTGGCTAAAAATGTTACCTTTAGAGTGTTAACAAGGTTTTACCATATTTGGCTGTGTGACCTAGTTTTTGACCCCACATGACCCATATTCAAACTTGAGCTAGAAATCATCAAAATAACCTTTCTGACATATTTCCAGGATATCTGGTCTGAAAATGTTACCTCTTGAGTGATAAAAAGGTTTTTCCATATTTGGTCTCAGTGACCTAGTTTTTGACCCCAGATGACCCATATTCGAACCTGGGCTAGAAATCATCCAAAAAAACCTTTCTGATTTATTACAAGGATATTTGGGCTGAAAATGTTACCTCTAAAGTGTTAACAAGGTTTTTCCATATTTTGGCTGTGTGACCTAGTTTTTGACCCCAGATGACCTATATTCGAACTTGGGCTAGAAATCACCCAAATAACCTTTCTGACCTATTACAAGGACATTTGGACTGAAAATGTGACCTCTAAAGTGTTAACAAGGTTTTTCCATATTTTGGCTCTGTGACCTAGTTTTTGACCCCAGATGACCCATATTCGAACCTGACCTAGAAATCATCGAAACAACTTATCTGACATATTTCCAGGATATTTGGGCTGAAAATGTTACCTCTAGGGTGTTAACAAGGTCTTTCCATATACAGGCTGAGTGACCTAGTTTTTGACCCCACATGACCCATATTCAAACCTGAACTAGAAATCATCAAAACAACCTTTCTGACATATTTCCAGGATATTTGGGCTGAAAATGTTACCTCTAGAGTGATAAAAAGGTTTTACCATATTTGGGCTGTGTGACCTAGTTTTTGACCCCAGCTGACCCATATTCGAACCTGGGCTGGAAATCATCCAAATAACCTTTCTGACATATTACAAGGAAATTTGGACTGAAAATTTGACCTCTTAAGTGTTGACAAGGTTTTTCCATATTTGGGCTCTGTGACCTAGTTTTTTTACCCCAGATGACCCATATTCGAATCTGGGCTATAAATCATCCAAATAACCTTTCTGACAAATTTCCAGGATATTCGGGCTGAAAATCTTACAACTAGGGTGTTAACAAGGTTTTTCCATATTTGGGCTGTGTGACCTAGTTTTTGACTCCAGATGACCCATATTCAAACTTTGGCTTGAAATAATCCAAACAATTTTTCTGACAAATTGCCAAGACATTTGGACTGAAACAGTAGCCTCTAGAGCCTTAACAAGATTTTTCTATTCTTAGGTCAGGTGACCTAGTTTTTGACCCCAGATGACCCATATTCGAACTCGTGCGAGTAATTACTGGGACAAACATCCTGACCAAGTTTCATGACAATTGGAGCAAAAATGTGACCAGTAGAGTGTTAACGAACTAAGTGTGAACGGACGACAGATGACAGACATTCATCGATCCTAATAGCTCACCCTGAGCCAGCTCAGGTGAGCTAAAAATTCAGATAAATACTGTTTGTATTCAGTATTATCATGAAAGGGTATTATTTGTCAATTCAACACTATAACGTTTTAAAATTAAATGTAATTTTCCTGATTGCACCTATTATTGAAGATTATGATAAAAGGGTAAATTATTTGTCAATACAACACTAAAATGTTTTCATAATAAATGTAATGTTCCTGATTCCCCTATTATTAGAGATTATGACAAACTAATATTTGTTTTAGACAGTTTTAAAATTATATAATACATTGTTGCCGCAGTTTTTAAAATAAACTAATTAAGGTTAAGTGCAAATTACAATTTAAAAACAACTTTACAAAAAACCCCGTTTTTAAACCTTTATTTTTATAATCGGTTTGAATTAATTGGCATGTGATCAAAGCGAAATTAATCAAAGCACTGCAAGCTCTGGGGTATTCACTGCTGAACTGGCTATTTCATTTTATGCTGTCTTGGGATGGGCCTCACCTTAGACTACTATATATTAGAACAGTCTGATATCTTGCATAAAAATAAATGGAACATATTAAGATTATCTGTATTAGATGGTCAATTGAAAACAATATTAATATATAGCAATAACAGACAGCAAACAATAATAGACAGCATTTAAAGTTTTATTGTTTATCAACATGATGAAACAAAAGTCAGAAACACCTTATACACAACAGCCACCACAAGTGGGAACCAGGCTCCACTTTTTCCTATTTCCAAAGGCAATCACATCAGAAGAAGCAGATTGTGGTGAAGGGATTTCCAATGAAACATTATTTGGAAATACTAGAACTGTGTCCATAAGACAGGGATGCCCCCACTATGCATAAGTGCTCATAAATAAGAGCATGTATATTCTGTATGTAAGATTTAGGTGGGGAACAATTTTTTTCTGTAGTTGCAAATGAATTGAGGTGTTTTGTATATTATTAATGCTGTCCTTTTATTTCAAAATTAGATATTTTATACTGAAACAAGGGCTGTCGGATGACTATTCTTAGTGCCTGAAGGTATAATAAAAGCCTGAAATTAAAGATTTTTCAAGGTCTTAAAAGGGGAATAACTAATAAAAATGCTTAACAGAGTTATGGGCCTTGATGGAATGACACAGTCTACGGCCAAGTTTGAACCAAATATCTGCAGTAGAAAGGGAAGAAATAGTGAAAATGAGAAGCTTGCCCTAAAACTTTAACCCGATAGCCACGGCGCAAGTACAATAGACCTCCTTATTCTTTGAATAGTTGACATAAAAATGTTGTAAATATTTATGTACTATGAGGAATCACATTAGCGAAGACGAAGAAAGAGACACACAAGTAATTACATGTTGCTGATATTAAAGTAAGAAGGTAAAATTTAAAAATGTTACACATGAAAGTTAACTACAGATTAAAGTATAGAAACCCCAGGTGTGTCAGGTCCCGTTAAAAACATTACCCTTCCTTTACTATCATCTACACATTAAGGTTGTTCATCCCTGAAAGTTTAAGCAAAATCTGCCATCCGGTTTATGAGGAGTTGCGTTCACAAATTTATTTCACTTAATGGTATATTGTGAAAAAATCAACAAAGGGCCATAATTCCATTAAATTTGGTCGCAGCAAAAATTCCTTCCTTTACTATCATCTACACATTAAGGTTGTTCATTCCTGAAAGTTTAAGCAAAATCTGCCATCCGGTTTATGAGGAGTTGCGTTCACAAATTTATTTGGCTATATGGTATATAAAGAAAAAATCAACAAAGGGCCATAATTCCATTAAATTTGGTCAAAGCAAAAATTCCTTCCTTTACTATCATCTACACATTAAGGTTGTTCATCCCTGAAAGTTAAAGCAAAATCTGCCATCTGGTTTATGAAGAGTTGGGTTCACAAATTTATTTCACTTTATGGTATATAGTGAAAAAACCAACAAAGGGCCATAATTCCGTTAAATTTGGTCGCAGCAAAAATTCCTTCCTTCACTATCATCTACACATTAAGGTTATTCATTCCTGAAAGTTTAAGCAAAATCTGCCATCCGGTTTATGAGGAGTTGCATTCACAAATTTATTTGGCTATATGGTATATAGTGAAAAAATCAAAAAAGGGCCATAATTCCATTAAATTTGGTCGAAGCAAAAATTCCTTCCTTTACTATCATCTACACATTGAGGTTGTTCATCCCTGAAAGTTTAAGCAAAATCTGCCATCCGGTTTAAGAGGAGTTTCATTCACAAAATTTCGGGACGTACGTACATAAAGACGTACGGTCGTAATTTCGTACGGTCGTACGGACTGATGGACAAGTGCAACGCTATATGCTCCCACTTTGTTGGGGCATAATAATTATACATAAAAAAGTTATGGCCAGTTTTAGCAACATTCAGAAATTTCACCTTAATGATCAAGGTCAAGTTCAGTTTAACCTTCTTTGGAGGTATTGTCTAAAAGGTAGTTATATCCAAGCATGAAGACACTACATCCATCAACAACAGAGATATAGCCAAGTTAAGCCATGCCAAGGTCATTTTACACGTTTGTTTTATGCTCAGTGTTGTTTTGTCCCTGTATGAATCAAATCCATTCATAAATAACAAAAATTTGGCTATTTTAGCGAAATTCAATAATTTGCCAAGGTCATTTAAAGGTTAAGGTCATACCTGAATAATTTAACATTTAGCTTTGTCATGAGCATTGTTTTGTCCAAGTATTAAAAAAAAACTAAAAATGATGTTTTGGCCAATATAAGCAAAATTCAATAATTTGACCTTGAAAGTCAGGGTCATTTGAAGGTGACTTGTCAAGGCCACACTTAAATGTTCAATGTGTCAGTTTTGTCATAAGTGTTGTTTTGTCCCGGTATTAATCAAGTCAAACCATAAAAAACAAAAATTTTAAGCAAAATTCAATAACTTGACCTAAAATGTCAAAGTCATCTAAAGGTCAAGGCCATACTTAAATAAATTAAAATGTCAGTTTTGTTGTTTTATCAAAGTATGAATTAAATCCATAAATAAACAACAGTTATGACAAAATACAATAATGGGATCTTGACTGTCATACCTGAATTATTCAACATGTCAGTTTTGTCAAAAGTGTTGTTTTGTCAAAGTATGAATCAAGTCTAACTAAAACTTACACAGTAATGACCAATTTTAGCAAAATTTTATAATATGATCTAGCTAGTCAAGGTCATTTCTAAGATCACTGTCAAACTTGAATCAAAATGTCAGATTTGTCAAAAGTATTGTTTTGTCCAGATATGAATCAAATCCATAAATAAATGACAAAGTAATGACAATTTCAGAAAAATTCAAACGTCTGACCTTGACAGTCAAGGTCATTTTTTGGTCATGGTCACGTTGAGTTATTCAACATGTTTGTTTTGTCATAATTGTTGTTTTGTCCTAGTACGAATCATTCCAAAAATAAATACAAACAAAATTGTGGCAAATTTCAATAATTTGACCTCGAAGGTCAAGGTTATTTAAGGTCAAGTTGATACATGAAAGAACCATAATGTCGGATTTGTCATAAGTGTTGTTTTGTCAAATATCAATCAAATCCATAAATAGATACAAAAATTAAGAAAATTTTAGCATAATTCAATAATTTGAACTTGACGGTCATGCTCATTTACAAAGTAAATGTCACACTTGAATAATTTATCATGTCCGCTTTGTCATAAGTGTTGTTTTGTCCAAGTATAATTAACATCCAACCACAAATAACAAAGTTATGGCCAGGTTTAGCAAATTCAATAATCTGACCTTGACTGTAAAGGTCATTTAAAGGTCAAGGTCATATCTGAAAGAATCCATATGTTGGATATGTCATATGTGTTGTTTTGGCCAAGTATGAATCAAATCCATAAATAAATGAGAAAGGTATGACAATTTAAGCAAAATTCAATCATCTGACCTTGACGGTCAAGGTCATTTTTAGGTTATTGTCATATCTGAGTTATTCAATATGTCGACTTTGTCATAATTGTTGTTTTGTCCAAGTATGAATCAAAACCAACCATAAACAACAAAGTTATGACAATTTAAGCAAAATTTAATGATTTGACCTTGAAGGTGAAGAAGATCAATTATGAGTCAAAGTCAAGTCTGGTCCACATAAAGATGTTTAAAGGGTTGTTGTGTCCAAGTATGAAGATAATCCACCTTTTAATAATTAAGTTATGGCCAATTTTAGCCTTTTTTTAGCCAATATTTTGACTTTGGATTTAAAGGTCATTTATAAGCCAAGGTCAAGTTTAGTCTGGTCAACTTGAAGGTCTTGTCCAAAGGGTGGATGTGACCAAGTATGAAGATAATCCATCAAGGAATAAAAAAATTATGATCAATGTTAAAGTTTTCGGATGGGAACAGCAACGGCAAAGACACCATGACTATAACAATAACTCAATTTTTTTTATAACAAGTCGAGCTAATAAACACACCCATACATAATAATTGCAGCAATGTTTATCAAAGAAACAAAAGACACTCAAATCATCTCAAATCTCTCTTATGCAAACTGTTTTCAAAAAAAGAATAATAATAATGGAAAGGCAGCTAAAAAGCAAAGAAGGGTTCCATGATGGCACTGCAATGCTTCCTGAGTGCATAAACATGCAATATAAAAATACTAAAAGTTCATATATAGATATTAATGATCTATTTAAATCCCCAGAGGCGTAATATTTCTATGACTAACCATTAAAATAAAAAAATTCACAAAAGAAAAATTATGGACTGTACTGAAGAAAATGTACTTGTAGGCTGAAGGCCATATTAAATGTGGGAAGAATCATCGTTATGATTGTCTGTAAAAATGGTCTGATTTTGAGTTTGAAATCAGACTGATATTTCAAGGTTTCGACAGGCATATTAGAATTACTTCAGACCTGTTGATAATGGTTAGCCAAAAAGTTGGCTTTTTCTTTATTAGACAAAGCCTTGCCATCTTTTGACCTAAGAATCGGAATGGGGTTGGTCGCCACACCTTTTATAATATCTATTTTTTTCCAGAAGTTTCTGGCTGTACAATTCTTCATTGAAATTGATTCACAGAATTGCTGCCAATTCTGTTTTTTGGCCTCCACTATAATATTTTTACATGACCTTTCAGCTTCATTCAATTTAGTTAAATTGCTATAAATGGGGTTTCTCCTGAAAGTTTTCAGGGCTTTCTTTTTATTTTGAACTGCGACTCTGAACTCCTCAGACCACCAAGGAACCAGACGACGTCTGCCCTGCCCACCAGAGACAGGTATGGATTCATTAGCAATTTTCAAAGTCAGTTTGGTTAAGTTTTCACAGTAAATATCAATGTTGTCATTAAAAATTTGTATAGAGGTCGACTGTAGATAGAGTTTATAAAAAAGAGACCAGTCGGTTTTATAATAATTAAATGTGCCACCAACGATCTCAGGGTCTACACTACATTCTAGACCTATAGTGAGATACATTGGGGGAAGTGGTCCAAGCCCATATTATTATCTGCCACCCACCCCCATGAAGCTATAGTAGAAAGTTTCGAATGGCAGAAAGTAAGATCGAGGTTAGAAAAGGTGCCATGTCCCTTATCGTACCTCGTAGGGGAACCATCAATGAGCATAATTAAGTCTAACTTCTCAGCCCAATACCACAACTCTGATCCCCTTTTATTTGTGTAGTCTGATCCCCAGTGGATATGGTAAGCATTAAAATCACCAGAGTCCAAGCAATTCAAGAGAGATTCTTTTTGATATATGAATTTACTTAAATATTCTAAGGACTTTTTTATCAAGTTCCCTAGCATAGACATTGACCAAATAGACTACAGTATAACCTGCCCTTACGGTCACCTTATATCGGCGGTCACCTGGTGTCAACGGTCATTTCATGACGCTCCCGTCAAAAATCCTTCTAAATAACCTGTTAATTAAACGGTCACTTTACGTCTGCGGCCAGTGGCCACACTAATTGCATCCAACTTGCCAAAAATCGACTCTGTTCAGCAGTCACGTATCGTCTGCTAAAGGTGTGAATATATTTGACAAGCCCTAGAATAAACCCTCGAAGGCAACACGTGACAATACACAGTTCTTTAATGTACGAGTGTGTTAATTCGGCGCCTATTTGTTACGCATTATAATGTGTTTCAATTTTAACTATTTTAATTACAAAAATAACAATAGACTCTCACAGTAAACGGTCGATTAAACTTTTGATCCCATAAGGTGTTGCGAAGTTTGTTTTATAATTACAAAAGGTATTGATTTCAGCGGTCAACAGAAATTAAGATACATATAAGCACCTAAGAAACATGATTTTTAATTGAACTCTTATCTAATAAATGTCATGGTGTAAAAGAAAAGCTAAGTAACGAAGCTAAGTAATACTATGCTTTATTCTATATCTCGGATCGTTGGGAGAACACCTTCTTGTGCAAATCATCCTGATTACGTGGAAGGGAAAGAACTCTTAACCATGTAATGAATCAATTTTCGCTATTCACCTCTAATTCAAATCAATATTGATTTCTGTCTTTTAAAAATGTTTACTTACTCTCAAAGATAAAATGTAAACTTAGAACAAAGAAATTTTCAAATATGCCATTACTGAGTCAAACGTTACTAAAGACAGCACTAATGAAACAAATGTTTTTAATTTCTTGGAGTAAAACTGAGACCCCTCGTTCACGATTATAAAGTCAGTGATAATAGAGATAATATCTAAAAGAATTTAAATGATTGCAAGATATTATATGTATTGTATTTTGAACTTGAATTATCATATTAAAAAGTTAATAAAGATACATTTGTATACAACAACTGACAGAGTGTTATAATTCTGTAGTAAAAGTAACCACATTCCTACTTGTAATTAAGAAAGCGAGCCAATATTACCCCCTAAATAGGAGGTCACCTTGCTTAAGCAGCCAAATTTACCGTTTCTCTTGGCTGGCTGCTTAAGTAAGGTTGGACTGTACTTCTTTCTCAGTGTAGACTTTAATCACCTCGATTTCCATGGCATTTTTATCTAAACTGTTATCTATGTCTTTGGAATGTACGTATGACCTCCCTTTTTGTGATAAGGTCACCATAACTCCCACACTGAGTACATGTATTTGTTGCTGGGACAATTTTTTCCTTATAACCTTTATGAATTAAATTATAAACAGGAATATTTCTATTACTGGTCCCAGACCACATAACCTCTTGTAAGCACACTATATGTATTAATGGGTTTTGATCTAGAAATAATTTTTGTTCGGTATGTTTTAAAGTTGAAAAAACCATTAATATTAAATGAAATTATATTGAATGATTTACCCATAATTAATATGAGAGAAAAAAACCTGCATTTATCAAGTTTACAAATAAATAGTTCTTATGTATTCTATTATTTACAACTTCTTGGATGATGTTTGAGGGGAGTTTTCTATTACATTTAAGTTTTTTAGGAGTAGTGGGTGGAATGAGTCCACTCCCCACAACTGCAGGCACACGGGCAAGCACTCTTCTTGTTTTAATTTGTTTAAGGTGATTAGTCCCCACTCCAGAACTGCACTCCAACCCTAGTCCTCTGCTCAACTGAGTTTGAATATAATTGTTTAACCTATTGTTCGATGGTTTTGACTTGGATGTACAAACATTTTTGACCAATTCAACCAGTTGCCACAGAGGGATCTCAATAGAGTTACTATTGGGACCTTGAACCTTTATAATGGGAGGGAGTGACAAATCCGTGTCCACCTGCTTCCGAGCGGGAACTGGTGGATCCGGCTCAGTCCGGAATAGGACCCCAATGCCCCTTAAAGAGGGTAATTCCGGTATGGCAACTAGGCTAGAAATTGATAAATTGCCATAGCTGCCATTAGTAGAAATATCTTTTGACCTATTATCATTATTGATATTGTTACTACTATTGTTGTTATTGTCTGAAAACAGGTAGGAGGAGTGAACAGAAATAACAGAATCCTGTTCACTAGTATCACAGGTGCCATCATCTGAGATAGTGGTACTACTGTCAGTAACAGAGATGTCACCCGGATTTGGACAATTGCTGACCTGGTTCTTAACGGGGGTAGAAGCCCTTTGTTTATTGCTTTCTGAGTCATGATCCTTTGAGTTGCCTTTGTTAAATAAGTCACTAAATTTGACTTTTTGTGTGTTGACCTGGGGCGGAGTAGTTGGGGGAGAATTATTCTTTAAGGGGGAGTTAACATCCTTGATTCCTTGTTTAGAAGCTGGGGTGGGTGGGGTAAGTTTACCCCCCCCCCCCCCCACCCCCGCTTTTCCCTTTATGGAAGATTCAGTTGACCTATTCGGCCTTTTAGGCTTTCATTTGCCTCCCTCAACCACTCATTACATTGCCTGTCTTCTTCTTCCTCTTGGTTTTTTTCAATCTCTTGCCACAATCTGGTCTCAGCCTTGATATAGTAAGAACATGCTAACCGGTTATATATGGTAAGAAAATGCTGACCAGTTATATATAGTGAGAAAACGCTGACCAGTTATATATAGTTATGAATCATTGATAAAGTGAGAAAACACTGACCAGTTAAATATAGTAAGAAAATGCTGACCAGTTTGACCAATACCATTTAAGCATTGTGTAGAGGTGCCTTTTAATATATCAAATGTAGACCTAGAATTCAACTGCCCTTCATGTAATTTAGATAAGCACCAAATCATGTCTGCTCAACTCAAGTCAAAACTCACCTTTTTCACATTCCGCTTCTGTAAATACTTTAAATCTTCATGTACGATAAACCTTTTTTAATTCTTTATCTTCTAGTGAAAGTACATGATAAACGTATGATAGAATTTATTATGAAGAATAATAATTTTTATAGAACATTAATATTTTGATGTTCGTTACAAACGTTTTTATGTGTATTTTATTGTGGTATATGACGATGAGCAAATTTTTTATGAGCTTATGTCACAATAAATTTTTGTACTTTCTGTGATTTTATCTTTACTTCTTTTATTTCTACATTTGATTTTATCTTTACTTCTTTTATTTCTACATTTTTGTTGACTATAATCTTTCTCTTTTGATCCCTACACGCGAAACGTCTACGTCCCCGAAAGGGGTTCGACGTTGATGGAAGATAGATAGACAGATTGATTAGTTTGTCCAGGGCCTACACTGAATTAGCCCAACAAATTGTGCGCCAGGGCTCTTTATTATTCGTAAAGGCCAACATCTATGTAATATCAGTTTGTAAATCGGTCGGTCTTGCAGTCGAAATATTGAGACTAACACTGAATATATTGTTTGTCATAATACTGTTTCTACTGCTTTGTCTTGTTCTTTTTACATAATATGAACATGTAAAAAATAAATCTATGATATACATACGACATCTTGTCATTTGTTGACTAGTGACTTTATTTATATCTTATACAGTCTTCATATACATGTTATTTTCGGAACAAATCTAGTACATTCCGTTTAATATGTGATAACGCATTTATTTATTTAATGTGCAATAACCATGACCATTTTCACACCTATTAACCGTTATCGACAATCCTTCTTTGTCTATATGGTCAGTTTTTTCCGATAATCCTTCTTTACCTATGTGGTCAGTGTTTTCCTTCTTATTATATGTCGTCAGTTAATTCGTCAGTAGTTTAGTGCGACCCAATAAGAACTTATTACTGCTAAAATCAATACTGACCCTACTAGGCAGGTGACATCTGACAACTCTTTTAAATACCCCGAAATTAACGAACACACAGATATGCATAAAAGTATAAATGAAGAATATTGGACAATATCCTGGTTTAGGCTATTGCAGTTTTTTACCATTTCTTTTATCTACACTGCGAACAAGTGAACTGTTTGTGTTCTCATCGTCACTCATGGGGGCTGCCATCTTTGGGGTCTCACTAATTACCAACAAGAACAGACAAGAACCGACAAGAAACTTAATTTTTAAATTCAGTGCATTTTCTTTTAATTTTCTAATAAATATTTATATTTAAAGATATTATCAATCTATTTCTGACCATATTGAAACAATTTATGAAAAAATGATGAATTTTCTATATTTGACATACCGACAAGAAAATGCGCTACCGACAGTCCAAAACAGACGAAAAATTTTTGCGATTTGCTGGCACGCTTCTTGGATTGAATGAGCAACATTATCGAATCTCCCGTTATAATAGTTTTCATATTGTTCCATTTTTTCAACTATTTCAATGCATGTTCGAACCCTGATTTCCGTAGCTAATTTTTCATGACCAAACAGCCCAATTGAAACAGCACAAAAACTGGATCCCTGGGAAAAAAAACTGGATAATGCAAACAGTACTGAAATATTTTAATGAAACTTAAAATATGTGTAGACGGCAGTTTGGAGATTATGCACGTCTTTTTTCTTTTCTTCATATGTTGAAAATTTTGGTTGCTATAGCAACAAATATACTTAAAATATGGCAAATATAACAATATTTGTGATAACTCAAAAAGTTGTAAGAATAATTCTATGAAACATAAAATATGTATAGGTGATAGTATGGAAATAATGCATCTCAAGGGTCACAACTCAAGCATCAAAATTATTAGATTTATCCCCCTTGAACTTAGAATTTTCATGAAAAATGTGTGTTTTTGTATATAACTTCATTATTTCTTAATGAATCTACTTCAAACTTTAAATATTGGTTTCTTATCATCACCCACATCATATGTGACAAGGTTCATAATTCTAGCACCTAAATTGTCAGAATTATCATCCTTGAACTTTGATTTTTTTTCTTCCTATGTCGAAAAATTTGGTACATTCGTCTTTCCCTAAAAACTGTATCCAGAGACTTGGAACTTTTCCAACAAAATTACTGAGAATAAAGTAAAGTTGAAATATAAGTTAAACATAGTGATCCTGAGAAAATATAAACATTAGGAACTAGTTTTTCATGGGTTTTCAACAGAGGTCAAGGTCAGATGATACGGTTGAAACTTAGTATTAAAGATTATGTGCAACTTGTTCCAACTGGGCTACCATCCTGTGACAAGGCAGTGCGGGGCATTAGTCACCATCTGTAACAAAATTCTAGTTTTGCGACCTTTTTTTAGTCCCCTACCGGTTTCACTGGAAGGGACTATAGGTTTACCCTCCTTCCGTCAGTCCGTCTGTCCGCAAAAACTGGATCCCGAGATAACGCATAAAGTACTGAAAATATTTTTATGAATCTTGATATATGGATAGATGGCAGTATGCAGATTATACACGTCTTTTTTTTCTTCCTATGTTGAAAAATCTGGTTGCTATGGCAACAAATATACTTAAAATATGGCAAATATAGCAATATTTGTGATAACTCAAAAAGTACTTCCAATACTTTTATGAAACTTGAAATATGGATAAATGGCAGTATGGAGAATATTTACCTCATTTTTTTATGGACCTAAGGGAGGAACTGTCCGTCCGTTTATCAGTCATTTCCTCCGAAAACTTTACCATTGGCCATATTTTCCTTACTACTGAATGGAATTACTTCAAACTTGGCCACAACAATACTTTGGACAAGACCATTCCAATGAAGTACATTTCTGTTACCTTGACCTCTGAATGACATTGACCTTTAAAAAATTCTTGTCCAGAAACTATAAGTTTGGTCATAATTTCCTTATTTCTGAATAGAATTACTTCAAACTTGGTCACAACAACCCCTTTGATAAGACCTCTTCAACAACATATATTTTTGTGACCTTAACCTCTAAATGACCTTGACCTCTGACGTTAAAATCTTCTTTGATGACACTTTGTACATGGATAGAGGATCATATGGAGATTATGCATGTCTCAGACAAATTCTTTAGTCAATTTCAACATATGGGTTGGAGTTAGGGAGATGGATATTGCACCGGTAGGGGACTGTTGCTTTGTCTCTGACAAGCTCTTGTTACCGATATTTTGTCCTCCGTGAATAGGTCTGACCTAATCGCTTATCTAATGGTTCTAAGTTGACCAGGAGTGTGGAAGTGATTGAATCAACAGGCCAGATTCTGAACCTTGCGAAAAATATTAAGTGTATCGTTCGTTCGCTCGCTCGCTCGCTACCTCTTTATTGTATTACATGTGAATAAAACGTAGGATCTTAATCTGGATTTTTAAGTAAATGTGGAATTTGACCACTCTTTGCAGTTCATTACTCAATATGTTGCCACTTTTCCGCAAAGGACAAGTCCTAATGTGTGTGGGTCTTTTTATTATAGTTACTGTCGTTCTTAACAGAACATTTAGGAAATAAAGGTTTTCATTTATCCTTTGTCTTCATTTCAGCGGAAATGACGTTGCTGGAAGACGCATTGACAAAGCTCCAACAGACGGAATGAGCGTCTGTTGGAAACAGTGTAAAGGAATATTTTGACAAAGATTGTTATTAATATTTGCAAAAGAAACATGGTATCAATACACCATAAAATCTTTGACATAAATTCTGTGTGTATAATTCTCTTGCTTTTGTTGATACCAATCAATGAAATACGCATTGCTGTCCCTGTATATATTTATGATTTTTAGCTCGCCTGTTTCGAAGAATAAGTCGAGCTATTATGATCGCTGCGGCGTCGTCGCCGTTGTCGTGCAAAAACTATAATGTAACCCATTATTCAAACACTTTAAAAGGTATCAATATGAAACTTTCAATGCTTGCTTATCATGACAAGAGGCAGTTGTAACAGAAGGGGCATTATTCTGAAAGCTATATTTTTGCAGTTATGCCCCTTTTTAACTTACAATTTTTGTCAAAATTGCGTAAAACGGACAAGCGTTGGGGCCGCTCCGCGTAGCTCTTGTTTAAAGACAGACATATGCGTAATTTCAAACACTGGAAGTCTGTGAACAATGCATTTATTCATAACGAGACTTATGTGTTGGCTTTTTAATTATATTATATATTTTTATTATGTACTTCAAGCCATGGAAATTACGTGTTCTAAACTATAGAACGGTTCGCATTTATAAAAAATTAATGTTTGACAGAATATACACTAGTTCTAGTTCATTTATGCAATAAACAATTATTTAATAATGTGTGACAGAGTTGGTTTCTGTAGGTCGTTTTTATATTTAAGGGAGACAATTACATTTGAATTGTAATTCTGTTTTGCACTGTGTTATGCCCCTTGGAGTGATTACCTGTTTTTAACCTGTTTTATTTGTCATGGTATTTGATTTTGATCACATGACTTTTGTGTTCAGAAAAGAGTGGGAAAACTAATCTCTTTGTCAGTCCACCTTGAGATGCCTTTGTGCTAAGTCACAAAATTGAACTGGGCAGTGAGTTTTTTTATCTGAATTGGTATGTACGTTTGTCCAGCCTTTTATGTTTTTTTTTAAATAATTGATTTAAAGAAATTACATAGCTAGGTAGGTTTGAAATTGTTCAGAATTTATTAAATCACCTTTTAATGATTTAATAATGAATTTCAGGATAGCACTGACTTTTGCTTTCTTTGTCACGTTTCTGTCTGTTGTTCACTGTAATAGTTAACAATACATCTTTACAGTACAAGTCACTGGGTGAATGAGAGAGATGTGGAGACCTGAAATTTGAAGTTTGTTTTAACCATACCTCATCCCTTAGATGGTGAGTTCAATGTGTTCATTGTGTTCAGTGTTATGTGAGAGTCATGTGTAACCATGTGATAAGTGTATTAAAGATGTTCTGAAAATCATTTAGAGCAAATGTAATGTTTAATCAATTATTTAGTAAGATGTTTTAGTTACTAGATGTAATTCTGGTTTAGTTACCAAATGGCCACTAGACATATTCATGACTTATTGTTTTAACTTATTTGACTAGATGTTAATAATTGAACAAATGTTATTTCATATTATTTCAGAGTATGTTTTGACAGACAAATACAAAATATAAGAAAGATTATCTAGTTGCTCTACCAAACCCCTAAAAGTGACCCCGTTACATATGTTATATGCATTTTAAATGTTTCCTCAAGATCTGAAAGCGGTCATATACTCTGGACCAATAATTGTCGAACTTCTGTGAATATGCTTTTATTAGTTATATATTTTTTTTAATAATTTACTAAGTTTTTAATTTCGCGTGTTTAACACAGAATCGTTGCCGTACACGAGGAAAGTTTAATCAGACTGAGATCTTGTTTAGAAGTTTAATTTTGCATTTTTACACTAATTGTGAAGAATTTAAGCTGCTATAATAAATTGTGTTGTGTTTGTGTAGTTTTGCGATGTTGTCACTTTCTATTTCTGTCAGAGGTCGCAGTATTTATTGGCCATCTAACAGAAAATTGTCATTTTATGCAAATAGATTTATTAAATGTTTATGAGACTTATTCTCGTCTGTCACAAGAACTTCGTGTAGACGTACGCGAATAGATTCGAATTTGAAATCTCGTAAAAGATTAAGTCAGTTTCGACCTTTGCCTTTTGAATGGCATCGCCCTATTCAGTGGAGGTCTTCACGTTTTGTTTAAATATAAAATTAAAAAGGATTAAAACAAAATAAAAAAAGTTACACAATTTCAACCCATCTCCATATAAAAGAAGGTTTTTGCCAACTCTGTGTAAAGTGTGCATGATTATTGCCATTCAACCGGCCTTCTTCAAGATAAGATTTTTTAGGTTATCTCGAAAACTTGACTTTTTTGTCTCTCTCAAAATTTTAATTGTTCAGTTGTAAGTCACTGAGTGTACTGTTATTTTCAGTTTGATAATTCTTATCACACAAATTTCTAAAGACTTCTACAGTCATAATATCACCACATTTACTAACTCTAAAAATCTTAGACAAGAAAAGGAAGCGTATATTTGAAGACTGCAATCGAATGTCAGTATGCTTATGTTTAGGATCGCTGTAATAATTTTCCTTTTGTTTGGTTTGGTATAGGCACTGAAGTTTGAAAACTGCGGTAAGCATGTTTCTGTTTTTTCCTGTATTCGTAAGCAGGCTCTGAGACTCTGGTCTCAAAATCATATTTCTTACCCCATTTTGCGAAACAGTACATGTATTTATATACATTTAATAATACGATGTGATCTAATTACTTATATATCTTTATCTTTGACAATAGTCACAAAGCTTTTGAAGAGTTGACAGGTTCATAAAGTTGTCCGTACTTGCGTACAATCTATATATATGTAAGACCTGGTGAACACAACTACACGTATGTTACCAAATAGATATAGCGGTTTTACGAAGATTGAATTGAGTGTGCATGATTTCGTTTACATTGCATACGAGCATATAAAATAGTTAAGCAGTGTCAGTTTGAAAAGTTACACGATTCATTAATAAATTCTTACGGTTTTTTTGGTTGTTTATTTTTTCATAACATTGCAAATAGCTACGAGCCCGCTTACCACGGCTTTCAACTGGCGACAACTGGACATGTACCCGCTGCCACTCATTTTTCCTGAACAGGTTCACGTTGATGTAAATATACATGTTTTGAAAAATATAACCAATCCTCTGGTTGACACAGAGTTATATAGGATCGAGAATGGTCACCGTCATGAAAACGCTCTTTTAATTCCATATGACCCGTGTACATCGGAACATGGTAAGCCAACATATAAACCGTCTTCTCTGTTTTTTTTTTGTTTTTTTTTTTTTTTTTGTTTTTTTTTTGGGGGGGGGGGGGATGTTACCGCCGATTTTAACATCTAGGTTAAATCTCGGCGGTCAGTCCACCTAACGGGGTTTCCTGGATAAATAACCAGTAATTACCAATTTCTCCGCAAGTGACTGACTACTGTTCCCACATGATCTACTCTGAATCAGCGGTGAGAGACAAATGAACATTAGACACAATGGCTGAGATCAATTGTCACGGAGAAATTTTGCCCTGCCCAGGGGTCGAACCATCGACTTATGGATTACTAATCCAGTGCTCTGCCTATTGAGCTATGCGGGCAGTTATTCGACTTATATTGTGACGTGTTTCTGTCTCCCAAGTAAAATCAGGGAGAAAACACTTATTTCGGACCTCTTGAACGCTTTTGTGTTGTTTTAAAAAATGACCAGTGTTTAAGGAACACAGCCTGTTGCTACACCTGTTATAATGTTCTGGAAAAGGTTATAAACGTCAAAGCTTAAGACGATTATAGGCATTTCAAGTATTCGGCTTTAAATACCATTTGTGCAGTTTCAGATACCAAATGTACGGCTTTAAAAAATGTACGGCGTGCGCCTTCTTATACCAAAAGTAAGGCTTTTAATACCAAATGCACTGCTTTGGGTATAAAATGCACGGCTTTTATTAAAGGATGGGCTTCATTTTATTTTTAGCTCACCTGGCACAAAGTGCCAGAGTGAGCCTTTGTCATACCCCAATGTCCGGTGTGCGTCGTGAGGCGTCAATAATTTCATTCAAACGACATCTCCTCTGAAACCACTAGGCCAAATTCAATGAAACTTGCATGGGATGTTCCTTGCATGAAGCTCTTCCAAAGTTGTTCAAAGAATTCAATTCCATGCAGAACTCTGGTTGCCATGACAAAAAAGAAAAAAACTTAAAAAATCTTCTTCTCAAAAACCACAAGGCCTGGAGCTTAGATATTTGGTTTGAGGCATCATCTAGTTGGAGCATAGATATTTGGTTTGAGGCATCATCTAGTGGACCTCTACCAAGATTGTTCAAACTATGACCCTGGGTTCAGAACTGGCCCCGGCCTGGGGGTCACTTGATTTTACATAGAGTTACATAGGGAAAACTGTCAGAAACCTTAGATATATGGTATGCAGCATTGTCTAGTAGACCTCTACCAAAATTGTTCAAATCATGCCCCCTTGGCCAAAACTGGCCCCGCCCCACGGGTCACATGTTTTACAAAGAGTTATATAGGAAAAAACTTAAAAATCTTCTTGTCAGAAATCACAAGGTCTGGAGCTTAGTTATTTGGTGTTCAGCATTATCTTGTATACCTCTACCAAGATTGTTCAAATCATTGCCCCTGGGTCAAAATTGACTTCGCCCAAGGGGTCACATGTTTTACATAGAGTTATAAAGGAAAATCTTTAAAAATCTTCTTGTCAGATACCGCAAGGCCTGGAGCTGAGATATTTGGTATGAGGCATCATCTAGTGGACCTCTACAAAGATTGTTCAAATTATGACCCTGGGGTTAGAACTGACCCCGCCCAGGGCTTACCTGATTTACATAGAGGTATATAGGGAAAACTTTAAAAATCTTCTTGTCAGAAACCGCAAGGTATGGAGCTTAGATATTTGGTGTTGAGCATTGTCTAGTAGACCTTTACCAAGATTGTTCAAATCATGGCCCCTGGGTCAAAATTGGCTCCGCCCAAGGGGTCACATGTTTTACATAGAGTTATATATAGTAAATTCTTTAACAAGAGGGCCATAATTGCCCTGGATCGCTCACCTGAGTACTTTGGCTGTAGGTTTGCTGTTAAGCAGTATTTCATTTTTTAATAAAAAATATTTAAGTGCCTACAAACCAAATATGTAAAATATCAGTCAATAAATAAAGGCTCTATGACAGAAAGTAGAATTATCTATTATAAGCTATGGTGACCTTGACCTTGATCCAGTGACCTCAAACCCTACCCATGGGTAGAGGTCCATGCAAGGAACCTATATACTGAATATCAAAGATATTGGTCTATAAATGAAGGCTTTATGAGGTACAGTAGATAAATCTATTTTTAGCCTCCATGACCTTTAACCTAATCTAATAATTTGAACAACCAAACAACCTTTCTGACAAACTCCCAGGATATTTGGACTGAAACAGTAGCCTCTAGAGCCTTAACAAGATATTTCTATTTTTGGGCTCTGTGACCTAGTTTTTGACCCCAGATGACATACATTCGAACTTGAGCTAGAAACCATCGAAATAACCTTTCTGACATATTTCCAGAATATTTGGGCTGAAAATGTTATCTGTTGAGTGTAAACAAGGTTTTTCCAAATTTAAGCTCTGTGACCTAGTTTTTGACCCCAGATGACCCATATTCGAACTTGACCTAGAAATCATCGAAACAACTTATCTGACATATTTCCAGGATATTTGGGCTGAAAATGTTACCTCTAGAGTGTTAACAAGGTTTTTCCATATAGAGGCTGTGTGACCTAGTTTTTGACCCCACATGACCCATATTCCAACTTGAGCTAGAAATAATCTTAACAAGCCTTCTGACATATTTCCAGGATATTTGGACTGAAAATGTTACCTCTAGAGTGATAAAAAGGTTTTTCCATATTTGGTCTCAGTGACCTAGTTTTTGACCCCAGATGACCAATATTCGAACCTAGGCTAGAAATCATCCAAATAACCTTTCTGATATATTACAAAGATATTTGGGCTGAAAATCTTACCTCTAAAGTGTTAACAAGGTTTTTCCATATTTGGGCTGTGTGACCTAGTTTTTGACCCCTGATGACCCATATTCCAACTTGACCTAGAAATCATCCAAACAACCTATCTGACATATTTCCAGGAAATTTGAGCTGAAAATGTTACCTCTAGAGTGTTAACAAGGTTTTTCCATATACAGGCTGTGTGACCTAGTTATTGATCCCACATGACCCATATTCCAACTTGAGCTAGAAATCATCTTAACAAGCTTTCTGACAGTTTTTCAGGAAATTTTGGCTAAAAATGTGACCTCTAGAGTGTTAACAAGGTTTAACCATATTTGGGCTGTGTGACCTAGTTTTTGACCCCTGATGACCCATATTCAAACTTGAGCTAGAAATCATCAAAACAACCTTTCTGACATATTTCCAGTATATTTGGGCTGAAAATGTTACCTCTAGAGTGATAAAAAGGTTTTTCCATATTTGGTCTCAGTGACCTAGTTTTTGACCCCAGATGACCCATATTCGAATTTGGGCTAGAAATCACCTAAATAACCTTTCTGACATATTACAAGGAAATTTGTACTGAAAATGTGACCTCTAAAGTGTTAACAAGGTTTTTCCATATTTGGGCTCTGTGACCTAGTTTTTGACCCCAGATGACCCATATCCGAACTTGAGCTAGAAATCATGGAAACAACTTTACTGACAAATTTCCAGGATATTCGGGCTGAAAATCTTACAACTAGGCTGTTAACAAGGTTTTTCCATATACAGGCTGTGACCTAGTTTTTGACCCCACATGACCCATATTCGAACTCGTCCGAGTAATTACTGGGACAAACATCCTGACCAAGTTTCGTGACAATTGGAGCAAAAATCTGACCAGTAGAGTGTTAACGAACTAAATATGAACGGACGACGGACGACATTCATCGACCCTAATAGCTCACCCTGAGCCAGCTCAGGTTAGCTAAAAATCTTCTTGTCACTAACTGCAAGGCCTGGAGCTTAGATATATGGTATGAGGCATCATCTAGTGGACCTCTACAAAGAATGTTCAAATTATGACCATGTGGTTTGAACTGACCCCGCCCAGGGCTTACTTGATTTATGTAGAGTTATATAGGGAAAACTTTAAAAATCTTCTTGTCAGAAACCGCAAGGTATGGAGCTTAGATGATTGGTGTTGAGCATTGTCTAGTAGACCTCTACCAGGATTGTTCAAATCATGGCCCCTGGGTCAAACTTGGCTTCGCGCAAGGGGTCACATGTTTTACAAAGAGTTATATATAGTAAATTCTTTAAAAAATCTTCTTGTCACAAACTGCAAGGCCTGGAGCTTAGATATATGGTATGAGGCATCATCTAGTGGACCTCAAATTGTTCAAATTATGACCCTGGGGGTAAGAACTGACCGCGCCCAGGGCTTACTTGATTTATGTAGAGTTATATAGGGAAAACTTTAAAAATCTTCTTGTAAGAAACTACAAGGCATGGAGCTTAGATATTTGGTGTGCAGCATTGTCTAGTAGACCTCTACCGGGATTGTTCAAATCATGGCCCTTGGTCAAAACTGGCCCCACCAGGGTCACATGTTTTTAAAGAGCTGTATAGCAAAAAAATTTAAAAATCTTCTTGTCACAAACTGCAGGGCCTGGAGCTTTGATATTTGGTAGTATGCACTGTGACCACAGTGGGATCATCCCCCATCCTCTGGGGGTCACTCCCCCCTCCCCCGCACAAAATTTTTTTCTCATTTTTTAAGTTTTTCGCTATGGCAATAAAATTTGGACCATTTGTACAGTTTTCCAAGATGATTTCAAAAACATTATTCCTTGACCTATATTTCTGACCTACTTTTTAGCTCATCTGAGCACAAAGTGCTCAGGGTGAGCTTTTCTGATCGGTCTTCCGATCCGTCCGTCGTCAAATTTTCATTCAAACGACATCTCCTCTGAAACCAATGGGGCAAATTTAATGAAACTTGCCTGGGATGTTCCTTGCATGAAGCTCTACCAAGATTGTACAAATGGTCCTGGTCCATTGCATTTCTGGGTCACTGGAGCTAAAAATAGATTTTAGAAGTTGGATCTTTAAAAATCTTCTTCTCCGAAACCACAAGGCCTGAAGCTTTGATATTTGGTATTGAGCATCATCTAGTGGACCTCTACCAAGTTTGTTCAAATTATGTCTCTGGGGTCAAAACTGACCCCACCCCAGGGGTCAGTTGATTTTACATAGAGTTATAAAGGAAAATCTTTAAAAATCTTCTTGTCAGAAACAAGAAGGCCTAGAGTTAAGATATTTAGTATGTAGCATTGTCTAGTGGACCTCTACCAAGTTTGTTCAAATCATGGCCTCTGGGTCAAAAATGGCCCCGCCGCGGGGGTCACTTGTTTTACATAGAGTTATATAGGAAAATCTTAAAAAAAACTTTTTGTCAGAAACCGTAAGTTATAGAGCTTAGATATTTGGTGTGTAGCATAGACTAGTGGACCTTTACCAAGTTTGTTCGAATCATGGCCTCTGGGTCAAAAATGGTCCCGCCCCAGGGGTCACTTGTTTTTTATAGAGTTATATATAGTAAATTCTTTAAAAAATCTTCTTGACACAAACTGCAAGGCCTGGAGCTTAGATATATGGTATGAGGCATCATCTAGTGGACCTCTACCAAGTTTGTTCAAATTATGTCTCTGGGGTCAAAACTGACCCCGCCCCAGGTGTCACTTGTTTTACATAGAGTTATATAGGAAAAACTTTAAATATCTTTTTGTCAGAAACCATAAGGCATAGAGCTTAGATATTTGGTGTGTAGCATTGTCTAGTGGACCTCTACCAAGTTTGTTCAAATCATGGCCTCTGGGTCAAAAATGGCCCCGCCCCAGGGGTCACTTGTTTTAAATAGAGTTATATAGAAAAAACTTTAAAAATCTTCTTGTCAGAAACCGTAAGGCATAGAGCTTAGATATTTGGTGTGTAGCTTTGTCTAGTGGAACTCTACTAAGTTTGTTCAAATCATAGCCAGTGGGTCAAAATAGGCCCAGCCCTGGGGGTCTATTGTTTACATAGAGTTATATAGGAAAAGGTTTTAAAAATCTTCACAGAAGAAACCATAAGGCCTAGAGTTAAGATACTTTGTATGAAGCATTGTCTAGAGGACCTCTACCAAGTTTTTTAAGTCATTGACCCTAGGTCAAAAATGGCCCCGCCCCAGGGGTCACATGTTTTACATAGAGTTATATAGGAAAAACTTTAAAAATCTTCTTGTCATAAACAACAAGGCCTAGAGTTAAGGTATTTGGTGTGCAGCATTATCTAATGGACCTCTATTAAGTTTGTTCAAATCATGGCCCCTTGGTCAAAATAGGCCCCGCCCTAGGGGTCACATGTTTAACATAGAATTATATAGGAAAAACTTAAAAAATCTTCTTGTCAGAAACCACAAGGCCTAGAGTTAAGATATTTGGTATGCAGCATTGTCTAGTGGACCTCTACCAAATTTGTTAGGGAAATATCCCTGGGGTCACTATTGGCCCCGCGCAAGGGGTCAGAAGTTATTATTTTAAATAACAATAAAGAAGAAATCTTTAAAAATCTTCTTGTCTGAAACCAGAAGGCCTAGAATTTTAAAATTTGGCACAAAGCAAGCTTTATCAAATTATTAGATTAGGTTAAAGGTCATGGAGGCTAAAAGTAGATTTATCTACTGACCTTATAGAGCCTTCATTTATAGACCAATATCTTTGATATTCAGTATAGAGGTTCCTTGCATGGACCTCTACCCATGGGTAGGGTTTGAGGTCACTGGGTCAAGGTCACCATAGCTTATAATAGATATTTCTACTTTCTGTCATAGAGCCTTTATTTATTGACTGATATTTTACATATTTGGTTTGTAGGCACTTACATATTTTCAATTAAACTAGAACTGTGTCCATAGGACACGGATGCCCCCACTATGCATAAGTGCTCATAAACAATAGCATGTATATCCTGTATGTAAGATTTTTTCTGTACATATACCTAAAATGATCTACAGGTAACCTTATGTACATGTTAAATTAAATTACAAATGTAAAATTTATATGTTCAATTATTTATATGGTATATAGTGAAAAAATCAACAAAGGGCCATAATTCTGTTAAATATGGTCACAGCAAAAATTCCTTCCTTTACTACCATCTACACATTAAAGCTGTTCATCCCTGGAAGTTTAAGCAAAATCTGCCAGCCGGTTTAAGAGGAGTTGCGTTCACAAAATTTCTATATGGTATATAGTGAAAAAATCAACAAAGGGCCATAATTCTGTAAAATTTGGTCGCAGCAAAAATTCCTTCCTTTACTACCATCTACACATTAAAGCTGTTCATCCCTGGAAGTTTAAGCAAAATCTGCCAGCCGGTTTAAGAGGAGTTGCGTTCACAAAATTTCTATATGGTATATAGTGAAAAAATCAACAAAGGGCCATAATTCTGTTAAATTTGGTCGCAGAAAAAATTCCTTCCTTCACTATCATCTACACATTAAGGTTGTTCATCCCTGGAAGTTTAAGCAAAATCTGCCATCCAGTTTAAGAGGAGTTGCGTTCACAAAATTTCTACATATTATATAGTGAAAAAATCAACAAAAGGCCATAATTCTGTTAAATTTGGTCGCAGCGAAAATTCCTTCCTTTACTACCATCTACACATTAAGGTTGTTCATCCCTGGAAGTTTAAGCAAAAACAGCCATCCGGTTTAAGAGGAGTTGTGTTCACAAGATTTCGGGACGTACGGACAGACGTACGGACGGACAAGTGCAACGCTATATGCTCCCCACTTTGTGGGAGCATAAAAATGAAATACTGCTTTACAGCAAAGCCAAAGTACTCATGTGAGCGATCCAGGGCCATCATGGTTCTCTTGTTTTTTAGCTACAGCAATGAAATTTTCATGTGCACAGTTTTTTGTTTCGATTTCAAAAATGTCGTATCATGACCTATAATTTTGACCTACTGAACTGACCTAATTTTGTTTTTGAGCTATGGCAATGAAATTTGGAACATGTATACCGATTTTTGTTCCGATTTCGAAAACGTCATAGCATGACCTATATTTTTGACCTACTGACCTATTTTTTGTTTTAAAGCTACGGCAATGAAACTTGAACTGTGTGTACAGCTTTTCGTTCCCATTTCAAAAATGTCGTCTCATGACCTATATTTTGACTTACTTTTTGTTTTTGGAGCTATATGGCAATGAAATTGCATTGGTCCATTTCTGTAATATGCATCATTACATTCATAAAAATTTCTTTCATCTTTGAATCCAGGTGAGCGCTTAAGGGTCATTGGCCCTCTTGTTTTTTAAGTAGGAACATTGATCTTTGCGCGATGATAGACCGTTAAAACAAGAAAAGAGACACATACATGGAAATTCTCATGACGCCACAAGGCAGCTGGAGACAGTCACGGTGTTCTACACTGGCCACGTCTGACACAGAAACATGCAACCATCGATCTCCCGCGCTTGAATCCCGCACTTCACGAGCTCTTACGTGTATGATTTTAATCTATTTGACATTATCGAAGTTGTTTATTTTCTCATATTAATATGACATAAGTTGTTTCTTATGAAACAAGAGCCATGTTACACATGGTTAATCCCCCCGCCGGGAAGAAGCTACCTGAAGGTTGTACTTTCAAACACTCAATGTAATAATGTTTGAAAAAAATCCCACAAAAAATAGGCAAGGTTGAGTTATTATTCTTGCAAACTGCACTTCCTACCAATGTGCTATGTCAGTGTATTAAGTTTGAAGAAAATCGCTCAAGTACTTTTGGAGTTATGCTCCGGACAAAACTGGAACGGACGCACGCACGGACGGACAGAGACCATTTCTAATATCCCCTCCGCCTTTGGCAGGGGGATAATAAGTTCAAGAATTCATTAATTAGATATACATGTATATGCTGGGATTTTTAAAATGTAAACAAGTAAATCTGATAAAGGGGAATAACTCTAAAAATAGGCAAGGTAGAGTTATTGGACTTGAACACTGCACTACCTACCAATGTGCTCTGTCAGTGTATGAAGTTTCAATAAAATCCCTCAAGTAGTTTTGGAGTTATGCTCCGGACAAAATTTATCAAGTAATTCTGATAAAGGGGAATAACTCTAAAAATAGGCAAGGAAGAGTTATTGGACTTGTACATAGCACTACTACCAATGTGCTCTGTCAGTGTATGAAGTTTGAATAAAATCCCTCTAGTAGTTTTGGAGTTATGCTCCAGACAAAATTTATTAAGTAAATCTGATAAAGCGGAATAACTCTTAAAAAAGGCAAGGTAGAGTTATTGCACTTGCACACTGCACTACCTACCAATGTGCTCTGTCAGTGTATGAAGTTTGCATAAAATCCCTCAAGTAGTTTTGGAGTTATGCTCCGGACAAAATTGTTTCGGACGGACGGACGGACGCACAGACACACGGATGGACGAAAGGCATTTCTAATATCCCCTTCGCCTTTGGCGGGGGGATAATATAGCCATTATGTGTATATTTTATCCGATAAACTTTGACATTTTACTGGAACTATTTTCTTGGCGGATGTTTTGTAAAAGCCTTCTTACAGAATAGTAAAAAGGAATACAACCATGGTAATATTTACAGTAAAAAAATGTAAAAGATCAGTTAACTTATACATTGTACTTTTTTTTCACTTTTGATGACTTAAAATATTTCAGGGCGATTTTACTTTACAAGTCTCTGCCAAGAAAGATCCAGCATCCTGGGGAAATATACTATAATTATAGTGGACGCTCCTATCCCGCCAACAACAACCCCGACCACCACTATAGGTGGCCCCCTGCCTCCAGATTATACAGATTAAGTTGGATAGAAAAGAGTTGTTGTGAAAGTTTACAGATGAGCCTGCTAAACTTATGCTCTCAAAAATACTAAGAAATACCCTCTTAAAAAGATGAAAATCACCATTGTAAACAATTGTATGAGAAAATAAAGAAACAATATCTACAACAGGGAACCAGAAATCTTAATCGGTTAAGTTATTTTCAACCTTTCGAGTAATTTCATAATTAAAAAAACAAGTCAATCTGTATAAATTTGAAGTTGTTTTAGCTCATCAGAGCACAACGTGCTCATGGTGAGCTTTTGTGATCGCCCTGTGTACGTCATCAACAATTTCTTTAAACAACATCTCCTCTGAAGCCAATTACTGGATTTTGACCAAGCTTCACAGGAATGATCTTTGGTTGGTCTCCTATCAAAGTTGCTCAAATGGTTCAGGTTAGTTGCCTAAGTAGGTCAAAGGGCCAAAAAGGGGGTTTCAAAAATGAAAATTTCAAAAGTCTTCTTGTCTGAAACTACAGCCCGGAGCTTTCATATGTGGCATGTAACATCATCTAGAGTTCCTCTACCAAAGTTGTACAAATTATGGCCCTGGAATCCAAATTGGCTCCGCCCCATGGTGTCATGTGTTTTCCTTATATGTGTAAAGTAAAACCACCTTATCTTACTGATATTGTTATACCACAGGCAAATGAAGTTTGAGGGCATATAAAGGAGTGAACCTGAGGTTGGTCAGTCGTGCAATCGGTTGGTCAATTGCATTTTTCTTGTCCGTAGCACAAGTCTAAAACTATTCAAGACATTGTCTTGAAACTTGAAAATCTAGATACATGGTGATTAGGACGAGTGCAGAGTGAAAGTGCCATAACTCTCACTTGTCTCATTTTTAAATTATCTCCCATTTTGCAATTTTCTTTTTTTGAACATGACTCCAAAACTTCAACGGATTGACTTGAAATTTGAAATATAGATTCATGGTGACTAATGCTTTAAATATTGAACAGAGGGTTGATTTTACAAAATGATGTTAATCATGCCACTGAGGTCCAAAAATCATTAATGCAGTTACTGTAAGTCAACTATATACATAAAGTTAAAAAGAAAAGCTTTTGAATGATCTTCTACTATGAAATACAAGACTTTTGGTTTGTAGCATTGTTCCAAACAGAAAATGTAAATAATCAAATTTAGCCCTGCTTTAAGGCAGGGGAAATAACTACTTAATTGTAAAATGTAACTGAACAAGCTGATCGAGTATATTGTAATTACTTTACAACATCAAACAAATTACTATCAGCATTTCAGTGTTAAAATCATTGTTATTATTCCAAACTTTCAATGAAAAATATGTATTATTACAAAAAAATTGACATCTGACATTCACCCATAAATAATTCATAGATGAGCATTTCAAATTACTATATTCAGTACTTCTGTATCAAAGCGCTGTCTGGGGTATTAATCACCTTTAGTGATAGCTCTAGTTCAAATTTTTGTGATAAACACATTCATTAGCATACAGCATTTTACACCAATATCATTATATCCTCAGGTGAGCGATCTGGGGCCAGTGGCCCCTTTGTTTATGCTCCCCGGAGCACAGAGTTGCCACTTTGTCCATTTGTCCATCATGCTTTTTGTCCCGACCATAACTCAAAAACTAATGAAGATATAAACCTGAAACTTTAAGGTGGATAAATCTCATGGATTCTCATGGAGAATTGCAGTGCTCAGGAACCATAACTCTGCACTCATTTTTATGGAGTTATTGCATTTTGTTGATTTTTCATACTTAGTTCTTATCCGGAGCATATCTCTTAAACTATAAGCGCTATCTACTTGAAATTTTGTAGGTGGATATCTCACATGAAGGAGAAGTGCCATGCATAATAGCAGTTCCTCTGGAGTCCTTGTTGATGATCTCTCATACTTTTTTTTGTCCGGAGCGTAAGTCTTACATTATAAGAGCTATCAACTTGAAACTTTAAAGGAGGATTTATCTTATGAGAGAGAGGAGCAGTGGACAAAAAACATCACTCGCAGTCGGCACCTCATGTTTTGGAGTTTTGGCCCTTAGTTAATTTTTATACTTAAGTTGTCATTCAGAGCATAACTCGAATACTGTAAAAGATATCAACATAAAACTTCATAGGTAAATGGACCTCATTGAAGAGAAGTACAGTGCATAAGTACAGTAACATCCATTGTGTAATTTTCAGTTTATTGCCCTATGTTAATTTTCATATCATATATCTGTCCGGTGCAAAACTTAAAGACTATAATGGGTATCATTATGAAACTGGATAGGTGAATAGATCTCATTGGAGAGAAGTGCAGTGCATAAAAATCTTAATTCTCTTCGTCTATTTTTTTAGTAATTGCCCTTTGTAAATTTTCATACCTTATTTTTTGTCCAGCACAAAATTCAGACTATAAAGAGGTACCAACATGAAACTTCATTGGTGGATAGATCTCATTGCGAACCGTATCCCTCTATTGCATAATTTTGAAGTTATTGCCTTTTGTAAATTTTCATACTTATTTTTTGTCTGAACCATAACTCGTACACCCTACATAACAGCTTTTGGGCCTATTTATTAAGGTAAAGTTACTTTTCAGATTGATTTGTGTACAATAATTTTCTAACATACATTATATGTAAAGGGAATAATTTGTCATTATATGACCTATTTAAGATAATACTCAAATTTTGCTTTAAGTGCCATGCCATCCATTTTTGTACCCATTATTAAATTCCATTCCATTAGAATTACTTTCAGTACAATAAAATACATTTCGTTGTTTTCCTCTACTAAGTTCTAAATCCTGTAAATGAGAGCACCTTGGGAAGCATAATCTCCAGCCACCAGTTCTTGTTCAATTCGGTCTCCAACTAGAGCCTCAAAATAGATTGTTTTATACTACAGAATAAGCCTCTTTACTGTTTTTAATCAACATGTAAGTTTAAAAAACTTGATTGATGTTACAAGAAATGCTGTTGACATAATCCAGTCCCAAACTCTTTTATAGCAAATGCTTTGATGCCAAGAAATACCCACTGCAGTTACAGTTCATTCCCATGTTTGTCTTTTTAATCCATGTAGACATTTTCATCATGACTGATCCTTTGCTGTCTTCTTTTTAGCTAATTCAGCCTTTCTGTCTTCACTTATCAAAAAGTCTGCTAGTTATTTATGCGTTTTGAAATCCTCTCTACCTTTCGATTCTTTTTCAGGAAAATCATGTCTGATTATGGCGAAGAACTCATAAAACTGAAACAAAATTTGTACATATATGTGAAATTGTTAAACCTTGACCATGCTGACCTCTTCTATTTGTCCATTTTGATTCATTATTTACAGGGGTACTGTAAAGACAGTGTACAGTGCAGACCACAATTGCACTGCGCAAAGTTGCAAGCTGGTTTTTGTCTGCACTTAGTCTTGTCTAAAGAACAACCTTGCCAACAAATAAACTGCACATCACAATAATGCAGATGCTAGTTCAATATTAACCAAAATATTAATTACTCAAGCAAATATATGATTATTAAATGTTAAGGTCCACGACACTGTTTTCTAATAAAATTTTGTTTAAATGCATTTGCACTCGCAAAGCTATGAAGTGTGATGTATCTTACAATTATTCACATATACTTACTGAGTCAAATGTAAAATCTGAGAAAAATTATTTATTAGTTTAGGTCTGAACTAAAGATCCTTAAATCTCACAGAAAATAAGGTGCTGTCAGTGACCGATACTTCCAGTGCCACAGATGTTAACTTAAATTTTTAGTCTTTCAGATGGGATGTTAAACTGAGGTCCATGTATCAGTGCTATACACTGAGCAAGCAAAAGAACCTGGGGTGTCTCTGGAACGGGATGCTTTCTGTATCTACCCCGGGGGGTAGTACCCCCACAACATAAAATAACTAATCTCTTTAGGTGGCATCGGTCATATGGGCAACCGGAACTGACGATAAATAAGCTCAAATAGACAGATAGAAGTTTTTAATTTTTAGGAGAACTAGGTCAAAGGTCAAGGCAATAGTTCTATGCTCAGTGTAAGAAAGCACTAACTGAAACAAGGTTAGATTCTGGGTATTTTTTTAAACATTATAGGCAGTTTGTCAATACCACAAAATGACCTTCTAGCAGTTCTTATTACTCAGTAGATGAAGTTCAAGGTAACAGTGCACTAAAGTCTGGCTTACTTTCTGATAACTATCTCAAGACCATCTGTTCATGATAAAAGTCTTGATCAGGCAGACAGAGATTCAAAGGAGAAGCAATGGCTGAGGGCTTTTAGAGCCAGACTCATGACCTGGAGGTTGCTGGTTCAACTCCTACCACGGAAGAGATTCTTCAGTGACTGCACATTTCACTAAACTGGCATGAATACTGGTTTGAATCCTGGAACTGGTCTGAGCAGGATTAATATAAGTAGCAAAAATTTGTTTCCCAATAGATGTAAAATAAATTGATTAAAGATTCTAAAGGTAAGAAAAATCCACTCACATCACGTACACCAAACCATCTGCAGCTAATATAAGCCGAAACATAAAACGAAAACCCTATAGCTGACACACCTAATAATGTACTTAAACGAAGTGCCCTGAATATCTCCTTTGTAGCATTGTGTCGGGTCACCTCATCATATTTCATCTGTAAATATAATATAACATTGGTTTTTAAGCTAGATTTATGAACTAAGACACTTGTTCTACTTTAAATTCATGAGCTGCATCATGAATTTACCTTTCATCATAAATTTTCCTTACATCATAAATTTTCCTTTCATCATAAATTTACCTTTCATCATAAATTTTCCTTTCATCATAAATTTACCTTTCATCATAAATTTTCCTTTCATCATAAATTTCATGTCAGTCATCCCCGTTACATATTCGGTACAACTACCTTATAAATAGATAGAAACAAAATGGATCAAAAGTGGGTTTCTGACAATGCATAAATTTATGCATGTTAATAAAGGTTTAACTTTAATAAATTAATGTATAAACTATAAAAGTAACAAATTATTAATGTATTAACTATAAAAGTAACAAATTATCAATGTATAAACTATAACAGTAACAAATTATTAATGTATAAACTATACAGTAACAAATTATCAATGTATAAACTATAACAGTAACAAACAAGAACTGTCACTGTAAGATGACAATGCCCCTGAAAGTGGTGCTTTGACCTTCGATCTGAGAACCGGTCATCCAGGGGTCAAATAAATATAGGTCAGTGGGAAGGTGTTATCCAAAGGGGGTTGTGTCCAAGTATGAAGTAAATCCATTTACTAATAAGGAAGTTATGGGGAATGTGAAAATTTCTAGACAACTGGATCTTCAAGGTGAAGGTCAATCAGGGGTCAAGGTCAAATAAATACAGGACAGTGAGATGGTCTTGTCCAAAGTGGTGTTGTATTTAAGTATGAAGTATATCCACTTACTAATTTGGAAATTATGGCAAAATAATAGTTTCTAGACGGTTGGATATTCAGGGGTCAAGGTCAAATAATCACAGGTCAGCGGGAAGGTGTTATCCAAATGGGTGTTAAGTCCAAGTATGAAGTAAATCCACTTACTAATAAGAAAGTTATTGCCAATGTTAAAGTTTTCGGATGGACTGACGGATGGACAGACAGACGAACGGACAGTTCAAAAACAATATGCCTCCATTTGGGGGCATAATTATCAATGTATAAACTACAACAGTAACACAAATTATCAATGTATAAACTATTACAGCAACACAAATTATCAATGTATAAACTATAACAGCAACACAATTTATCAATGTATAAACTATATCAGTATCACAAATTATCAATGTATATACTATAACAGTAACAAATTATCTATGTATAAACTATAACAGTAGCAAATTATTAATGTATAAACTATAACAGTAGCAAATTATTAATGTATAAACTATAACAGTAAAACAAATTGTCAATGTATAAACTATAACAGAAACAAATTATTAATGTATAAACTATAACAGTAAAACAAATTATCAATGTATAAACTATAACCGTAACAAATTATTAATGTATAAACTATAACAGTAACAAATTATCAATGTATAAACTATAACAGTAACAAATTATCAATGTATAAACTATAACAGAAACAAATTATTAATGTATAAACTATAACAGTAACAAATTATCAATGTATAAACTTTAACAGAAACAAATTATTATTAATGTATAAACTATAACAGAAACAAATTATTAATGTATAAACTATAACAGTAGCAAATTATTTATGTATAAACTATAACAAGTGCAAATTATCAATGTATAAACTATAACAGTAAAACAAATTGTCAATGTATAAACTATAACAGAAACAAATTATTAATGTATAAACTATAACAGAAACAAATTATTAATGTATAAACTATAACAGTAACAAATTATTAATGTATAAACTATAACAGAAACAAATTATACATTAATAAACTATAACAGTAACAAATTATTAATGTATAAACTATAACAGTAACAAATTATTAATGTATAAACTATAACAGTAACAAATTATCAATGTATAAACTATAACAGTAACAAATTATCAATGTATAAACTATAACAGTAACAAATTATCAATGTATAAACTATAACAGAAACAAATTATTAATGTATCAACTATAATAGTAGTTTTGCTTTGAACTTATTAACTTTATCTGAAACACAGTTTTCACTTCAATTATATGTTGTTTTGCTTTGAACTTATTAACTTTATCTGAAACACAGTTTTCACTTCAATTATATGTTGTTTTGCTTTGAACTTATTAACTTTATCTGAAACACAGTTTTCACTTCAATTATATGTTGTTTTGCTTTGAACTTATTAACTTTATCTGAAACACAGTTTTCACTTCAATTATATGTTGTTTTGCTTTGAACTTATTAACTTTATCTGAAACACAGTTTTCACTTCAATTATATGTTGTTTTGCTTTGAACTTATTAACTTTATCTGAAACACAGTTTTCACTTCAATTATATGTTGTTTTGCTTTGAACTTATTAACTTTATCTGAAACACAGTTTTCACTTCAATTATATGTTGTTTTGCTTTGAACTTATTAACTTTATCTGAAACACAGTTTTCACTTTAATTATATGTTGTTTTGCTTTGAACTTATTAACTTTATCTGAAACACAGTTTTCACTTTAATTAAATGTGGTTTTTCTTTGAACTTACTAACTTACTAACTGAATCTGAAACACAGGTTTCACTTCAAACTTATGAACTGTAACAGAGTTTTATTTTCTCTTTAAATCTATCAACTTACATGTAGTCACACACCCACGTTTTTTCATTAACTATTAACTAACACATGTTTATAATGTCATAAACAGTTTACAAAGGTTTCCTTTCAAACTTTTACCCATTTTATTTGAAACAACAAATGGTGTGGAATCTTGGATTTCTGGGAAATTTTCCAACATGATCTTGTCTTGTTTATCAGCAGACAGGGAAATCTGATAATTGACAATCCTGGTATGAATGAACTGGTAGCAATCTCTAGAGTAAACACTGCTGTCTCCTCCAGCCTTATCAAAACTATATACTTCAGACATCCCCGACAGTTTATCGCAAAGGTGAAAGAAAGTAAAAAAAAAAACAAGAGGGTCCATGGGACCCTGGGTCGCTCACCTGCCAACCACTGCTCAATGGTTGCAAGAGTCAGTGGATGCAAATACAATTGCCAATTGACTCAAAGGGTGCAGGTAATTATTAAGATCTTATATTAACTCAAGTATTGTACAAGTCTGATTAAATTCAAATAAAAAATGAAGCTGCTATTGTGCAGACAAGGTCTAAATAGTTAATTTTGGCACTTTCAGGGGCCATAACTCTGGAACCAATAATGCAATATGGCAATTTGAAGAAAGGAACCAAGATCTTATGGTAATGAAAGTGAAGATCAGACCAAAATTAAGACCACTAGAGTGCAGAAAAGCTTTTATCATAACTTGACCTAGTGACCTAAATTTCAAAGTCACATGACCTAGTTTCAAACTTGACCTAGATATCATCGAGATAAACATTCTGACCAAGCTTGAAGAAGATGGGACCAAAATTAAGACCGCTAGAGTGCTGACAAGCTTTTTCTAAAATTCGAACTAGTTACCTTGTTTTCAAGGTCACATGACCCAGTTATGAACTTGACTTAGATATCATTGAGATAAACAATCTGACCAAGTTTGAAGAAGATCGGACCAAAATTAAGACTGCTAGAGTGCGGACAAGCTTTTTCTATAATTTGACCTTGTGACCTAGTTTTGAAGGTCACATGACCCAGTTTCAACTTTAATCTAGATATCATGGAGATTAACATTTTGACCAAGTTTGAAGAAGATAGGACCAAAATTAAGACTGCTACAGTGCGGACAAGCTTTTTCTATAATTTGACCTAGTGACTGAGTTTTAAGGGTGAGATGACCTAGTAATGAACTTGACTTAGATATCATTGAGATAAACATTCTGACCAAGTTTAAAGAAGATTGCACCAAAATTAAGACCGCTAGAGTGCGGACAACAATTGTGAATGGATGACGGACAGACGACAGACCAAAGGCGATCACAAAAGCTCACCCTGTTACTATGTGACAGATGAGCTAAAAAAACAAGACGGCCATGATGGCCCTAAATTGCTTACCTTAGTCTCATTGCTCATGTTACAAATATCGTTATTGGTTTTTAAAGGTGCATGTTTGAAAAAATTGCAATAAGTTTGAAGACTCTGAGTGTAATGGTACTCGATTTTTTTAGCAGAAAAACTTATACTCTACAGGTCTCAGTGACTTTGACCTTTGACCTACAGACCCCAAAAACAATAGGGTTCTTCTAATATAATTACCCTATAAAGTTTGAAGGTTCTGGGTGTAATGATACTCCAGTTACTGAGAAGAAATAGTTTTCACTCTACAGGTCCCTGTGACCTTGACCTACTGACCCCAAAAATGATTGGGTTCTTTTACTGAGTAAAGACAATCATCCTATGAAGTTCGAAGGCTCTGGGTAAAATGGTACTCCAGTTACTGAGCAGAAACAGTTTTCACTCTACAGGTCCCTGTAAACTTAACCTTTGACCTATAGACCCTAAAAACAATAGGGTTCTTCTCATACAATTATCTTATGAAGTTTGAAAACTCTGGGTGTAATGTTACTACAGTTACTCTCCAGAAATATTTTTCACTCTACAGGCCCCTGTGACCCTGATCTTTGACATACTAGCCCCCCCAAAAAAATAAAAGCAATCATCCTATGAAGTTTGGAGGCTCTGGGCAAAATGGTAATCCTGTTATTGAGTGGAAATGGTTTTCACTCTAGAGGTCCCTCTGACCTTGACCTTTGACCTACTGACCCAAAACACAAAAGGGATTTTTTGTACTCAATAAGGGCAATAATCCTGTGAAGTTTGAAGGCTTTGGGTCAACTGGTACTCAAGTTTTTGAAAGTAAACGAAGTGTGAAAGACAGACAGATAAACAGACACCTATGGACAAGGCAAAAACATTATGTCTCCATCAGAAGGGCAGGGTTGGGGGGAGACATAACAACAAACAATTGAAGGTATAGCCCTTGGTGTTTCAGAGCAGCAGATTTCCCTATATAAATCCTTGTGTAAAATCAAATGACCCCAGTTTTGACCCCAGGGTCATGATTTGAATAAACTTGGTAGAGGTCCACTGGACAATGCTGCACACCAAATATCTAAACTCTAGGCAATGTGGTTTCTGACAAGAAGATTTTTAAAAACTTTTCCTATATAACTCTATGTAAAACATGTGACCCCTGGGGAAGGGCCTTTTTTGACCCAGGGACCATGATCTGAATAAACTTGGTAGAGGTCCACTAGACAATGCTGTACACCAAATATCTTAACTCTAGGCAATGTGGTATCTGAAAAGAAGATTTTTAAAGTTTTTCCTATATAACTCTATGTAAAACATGTGACCCCTGGGGTGGGCCATTTTTGAACAAACTTGGTAGAGGTCTTCTTGACAATTCTACATACAAAATATCTAAGCTCTATGCCTTTTGGTTTCTGATGTGAAGACTTCTTAAACTTTTCCCTATATAACTCTATGTAAACAAGTGGCCCCCGGGGTAGGGCCTATTTTGACCCCGTGGCTATGATTTGAACAAACTTGGTAGAGGTCCACTAGACAATGCTGTACACCAAATATCTTAACTCTAGGCAATGTGGTATTTGAAAAGAAGATTTTTTAAGTTTTTCCTATATAACTCTAAATAAAACATGTGACCCCTGGGGCGGGGCCATTTTTGACCCAGGAGCCATAATTTGAACAAATTTGGTAGAGGTCCACACGACAATGCTGCACACCAAATATCTAAACTCTAGGCCTTGCAGTTTCTGACAAGAAGATTTTTTAAAGTTTTCCCTATATAACTCTATGTTAAACAAGTGACCCCTGGGGCTGGACATTTTTTGACCCAGGAGCCATGATTTGAACAAACTTGGTTAAGGTCCACTGGACAATGCTACACACCAAATATCTAAACTCTAGGCCTTGTGGTTTCTGACAAAAAGATTTTTAAGTTTTCCCTACATAAATCTATGTAAAATCAACTGACCCCTGGGGTGGGGTCAGTTTTGACCCCACAGTCATAATTTGAACAAACTTAGTAGAGGTCCACTATATGATGCTTCATACCAAATATCTAAGCTCCATGCCTTGAGGTTTTGGAGAAGAAGATTTTTAAAGATCCAACTTTTAAAATCTAATTTTAGCTCCAGTGAGCCAGAAATGCAATGGACCAGAACCATTTGAACAATCTTGGTAGAGCTTTATGCAAGGAACATCCCAGGCAAGTTTCATTTATTTGGCCCTTTGGTTTCAGAGAAGATGTCATTTGAATGAAAAGTTGACGACAGACGGACGACGGTCAAAAACTGATCAGAAAAGCTCACCCTGAGCACTTTGTGCTCAGATGAGATAAAAACAAGCAAATAGGTCACTAGGTCAAAATTTAGGTCATTTAACATCAAAGTTCAAGTCTTCATCTGAAACTGTGCACATGGTCCAAATTTCATAACTGTATATCAAATTACAAAAAAGTAGGTCACTAAGGCAGGGCCAGATGTGACCCCAAGCTTTAATTAAAACAATCTTGATATAGTTCCACCAGACAATGTCTCATGTTAAATATCTAAGCTCTAGCTTTCTCGGTTTCAGAGATCACTTTTTTTATATGTATATATAGAAAACCCATGACCCCCAAGGGCAGGGCCAATTTTGACCCTAGGGCAATAATTTGAACAATGTTTGTAGAGGTCCACAAGTCCACAATGTTTCATGCCAAATATCTAAGCTCTAGCCTTTGAAGCTTCGGAGGATAATTTACTATATTCACAAATAGAATATCTATGACCCCCGGGAAGCCCAATTTTAACCACCGGGATATAATTTGAACAAACTTGGAACAGGCTCACTAGACAATATTTCATGCCAAATATCTAAGCTTTAGGCTTTGTCATTTCAAAGGAGAAGATTTTTAAGTTTTTAATATATACATATAACGAAAACCTTTGACCCCTTTGGCGGGGTCAATTTTAAGACTAGGGGCATAATTTGAACAACTTTGGTAGAGGACCTGTAGATGATATCATATACCAAATATCAAGTCTCTAGCCTTTGTCTTTTCAGAGAAGAAGATTTTTTAAATTTTTACTATATACATATAAGGAAAACCTATGACCCCCTGGGGCGGGGCCAATTTTGGCACTAGGGGCATAATTTGAACAACATTGGTAGAGGACCTATAGATGATGCCATATTCCAAATACCAATGCTCTAGCCTTTGTCATTTCAGAGGAGAAGATCTTTTAAGTTATTACTATATACACCATGTACATATAAGGAAAACCTATGACCCCCTGGGGCGGAGCCAATTTTGGAACTAGGGGCATAATTTAAACAACTTTGGTAGAGGACCTATAGATGATGTCATATATCAAAGCTCTGGGCCTTGTACATTCTGACAAGAAGATTTTTTTAATTTGCATTTTTAAAACTTCTTTTTTGGCCCTGTGACCTACTTATGCAACAAACCGGAACCATTTGAACAACTCTGAAAGGGGACCACCCAAGGATCATTCCTGTGTAGTTTGGTTAATGTGCAGTCAGTAGTTTCAGAGGAGATGTTATTTTTATGTAATTGTTGACGACGGACAACGCATGACGACGGACCCCGGACACAGGGGGATCACAATAGCTCACCATGAGCACATTGTGCTCAGCTGAGCTAAAAATGGGCAAATCTTCTTAAACAACTGGTAATCTAATTAATGTCCTACATAAAAATGTCTATTTTGTAAACGTCTTGATGACCATCACAAATGGCAGCAGTTTTAGGACACAGTTATTTCTCATATAAAACTAATGTTACCAAAATAAAAGGCAAGGCAGAAAGATAACAATTACAAACAAGAAATCGGTAGAACCGATGGATGCTCCCCGAATAAATGCCAATTCCAAAAGGGCTATTGTTTAATAAATATCTTTTTTAAAGTATGAAAAATAACAAAGGGCAATAACTCCTAAATTATGCAAAATAGAGTTACAGTTCTTGCTCGCTGCACTTCTCCTTATAGAGATCATGTTAATATCTCTTATACTTTGTGAGATATGCCCCGGACAAAAAATAAGTATGAGAAATTTCAAAGGGCAATAACTCAAAAATTAATAAAGCAAGAGTTATGGTTCTTGTGCACTGCACTGCTCATCAATGAGATCTATCTACTTATAAAGTTTCAAGTTGATAACTCTTATACTTTGTGAGATATGCCCCCAACAAAAAATAAGTATGAGAAATTTCAAAGGGTAATAACTCAAAAATTAATAAAGCAAGAGTTATGGTTCTTGTGCACTGCACTGCTCCTTAATGAGATCTAACTACCTATGAAGTTTGGTCTTGATATCTCTCATAGTTTTTGTGTTATGCTCCTGACAAAATTATGACGGACGGACAATGAACGGACGGGACAGACAAAGCAGCAACTATATGCTCGCCCTTTGGGGAGCATAAAAAAGTACCTTATTAATTTACTGCCAATGGGAACTTAGATTAAATATGAAGACCTGTTAGAGAATGTGATGTCATTCTAGGGGATATTAATTGTTTAAGTCATGTTCCTATTCAACATATCAATATTTTGTATCTTCTCTTTGCATGAAGCTGAAATTTTCAGATATTTATTATCAGATATCATTTGTTAAAATCATTATCAAAAATCTTGTTACAAAATTACATCTAAGTAGCCTTTTTCTTACACTGTTCGTCATATTTCTTACAAAAAGCAGGTCATTATGTTCAAAGAAACTGGTAGCCAAAGTGCTGAAAAACAGAATGAATGTTCTCACAAAATCTTTACCTTTTTAGAAACGAATGGATCTCCTCTTGTAGTACTGTACAATGACACATTAATCCCCAACACGGCTGAAAGGATGGCAACCCTTAAGAGAAATTCTGAAATTAAATCAGTTGTAATAGTTCACTTATCCATCTTAAATGAAAGACAGGCCTTGTCAGTTCAGTGGCTAAAACCTTCACCTCTAGTTTGGTAGATCCCAGCTTTGAGTTCTAGCTAGAGCAAGAGGTATGTCATTGGGAAAAAACATTTTACTCACACATGTTTGGGTATATCTCTGAGATGTTTTGAAGAGCAGTTTTTGGCTGACTCAGGTTTTGGTCAAGGACACACTTAGAGGTCACATATCATATGGATAATTATATTCTGTGAATAATTCTTGTCTGCCTGTATCTCTTGAACTTCTTTAAGTAAAATATGACTGAAATCGTTGTCAGAAACCCATGTTTAATCCATTCTGTTTCACTTTATCTATTTTTGAGTTTGTGATCAAAACCAGTTTGTCATATTAATATACATATGTAATGTAAAGCTTACTGTTGTCAGACATGGCCTCTTTTCCATTTAAAATGAAAGTAATATAAGCCATTTTGTTCTTGCACTTATAACTACCTTAGGTGGAGCAGCAGTCAAAGAGTGAGAGTGCTGCACTCCTGATCTGGTTTGAATCCCATCAAGGTTGAGACTCTTCAGTGACTGCGCATTCCTCACTTTCAATGGAAGTACTGGTTTGAACCTAGGGAGCAGTCATCGACAAGGATAAATATAAGTTGCAAAATCTAGCTTCCCATTCCATGCAAAATAAATAGGTTTAAACGTAATAGGTAAACTAGCTACCTTCTAAAAGCCACAGAAGACTGTTTAATATAAGAATAATTGATCAATTTACACAGGTCAATACAGTTTGGCTCTGGATATATTTGAGAATTTTGTGTGGTTGTTTTATAAAACAACTCCATAATTTGACCAAAAGTGGATATCATTTGTACATCTTTGACTGATTTCCAGAATTTCACCCCAAGGTTTTTACTCAACAAGACATTTCAACCCAAAGACTTTTCCTCCAAAGACTTTTCTCCCCTGGTTTTTTATTATAATACAAGACATTTCACCCCCAAAATACAAAATGTACTCCGATGGTGATATACCTTTATAATTCTGGTTTACTTTTAAAGTAAATCCCTTGAGAAATGTAGGAGGAGTTGCGCACAGAAGAAATTGTTCACTATATATCCCATATAAGGAAAAAAACAAAGGGCCATTACTGGCTGAAAAATCATCGAATCACAAAACCCCGGTAATATGCGCCAGGGCACTTGATCACAAAGCTTCTGTGAAAATTTGGTCAAAATCCTTTGAGAAATGTAGGAGGAGTTGTGCACAGAAGAAATTGTTCACTATATATTCCACATAAGGAAATAAAACTAAGGGCCATAATTAGGTGAACAAAAATGTCACTGTAAGATGACAATGTCCCCAAAAGGTGCTTTGACCTTTGAGCTGAGTCATTCAGGGGTCAAGGTCAAATAAATATAGGTCAGTGGGAAGGTCTTATTCAAAGGGGGTTGTGTCCAAGTATGAAGTAATTCCATTTACTAATAAGGAAGTTATGGGCAATGTTACATTTTTTGGACAATTGGATCTTCAAGGTGAAGGTCATTCAGGGATCAAGGTCAAACAAATATAGGTCAGCGGGAAGGCCTTGTCCAAAGGGGTGTTGTGTCAAAGTATGAAGTAAATCCACTTACTAATAAAGAAGTTATGGGCAATGTTAAATTTTTGGACAATTGGATCTTCAAGGTAAAGGTCATTCAGGGGTCAAGGTCAAACAAATATAGGTCAGTGGAAAGGCCTTGTCCAAAGGGGTGTTGTGTTTAAGTATGAAGTGTATCCATTTACTAATTTGGAAGTTTAATATGGCCAAATATTAGTTTTTGGACAATTGGATATTCAGGGGTCAAGGTAATTATTAAAGGTCAGTGGGAAGGTCTTGTCCAAAGGGGTGTTGTGTCCAAGTACGAAGTAAATCCACTTACTAATAAGAAAGTTATTGACAATGTTAAAGTTTTCGGACGGACTGACGGATGGACGGACAGTTAAAAAACCTATATATCTCCCTTCGGGGGCATAAAAATTATCGAATCACAAAGCCCCGGCAATATGCGCCAGGGCACTTGATGACAAGGCTTCTGTGAAAGTTTGGTCAAAATCCCTTGAGAAATGTAGGAGTTGCGCACAGAAGAAATTGTTCACTATATATCCCATATAAGGAAAAAAACAAAGGGCCATAATTAGGTGAAAAATTATCGAATCACAAAACCCCGACAATATGCACCAGGGCACTTGATGACAAAGCTTCTGTGAAAGTTTGGTCAAAATCCCTTGAGAAATGTAGGAGCAGTTGCACACAGAAGAAATTGTTTACGCCCGGAAAACCTGGTTAAAAATCAATTCAAATTATGATAAAGAACTATTCTAAAGACTACCTTTTACTCGATTTTGGTTATTTGATAAATTTTTTCATCCTGTATTATCATGCATATATTATCTGAAATATTATAAAAAAATATGTATTGGGGAAAAGTCTCATTATACCTAAGTCTAGACTATTTTGCGAGGGTAAAGAGTCAACTCGGCCCTGTACCAACTTGGCACGGGTCAACTCGGCCCACTTTAAAAAAAAAAACATTAAACGTATTAATTTTTTCTGATTACTTGCATATTTTTATCAAGGCAAGCTGTTTTAAATGAAAAATAAGAGATATCTGGTATATTATTATATAATTGTACAGTGTAACTCTGCAGACTTAAAGTATATTTAGAAGAAATTTGTTATGTTTATTCTTGAAGATTCGTTAAAAATTAATATAATACAAATGTGTTTCCTTTGATGCTTTTTGTTTGTAAAGTAATCTTCAATAAAATATGAAATAAAAACGTGTTTACTTATTATCATAAGCTTCTAATTAGTTGCAGGTGGACATTAATCAAATTTGAATGATTGCGTCAATCATAATTATCACCTGATTAATCGGTACCCTTAACATACACGTGGTAATCGGTCGGTAATAATAGCGAAGATAATAGCAGTCCTTTAATGTCTTCAACTTCAACTTCAACTTAATACTGCCAAAAGTCAATACTGACTATACTAGGCAGGCGCATGTCAGGAACATTTAAAATTATAAAAGTTAATAACAAAGAAAACAAGATTTAACTGAAGATCTTACTTAAACATTTATTTTAAGTACTTTAAAATCTATAAAACTTGTTTAGTCCACTGATAAAAGCTGGCACAGTTGGGGTAGCCTTAATCTCGGTCGGTAATTCGTTCCAGAGTCGTATAGTCCTTGGGAAGAATGTGTTCATGTGATGTTGTGTTTTTGATTGTGGAATGAGGAATTTGCTGTTTCTTGTGTTTGTAAGGTGATTGTGATCAACATTGACCTGATTGTTTTTTATTTTGTGTAGCATGACCAGGCTGGCATGGTTTCGCCTTTGTTCTAAAGTTGACCATTTTAGTTCTTTGATCATGTTTGTTACACTGCTTGTATAGGGTAATGTCCTTTTCCAATTTCACTGAAATTATTTGTAATTGTCAAAAGCTTTAAATAAAGTGGGCCGAGTTGACCCGTGCTGAGTTGGAATAGGGCCGAGCTGACTCGGGGGCCGAGTACGTTTTAGGGCCGAGCTGACCCTGATTCTTTTGCGAGTGAATGTTTTGGGAGGTATAAAGTGAAACATTTGTCAACCCTTTAAAACCCTTTAATAGACAGAAATGATTGTGAATGTATACTTAAATATGGGTTGGGCTGCTGGGGAATCATATTCACTACTGTCTATATCAAGGGATTAAGCGTTAAATGGTCATATTAATTAAACGTAAAATACTCAGCTCAGTCAAAATACTAGTAGAAACTATTTCTTTAAGCAAGTTTTGTTAAAAACCTATCTCCCCCAACTCAGTACATTTGTTATCAAAATACATTTTTCAGCAGAAAATAAAATTTCTAAACATGGTCCGTATCGTCCCGAAACATGGTCCGTATCGACCTAAAATATGGTCCGTATCGTCTGGTCCGTATTGTCCCATGGTCCGTAGGTGTCTGGACGTTTCACCTCCTGGACGTTTCGGCCTTGGTCTTTTCACCTCCTAGACATTTCGGCCCTGGTCTTTTCGGCTACTATGTTTTGTTATAGTATGGTATACTGTATGGATTTGGCTTTTGATTTTCTTTAATCTATTCAATAATAAAAAGGTACTTTGATCTGAGAAATCAGTCAAATTTTCACTCCTTTCTGAAATATAAGTAACACCTTTATAAAGGTGCTAATTAACAAATACTCTAATGCATTTTACAACTTCAACACTTCTTTAACTAATGATCCCTAATCTGTTCTTATCTGTTATATAACAACATATCATAATCAATGTCCTTTTAAGCTATTTATAATTTTAATAATATAATTGTATAATGAAAATATACATATATAAACATACATGTGTTTTATAGCTGATAATTCTATCACAATTCATATAAACTACCCTATAAATAATTATTTTCCCAGGGAAATTTCAATATATTTATGACAAAAAATCATCTTTATTTCATAAATGTAATGTGTTTACAAGTATGAGTTATATTATATATAATATTATAACTCATAATTGTATTTAATTTACATCTTCATCAAATTTACAAAAGATGCCGAAAAGACCAGGGTTTTGAGGCCGAAACGTCCAGGGCCGAAACGTCCAGGAGGTGAAAAGTCCTGAAATCGGTCCGTATCGTCCCTAATTCCTTTAAAATACCCCGAAATTAACGAACACACAGATAAGTGCAATGCATAAAAGTATAAATGAATAATATTGCAGTATTTTACCATTTGTTTTATCTTTACTACGAACAAGTGAAGTGTTTGAGTTTTCGGTGCAATTCTCATCGTCACTCCTTGGGGCTGCCATCTTTGATTACAAAGTCAAGGTCAATGATATTTCCTTACTACATTTTTCATTTTACTTATTTTTTTTAAAATATAACCTATCTAGAATAATATTTGAACATATTTTACAGCTCAAAATTTTACATTTTATAGTTTTTGTTGTTGTTTTTTTTTAATTAGTTTACGGAAGTTTACAAGCGCATGCGCATTAATTATGTGAATGGCAACAAATAATAATTTTTAGAAAAACAAGAATTTCGTGGTTAATTATTCGCAAGTTTGTAGTTATGACTTGAACGTTGTTAAATTTGATGTAAAGAAGTATTTGTGTTTATCCAATGGGACAAATTGAATCCCAGTTATTATCGCTGGAATGAAAAAGGACAAATGTTACCTACCGGTGTCTTCAGACTCCCCATCTAAACAGGAGGGGAAGATGGGCAAAAAAGTGAGAAAGTGGGAGGTATTTCCTGGCAAAAATAAATTCTGCTGTAACGGAAGAATTATGATGGCTCGTCAGAATGGAATTTTCTACTTCACATGTACCTTAATCATAGCTACTTGTGGACTATTTTTTGGATTTGAGTGAGTGTCTTCATGTTTATTTTCGGCGAAGGGAAAATCCCGGGATCGCCATTAGAAAAGCCGGGATCCGGGATATAGTAATATTGGGAATATACCACCTGCCATAGGTGTCATGGATAATTAATCGATTAGCCCATGCCTTTTGTTATAGATGTGCATGTATAGTATAAGCGTGAAAATCTTTTTTCTTCAGTAAATTAATTTTATCGTTGTTGGATTTTAAGTTTTTTTATATTGGAGATAGTTGCAACATTCTTTTTATTATTATTATTTGCATTTTAATGTCATGCTAATATGGGTACTGAAATTCTCTATAAAGCATTACCAAAAGTACACTGTAATTTAAAAAATATCAGAGCAAAATAGGTTTTGAATGAATATTTGTTTATTTCATTATCTAAAATAAATCATAAACGGAGGATTTTCTATTTGAAGGTTAGTGGATATGCTACGTATATTAAACAACTCGCCAGAAATATAAAGTAATTGCTAAATTATTCAGTTAATATCATTGTCTAACTCTGAATAATCTTACTTGTGATTTCTGCATTTCAAGTTAGTTAAAATGCAAACTGGTATAGCTCTAATGATAATTTAATCTTAATTTCAAATCAACATAATGGTCAATATAATTATATGATATAATTAATCAATATAACTTTTTATTGCCACAAATTACGACAAATATCAAAACCAAAACAGTTTATTGGTTTCCCTAATCCCTATATATGTTTAATACGATCCCGGATCCCGGGCATCCCAGATCCCGAGATTTTCCCCTCGCCTTTATTTTCACATGTATACATTATTATATATTATAATGTATTTGTTCACTTGGAGAGTTTAAGTTCTTAAGAAGACTTAACACTTTTGACACAATGGTAAGAGAAGTGATTCTTTTAACTCAGAGGTCTTAGTGGTTGTTCTGGACTGGGCATTTCAGGATTTGGCTGTTCACACATATATATTAATGGTGGTCTTTTCTGGAGCATTTCATCTGTCTCTTATGGATGGAAGTTAATAAAGTGGCAAATCAAACAGTGTTACACTCTGCATGTGGTAGCAAGAAACTTCACCCGTAAGAACCTTCAGATTACAGATAATGAGCCATGTTTACATGTACAATGTTTAATATATTGATTAAACATAGAAAAGTAGACAATTTAATCATAAGTTGTCAGTTATTTACCTGGTTGGTTTCAGTACATGTAAGTTAAGCATTCCTTTTTAAAATACAAGATCTGTTGTGATAATGTATGTCTTTGTAGTTAAGTGAAAAAGGTTTTCATAAAAACATGTAGTGCTAAAACTCAAATCAAAGAATGGTTTGGAGCTTTATGATTTAAAATGAATGTTTACTTGAACTTTCTTTGCTCCCCACTAATTATTCTATACCACTAGTAGTCCTATATACCATATTACACAAATAGAAAAATTAATTTATAGTTGGTAAACAAATCAACTTCAGCAATGAATAGCGATTGACTCCCAAACTGCCTAAACTAAAAGTCAAAACCACTTATGACTACATAAGCAACATTTTTAGATTAGGAAAGAAGCATTATTCCCATTGCTGGCACCCCCATTCATTTCTTGAATCAGTCTGGTGTCCTGTTTGAATAAATGTTTTTAAAACAGGTATCAGTTGTTACTGCCAGCAGGGCCTTAATTGAGAAGGAATGGACACTCCTTATCTATCGAAAGAATAACCAAAATATGTTGTCGCGCTCTCACCTGTATATCCTAATTCCTATAGGGAATAATCTAGAACCCAAAAAAGGGCAGGGTGCCAAGGGTAGGGGCAGCACGTTACTTCTCGCATTTCGACTTGAAAGTATTGTTATGTCTGCATATTTCAACTTCAACAACATAAGCTTTATTTGCAAGCGGACAAGCAAAAGACAACGACTCAATATGTTTTTATTTTTTGTAAAAAAATCTTTCTCGATTTGATGAAAGCACAATATTCAGCCGTCCATTATGAAGTTAATATGAAGAGAAGGTTGGAAAACTTATACCCGGATCCCAAGATTGTCTAAGTAGAGTGAGATTCAATTCATTTTTAGTGTTTTTATCAAGTCTGTTTGCACTGATACCACCTGAAAGACGGTATTAAAGTTGATGATCACTGAAAGACTGTATTTTTGCCAAAACTGCTATGTTTACGGTGCTCTATTTCTTAAACAAACACAGATATAGGAATAAAATACATTGTAAAGCTCAGTTCTATGTCCACTTATCTACGTCAATCTAATACCGTCTTGTTTTGTAATACCATTTTCGTCTGATACCCACCGAAAGTTGACCAGGAAACAAGAATATGTACATACTTTCCACCATTTTGGAAAACAACGATTCCATTTTAGTATCGATTTTATTGTTTTTTGAAGCAACAGCTGCATTGAAAAATCACAAACCAGATAATGAAAACAATATGGGAATATTTATTGACTATTTCGGCTAGAATTCATACTGTAATTTCTTACTGTAAGTTTTTTTTCAGCATTTGATTATATTATTGGATAAGCAACAACATATACTATCCGCCATTAATGTATGCGCATGCACGCAACACCAGATTTTCGCAATTTTCGAGTGTCTATTCCCTCTCAATTAAGGCCCTGCTGCCAGAAAGGTGTTGATTAAATCAGTACACATAGCTTGAACTGTCCAGAGATAGGTGTTAGGTGCTTAATTTAATCAGAGCCTAGTAATTTTACTGTGGCTGATGAACAATGTTGTTCTTTAACATCACGTACATTTATATGAAATGAATGCTCTAGACATTTGATAGAAGAATCTTTCAGAAGTGTAGTTTCCTTTAATACTTTACTTGTATGTGGCTAACGTGTTAACAACATAAAAAAACCTAGATGAACATGGCAGCAGATAATAGGTTGACCGTTGGTTTCAGTTATAGGCAAAGAGGTGTTCTGATGTTTCATTTAGCCTTAGCAAACTATGAAATTTTAGTCGGCTGAGTTGTCAGGGATAAGGCACAAGATTGCTACATTGCATTCTTAATCAGAGTGTGCAAACTTTGATAGAATTCTGAAAGTGTTGGAAGGGTTGTAATTATTGGAAATTGCAAACACTGAATATTTTCTGTCAGCATTATACTTGAAGCAGTTTATCTTTTCTTACAGCTGTCCTTACTTAGCAGTGCATGTCACTCCAGCTATACCGGCAGTGGGTGGGGCACTGTTTATCTTCGTCATGGCAACATTATTTCGAACCAGCTTTAGTGATCCTGGAGTCATTCCGAGGGCAACCCCTGATGAGGCTGCTGATATTGAAAGACAAATAGGTGTGTGTCTTGTGTAGACCCAATTGCCAGTAATATTTTCAAAGTGTTAACATAACTAGATTTGCACCAAGTTATAAAAGCTTGTGGTCAGATTTTCAATAAAAATAAATAAATATGTAATTATAGAAAATTATCTAGAATTATGAAGATTCGACGGTGTCATTTTCTTATGTACGAAATTTTAGAAGTCTGTGCCTATTTCGGCCACTAGTACAGCCAGCATAGATATAGACATTGTAATAGTTACGGCAAATGCTCTTACCCACAGTTTTGTTACTATGATAATTTGTTTCAATGAAATTCATGACTGTATGGTTAAAACTGAGCCATTGAACAGTAAGGTCAAAATAACAATAACCTGTTTGAATTTGATTGCCTTTTACATATTTTCTTTATATAGATGAATTCTAAGTCTCATAGTGGCGGTTTGTACAATGTACATGTAATAACATTGTTATATTTTTTATTTTTCAGATGTACCCAACAACGCAGTTCCAGGAGCCTATAGGCCCCCTCCACGTACAAAGGAGGTGGTCATTAGGGGTCAGGTGGTCAAACTGAAGTACTGTTTCACTTGTAAAATATTCAGACCCCCAAGGGCCTCACATTGTAGTCTGTGTGACAATTGTGTAGGTAAGTAAACATTTTTACATCTAGAGATTTCTGTCTGTACATTTTTGATAGTAAAGCTACTTCGGAACTGAACTGTTTATTTGTGCTGACAAATTTCTTTTACTGTACCTGTTTTCATGGTTGAACGGTTTAATCACTTAACCTCTCATTAATTGGTGGTCATGAGTTCGAGTCCAGCTGCCAAACATTACCATTTAATGATTTATGTGAGAAAAGTTGGCAGTTCCTTATTGAGAACTGGAGCCTAGTACTGGTCTTTTCCAGGAATGATGGTTAGGTAAACTGCCTGGCTGATATGTCTTACAGGGCATTAAACTCAAATGGATTCCTTTTTATGCACAGACAGCTGTAAACCTACCAGTTTATGAATGCTAAACATTTGATTTTGTATGGCCTTGTTTGAATATGATAGATGGAAGCACGGAATATGACTTTGAAAATTGACATTGCAGTAAATTAAGATGAAAGAGAATGTTTATGAGATGCAAACAAACAAGAAAAACATGCTTGTTAAATAATCTAGAAGGCATATTTATACTGTCACAGTTGGGGGCAGTATACCCAGTAGGCATCCTAGCCATAAGACAGCCCATACCTGTCAGTTTGTGTGCACTGCTCACATGCATACATGTACATTTTTCAAATATTCTCAGATTTAGGAAAGAAATTATTGATATATAGATACAAGAATCAGACAGAAAGTTCATCATTTTCGTTTCTAAATATAAATGGTCAAGGCTGAAGATTTTCATTTGAAATTTTATAGTTGTTTACAAATGTGAAACAAACCTAGTTTAATGAGTCTCTTTTTGCTTTACAATATTTCTGTCTGGATACATAGATGCTGACAGAAGAATTTGAATTTATTTGCCTCAGCTAGTAAAGCTTTCAGAGTAAGCATTTTTATAGCTGTGTAGCCATAACATTATCCATTGATTATTCATATTTATCATAGATTATTCATAAAGTCAATAGTTAGAAGTATTATCGTCGGTGACCTTCCAGACTTGACATGGAAACTCTGCTCTCTTTTTGAGGCCTTGTATACGCAAGTTCTACTTTAAATGAAATATCAGAAAGCTGTTTTGTTGTTGAAATACAAAATAACCTCATGTAAATAGAAAAAGTCATGGTGGATAATTTGTCTGCAGGTTAGTAAAAAACTTACGTAAACAAGAGCAGTGATGGCCAGTGCAGTTTTCCCGTGAAAGAGACAGATAATGCATGTAGCAGTGTTGATTCTGTTAAGAAAAGAATATTAACATAAAAGCCAAAATTTCCGTTCAGTCAGAACTCGTGTCTCTTTCAAATAATTTTCGAAGTTTCAATAGCTAATTACCAGTTTTACTATTGGTTATGTTATTGAACATACATAATAATTTGTGATAGTATATTCTTAATTCCTTTGTGTATTGATTGTAGCATTTAATGGGTGAAATGCTTTGGCAATGTTTTTGAAATGGCTATTTGTGTGCCATGTGAAGATAAGGAAACATTTTTTTTGGTTTGGTTTGGTTTAATGGGTTTTAATGCCAATTATAACAGCTGTGGTCATATCCCAGCAGTTAGTCCACTTAGCAAATGTTCCTGGGTATCCAACCAGTTTACTAATCAGTTTCTCTGCAAGCGACCAACTACTTCCTCACTTGATTCAGATATGAAGCACAAATTAATGACCTATAGGTGGATTGTCTGAGATCAATTATCACAAAGTAATTCCGTAAGGGAATCGAACTGGGAACCCCAGCTACCAGGGCCAGAAAAAAACATTTTGTAATAAACCTTAACCCTTACCCTGCTGGAGGCAACTGATTTTGCCTTTGCAACCACTGCAGACCAAGATCAGCCTGCACATCTGTGCAGTCTGATCATCGTCTGCACTATTTGCCATTCAGTCAGTAAATTTTCAGTAAACACCCCCATAAACAATTAATCTATCTGTCCAAATTGAAAGACAAGTCCATTTTAGACATTAAATAAGGTAAGGATAATAAAACTTACCGGGTACTGCTATCTATTGAGACATCAGTTTTTACAACTACAAGTTTTTGTGTAGAACTTAGACAAGCTTATGTGTTATCTGAAAGACCCTTCCTTGAACTGTCAAAAAATAACTGGTGTGCAGACCGAACATGGTCTACACTGGCGGTAAAGGCAAAAATTACTGCTGACAGTTGGATGGAGGTTAGGTTGGGTGACTGTTAAGCTGGTTGGTTCTTTTATATTATATTTTTAATGTGTAATTATACTGCTTATGACAGGTTTTTAATCAAGACATGTAATGTAAGGAAATAAGGAAATCTTTCGAGAGTCAGAAAGTCTCAAGTTACAAGACCGGATTGATTTTTCTACGCAACTGCAGAATGCTATACTGTAATCAATAGACGAGTTAACTGGAAGAGATCTTCAGAGAGATTTTTCTTTCACAAATACCACGTAAAAGGCAAATCAATAAAAGATAGCAAGTGTACAGTTTGAAATTTCAGCTCTTTTTACAAGGATCAGAGGCCTGAAAGTTGTTGTTATTATACTTATTCAAATTTAATGAGGTATAATTGTCTAGAAATGGTTATTGCTTTGGTTGCAGACAAAACTTCTCATCTTGAAGCTGATGGCAAAGACATTATGTGTTTCAGTGAAAATTTAGCCCTATACAAGTATAATGCACATGTATTGTACCTACAAAGGATTTAAAGGCTCATTATTGTCTCTGTAGGTGTGGTATGCGAGTACACAGCCTTTACATGAACAACACTCTGTCCTGAAGTTAAATTTTTGTACTATTCATTAAAGTTTCCTACATGTTAGTGTTTGTTTATATGACAAGTTGCTTGTCAGTCACTATTGAACATTTTGTCATGTGTTCAGTGATTCATAAATTGTTGACATCACCATTACAACTTATGACCTCATTTCTAGTGGCTGTGACTCACATTTAATTGATTTGGAACAAGCTGAAATTAATTGCGTGAATCTTCAGTGGAGTGGTATTGATTTGGTAGAGAAAGATATTGTTACATTGGCATTTATTATATAATATAGTTCCTGGCATTTCTGTAGTTACAGTAAGATCATTTGGGTTTTTAATGTGTTGCAATTAAAGGTTAAATTTGAGTGCAGTGTGAGACTATACAACACTTAAATGATGAAATATTTGAGAACTAATATAAGTTTTCACTTACAAGTACTAGTACTTCATTTGAATGGTGTAAGATCAGGCCCATATTAACATGTACATGTACCTCAATTTGTGAAACAATAATTATCAGAGTCCTAAGATTTACAAACTTGAAAGCTCATATTGAAATCCTTTATCCTGATCAGTCATGTCAGGGTTTCCATTTGACCCTTGTAGATTGGTTTTGACCCCTGAAATTTCATAAAGTACCCCATTTTGACTCTCGGGTATTTTGACTGAAGGGTCATTTTGTCTTAAAATAAGGTATATTTCAGCTTAAATTCAGAGGTACATGTATTTTTGACTTCAATTTAGTAAATTTAGTTGCATCAGATGAAAAATGACCCTTCAGTTTTTGAAACTAGTGGAACCCCTGCATGTTCTGGTAAATTTTAGATGCATGGTAAATGACAGAAGTAACAAGTTCCACAGTTAACTCTAAATATTCTGTGGGTTAATTGTTTGTGGGCCTTGATAGCTCAGTGGTTAGAGCATTCGCCCACTAGTTCAGAAGATCTTAGTTTCAGATTATAGTTACAGCTTAGGGTGTGTCATTTTGGCAAAGACATTGAATTCATAGATGCCTGAGTTAAATCAGATGTGAATGGGCACAGATGGTGATTGGTTTCATCTTGGCAGAAGCTTTGATAGCTTTCTTCGAAATGGGAATCAAATAAATGAATAAAAAATTTTTTTATACCTTAACATGATCTTGAGTAAGAAGACAGGGTTTTTACCTTTGTGTTAAATAGAATGCCAGTCACTTTATGGTAGTGGCCACTAGAACCAAGATGAGGGGGATTTCTGAAGATTTATTGGATATTCATTACTGTTGTCATTAGAGAGTATTGTTGACCGTCAAGAAAATGTGGAGTGGAATTTTCTGTTCACTTACTATCGACATAGAATGTCAGACATATTTATTCATTAGTAATATCAGTATATTTTACTAGAAATGAAAGCTGCGATACTACAGAGAGGACTTAGATATAAGAACAGTCCCATTGATGCCATGAAAAAACACATTTCTAGTGTATTTCAAAGTTCTCGTTTGTAAAACTAATGTACTCTTTATCTTTTGTTTCAGAGCGGTTTGACCACCACTGTCCATGGTTAGGGAACTGCGTTGGGAAGCGGAATTATCGTTACTTTTACTTGTTTATCCTGTCATTATCCATCCTGTGTATTTATATATTTGCGTGTGTTCTTACTCATCTTATTTTACGTAAGTACGAAAAATTTGTATACTTCATGACTAGAGGTGTAACGATTCATTGATGCATCGATGCGTCGCAATCTGCTCTGTCCTCGATGTACGCATTGGTATAAAAATATAAGTACCAATATATCGCGATGCAATACATATTTCACCTTCCGATGCATCGATATGGCGGACAGATATCGCAATACACTAACAATATCTTCCAGGAAAATAAAAACAAACGTATTTTTTGAAAGTCAGAAGAAAAACTTTTAGCTCGGATAAAAATAATGAAGGAGCACGACTATTATCATATCGTTGTCGTCTCGTTTCCTGTTTAGGGTAGCCCATGTCCACAGTAATATTACCAAGTTTAATTAATTTCATATAAATGGGCTGCTGTTCTTTGAACTTTTTTATAAAAAAATGATTAGAGATTTATACGTTTTCAAGAAAATCGACTTACAAACATGAATTTGTAAATTTAGTCGCACTTGAAGTCGGATTAAAATAATGATGACAACAATATGCTCATGTGATATTCGTTACTTATTTATACTTTCATTTCCGTTGACATCATTTTCCCGTAAAAAACCCCTAAAAAAACATGTCGACTGCAAAATAACTAGAAGAAAGGGAAACTTTAGTTAATCCGCCCTCTTCATTTAAGGCTAGAGTATAGGAACAAATCTTCAATTATTATAATGTGTTTAAAGAGTGAAACTGATACGACAGTTGTTGACCTAATTGTTAAACACTTGTTATTATGTTGTTGTTTTTTTCACAAGAAAAAGCCTTAGTGGTGTATTGTTACTAATGTACGACTGAAATTGTTAAATTGTCATATTTACAGTAGTAGACTTTGGATTTAAGTGTCAGAATAGTAGATACTTGCTGTTATGGTATAATTGAAAATGCCTTTAATCCTTAAGTAATCAGTAAAGTAAATTGGTGAAAGATCAAAATTGGAAACCAAGTTCTAATAATAACAAGTTGAAGAGTTTAATATTTTCATATCATTTTCGTAATAATGCTGTAAACAAATGACAAGTTTTTATATAGATAAAGTCTGAAAGTCAGTATCGTGATACGTATCGTATCGCAACATAAGAATCGCAATATACATTGCATTTCATCAAAGTCTGCAATACATATCGTGAATCGCATCGTTTGGAAATACAAGTATCGTGATATGTATCGTGACAGAAAAAAATGGCAATGCACAGCCCTATTCATGACAAAATGCACAGTTATTTATAAAGTGTGGTTTTTTTTTTTAAATCTGCTGAAGATATTAAGTCGCAATAGTTCCTATTGATTTTAGATAAGATTTGGTAACTGATACAGCTGTGCATTAATTTAATGTTTATTTTCTTTACACAATTCTGGAAGCAGATGTTATTGTTTATGTACCTAGAAGCCTTGTTGGAAATGCCCATGACATGCCAACATGAACAACTTTAGTCTTTAAATATCAGTGCTCTGATTTTTATGGAACAGTTTGTCTTCATTTGCTCTTAATTTGAAGCAGCCACAATTATTTACATATGAGAAGCTTCCAAGAAAGGTCAGTTTTATCTTCCTTCCATCATCTGAAAAGGCCATTTTTCCATCAGTGGCAGTGCTAGGGTTCAAACCATCATGAAGATGTTATGATGACCTTAAGCACTTGGCCATTGAGCTTGGGTCTTGACACTTTCAGGCATCTTAGAGAAAATGAGCAGTATCAGCAGATATTCCAGACAGTCATACATGTTCATACCAGCCTTATAATTTTCAGTCTTTTACAGTTAAGAATCTGTTTGCCTATTGGCTGTTAGCCTAGAGATTCTGTATCATGAAATTTTTTAATCCTTGTGTCTACGGTCTTAATTTCCGCTGCCAAAGCGTGTAACATAGACAAAGCAATTTTTTGAATGCAAGCATTGACATAATCCGTCTCCAGGCAACTGTTTTTATCTGATGCTATAAGGTTTTACTTAAGTGATGTGGTTGCTGAGAGACCATTCACCCTCTGAAGTATCAGTTATTAAATTTATTACATTTATGTCAGATGCTCTTCGATTCTCAGGCTGCAAATGCCTTATTTGTCTGGTTATAGTAAGAATGTGTTTGTGCTTTCCAAAGGAAGAATAATTATATACGGAGAAAATTCTCACTATAGCCGTTTCTTTTAAACACGTGTCTGAAGCAAGAACGATAACTGTTTCAAAGAATTTTTTGTGTTGGAAATTATGAATTTTAATCCTAAAATGCCAGTGTTACAAATGTGAAAAAACAAGTGAGGTTCTTATCTTATATGTATTGACAGTAGTTCGGCAATTTTGTGCTTGCATGGTAATGATATCTAAGATTTAATCAATGTTTATCTTTGTGTTTTGCAGGTTCACAAGCTGATAATTTTCTCCATGCAATGAGAGATTCCCCTGCAAGATATCCTTTATATATATTGATTGGTCCCAAACATTTGTTTTATGTCTGACTACTTTGTTTGCGTATCCCATCAGAGCTGTTTATCACATTCCAGTTTTCATGTTCCTGTTTCATCATTTATCATTTGATCATTTTATGGTGCGACTGGACAATTAAAAAAGGCAATGGCAAATGTAGTTTCTTGAAAATGTGACTGATTTTCAAACTGGTGGCTCAGAACTACTGAAAATTGTTTCTGACTTTGAGGAGTGAAAATGTGTTCATTATACAGTAGGATATTTTTCAGTTATCACAAAACACATTTCTTTATATATTATAAAGTCTGTTGTGCAGGTCAGGTTTTTCAAAAGTTAAAGCCTTCAGCTATACACAGGACACATTGTGATGGATACTTGTCCTGTACAATGTGGTCAGCTTAAAAGCTTGCTTGAATCATTTACAATGTTTAAACCAGCTGCTTACAGGTGAAGACGTCCATTTATTTTTTGATGATTGATTACTGAACAATTTCATATGATGAGTCACAAAATATCTGTAACACAACCATGCACCATACATAGTGATGTATTGAGAGATCTATACAGATTAAAATGAAAAGCATTATGTCACTTAATGTCAAGGCCAGAGAAAACATTTTTTTCTATTTGCACAGTCTGAAATGAAAAGCTCAATATGTCATTTAATGTCAAGGTCATGGAAAAATTGTGTCTATATGCGTACATTCCTTAGAAGAACAATTTGAACTGCAAAAACTGATTATATCCTTAACATTGCTGCACTATTGTTGAAGCGATAATTTGTTTCTTTTCTGTCTGGTCAATTATTGGGCTTGCTGGGTTCCATACATACCTAGCTGCCAGTGAACAAACAACCAATGAAGATGTGAGTCTTGCTGTTGTTATGGCAACTTCTGCTAGCTTTATGCTTTAACCTTTTATTTTGCTGCTTTGATGTGTCTATATACATGACATTACATCGTTACTTTGGTTAAATTTAGTTTGAACCTTTTGATTTCACTTTGATTTGGAAACAAGGTCTTGCAAATTTAATACCATGTTATAATGCCTCTTTCCTTGAATGAGACCAATTCTTCTGATGAGAGTGATGATTAAGGAAAGTTATCAAAGAATATTACCGTGGTGGGATTTGAACCATTAACCTCCATATAGAGTCTTGTGCTCTTGGCTTAAACCACTGCTTCAGCAGTTGTTAATTTGGCTTAATGCTTTTCTTTATTACATTAAATCTAAAGGTCCACAGTATGTCTTAATTTGGAGTTAAGGATTTTTATGTCTTTAACTGCCAGAATGCTTCTTAGAGCGTGGTGGACTTAAAGTGCCAAATATTTAGACTTCTCTACCAGTTGGGCATATACTTAGTAAGATTTGTAGAGTTCTTAATGGGTGTTAATACTCATAAGGATTCTTGCTTTTATCTTACTATTTAAACCTTGGATAGAGAAGTTTGCTTGAAAAGAAGCATTGGTTAAAAACCTATGTAAGCATTTTCAAATTTATAGAAAGTTGTCTTTTAGTTTGTGATGTTTTTAGTCAGCTTTCATTGCTTACTATGTTTTATATCTTTTTATTGTTAAATGTTGTAGTTAGTATGTGAATTTGGTTCATTTATTTGCCTTAACTCCGTGTCACTGTGATAGAAATCATTATATGTTTTTTCTCTGTATGGTCTGTGGTGGGTCTTACAGGGTTCCATACATACCTTGTGTCATCGCAGCAAACAACAAACGAAGATGTAAGTCACTTAGAAAACTAGCATTAACACACAAAAGAGCGGCTTAGCCGAGATACCTGTTCATATATAAGTGATCTTTTGCAAATTTGAAAAAAAAGTGATTTCATTTTATTTCTATACATTAACTATCTAAAAGCAATCGAACAAATCAAGGAAGAATAATATCTTTTTTGGTTCTTTCTGTATGAATAAGAAAAGTTGTGATGATAAGAAAAAAAGACATGAGAGGTTTATGTTTACATATGGGAAGAATTACATTTGGGCTGTATACTTCCTATTTTAGTAAGTTTGTATGTTACAAAGCAGGTGACGATGTGTGGAATACATCATTAATCTGTGGGCAGGAAGTGTAGAGATTTGAAAGGAAGTATCTACTGGTTAGTGTTGCGAAAACATTAAAAATTTATAATATTATCAAACAGGTGAAATCACTTGGTTTTTAATGACGTCTATAGAAATAGAGCTTACCGGAGATTTTTGTTTCCCCTGAGCATTTTATTAGAATCAATAATTCATTATGGATTCTTGTCCAAGCATGGTATGTGTCTAGCCAGTGGGTGGGCTGCACACATTTTTAGAACCAAAGCAATATGAATTCATACCAAAAATAGCAGATATATATAATAGTTATTCTTGGCAAAATAGCTCAGTTGGAAATTAAACAGACTAACCTCCATTTTTTTCTGTCTCGTATTGTTCCCAGTTTAGAAACCAGGATGTTTAATTTATCTGTTTTTGTTCAAGGCACACTTAGTCCAATATTTTTGCATAATTTTCTCTGCAGAAAGCAAGAATGATGGCTTCGAGGTAATTTAAGGTAATTAGTCCCTAAAGTGCTTTTAAGTCGGGGGTAATTTCATCCAGATGATGTAAAAAATCAAGTCTTTGTTGTCTGGCATCTTTGTCACGAAAAAATTATGCATAATTTTATACTTAATATTATGTCAGATTTTAGTTTCACCACAGTACATATATTTTATTGGGAGTCATTGGAAACTCGGGGTTGTTGTCTGCGCATGTCTCTAAACCATATGGGGAGTAGCTGAATCAGCAATATTACTATACATTTCCAACAAATTTTCACCCGTCCCCATGGTTAAGCGGTTAAAGTCACTGACTTCAGATCACTTAACCTCTCACTCATTGATAGTCCTAGGGTTGAGTCTCACTGCTGACCAGTTAGGTGAGAAAATTGACAGTTTCTTACTGAGAATTGGAATCAGGTATTAGCTGGGTCTTCCAAGGAGTGATGTTTAGGTAAACTGCCTACCTGATATGTTTTGGACTTTTGGAGGGTGTTAAACACAGTAAAATCAATTTTTTGAAAAGATTATAAAGAAAAAAATAATGATTGCAAGTGTTTCATGAAAAATAAATGTTCATACTATTATTGATATGTTGATGTTTTATTTGGGAATATCATATTTACCAGGAAAAAGGTCAGAATGTTTTTACTTCTGTACAGTACAGCGGAGGATTGTTAGTTTTAAACAAATATTAAAAATGTGTACAGTATTAAGTAAGAGGTGGGCATCACAGTACAATTTCATCAGTTAATGGCTAAGCTGGAAGGAAGGTGTCAAACATGAAAGGAAATTTTGTGGTTGTATTTGTGTTATTTACTGGGTACATGTATATGCCTATTGCTAGATGCATACTGTAAATTGACTTAGCCATGTCTCCTGTTTGAATAGTTCATCATTTTTAAAAAAAAAAAAAGATATTTTTGAACAGAAACAACATTTATTATTATGGGCTTTTCTTTGAAATAATACATCTGCTGGAGAGATTAAATATATCACTGTAACTAAATAAATCTTAACATGATACAAATGTAACATCCAGGTTTGATATGTTTTAAGGATAGAATATTTCATCGACACAATAGGATTTTTTTTCTATTTTAAGAAAAGTTGATGTAAAAACAATATAACTTAAAACTTCTCTAATCCAAACTTGATATAAAAAAAAAAGAAGTATGGATAACAGATGTTATTCACTTTTTGTTTTCTGAATACTTAAAGATTCAGCAGTGTTAAAAACAGTGTTTAATTAACAATCCTTATAAACAAAGTAATTATTTGTCATTACATCTTACTGAAGTCCATGTTTTGTGTGTAATGTCTTTTCACCAGATTATATGAAAATGTGAAATTCTTTTTTTTTTATGTTGCAGATAAAAGGCTCATTTTCATCAAAAAGAAATCAAGAAAATTTTAATCCATACAGCCATGGATCTATATTTAAAAATTGTCTGAGTGTTTTATGTGGACCAAATCCACCAAGGTAAGTGAAAATTATGTCATTTATTTTTGGCAAATTCAGGCCTTTATGAGCAACAGAAATTAAAAAAAAAACATCATTTGTTTATGCAGTTTGATTTAAATCCAGTTTGCTTCTTTAATTACCACAACCGTAGTATCATGACAGGTTGTGCTGATGAACAAGTAACTGTTTTCAAAATTGACAATCTTCAAGCTGTTCTGTAACAAAGAAGATAGCATTATAAAAAAAAGTCTTGTCCATGGTTGAGTGATTAAAGTCACTGACTTTAAATCACTTGACGACACACTGATCGATAGTCATTAGTACGAGCCCGCTTACCAACTGTTACCATTTAATGTGAGGAAGTTTGCAGTTTCTTACATAGAATAAGAGTCAAGTACTTATCCTTCCCGGCAACAGTTTAGCCTCTGTTTAGGTATACTGCCTGCCCAGAAGACTATGGCTGTTATAGGGCATATAATTGAATTAAACCAATTAAAGTCTTACAAAAGAAATAAATGCAGAGAAATATGTAGGACAATTTTTGTGTAAAAATATGTTTAGACAGAGAAGATTTTATGCTTGTAAATGTCCTTACAGTAATGATGTTATTTCATTCTTCATTGGGTAATACTTTTTTTTAATCTTAGTTATTTAAGTTGGTGTGAAAGTAGTTCTTCGGGCATTATATTAATCTTGTACAATGACTGTTTCCTGGCTTCACACCAGTATTTTCACAGAAAGTGTGAATTGTGACAAGGCACTTGAGACTCTCACTGCTTCTTACATTCCAACCAGTGACCTTTGGATCGGGAGTCAGACATTCTACCTTTGATCACCTTTGCTGTATTTACCATATAAATCTTATGTATTGATTATGTACTTTCAGTTTGATAGACAGAACAGGGTTAATAACATCAGACAACTCCCAAGTACATCCAGTCAGTAAAGACAGCTCTGTTAAAAGAGATTATTATGGTTCCACCACAGTCACTAAACAAAAGGTGAGAACTTAATGCTTATTACAGCTTCAGTGTGTCCTTCAGAGATCTTTTAGATGTCAGTGTCATGACTGTCGTAGAATTAATTTCGTCGTGATTTTAGAATGATTACATGTGGCTAATGAATGCATAAAAGGTAAAACATATTTTGCAAGAGTTATTGAAATTTGCTTACAAAACAATGCATGCTTCAGGTGACAAAAAAATAAGACTACTAACAGTAATGATTTTGACTAATGACTAATTGTATAACAAAGTCCTTGTAAAGTGTAAAACTTGATTTTATAGTGGATCAGTCAGTTGAAATTGTTCTCATATGGTTAGAATCAATATCTTTCATTATTGCTTTTTCTGTCAGAAAAAGTTTTTGTCATAGTAAAAGAGGCATACCCTGAAATTTAGAGCATTTTATTTTCTTAGAAGTAATATATATGTAAATGATATTCAGTGAATCATTACTCAATGGCTAGATGTCGGTCAAAAACACAAGTACAGAAGGTAAACTGAATGTATTGGTACATATATTTACCAGTATATTATACAGAGTTGTACAGTTTTTGGGTGGATAGTTACTTACTACAAATCTTCACCTCCTTAAAGTCTACATGCCTTGACAAAAAGGTTTTGAACAGATATTCTTTATATTATCAGCTGTTTCAATTTGATTGAGGAGTCAATGAAAGACATATGAAGTAAATTTTTTGTTAATTTTGGGGCATGTCCCTTTAATAAGAATGAAAAGAGCACAAGTTACTGATATTAGTTTTAGAATTTAGAATGCCTTATCATTGGTGTTATTTATTTATAGCACACCAGTAATATGGGTACAAACACACAGACGGACAATGTGGCACCGGTGAAACATGACATGATCAGTTACCAGTCGCCAGATGGTACAATTAGTAACAGATTACCGCCCACAAATGGTACGTACCAGTGTGTGGGGGAGGTCCTGTACACCCCCATCTTGAATCTGTGATGGACTCTCCAGTACAACCTTCCTGTTTGTACTTTTGTGATAAACTCGTCCCAATAGCATTTTATAGGTGGAATTAGTTGATGAAGTATTGCTATGATTGTTGGTATTGTTTTATGCTTTGCCTCAATTTTTTGCCCTTGTATGTTTAGTAGAAGCTAGAATCATTTTACCAAAGAGTATTCCTTTTTGAATATATAAAGGTTATATATATTCACACATGTTTGACCAGAAGAAGCATGAAAAGGTCAGTTTTGGACCACTGATATATTGTCTGACAGTCTGTCTGTCTTCTCAGCTTGGTCACCTTTGATGCTAGTCAAAAACAAAACATTTTAGTCTTGGATTGTTATGGTACAGACACATTTTATTTCATAACAATTGTTCCTGATCTATCGGTTAAATTTTGAAACATGAGTGAGCATATTATGTTTTAGTGCAAGTATTGTTTCAATGAAATTTTGGTGAAATTGAAATAGATATTCTTGTTATGTGGTTGATCTTCAGACTGTTGTATTGCAAGGTTAGTATTTGCTTTCAGAACCAACACCAGTAGCTTATTTCCAGTGCCACTGAATCTCAGTCTTGTTGACTTAATGTTTCATTGGTACCAGTCGTTGATTTGACCAAAACGCACTGATAAGCTTGTTATTTAAGATTTTCTGCGAGAAAATGCAAGGTTCAAAAACTGAGACTTCACAAAAAGACAGTTAATAGTATAAGAGGTGGTTGAGGGGATTGAACTTACAAATCCTGTGTGTTACCACTAGACCACTACCCTCCACCATTCTTAAGATCATTAGCACTTGAATTGAAACAACTTTTACTTGAAAACCTGTAGATTAACTTGATTGGTTTAACATTTTCCTGTATTGGAAAAAAATGTTTTGAAATGCTCGTGTTAGTTATCTGCCAGAACATTTGTACTTATTTTCGAGTGATGTAAACCATATTAATTGCCCATTCTTGTTAACGTAGGTGGCAAAAATGCTATGTGGAACATGACTTTATCCCAACTGAATTATACAAATGGTAAGCTTTAGTGTTGCACACTTCCATATTTTGTTCATTCAGTCATCTTATTTTTTTCAGTTTTATTTTTTATTTGCTGTGGAATGTTGTAGATTTCAGCTTTATTACAGTTACACGGCCTTTGTTTACTGTAAGCATGCCTGATAATGAGTGGAATTTTACAGGTTATTTTAGGTGTGGAGGAAACCAGCTAAACATCTCTAGAACTTGGAAGATAATTAATGGTGTAAAAATGAGTTATGTTGACAATGCTATTATAATTGTGACAGGATTCATATTAGAACTAAATGTCACATGTCGATACCAGGGGTTTTAATAACACGACATGCAATAACATGCAACAGGTTTAGACAGACAAATCTATCAATAACAACAATGAAAACAAAAGAGAAAGAATTCATAATTTATCTTAGCCAGAACACAGTGTGTACCCTTAACATAAACACCTAAACCCCACATGCCCTACTATATCCAGCTTGAAGTACAATATATTTATCAGCTCTTCTCTCAAGTGAGTGGTACCATTTAAGATGGTGTCTTAAGACTGATTGAAATATACTTTGGTACCTCAGGGCTCTTCCATAAGGCCATTCAGGCGTTAACCTTGCAGTGTAAATTCCAAATAGATAAAAGAGAAGTCAGCTTCGCCGAAAAAATTCTGTCTCGGTCATTACACATCACACAGCTTGTCATCATTATTTCATTTTTCTGAGGTGATTTGATACTAAATTAAACCTGTAAGCATGGTTATTTTGCACGTGCACAATGTTAAAGTTGTAAGTAAATCATGCAGGTAAATCATTTTTGACTAACTTCTGTTTACAGCTGAATACAAAACTGACATCGAAGCTTTACAACCACATAATATATACTGCTAGTTTTAACTTAGAAAAATCACTGATACCTCTAACAGAAAGTAAAGTTCATTTATACCCATAGGAAAATCAACATGGAGTCATTCTGTACTCTGCAATATTTAATTGACAAGGAAGATAAATAGAATCTGAATAACAATGACCTGTGACCTTTCCTTATTTTACAAGGATTGATCAGAAGTCCGGAATATTATTTTAGAAAATGGCTGATACAAGATTTGATTGCATTTTTCTATTACCAGTAGGAAAAAATTCTAAACAATTCATCCTGAAGCAAAATGTTGTTGTACATGTAGTTACTGGTTGTTTTCATTATTCTGGCTTGTTACTTGCATTCAGTTTGCAGTGTAATTATTTTGTTTCTGTTTTTCTCAAACACTCATTTTTTTATCCATCATATATTTAAGCTTTACTGTAGAAATGTAACTTTTAATGAAATAGTAACTAAAAATTCTAACATTGATTTGATCGATGAATTGATTTGAAATTCTAACACTGAACTGGTGTTTGAATTGATTTAAAATTCTAACATTGATTTGATTAATGAATTTATATAGATTTTTAACATTGATCTGATTAATGAATTAATTCAAGATTCTAACATTGAACTGATTGATGAATTTGAATGTTAGAATTCTTCAAGCAATATTAAATAGATATTTCAAATGAAATCACATTTTTGAATGACAAGGGCACTAATACATAATGTTGGGAATTCATTATTCAGTGTTTTTAGTCAGAACTAATGACCTCTTTTTTTTCAGAGGAAGGTTCTTTTGATCTTAAAATGTTTCATTAAAATCTTTATTTTTGAAGTACTGACTATAGATTTTTGTTGTTTTCATGAAGAACATAATTATATCCCAGAAACTATTTCAGCAATTTCAACTGATATTTAAGTTGATAGAATTGTTAGGTTGTCTCTAAGTGACCCCACAGACAGAAATAATTGTTCTGTGTATGTTTGTAGGGGATGTGTTTCCCAAAACTACATAGCAGTCAATAAAAACAAGGTAAGAAATCTTCCAAGCAGATCTTTTTCTTTCATTTTTGTTTACTTTAAATGCATTTCTCACAGTTTGTTAGAACTAAACAGAACGTACCCTGCTAGAATAGAATTGTATACCTATAGCTAACTGTTACAGTTTTGTACTCCTGTAAAGTGAATATAAATCTATATGAGACTGTTGCAGAAAAACACTGTTAAATGCTTTTTGATATTTTTGCAAGGTTGTATACTAAACATTCCATATCAAATGTCTTTTTACCATCCTACCTTTGAAGTCACCAAGCACAGATCATGCAAACACTTCATTACCACCCTACCTTTAAAGCTCATTGAAGAGTTTAATTGGATTTGCACCCAGCACCTAGCTACTATTGCAAATATTACAATTAATTCACATGTCCAGGGAACAGTCAAAACTATTGTCGAAGATTGAGGCACATATTTTTAAAGTGTTACATGAAGTCAATATCCCTATTGTACATGAGGTCCATATGCCTAACTAGTGTTACATGAGGTCAGTAGGCATAGTGTAACATGAGGTCCATATGCCTAGTGTTACATGAGGTCCATATGCCAAGTGTTACATGAGGTCCGTATGCCTAGTGTTACATGAGGTCCGTATGCCTAGTGTTACATGAGGTCTGTATGCCTTGTGTTACTTGAGGTCCGAATGCCTAGTGTTACATGAGGTCAGTATGCCTAACTAGTGCTACATGAGGTCAGTATGCCTAACTAGTGTTACATGAGGTCCGTATGCCTAACTAGTGTTACATGAGGTCCGTATGCCTTGTGTTACATGAGGTCCATATGCCTTGTGTTACATGAGGTCTGTATGCCTTGTGTTACATGAGGTCCGTATGCCTAGTGTTACATGAGGTCAGTAGGCCTAGTGTTACATGAGGTCCTTATGCCTAGTGTTACATGAGGTCCATATGCCTAACTAGTGTTACATGAGGTCAGTAGGCATAGTGTAACATGAGGTCCGTATGCCAAGTGTTACATGAGGTTCGTATGCCTAGTGTTACATGAGGTCCGTAGGCCTAGTGTTACATGAGGTCCGTATGCCAAGTGTTACATGACGTTCGTATGCCTAGTGTTACATGAGGTCACTATGCAGAGTGTTACATGCGGTCAGTATGCCAAGTATTACAGGAGGTCCGTATGCCTAGTGTTACATGAGGTCACTATGCATAGTGTTACATGAGGTCAGTTTGCCTAGTGTTACATGAGGTTCATATGCCTAGTGTTGCATGAGGGTCACTATGCCTATTGTTACATGAGGTCAGTATGCCTAGTGTTACATGAGGTCCATATGCCTAGTGTTACATGAGGGTCACTATGCCTAGTGTTACAGGAGGTCCGTATGCCAAGTGTTACATGAGGTCACTATGCCTAGTGTTACATAAGGTCAGTATGCCTAGTGTTACATGAGGTCCATATGCCTAGTGTTACATGAGGGTCAGTATGCCTAGTGTTACATGAGGTCAGTATGCCTAGTGTTTCATGAGGTCCATATGCCTAGTGGTACATGGGATCAGTATGCCTAGTTTTACAGTTCCAAATGTCAGATTCCACACTGTGGAACAACAGTTTGACTGTTGTCATACACATATAAAATAATTGCTTCAAAACCTGATGTACCATAAAAATTCTATTTATAGTCCGCGCTTTTATTAGAATCATGGAATGTTCAAAAGTTAAGGATGGGCGTTAATTTGGAGACACATCTTCACAAGACAGACTGATTTTTTAAGCAAGGCTTTATAAATCCACCCGCCCCTCATAATTACAAGAAGAAATCTAATCCGGAGAAAGAGCGGAAGTTGACTTATTGCAGACAATGCTAAAGTCTGTTCATTTCCACTATTATCATACATGTAGAGTCCGGTATGTGTGAAAGTTTGCCGAGTACGGGAATAAAAAATAAGCCTCGCACATGATCTGTACTACTTTCTTACGGCAAAAATAAGGGAAATAAAAAGTAAAATAAAAGGGAAATAAGTAAACCTGAATTATAAAGGTAAGCTTAATTTTGCTCAAATCGGGGGATGGGCATTAAAAAGGGGCAGTTGATTTTTCAACTTTGGGCTGAAAAATGGCCGTTTTTTTGTCCAAAATATGGGGGGTGGGCGTCTATTAGAGGATGGATAGAATTTTTACAGTATTTCCAAAAAATCCTCTGATTCGATGTTGTCATGTAATCAATATCAGCTTATTTCTCAAAATGATTTGTAAACCATAGCAAAGAATTCCTGGACCTACATTATGATTATATTGCTGTTGTGAAACACCAATAGTCAGCCTGCATATACTGCACATGTAATTGTTGCAATAGGGCAAACTCATGATTAAGCAGCAGTTAATCTGGTCCTGTCATACAGTTTCGTTTAGGAATAGTCAATAATGATTTTACTGGTAGTTCTTCACATTATGAGATAATAATTAAAAGTAGGACAGGTGAACAGCTTGTGAAGTGTACACGCTGTTGAGAAGTGGTTTGTGCTGAGCATGTGGTTGATTTGTTTTCATCAATAATATGATGTTCGTAGACAGTTACGTAGACAGTTAGGTACCTATATAAATGTCAAAGGTTATACAGATTTTATTGGTATTATGATAAGTTGGTCTAGTTAGCACATTTCTGGTGTATTATACCAGTCTGTCATAGATGTGGTGCTGTCATTCTGATAGCAAAATGCAAGTAACAGTTCTACATCAGAAGGTTCACAAATTTTGTGTTGTATTTAATTTATACCTACCCAAAACATTTTGTATAAATTGCTTCATGCTTTTTCATGTTCAGCTTTAGTGACACCCGTCAAATATGTTTGAGTTTTAAACCTGCATTCAGAATTGTCAATTGTTCTTGCCTTGTGACAAAGTCGGACCACAATCAACCTGTACATTGATGCAGCCTGATCATTATCTATGTTGTTTGCTTTTCAGTTACTTACCCTTAGCCTGCTAAATATCTTGAATGGACTTGTCCATCTTTCAATTTGGACAGATCCATTAATTGTTTACAGGGGTGCTAATTGAAAATTTACTGACTGAATGGCAAATAGTGCAGACCATGAACAGACTGCTTGGATGTGCAGGCTGATCTTGGTCTGCACTGGTCGCAAAGGCAAACACAATTGCTGCCAGCAGGAGAAGGGCAAGGCTTTGATCAGTACCCCAATAAATGATAAAAAGTACCACCAAAATTAGCCAAGTTAGAAAGTAGGGAATTTAGCATCATTGCTGTCATTGCTAAAGTTCTTCAGTCGGTAACAATAATCATCGTATATATGATGTATTTCAGCTTGGTATAAGTACACTAATCACTCTTGAAATAAAATAGAAATATTTTACTCGTAGTATTAATTATAGAAATGGTTGTGTGTACTATTGATTGTAATATCTACGTTATTGAGAGTTATCAATCAACAAGTAAAACTTGACTAAAAGTTTCATCAGCACCTTTATGCTGACGTTTACGTAATCAGATGTGCTAATTCTGAATTTCCATGGTCATTAGTTCTTAAAGTGTTTCTTTTATTTGGGTTGTCCAAAAAGAACAGGAGAAAGGCCAAGGTTTTAAGGCAGTTGTTGCCTTCACTAAGGTACTGTTATCATTGTGTATAAACTACATGGTCCCTGACGTCATTTTCAGTTTATGTGGAAAAAAATTGTTGACAAAGTGGTCATAAAAAGTGAAAATAATTTATTCTCAAACCAGTTTTGAAAAACTGTAGCCTACTTTCCACAACTGTGAATATATTTTTTTTTTCAAGACATTTGTATTTATTTTCTTTTGACTAATTTCATACTCAAAATTCTGAAAAAGTATTAAAATGGCAGAATACATATTGAACATGACTGAAAATACTCATTTCTTGAGAAATTTCTTACATTCTAGCCCATTCCTGCTTTGTTTTATGTAGTGTAACCAGAGATTTGTAAACATGTAATTTCACTAGAGTGAACAGATTTGGCACTTTTTTTACAATATAATCACATCTGCTACTGTGAAATCATTTAAATTCGAAGGCATAAAATTTCGTGGTTTGCCTACAGAAGGCAATTTCTTGGGGTCATAAATTCGTGGAATTCAATTGCCAGGTAAAAAAAAAAAACGGGACCGAAAATTCGTTGATTTCAACATTCGGTGAAAGGAAACCTTACAAACAATATCCGGCATTTGTGCTATGAAATTGTTGACGCGTGCAAGTTTACGTGTTTCCACCTGACCAAACAACCGGTAATTAACCTACCGATCAGTCTTCTCAATTAACAAGTGTCAAGTGTCAATTATACTTTGTAATATGTTGTGCATCGTTTTCATTGTTAAAATTTAAGGTGTGTAAAAACTTTAAAGCTGTGAAAAACGTCGACCTTCTGTCTTTGATAATGTGAAAATAAACATTTTATTCAGGGACCATATAAATGCAAATAGCGTCTGCAGTATAGTGCAGTTTGACAGACATGTGACGCTACGTCACTACAATTTCTACTTTCAGTTTGGATGCACGTAGTAAACAAACAAAATACGGGTACACACCTGAAAAAAAAATTCATCAGTCGGTTTAGTATCCTATTCATACCTATGTTTATCATGATTCATTGAATGAAGTACAAAAAAGCCACAGGTAAGCACACAACTTGTCTACCGACGATGTACCAACTACAAACCATGTCTCACGGCTTTTTTGGTGCTATTGACTTATTGGACATACTTAACATTATCTTGGGCACAATTTGTTCATCGGGTCTTGTTTTCATGGGTTACCTGAACCACGAAATCCACGAAAATTAATCCCCCACGAATATTAATGATTTCACAGTATATTACAATCATTTTAGCTTTCCATAGAATATCCTAGCTTTAAAGTAACTTGGGAAATTGAAAAAAAAACAACAACAACAAAATAATAAAAAGTTTAAAATACCAACAGCATAAGTTTTGGTGCTTTATTTGTTATGGTTAAAGGAAAGAATTGTAGCTAATCAATGGGGACTTTTGACCTTTAACAGATTTTAGCAGACACTGATCTGAGAATATTCTGACTTCCATCCCTAGTGGAATCTTAATCTCTGTGTTAATATGTTTGACATTTATCTTGTGTCAGACATCCTTTACAGAAAGTAAAAGCTGGGAGGAAAATGTCATTCGGTAATACATGCGTTCATGTATATTAGATTGTTGGTTCAAGGAATATTTTCAGACACTAAGGAAATGTTATACCATTCCTGTTTTCATATAGACAGTAAATTGACAAGTCTCTAATCTTACTCATAAATCTCATTCTGTCTGATACAACATTATCATGTCATCATTCATCATCATTCATCATCATTCATCATAAAACATGGCTTGCTTGCTTAATGTATTTTGATAAACTACAGTTTACTTACACTTTACAGCCAAATGTAATGCTGTGAATTTTGACTGTTATGATGTTATAATGATGTTTTATTGTGTTTTTTTTTCACCGAAAATTTTTATGGTAATGTTAAATTCTTTTTTTCAATACCTGTATATGCAGAGAAATTGGTTAGTAAACTGGTTTGATACCCAGGAACACTGGTTAGGTTGACTGACCACCAGGATATGATCTTAGCTGTTGAAACTGATGTTAAACCCCAATAAAACAATAAAACAATCAGTACCTGTATAATTATTACATGAAACCCCACTTGGAAAATAAAGAAAACATTAGCAGTTTCCAAAAGGAACATAATTTAAATTACGAAAATAGCAATGAATGATTGAAATAAATTAAGCTACCTACATAAAACATGTGATTATCTAACATGTTTTTTATGCAAAGATTTTCCATTCTGTCTATCTTTGGCACTCCTAAGATCTCAGGTTGCTGAGTGATACATCTCAAAACTCAGCCTCTCTTAGATTATCTGCTTCTCTAGTAATCTCAGATTTCATCTGTGATATCTCAGATTTTACCATATGTTAGATGTTGCCATCAAATCTCAGCCTGGGTTTTGTATGCTGCATCTGAGATGTTAAACTGAAATTTTATTTGTTTGTGTTCAGTGTTGTGTCAGCAGATGATTGATGTATATCATCTTTATATTTTGTGCATGGTATCTTATGTCTTATCCTGAAATCTCATCTTGTGTTTCTACATTATATATATTCAATCATATCTCACCTTGTATGTTCAGTGTCATATGATAACAGAAATCTTGCCATCAAATCTCAGCCTTATCTTCTGCCATTAAATCTTACTCAGCCTTTTCTTTCAGTGTCCTGTCCAAAATTTTGCCATCAAATCACAGCCTTTGCATTCAGTGCCAGATCCAAAATCCTGCCATTAAATCTTACACAGCCTTTGCATTCAGTGTCCTGTCCAAAATTTTGCCATCAAATCACAGCCTTTGCATTTTAGTGTCAGATCCCAAATTCTTCCATTAAATCTTACTCAGCCTTTGCATTAAATGTCTTATCTAAAAATCTTGCCATCATATCTTAGTCTATGCATTCAGTGTCATCTCTTAAATCTTGCCATCATATCCCAGCCTTTGCATTCAGTGTCATCTCTTAAATCTTGCCATCATATCTCAGCCTTTGCATTCAGTGTTATCTCTTAAATCTTGCCATCATATCTCAGCCTTTGCATTCAGTGTCAAATCTAAAATCTTGCCATCATATCTCAGACTTAGCATTCAGTGTCTTATCTTAAATCTTGCCATCATATCTCAGCCTATGCATTCAGTGTCATCTCTTAAATCTTGCCATCATATCTCAGCCTTTGCATTCAGTGTCATCTCTTAAATCTTGCCATCATATCTCAGCCTTTGCATTCAGTGTCATCTCTTAAATTGTGCCATCATATCTCAGTTTATGCATTCAGTGTCAAATCTAAAATCTTGCCATCATATCTCAGTCTATGACAGACTTAACCAAGTGTCTTGCAAAGCTGTTGTAACTACATGTACACATGAAATAAGGAAATACAACGGTTTTGCTCTGACCCCACATAATTGTAATATTTTATTCTGGTTTTCATGTTACAAAAGCTGTAGTTTGCAATCCTTGAAATATGAGTTCACCTAAAACTAATCCTCCAGTGTGGTTTTCATTTATCCCTATCTAAAGACTTACAACGATCTTCAAAGACTTCATAAGGGAAAGATTTAAATTTGCACATTAAATTTGAATTTGTAGGTTAATATTTCACATTTTATGTTGCAGAGTTGACTTCAAGAGGTCTCCCCCATCCAGAGGTGGTATGGTCCAGACTTGATGCTAGGCAACAAGAATTAGCCAATCATGAAAGTGTTGTTGATTTCTCAGCCAATCGCAAACTAGTCCAGCCAGCCAATCAGAACATGACAATGAACTCTGCTTTTCAAAATACTGATTCTCCTGAAAACCATGTGACAAATAGTCATAGTCATCTTGTATCAGAGAAAGCGTGATCATTTGTACATACAGACTTCATGCCAATGTGTATGGCACCATCTTTAAACAGTGTATCATGGAATATGTTGTAGTGTGAACTTTAGTCCTTTTTCATGTGCATGTAACTTGTATGTATTGTGTCAGTTTGAAGGATGGAAAAATCTTGTGTATAAGAAAAGCAAATTTGTTAATGACCATGAAACAAGGACCCATACATATTTTTATTGACCTAAGTTCAGCGAAATGTTATTTTCTTATATTCCTCTTTAATGATTGTTTTAGCACCCTGTGCTTTGAAAAAAAAAAATTTCCACTGAAATAAGAGATTTTAACTACACCAACGAAAAAAACAAAAAACAAGTTGGGACTTGGTGACATACTTGGGAGCAAAATGTTACCATATTTTATGAAGGAATTTGGCGGATAATTTGATTATCGTGTCGGACAAATAGTGCAATAGTTCAAACAGTGTTGAATAGTTACTGTCTCTGTTGTTATCACATTAACTTTGGTTTTAAACAATCTTATTGGAAGAAATTTCTCTTTTCACTATACAAGCTCAATTTATGAAATCCAGCTTAGAGATTAAGATGCCACTGAACTGTATTGCTGCTTATCATACACACTTTTTCGCCTTAAAATTTGAATTCAGTAATGGGGATACATACATTCTACAGAAAAACAAATTTTATGGTAAGCCATGTATCATAAATCAGACATGGTTTGTTGATTTGGTGAGAAGCAGGCAAAGGTTAATCTGGTCTGATTTCTAGATGTCTGTCCATGCATTTACATAAACAGAATTAATATTTCCTCTTCTTTAATATCTAGACCAGGGTTCAAAAGATTTATTGAAAGTTTTTGTTGTTTTTATTTGTTTGCAGTAGATTTTTTAATGTAAAATTTTGCTAAATATGTTAGCTTCTAACAAACATGGTAGTTCTACTTTGTGTGACACTTACTCAATTCTGAGCATTTTTTTTTTCATATATATAATGTTTTTTGTGTGCTTTGTTCAAAGGAATTCGGGGACCATTATCAATGCAAATTCAAACTAGCAGCAGTATTTTATGTATTTAATTATGTTACAGGTGATTATGATATTACCTAGAATCTGTTTTAAACACATGCCTAGTAGTCACGGTAAGTATTTAGAAAGATTAATTGCTCTTTTTATCTCTGTTACTGTATGGTAGTTTGCTAGAAATATTCAGAAAATCCTAAGCAGGCACATTAGGGGTAGAATATGGTAGCAATAAAAAAAGCAACAACATTGTAATATCCAAAATAAGGGCATTTGTACAGTTGAAATATCGTACCAATGAATGAACGTTCATTCTATAATGTAATGGTATATATTCAGACAATTGAAATGAATTCACACTGTTTTCAGGATAGACATAGAACATTGCTGATAAGCCCAGCCAAATTTTAATCTCTGATGTAATTTCAATGGGTTATGCCATATAATTTTTATGGCCATTGTAACTGACATGAATAACTTGATTGTGGTTTAAAAATACTCTGTATCATATGATATATAAATTGTTTATTATTCAGTTAATGATAAAGAAATATCAAGGATGTAGATTTTTAACAGTGGTGGGAGTCGGGCTCAACTTACCAGATACGCCACTTAAACTGTAACAGATCAACACAGCATAGTGCTAGGCATATGGAAATGCATTTACATTCCAAAGTACCAGACAGATTGTTTTTTGTGAATTTGCTTGTAAGAATAATTATTCTATATCTATTTTATATGTCCAGTCATTCAGCTCGATTCTTACCATGTGACTATGTAATTTATTTCTGTATTTGTACACATGTGCATGTAAAAATCCTGTATTTTTGTTCATACAGATATACCATAATCAAGTATGATTTTTTTTCAGTATTTGTGATTTACACAGGCACAAGGGACATAGGCCCAATTGTACTGTGTGATTGTGTACTAAACAAATTGCTATAAATATCTTATATCTTTGTGTAAAATTAGTCGACATCAAGATCACTAAGTGCTTGCTGTGCTTTGTCTGATGAATCTTGCTAGGCTGAATATACATGTACCTGCATATAATGTCATTATGTTATGAAGTATATGTACATGTACAGTCAAAGAAAATTGCCATTCTCTCCGGTATAATACAGGTTTATATATTTCAAAACACAGTGGCTGTAAGAAGCATTTTCTTTTGAAAATCTTTCACAGGGACTTCTGTTATTTGGAAATTGAGAGAAAATATATGTAACAATAAGAGTTTATTCTAACAAAAATTAGGGGTAGGGGTTTTGTAATCAAATCAATAGACCCAAATTTAAGGATGTAGAAAAACATGTAATGTTATGGCTAGTTGTTTTGATGCTTTTGTGATAATATGTGTTGTTGTTTTTGCTGTAAATTTTAATATGCTATGTGATTTTGAAAATGTTTTTGAGGAAAGTATGCTGTGTTTTGACATGTCAAAATAGAAGGATTCTGTCAAGCCTTATTTTCATCTATTTCTGCAGTATGAATTTTGGCCGACTGTTTTTCTCTGTACAAGAAAAAAGCATTTCCCTATTTTCTGTAAATATTTTTTTTGAAAGTTGATTTTTTTCACAATGCACAGAAGTTAATTAAAATTAATGTTTATCATTATTTTCAACAGTATGTTTAAAGTAGACAGTTCCAATTATTTTGACAGGTCAGAAGTTCAAGTTTAAGAGTTGTGCATGATTTTTGAATCTGCTTTCTTTTTGTTTCAAAAACAGGTGCTTTCAGATTTTGTTTTAGTAGTAAATGAGTTTTAAGTGGCTTGATTTACAGGGTATATATACATATTCTGTTTTGAGGATATTCAAGCTTATGGAAGACTTATGTATTTGTGAGACTGAATGTTCCGATAATTTTTACCTCCACATTATTTTTACGATATCAGTATGACAGATGTTAATGTATGACTGTATTATTAGTATTAAACCTAAAATTAAAATGTCCTTGTTGGCATTTTTTGCTGTCAGAAAATTAAAAATGTATTTTTATGCCATATTTGTCAATGGTCATTCAATATCCTTGGGTGAATTATTTTATAAGTGCATTGTTTAAATTCTGTTTAGGTTTAACCTGTATATTTTGCTGTTAAAATACTTCAATTATTTCATCTGACATGGCTCATGTCTTCAAATTTCTGTCAGGAACATTTTAAAATGAGCAATTCTTTGATTAAATGAAAAAAGAAGTTATTTCTTAGCACCAGCCAATAATTATATGCATAAATGTGCAACTTGTAGTGAATGACTTTGAAATGGTCGATAAATACTGAGGTTTTATAAGTTCAGCAAGTCAGAATTTTCCATTTAGAAAAAGTGAGTTAATTGTTTGTACTATGTGAAGGGAAAATGTTTAGTGTAAATCTGTTAAATTCAGCAAAAAATATTTCTTCACCCAATTTGTAAATAAGATCAGGTATTTATAAAAATGTTGCATGTTGAATGTTTCCTTTGATAACACTGTAACTTTTTATTGTTGCATTACGTACGATGTGCCATGCGCTTTTTTGATGAAACATTCCAGGAAAATTAAGTGTACAGTTTTACGTGTTCTGGCTTAAGTTCGAAAGTAGCAAACAAACATTTCAGATATTACATGAATATTTTCATTCAGACATCCTCAGTGTTTCTGTAAATGTAATCTGAAGTAATATAACCCACACATCTTGGAACTGTTTTCTTTCTTTCACCGCGGCGAAAGGCGTTTTGGAATTTTGGCATATTCTTGGGCCTTATCTTACTCTCATAGAAATTGAAGAGATGGCCAAATTGTTATGGTTGAACCTTTTAAAGAACTTCTTATAATGGTAAATTTGAAACTCTAAAGTAGTAAGGGTGTATATCTTGCTTTGCCCTTTGAAAAGCAACAACTCAATGTTTTGTAACTTTTTCATCATACAATAATTGTTTCTGCTTTTAGTGTTAGCATTGAACAGGATATTGTACTTAATAATAAAATATCATAGATGAAATTTTTATACTTTTTGGTATATTTAGCTGTCTGAAAATTGTTTAATGCTTTGGAATTGTCTGCTTGCATTTTTTACCACAATAAACACGTTTATTACAGAGGTGGAGAAACAACAATAAAAAAGAAAAAAAAAAAAATGTCCCACTAAGCTTATGAGGGCAGTGAAAAAGTTGTCTTAATAATGAATCATTCTTTGAAGCAGACATTAGAAACAGACATTTTTTGTTTGGATTTTTAGATTTTAGTCATTCATCATCATTTTGATCATAAGGAGTGATGGTTTTTACATAAATTTAAAATAACAAAGAAGTCTCTATTGCAGGACTTTTTTGTAGTAAGATATTTTCAGAGATTGTTTTCTTTGTAAAATATTAAATTTATTTATGGATATATATGGCCAGATTTTTGTCTGTTTAAACAAACATGATTTGCTACTCGCTACAGTGGCTTTGAGATACATATACCTCATCTTGTCAGATGTAGTACAAACACCTTAGTCTGCTTTGAAATGATACAGTATATATTATCAATATAGATTGTTGTAGCAGTGTAGTGATGAATTTGCTTGTTATCAGATATTTTGTTACCTTGTTACCTGCCTGTTACAGATTTGTTTCAGTGAACAATTTACTTTCACAGGTTTTTGAAATCATGAACAAAAAAATTAAGAAAAAAGGATTTTAATTTGGCTATGTTGTTTGTCCAGTCTTCATAAGACATATTTCCATGTATTTTCAAAATGATCATTCTAGGGCATCTTTGAAGTGTCTGATATTTTATTGAAACCATTGTTTAAGCATAGTTTGTTTGTTTGTTACGATCCCTTTTTCTGTCACTCCTTTCTATCAAACTGAAGATCATGTTTGGAAAATAGTTGTTTTCCTGAATTTATCAAGATGAAAGGTAGATGAGATAGATAAAAATAGAGTTGACTAATTAATTATGTTGTATGACAAGAGTTCTAAACTAATTTTTGTCAGATTTATTCTGTATTTTTTATCTGATCATTTTGTATTTAGATAAGAAATGATATACATATTAATGGATGTTTCTACTTTTTCCCTTTCTTATGACTTTTATGTAATGACTGAGCTGCAATAAATGTAAGGAAATTAAATCAGTGGTATTGTTGACTGTTTTCACAACCTCCTCAAGCAATAAGAGATAACCTTACCCTTCCTTCTCAGGGGAGATAACCTTTAAATGGTTTCTTATGTTATTTTATCTCAGGAAATTTATGTTACCTTACATTTTCTTAGTGAGCCTTGCTCTTCCTGGGAGATAAGTTAGCCTTTCTCTTTAATAAGAGACAAGGAAGCTTTGCATATTTTGGAAGACAAAATTAATGCACATTAGCTTTGCATTTCATGGTAGATATATTAGCCTTTCATTATTCGAGAAATGCTAATAAGTTAGCCCATTCTTTAATGGGAGAACGGTACTATTGAAATATACTGAATTGAAAATCAGCAAAAATGGCAAAATTTTTGTACTCATCCAATCTAAAATTAAAGTGAAATATTGATAGTCTGAATATTGTCCTTCACAGAAATGACTATTTTGTATCAAATTTCTTGATTACCATTTCCATGGCAACAGTTTTTGGGGACAGTTCTTCCTTGTATAAAATGATATCAACTGAACAAAACACAATTTTGAATGAAAACAATAATATTTTTGTAAAAATGTTGGATACACTGAAAAGGTATAGAATCTTAAAAATAAAATAGGTAAAATTTAAGTGTCTGAAATATGCCATGTTAATTTTATTCCAGCTGGAAGTAAGATATAATCTGACGTCAAATTATGGTATGTGACGTCATATTTAAAGAACATCAAATTTGCCCATGATGTTCCTCTTAAACATAAAAGTACGTCGTATTTGCACTATGCAGGAAGCTGAAATTTTCAGACATTAATTCTGGGATATCATTTGTTCAAAAAAAGTAAAAAGGTCAGTTTCCAAAAGTTATGTCGGAGTGCCTTTTTTCCTGTATGGTTGGTCAAATGGGAGAGAAGTTTGACTTGCACTTCATTGGAAATAATACTGAAACACTTCTTGGAGATAAATTACCTTCCCTCTTCAACAGAGGTAGTCTTGGTTGTTGTAGGTGTGTCTCATTTTCCTGCAATTGTTACAGGTGGTGAAAAAATCATGGCTTGGCCAGGACTCGAACCCAGGGGCTTCCGCTTACAGGGCAGACACTCTACCAACTGAGCTAGCCGGTCTGGTGGTAGTACATGAGTAACCATTCACCTATATTAGTCCTGTGACAAAATTATCAAAACTTAGTGTGAGAGTTCATTTGTGATCAAAGTGTTAGTCATAACAGTGTTTCCAATTCCTACTTGAAAAGCACTTTGACTGAAAGCTCTCAGTATTCCATGTGGTATGCCTTTTTATTGAAAGGGCATATTGTGTGCGTGTTAGTGGCCCAGTTATATACCAATTCCTATCCAGATTAAGAATTATGAGGACTGGTGGTAAGTACTATGAATCATTAAAATATCTGAAGGGGAGGTAACTCTCAAACATGAAAAATGAGTAAAGAGTTAATTTCAGTGTTAAATATAATTTATTCATGATTCAATAAATGGAGATGAGTAAATAAATAATGAAAGTGAACAGATATATATACATGAGCATTTACTTCTACATATACATAATCCTAATTTCTAACTGTTTTTTCATACTTTCTAAAACAGTTTGTGTATCTTTCAGTATAAGAACTATCTAGATTAAGACAAAATTTTCTAAAATAAAATTTTCCACAATATGTATGACACATGCAAACACAGAAGTATAACACAGGCAGTATGAAAAAATGCTACTTAGGGCATTAATTTTGTGGATGACTTAAATAACCTTCATAAAAAGTGTGTCATGCCTATATCTACTTCATTTCTACTGTTAATGGCTAATTTCATTGGCTTCAAGGATGTACTTGTTTGAATCGCACAACTGTGATGTGTTACCATGGACAACCTATAAGTTCACCATGGTGGCTCCACATGACATATAAATTTTCATTTTGTAATTTACATCTTTGCAATTTTTCTAAATACAGCTAATAAATAGAACAGTTCAAGTGGCATTATTATATAATAAATGAATTGGTCTTTATAATAACTATCATTTGCTATCATTCTTAGACCTTGGTTGTAAATTACTAATTTCCACATGGTTTCAAACAATCAAAGTAGTCTTTGCATTTGCGGGTACCATCAATTTGAAACTCAAATGACCATAAAATGACTATGAACTGTGGTGTACAATGTATTTCTAGTGTCAAATTTTCTGAATCTGTCAGAATGTCTACACTTTGCTGTAGACAGAATCAATGTATTTATTATGATCCTGTTACTAAGGTCAAGGGTATATAGTCCTGTCAGGAGACCTTGGCTTTAACCTTGATATTCCCTCAGTCACTGGTCACAACTTGAGTGAACAACCAGCAAGAAAAAGATTGGAATCAACTGCATATAGTTTGTGATTACCCTATTAATATCCCCTTGCTTTTGTCTGCTGAAACATATTTTAAGAACTGGCCAACTTAGAATAATCTCTGGTCAGAGCAGTTTACTTTGCCAGGGAGTTACTTCTGCCATATTCCTTGCTTTGCTTTTGAAGGCCAGATGTAGAATATCTAATGTAACATTAACATTTCCAGGTAAAATGGAAAAAGAATAGTTAACTTACTAACTTGAGAAAACTCATTACTTTAAAATTATATACCTAACTATAAAAGGAGTCAAAATAGAGCAAATTATATGATTCAACTTGATAAATAAACTGTTTATATATCATATCTAACTTCTAAAATATATCTCTCACTCTATAAATATATACAAATGTGTAACAAATAATCCAAGAAGTAAATGTATCAGTTGGCACTTTGTAACTAAACTACAGACTACATGAGAAACAAGATGGACGGATATAGTAGAACATTTCCAAATATAACACAAATATTAATACATGTAGTGTCTTAACCCTTTACTCCATATAAATGCTCTTTTGCATGTGCAACCAGTGTAGATCCAGATCAGCCGGCACATCTGTGCCTTCTGATCAGGATCTGCACTGGTCGCTTTTTGGTCAGAAATAACCTAATGTATCAAAAGGCAAACAGTATAGATCCTGATCAGATGGCACGGACATGCCGGCTGATCTGGATCTACACTGTTCGCCCAAGCCATAAAAGTATATATACGGAGAAAAGGGTTAATATGACACGTGCATCTGAGATTAGTGAAACTCTGATAAAAACTATCGTAAAAACTAGCTGCAAGTGTATTTGAGCACTACAACAAACTACCAGGCAAGAATATTCAAGAATATTATTTTTACTATTTTGCTCTACATACAATTCATGTTTTAGATACCTCTGTGGCCATATTGTACAGTCCATCTGTCCGCCAAGTACTTTTAACCACTACACTTACCATAAATATTCATTAATACCCCTAATTAGAAGTCTAAAATTAAAAAGTTCATTGCAGATAATTCAGGTACGACTGAATCCGCAGCGAACTGGCCATAACATAACACTTAGTATACAGAAAATTATTTTCAGAAAATTACAGTCCCTTTTAATTTTTTTATGTTCTCTTCAAATCATCAAATTGTGTTTTATCACCCGCCATTCTCAAAACAATGAAGGAATTTTTCATACTTTTTAACACTGAGAAAGTAAAACAGTAAACAATACAGAATCAGTTTTAAATATACATGTATTTTTTTAAGATACAGCAAATATTGTATACTTTATAATTAAAGTAAAATGTATTCTGTATAGGCAATTTGAAACAGAAAAAAAATGCATTTAGCACTTAATGTGTTAAAGAAACAAAAACAAATACTGCACGACAATTACCTACTTAAACAGACTACAAAGTAAAACATTCAATAAGTATATACTATATAGTACACAGAGTGTTAACGACACATGAACTAAATTCAGCTGAAACACAAACAAATATAGTGAAAATGAACATGAACTAAATACAGTTGAAACATAATCAGACAAATACATGAACATGAACATGAACTAGCTTAAGCTGAAACACGATCAGACAAATACATGAACATGAACTAGCTTATGTTGAAATGCAGTCAGACAAATACAGTGAAATACATTGTGAACTCAATACAGCTGAAATGCAATCAAACAAATCACAATACAATGAAATAAGAATGTACAACAAAACATTTTTCAGTCCGACCAATACAATACAAAGCTATGAATGAAAGATATAATACTAATGTGTTTCTACAGACAAAACAGGTCCATCGCCAACTTGCACAATTGCATTTCAACTGTCTAACATACATACTTTAGAACATACATAACAATATTACAACAAAGATGACATGCAACAAAGTGCATAAAATCTAGAAATGTCTAAAATGCATTGTGAACATAAGCCTTAAAATATGTTGGGATAACTTTGCAATATGTTAGTAATATAAGCATAATTTGTCACTAAACGTGATTAATACCCCCAAAACACCGCTACAGAACAGAGGAAGTTATCAATTTAGTAACAGAATACTTCGTAAAAAAATTAAAAAAGAGTTATGGTTGTGGGCACTTAAAGATAGTTGTGTTCTTGTACATTGCATTTCCTCTCATTGTGCTTGACTATTGTATGAAGTTGCACTGAATTCCAAAAAAATAGTTTTCAAGTTATTCTCCAGACAAAGAAAACTAACAAAGGGCAATAACTGTGCAAACTGTGAAGACAGAGTTATAGCTCTTGTACAATGCACATCCACTTAATGTGCTTGATGTGAAGACGGATTTATAGCTCTTGTACAATGCACTTTCTCTCATTGTGCTTGATCATTGTATGAAGTTGCATTGAATTCCAACCAGTACTTTTCAAGTTATCCTCCCTACAAAGAACAACCAACAAAGGGCAATAACTCTGCAAATAGAGAACACGTAGTTATGATTCTTGGACAGTGCGCTTCCTCTCATTGTGCTTGACCATTGTATCAAGTTGCATTAAATTCCAACCAGTAGTTTTCAAGTTATGCTCCAGACAAAAAGAAACCCAATAAAGGTCAATAACTCTAAAAATAGTGAAGATGGAGTTATGATTCTTGAACACTTCACTTCCTCTCATTGTGACTGACCACTGTGTGAAGTTGCAATGAATTCCAACCAGTAGTTTTCAAGTTTTGCTCCATACAAAGGAAAACCAACAAAGGGCAATAACTCTGAAAATAGTGAAGATGGAGTTATGATTCTTGGACACTGCACTTCCTCTTATTGTGCTTGACCATTGTATGAAGTTGCATTGAATTCCAACCAGTAGTTTTCAAGTTATGCTCCGGACAAGGTAAACCCCGACCGACCGACCAACCAACCACCGGGTGACTCCTATATACACCCCAAACTTCGTTTTGGGGGTATAAAAAAAAAACAACTCATACAATAGATTCTCTGAATTTGACAACAGCAAAACAACATCCACCATTGATAATTCAATACACTAATAAGATAGTTAAAAGTTAAAGATAACTCAATAACAATATTTTGGTTTTTATATCACAGCATATGGCTTGGACACAAACTGTCTTTGTATCACAAATTTCCAACAAATTCCAGGATTCCATTAACAAAATCATTTCTGCAGTAACATGCATATATTTTTATATTTAACAAAAAAAAATCAGAAACAGACCTTAAGCACTTGCTCTCAGTCATTTATCTTTTACTTGGTTTACGTAAGAGTTCTCCAGATATACAAATTTATCCTGTCACTATATAACCATTTCAAACCAATAACTAGGTGCTGTATATTTTACTTTCTTTACACCAGTTGGTCATGTGACCTTGATATACAGCTGTCTGAGCATCTGATCATGTGATCAGCTGGATTACATTTAATCAAACTTCTATCGATGTAGTGCTTGCACTTTGGTTATTTTTTGTTGTCAAATAGCAAAAGAAAGAAAGTGACAGGATAAATAGAATAATAGGTTGATGGCATAGATGGCTCACCAGATAAATTCCTATGCCTTGCCAGATAAACTTTCTCCATCCATGACACGAATCTATTACTCTCTATCTCTCAGTTTCAGATTATTTGTCAAGTCTTGCCACCTTTCTCTCTGATTGTTTCAAGAAAACCTGATGCTGATAACAAGTTTCTGAGAGATGGACTTCAAATATGACAAATATTATATTTTAATTTCTTCTTTGGTGAGTTAAACAATGTTTTTGTACTTTGACATGCATTTCTTTGGTACTGTGTTAATGTTTATGCTTGAACAGTTATTTAAAAATCAGCTTCAACAATAACATGCCATGCTAAGCTAAGTATATGTATAATGTATGTCTCTATCAAAATACCTAGATTAAATATACCTTCTCAAAACCTCTTGAAAAATGACATCCATTTTTACATTTTTTTTGGTAAATTTTTTTTGACAATGACATTCACTTTTATCAAATGAAAAAACTGGTTACTAAATATTATTTATTAGTTCCAACATAGCTGACATACACACATGATTAATGACTAAGATCTAAATGTTATTTTTTGGGTTAATCACTGTTAAAAAAGTTTCCATTTCACACTTATACTGTAATTAAATGCTAAAAAAGGATACAGTACACTGTTATACCTCTCTTTGACCATATAGCAGAGAGCTGATCTCTTAAGTTCTACAATAGCTGGCTGGTCAACAAGAAGTACTTATTTAAAACTGATTCTAGATATCAAAAAAACCTGACATCAAATCTCTCAAATCTCAAGAAATTTCACATCAAATCCAAAAGAAATTTGACACAAAATACTTTGAAATCTGACAACAATTCTCAAAGAAAACTGACACCAAATTTCGGGGGAAATTTGACACCAATGCCAAAAGAAATCTGACAAAAATACAAAGGAATCTGACACCAAATCTCAAAGAAAAAAATGACATCAAATCTCAAAAGAAAAATGACACCAATTTATCACTATTGCCCAAACTACATTAATCTTGTATTACATAGTTAAACTGAATAAACACAATCTGTTTACTGACATAATTCTTATGTTTTTAGAGCACCAAAGTTTTCTACTGCTTTCACACACATCAACATACAGTGATTGGCTATCCCCAGTATGAATATCAGGTTCTGCAACTCTTGTATGACATGACTTTAACTGCCCAGAATTTTACACTGAGGTTCACTGTGGTTAGACTACTGTTCCCACTGGTAGGAACAACTCTTGTTGTTCTTAAATTACCCGTCCATTATCCTACATAACTGTAAAATCACAATATCGTGCATGTTCTTGACTGAAAAATAAAGAATATTTATTACAATAGTTGGTTTTCATAATTTTCTTGTCTACTCAGAAATATGTAATTGTATGGCTTCACAACATGATTTACGTTCTTTTTTTCAGTATAAATGTGTGCAGGTAAGCTAAATGAAATAATAATGGAAACAAAATAAAATAAACATTATTTTTACTTCACAAATTACATCAGGAAGGCTTCTAGTGAAAACAGTTAGTTTCTCTGTATGTGTATACAACTGATCGCATCATAGTAAATGTTTATGTCCAGCTGATCCTAGTATCTTGAACTTCTGGATCCCCAAACAAAATTCCATGACCCCTTTGAATTTTGAATATACTTCTACAGCCTGTATCATAGACTTGTCTTGTCTGAACTAGTTAAACCTCATACTGGCATGTCAACACTCATGAGAACTGACTACACTTGACTGCAAATAAGGCTTTCGGGGCCTCAAAACTACATGTAAAATACTAATGGTTTCTTGACTGTGTAGTTTATACAGTTCACCTACCTTTTTCTTTGGAGGTTCTGGTGGTTTTTCAGCTTCAATCTTCTCCTTTTCTTTTTCATCACTAGATTTTTCATCCTTCTTGTCTTCATCTTTTTCCTTCTCTTCATCTTCATCTTTTTCCTTATCCTGTTTTTAACAAATTGGAGGTAAATCAACTTTCTAATATCAATCTTAAACTGATATTCTTGCCTTGCAGGAGATGAATCAGAAAATACCCATTTGAAGCACCTTTAAACAATAATTTTGTTGCATAAAGCTTTGGTAGGAACCACAATGACTTGTGACACATCATTTCTTTAACGACAGCAGTTTTTTTTTTATAACTTTGACTGTTAAAGTTCCTTTAACTGTGTAGTTTCTAACCTTACTTTTTACTCTAAAAGAGTAGCACATTTTTTTTTTTGGCCAAGAACTCTTATTTACAGAAACCCTATACAAGAACGTTGACTTATGACAAATATTCTACAACTGACAAACTGATCCTTATCTATTCATTCTAAAATATTGTAAAAAGTTTCACTGACATTACTCATGTGAAGTATTAATAGAATACATTACCTTCTCACAGCCATTGCTCATGTGAAGTATTAACAGAATACATTACCTACTCACAGCGATTACTCATGTGAAGTATTAACAGAATACATTACCTTCTCACAGCGATTACTCATGTGAAATATTAATAGAATACATTACTTCTCACAGCCATTACTCATGTGAAGTATTAACAGAATACATTACCTTCTCACAGCCATTGCTCATGTGAAGTATTAACAGAATACATTACCTTCTCACAGCCATTACTCATGTGAAGTATTAACAGAATACATAACCTTCTCACAGCCATTGCTCATGTGAAGTATTAACAGAATACATTACCTACTCACAGCAATTACTCATGTGAAGTATTAACAGAATACATTACCTTCCCACAGCCATTACTCATGTGAAGTATTAACAGAATACATTACCTTCTCACAGCCATTACTCATGTGAAGTATTAACAGAATACATTACCTTCTCACAGCCATTACTCATGTGAAGTATTAACAGAATACATTACCTTCTCACAGCCATTACTCATGTGAAGTATTAACAGAATACATTACCTTCTCACAGCCTTTACTCACGTGAAGTATTAACAGAATACATTACCTTCCCACAGCCATTACTCATGTGAAGTATTAACAGAATACATTACCTTCTCAGCCATTACTCATGTGAAGTATTAACAGAATACATTACCTTCTCAGCCATTACTCATGTGAAGTATTAACAGAATACATTACCTTCTCAGCCATTACTCATGTGAAGTATTAACAGAATACATTACCTTCTCACAGCCTTTACTCACGTGAAGTATTAACAGAATACATAACCTTCTCACAGCCATTACTCATGTGAAGTATTAACAGAATACATTACCTTCTCAGCCATTACTCATGTGAAGTATTAACAGAATACATTACCTTCTCACAGCCATTACTCATGTGAAGTATTAACAGAATACATTACCTTCTCACAGCCATTAGTCATGTGAAGTATTAACAGAATACATTACCTTCTCATAGCCATTACTCATGTGAAGTATTAACAGAATACATTACCTTCTTCTTTTTATCTTTGTCCTTTTTCTTGTCTTTCTTTTTGGACTTTTTGTCTTCTTTCTTTTCTTCTTCATCCTGAAAATATTGCTTGAATTTATCTCCATTTCTATCTATATTTTCTACATATCTACAATGTACTAATGGTCTATATATATTGAGAGGTAGTGTGGTTGCTGGTTAGAATCAAGTGTCAGGGTCTCCAGTTACTTTCTGCATTCAACACATCTAACATTACTAGTTTGAACGTAGAAAGCAAATATCAAGCATGATTAGTACCACATTTACTCTTATTGATGTAAAATAAACTGTTTACATTTAAACAAGTACTTTGGTTTAAAGATGAATATTTTATGTGCAATCTTAGTCTTTCTTACTGTAGAACACAACATTTTAGTTTTCAATGGTCATATATTCTAATTTTTGCTTTAGAAATTCATGAAAGTAAAAGTTATAACTATTCACATACAAATGCAACACAAAATCAAATACTGACAAATATCATGTTAAGAAAATATTTGTGATATGATGAATATTCTGTTTCAAGAAACAATACATATTTTGTTAATAGCCCCATTTCACATCATTTGAATAATATTTTGTTTATCAAAACATTATATTTATAAATATAAAAAAATAACACATAAATAAATATATTTATTTTTTTATGTTATGATTTATATGTATATTTGTTTATGCAGCTTTTACGAGGGCCTCAACAAAATGAAGTTTTTGAATTCTTATTTTCTAATCTCCTGACTGAATGTTTATCAAGCCAAGTTTCTTGGGAAGAGTCACAACTGAACTCTGTTGCAATAAACTGTCAACCTTCTCACAGGAAGAGTCATACTTGAAGGCAGGTGTATTATATCAGAGCAGAAATGGGGATTTGGAGGTCTCAACCTGCAGCCCTGATGTTAGGTTACAAGCATGCAAGCAAGTCAGAACTTCATCTACTGACCATAAAGAAGCTCAAATTTTTCAGTTCTCATTTTTTTAGTCATGTAAATTTCACTAACCTCTTCCTCTTCTTCTTCTTCCTCCTCATCTTCTTCTTTCTTTCCTTTCTTCTTATCCTTCTTTTTATCCTTTTTGTCTTTCTTTTTGTCTTTATCCTTTTTATCTTTCTTTCCTTTCTTTTTCTTATCTTTCTCTTCATCTGAAATAAAACAGAAAACAGCCTGTTAATATCATATACATTGTATAGTGAACTTGAAACAAAATTTTTCAATTGAAGTGGATATGTTTATAAATACTTGTTTTCTTTGGATAACCTTTCTCAGATAAATGACTTAATATATCAACCATAGGTTTGTTTGATCAGAACAACAAGAATACATTTTAAGCTCGAAAAGACAACTTCATAATTTACCCTCTTCTTCTTCTTCATCCTTCTCTTCATCTTCTTCCTCCTCCTCCTCTTCTTTCTTCTTGTCTTTTTTCTTATCCTTCTTCGTTTCTTTCTTGTCTTTTTTGTCCTTCTTTTTATCTTTTTTATCCTTCTTTCCTACAAAAGTAAGTCGTACAAATTTTAGTTATGTCCATTGAAACTCAGTAATTCATTTTCATTTGTTTTATTCATTTTATATTTCCAACATTCAGAAAAAAAAATTAAGATATGGACATACAGTCCATGAATATTACCTTTAATTTCTTTTTCCTCCTCTTCCTCCTTTTCTGATTTTTCCTCATTCTCTTCTTTCTCTACATGTTCTTTCTTCTCTTCATCTTCTTCCTCCTCCTCATCTTCTTCCTCTCCTTCCTCCTCCTCATCAGAGATACCCGTCTTTTTCCTCCCAAATATTCCAAGCCCTCCTGCCTTCCCTTTCTTCTCTGCACAAAGCAACATTTAGTAAATGATAAAGGTTATTTCTTACATAATAAGTATATATATGAAGCAACATTTTTTTTAACAAGAACAAAATGTCAAAATTTCTGTCACAGTCAAACTACTTTAAACTTTCACAAAACAATTTTGATTCATTTCCCATTTAAAAAAGTTAAAAGTACATACTAAACTTTCCCTTTTGTCAATGAAAATGGGGTCAATACATATAAAGTAAATCCCCTGTAACAAAATGTCATCCAATTGATTATCTGGACATTTGTCAATTTGTTTAAAAGATTTTACTACTAGATTTGCCCCATCTAGTGCCCAGAGTGCTTAGAAAATGTGAGAGAAGGGGACGCTTAAAAGGGTAATAATATAAAGCCTACCGTCTAGTTCAAGATGCAGGTAAAGTAGAATCCAGAAGTTTATTTGGCAAGACGGTAGTAAAGTCTATACATGCCGTTACAAAAAGGAAAAGAAATAAAGATGCAAAAACATGATTTACGCTTTCCTACTGCAAAAATGGGGTGCCTATTCATTTGCAGGTCAAAAGACACCTGAGGGGCACTTATAGGGGCATAGATGCTAGATGGAGGGAATAAGGTATTACACTGGAATTTTTTCATTTAAGTAAAAAAATTACAATATGCTTTTCTATATGATAGAAATTACTCATTCATTTCCCTGAAAACCCGCTAGTCTCTAATTCATAGTTACAGTATGAGCAGTAACAAAGTCATGGCCCCACCAAACATGGACTGTTTAACATTTATAAACAATATACACAGCCTTAAAAAAGTTGTTTTTCTCTGAAGGCCTACCTGAATATTTGAAATTTATTTGACTGTCTGGACAACTGATTGTCCAGTTAGTTTATACCAAATTTATTTTAGTTCGATTGTGTAGGAAGCTTTTAGCTTACAGACACACTCTCAAATCCTTTCCTGGAACCACCAGTACTAAGCAATGAGTGTCAAGTTTATTGCTCAAGGAAACAACAGCTTGCCCCTGACTGGGTTTGAACCCGTGCGGCTAGCAATTCTTTGACTACTAGTCCGATGCGTTAACCACTCGGCCCCTCCGCAACCAACTGTCCAGTTAATTGATATGATGCCATTAATATTACATCCCTAAAGATCCTATATCTTATATGTTTATAAAGAAATATCACTTTAAATCTGCCTTGAAATAGAGTCAAATGAAATGGCTTGTATTTCACCTAGACTGCCAACTGTAGAATGAGACTTTATATGCTGTTGCATTTTGCACATAACTGCATAGACATAATTTGCTGACTGCACTCAAGGCTCTGCCACATCGTGATAAGTAAATACACCCATTACTACAAAAATATGCTTTTAAATTTTGTCACCAAAATAAAAAAAATTTTTTTAGTACTTTTGACAGTTACACTGCAAGTTTGTGTGACTAGTTTCATGATTTTTAAGCATTTTAGCATTTTTCCTCTTCATTACTTTTCTACATTTTTTTTTACTAAATATTACGCATACTTTTCTTTGCTTTTTTTTCTTTGTCTTTCTTTGGTTTTTCTTCGTGTTCCTCTTCCTCATCAGCATCTTCGTCAGATTCTGCATGTTCTATTTTTGGTAACGCTCTAGGGGGAGGTACTGGGGCATGTGGTAATGTCTTATAAAATTGAAATGTAAAACAAAATAAATCAAAGTCGTTATACTAATCAATCTAACTTTAATTTTGTGCCATTTTTTTTAAATTCATGCAATGAAAAACTTAAAACTGGGTTTGGCAGACCAGGCATTTACTACCAAAGGTACAACCCTAGATTAAAGGACTAATATTGAAGTTAACATACTATCAATTCACTATCACATGCTTTCTAAAGATCCATACTGTCTGAACTGCCTTTTACACACCTACATGTATTTTCATTTTGCTTGTTTACAAAATCGTATTGTATCATCAGTATGATGTCACACAGGCAGCATATGAAAAATTGCATAGAACAATGGGATGATACAACTTATGCAGGGGTGATATACAGACTGACTGATATAAATCAAAGAAAAGTGTTCCAATCAAGGTGGGAATTAAAACCTTTAGTGAGACTGATAAATTTATCATATTCCTAAAGAACTGGGAAATGCTCCCATGTGATGAACCTAACTCACCCTTGTAGATGTTTCCTTCACCTCTTCTTCCTCACTATCTTCCTCCTCTTCACTTTCTCCCTCTTCTGACCTGGGCTCAGGCTATAAATATAAATGATATCCAATTATTAAACAAAACATATAGAATACATGAGAATCTATCATCTGTCCTTGTGCCGCTGACCTGTAATTCTCTTTATCTATTTTGGCAACCCTTAACAAAAAAGTCACTCATATTCATGTTTATGATTCAAAAATATCTAGTAAGATCTAAACTCCCTTCAATTTGCACTTTATAAGCAACCAATAACAGACCATTATTTCGCAAAGGATAAGACTGTAACTTAAAGAACATTTAACTTGCACAGTAAAACATTAAAGTTTTTCACAAATTTAAAGAATTTATCACAACTGACCATTCCTGCATGCCGTCTGGGCAAGGGGCGTGGAACAGCTTTTGGGGAAGACTTCGTATCTTTACTCTCAGACTAAAAAATGTGAAAAAAATGTCTGCTTAAAAAGACCATAGTGTATTGCAGAAATAATTTATAACAAGTTTTTAATCATCTGCTTCTTAACCAACATGGCTGCTGTAACCCTACAAAACCTTGCAGAAAAATGCATAGAAACTTTTTGTATGCTGTAAGCAGTAAGTATGAAAATACTTAAAGTGATTACCTTGATAACTTCCTCATGAACTTCATCTTGTGACTCGCTGGCATCTGAAAAATAACAACAACTACAACCATTACAGTAGTTCTGCATTTGTATACTGTCAGAGATACATGTAAAAAAATCCAAAACAATACCCAATAAGCCACATATTCATCATCATCATCATTAAAATCACACAGGAAAGTTGAAATGGAAGATGACCATGCTGTTGAATGACCACAACCTTACATAACCTTAATATTCTAGCACAAAAATTTTTGACAGTTTATTTCACACTACTGGAATACCACTTTACTACCAAATTTAGGTGAAAGTAGCCACAAGAACGTGTTATAAAGGACATATAACTGAACATTTTACAGCAATGGTATGAACCTTTCAAAATTTAAAGGAAAAAATAAGTGAAACTCATTTGAAATAATATGTTAGAAAATATTTGATGAAAATAAAGCAGAAATGTGTGATTGATACAGCTGAAACGTGACTGGAAGTGACTGAAAGAACTTAAAAAGAACAAAAGTACAGTGTGCTATGATAACACCTTTTCGTCTTTTCAGTTCTATCTGTTAAACAGAAAGATGCAATACAAAGAAAAATGTGATTCTACAAAAAAAAAGAGCTTGTCACAGATGTGACCACATTCCACTTGATCACAGGTCTGAAAGCTTTGTAAGTAAAGAGGTCATTGTAAAATCCTTGCATGGCAGTGGAGTAAAACCATGTACAGTTGAAATGACAACAGATAGAATTCTGCTTATAATGCTATTTCATTTGATGGTATGATGTAATAGGAAGTCATAAAATAACAAAAAAGGCAAATAACCATGGAAAGTGACATATATCTGGATAGAAATTAAATTCCTTCCAAGCAAATAGAATTTTGGCTCTGACAAGGTCTATCAACAACATTTTTTACAACTGACAAGTGACTGTGACTTTGACCTTAGATTTTGGGACTTGGGTCTTGCACATGACACACCTTTCATTTTCATGAACTAATATTCAAATGTATTTTAAAATCCTTCCATGCATGGAGAAATTATGGCCTGGAAAAGGTCTATCATTAACATTTCTAACATTTGACCAGTGACTTTGACCTTGACCTTTGAGCTATGGACCTGGGTCTTACATGCGGCACACCATCTCATCAAGGTAACAAATCACCAAGGTTTTTTTTAATGGAGAAGTAATGGACCAAACGGATGGACGGACATCAAAGTAAATCCAATATAGTCCACACACACTCTGTGGGGGTATAATTATTGTTATCTAGACCAATGCTGATTTGAAAAATTGTGTTTCCACTGAAACACTGATACTCTTGATCAGACATGAAATAATAAGGTGTACCTGTATGGTTGTGTATAGGGGCTGACTCTATTCTGCGTGACTTTGGGGCTGGCACTGTTTGATGTAATTGTTCTGATGGTACTTTGTGAGCACCAGCAAGAGGAGGTAATGTTCGATTCAAATCATTCTTAAACTGAAAATAATAAAACAAGGTTAAATTTATTTCTCAATATCTTTAAGTCTTTATAAGCTGAGATTTTATATCTCAATAGACACAAACATTTACAAATTCAGATCCCTTGCTTTTTACATTTCTGACCTTAAGCTTTGTTGACAATGACTTTGCATTTGCATCCACATCAAAATACACATCTGTGCAGTGTGATAGTTGTTGCTAACCATTCATCAAAGTTTCTGTGAATGATAAATGTCACTTTAAAATTGCCAAATTTATTTAACAGACACTTTCTAGCTTTTTCTGTCACAAGTTGAAAGATAATTATACTCTAGCCTTCAGTACAGTACTGTTTTTGAATAGTTTCATGCAGAAAACAGCTAATCCTTTTGTTTAAATAATTATCATTCATTATCTATCAATTGTTTCACATTTTCTGAGGCACCTACTGATTCATTAGTTTTTCTGCGTCTGTCTCTTGCTGTCACACTGTTGTTCAGGTCAATAGAGCCGTCTGGACGTAGGCTATGGTTGAGTATTCCATTCATTTTTGGTTCACCTATCACTTCATCCTCCGAACTTTGCTGATCTTCATGTTCTCTGTTAGGTTTTGCTAAACAAATCATGTGACACCCACCACACATGACCTGAAAACATAAATGTCCACCCATACCATTCTCTATGAGTTCTTTTAGTCTTAACAAATGCTAATTATCTGTTTCCCACTGGCCTGAGGCATTAAGCAGTAATCTGACAAGTTTTGTGTAAAGCATTATTCCCCTTTTATTATTATTACTATAAGCATAAAAAGATGATTAATAATACTGGCCATAATCATCATAAAAATAAACCAAATAAGATCTAGTTTGTTTAAAAACATTTTTTACGTCCTAGATGCATGGATATTTTTTGCGGATGGCAAGATAAGCTTAAAAAACAATAGGATAAAATTAATGAAATATTTTATAACACACAAATTTTACAGTTTAAAATACAAGGCAGCCATAGCTTTTAATAACAAACAAACTACAGTACTTAATGGTCAATGATCAACACTGTTTAGATGTAATAAGATTGACAGTGTAGATCTATAAATCACATCCCAAGTCTTTTCACATACCTATCACATAACCTAAAGATACACCCACTATAAGTATATTTTAATGTCAAATATTTCAGAGCCAGACAACTTTTCCATATCATAATTCAGCAAGAGTCAGTTATACACCGAAAATGACTTTTACAAAGAAATACTTACTTTTTGCACTATAAATTTTGAGAATCGTTTAACTTTTAAAGGTGTGAACTGATTTGAAAAACTTTCTTGTCCTAATGCTAACTTCCCATGTCGGCCATCACCAAATGTGTAAAGTTGACCTTTTTCTGAAAGAAACAAAACCGTACATCAAATTTATCACGGAACTGTGTAAGAGTCAATATTACACATGAGATTTTTAAAATGAGCAAGCTACTGTACAAATTATAACACTGCAATTCAAAATAAATATGTAACTGACATTCACTCAACAAACAATGCATAGATCTACTGTGAGAAATTTTTCTGAAACAACAACAACAACAAAAAGCGGCCACAGTTTTTCTGACTGCTGGTGAAAGATATTATTTCAAACAGTTTAGAAGTATCCATTAGACATCAACTGGGAAACAAGTTCTCGCCACTTATATTAATCTCCCTCTATGGCTTTTCCTAGGTTCAAACCAGTACCGGCACCAAATGTATGGAATGGTCACTGAAGAATGTCATACCTGGTGTGAACCAGGGACCCTTAAATCTTGTGACTGTTGCTCTACTCCTCGGCTACTGCCTCTCCACAAAAAGAAGGTATAAATGTAATACATGTAATGTACAACTTACCTGATATAATTGCTGTATGGTTCTCTCCACAGGTTATTGATTTTATTTTACAGTTTATATTGAGTTTTCGTGGCGTAGATATTTGTAAAAAATGTGTCCCATGGCCCAATTGCCCACTGGGACCATCTCCAAATGTATAAACACTGCCGTTTTCTGGAAAAGAAAAAACAAGAAATCGGTAGAACCGATGGATGCTCCCTAGATAAATGCCAATTCCAAAAGGGCTATTGTTTAATATGCATTTTTTTTTAAAGTATGAAAAATAACAAAGGGCAATAACTCCTAAATTATGCAAAATAGAGTTACGCTGCACTTCTCCTCATAGAAATCTATCTACCAATAAAGTTACATGTTAATATCTCTTATACTTTGTGAGATATGCCCCGGACAAAAAACAAGTATGAGAAATTTCAAAAGGCAGTAACTCAAAAAATGATAAAGCAAGAGTTATGATTCTTGTGCACTGCACTGCTTATCAATGTGATCTATCTACTTATAAAGTTTCAAGTTGTTAACTCTTATACTTTGTGAGATATGCCCCGGACAAAAAATAAGTATGAGAACATAGGGCAATAACTCAAAAATTAATAAAGCAAGAGTTATGAGATCTAACTACCTATGAAGTTTGGTCTTGATATCTCTCATAGTTTTTGTGTTATGCTCCGGACAAAATTATGACGGACGGACGAACGTGCGGACGGACAAAGTGGCAACTATATGCTCGCCCTAAGGGGAGCATAAAAACATGGATGTGTTTTGCTAGCACTGATTATATATCAATCCATAAATATGATTCTACAAAAGAAGAGAAAGTCTCATTCCATAGAGGTATCATACTTGGTTGTGAAGCCTGACTGGAAGTGTAGTCCCACCTTCAAGAGGGGCCCAGCCAAGTTACCAAAAGTATATATCAATATAAGTCGTAGGAACATTACAACAGATCTGAAATTAATACTTTCACACCAAATATAACTAAACAAAACTTGGAGTGAACAGGCTTTATAGACAAATACAGATATAAAAAATCAATCTACCTGTAAGTGCTACAGTATGAGAGCCCCCACAGGCAACTGCAGTGACCTTCTCAGGTATGTCCACTTTCTGTGGGGTGTCTGTATCATCTGGGTCATCTCCAAGCCCCAGTTTCCCTCCCTCACTTTCTCCAAATGTGTATAAATCTCCTGATTCTGAAACATATACACTTTAATCAAGTTCAAGTTCAATTAATTACTGCAAACAGTCAATACTGACTACACAATACTGACTATAATAGGCAGGCAAGTTCTTGCAAAAGCTTCCTGGGTTCATACCAGTAAGTGAATGTGAGGACTATGGAATGTCACTGGAGATTCTCACCTCTGGTGGGATTCGAACCTGCAACCTCTGGATCAGGAGTCTGATGCTCTAACCCCTCGACCACTGCTCATCCTCTGATAAATCATAAAATACACACAGCAGAAATACATTAAAGACACATATATGTACTTCATATGTAACATACTTAAATAACAAAACTTCAGTTTCCTAAAAATAACTCTAACTGGTGTGTCATTAACACAACTGGCACATGTCTTAAATATATCTAAAATCTGAATTAAACTCAGTATTTTCCAAATAAAGTATGTTAAAGTCAAGATAACTATTGTACAACTAATGGTATTACTGCATACTAAAATAAATGGTACACCCAAAGTATACTTTTACGACACCAAATGAACTTAACAAAAATGGGAAAAAGAAATTCACTGCTTAATCTTAAACTTGCATGTAAGACAGAAACTTGCTGCATTGCAATTCTGTTACAAGATTTTAACTATCTATCTAGTTTCAAGGTACTGCATCAAATCATTCTAGACATATGTGGTATAAAAAGAATGGTCTGAAATTTTCTGTAATACTACTAAGAAAACGCAGCTTTAAATGTCTGGTACTTTTTGATTAAGGTACGTTACCAGTGTTCATTAATTACTGTCTAAATAATGCCAAAAAAGTAAATGTACCGGCAACTAACAATTAATGTCATTTAAATGATGTCTAATTACTTTACTTAATTAAAATAATACATCATTCGAAAATGATATATAATAAACATTTTTGGTAAAGGAAAGACTGATCTGTTTGATTCTATTAAAAAAATCACCGTTTTATTGTGATGCTAACATGTACATGACCTTAGCAACTAATCTTTATTTTTTTCCTATTTTTTTCATAACCTCTTTAATATACAATGTACCAACTTACCAGTGACCATTGCAGTATGATAATACCCACATGATATACATATAACAACATCTTCTATTGGCAACTCCTCAGGGTCGGGACATTCTGTCTTCCCTCCAAGACCTAGCTGTCCCTCACTTCCCCCACCCCAAACATACACAGCACCATCCTCTGAAATATGTTTAAATCATTTTTTTTCTTATAGCTTGCATTCTTCAAAAAATCCTGCTTATTTATTATTACTTAAGTTATCATTTTATACATTTAATGCAATACATGAACATAGAAATCCAACTACAAGCACAGCTGTCATGATTTTACCTAAACTAAACCACTGCCATGAAGATTCTTCTTATGAAAGAACAATTTGCTTATGACAGAAGAGACAGCAGATTTTTATCACTGGTGCCCATTTACATCAAAGTGGACTGACACACTTGTGGTATTGAGTGTCTTGGCACTTTTCAATGTAAGATACTTATGTGAATGACATGTGTGTAGAAAATGGCAATATGTTGGTCAAACAGAAGATGAAAGACAACTTATTCCCTACCCGTGAGTGCAACAGAGTGATCTGCCCCTGCAGCTAACATTCTGTACTGCTGTTCTACCAAGCTGTCCACACATTTTGGAACGTTGCTTGCTGGTGAATCCTCCACACCAAGCTGGCCCTCACCATTGGCACCAAATGAATAAATCTTCCCTGATTCTGGAAAAAGTATAATAACAATGGAAACTTTGTTGCTGAAAACACAAAGGCTATTACAATTAAAACTTTACTTTAATAAGTAAGAAACATGCATTTTACCCTTTATATCTTGCTGAATTTCTGTAATGGACTTATCTTTCATTCAATTTGGACAGATCCATTTCTCATTTTATGGATATTTCATGGTATGGATATGCATGTTGATAGTAGTCTCAATGAAATGCATCTTACAAAAACAATAGCAAACAGTAGGGTAAAGGCTCATCAATGTACTATTAATGGTGTAGCATCAGAGTAGAAAAAATTAAATTAAAATAGAATTAAAAGCTGAAACTGTCTAAAAAAAAGGAAAGGATAAAATCACATCTATGGAAGGCATAATCTATGTGTTGAGCCAGCTAATTATACATATATCTTTTATATTTTTATTGCAAAAAGTTATCATGGCTTATCTTTACCTGTTGCAACAATTGTGTGAACTCTTCCACATGCCACTAACTTCACTTTCTCTGACTTTAATGCTACAAAAAACACAAAAGAAACTCAAAGGCTAAAAAGACTTAGTGATGAAATGATCTATATTGAATATGATTTTCTGTATTTAAAAAAAAATACAAAAATGTGACGATAATCTTCTTTGAAATAAGTTCTATTGATGGTTGATATATCAGTTAAACATTAAACTTGAAACTTGTTTATTTGCTTAAATGCCTATTTCTTGAATCACTGGCATTGTACTGTACATTAATAAATAAAAATATTGACAAAAAAAAAAAAATATTTCAAATTTTAAATATTAAGGTATTCTTCTCACATTTAATGCAACTGGGTCTGTCTGCAGTTTTACTGGTACCCAGTCCAAGCTGACCCCAGTCATTGGAACCAAATGTAAACACTCTTCCACTCTCTGCAAAACAACATAATTTAGTCTAATTAACATTCAGACGTTTTAAACAAAAAAAACATTGGCATAAATAACATTTTGATGTTTTAAATGAATATGCAAAAGTTACCCGAGTATTTCTAGGCTTCAGCATCAGGAGTGACAAGTAAAATTAACATCTTAAAGCTATGGCTGATTGAAGTGTGACCCTGCAATGTATAAAGTTATGAACTATACACCATATTTTCTTCTCTTTTCAAATTAATGTTGTTTATACACATGACTTATGAAATAATATGAACTGTAAATATTTTGACATTACCTGCAACGAGTGCTGTATGTTCATCTCCACAGGCAACATCTCGCACACTGTCATTTCTTACCCAGAATTTGTTTGGCAAATTATCTGCAAATTTACTTTTGCCAAAGGTAAACACAGCTCCAGAGTCTGAAAAATAGGTCAAGGTAAGAAATCCAAGGAAAATATATTTGGCAAGCTCAAATTGTGCTCAAGGTAAGTGACGTCTCTACAGCTGAAAATACTGTCAATGAGGTCGATGGTTCATTTGTATGTTTAAGACTGAAAATGGTGCATTTTTCTGTCCTGGTTAAATCAAGGGATATCAGGGTTATGGTCTTTTGAGGTGAAAGGGGAGGAGTATGGTGGCACAGAGTAGAACCAAGACAAGCAACCCAATGGCTCATATGGTAGACCTACATACCATGGTGCATGTGTTCTGTTGCACTTTTCTGACAGGGCACAGGAGTCAGAAATTTTATCACGATGGCGAGTACCTCCAACTGCTTGACACTGATAAAATTTCTGATTCCTGTGCACATTGTAAATATTTAGTATTTTTCTATTTAAATAATGTTTTGACATTTCTGGATATGCCTTCATATCTAAATTGCTTTAACAACTGACTGAGTTCAAATGTCAGGTTGTCGCTCAGAATCGGTGATTATGCAGTCTAAAATGCTGTTATTACAAAAAGGGTTAGGTTTTCTAACAGCTATTCCCAGACAACGCGCCTGCTTAGTATAATCAATTGTTGATTGTGAAGCAGTACAATGTAGATGTAGATGTTTAGACTTGACAGAAGTTATCAAAGTTGCAAGAAAACGGTAAATGCGCAGAACAGAAACATTCGACCAATGTTTAATTAAACTTAACTTAAAATATGTTAAAACATCTTAGTGCAATAAGTTTTGTTTCCTCTAAAGAGAAGACATATTTGCAAAATCTTGACTTCAATGCACCTGGAATATCAGAATCATCTTCCGCCGCCATATTTGTTACCAACAATAAAGCAGGTGCGCTGACGTAATCGGCAGTCAGTACTAGTTTTAATTTGTGAGAAAATTAAATTAAGGTGTAATGACCTATATCTCTAAGGTTTAAAAATATATATATATAGAAATGCCAGTTTTCTTGAGCTACTCGCTTCAACCAATACTCACTGGCAGTTTATGACAAAAACAGTGCAAACCCCTTACTTGAAAGCCTCAAGTCCTTTGGTTTCAAATTCATGTTGTTCCGTGGTAGTTCTTGAAATTTTGATCAAATTCTATGTTAATAACTATCGGTTTGTACAATGAAAAATATTACTTGTTTTAATCATTAGTTGTTACTCATTCCAAAGACCTAAAATATGGTATTTTAGGTCTTTACTCATGTACATCAGTTAGACTTGAGACTAGATATGGAGTTGCCCGTATAACTAGAAGTTCCTTAGGTCCTTTTGCATATGTTTCCAAGTATGGTAGTATCCTCTCTACAAACGTTTATATCGTTAGTTAATTATATTTACAACTTGAGCGTCGCCTTTGTAACTGAATACACTGTATACAATCTTGTATTAACGGATAGATATGACAGTATCTTTTTTTCAACAGTATTTCTTTTTCAATGAATGTATATGTCATTATTTATAATAATCCCAATCTCATTAAAATCATATCCTAACTGTCGCTCCACTACCCTTCGCTAGGTAGAGTATCGAAGCGAAAACGATGATCTTATTTTAATGAGATTGTAATAATCCGGGTCAAATTCAGCTCCCAAAACACAGTGTTTCTTTAGACGATTTTTAATGTATTTACAAGAGGCGCCATTATTACCTCATCTGGTTACTGATTCCAGGTATATACCACCACCCTGACTAAAGACAGATTTCTACTATCTCTCTATTTGAGTTTATTTATCGTTTGTATTTTTGTCACATCCCTTTCCGGTTTACTCAGCCTGTACAGAGTTTTAGTTTGTTGGTTGGAGTAGTTTTAGACGGCTTGATAAATGTCGAAAATTTCACTCGCCCTCCTTTTTCCTTTCAAGTTCATTTGTACTGTCCGGTTCTGGCATGTTATATTACACTATATTCAATTAGTAATATTTTTTTCTTACATGAATCTTAATTTTTAGATAGTTTGTTACTTAATAATTTAATCACTTTATTCTTCTAGAAAAAGGGGAAATAATAATTTATAGTTGTTTCTATGTAAGTTCTTTGTTTGAATAGAAATGATTTACTTTTTAATGTTTAGTTCAAATTCCAAAAACTAATTTTAATTCTATCAGAAATTTAGTATTGAAAACCATTAGTTTGCACTTCATTTTGTCAAACTTCTAGCATTTTGTGATTGACAAACTTAAAAGAAAGGGAAATAATAACTTGTTTTTTTTTTAACACTAAACATTCCTTTGGTCCCCATTCCTTTTTAGTATGAATTAAGTTATCTTATAAGTTAAATCCTCTGTATATAATGGCCAGTGCAAAATTCACAATGGTTGTAGTCATCAAAACAAACCCAGTTACACTTATTCCATATTTTTCTCTCCCAATGATGTCTTCATTTTAATCATATCTAATCAGATGTATGATTTTTAAATGAATATCACTTTGTTTGAATACAGGATGACAGAAAACTATGGATTAAACAGTTCGAAACGCAGATTTAGGGGTAGTCAACCTAAAAGTAAACAAAAATGGCTGACGTTGGAAAGAAAAAGATTTGGCTTCGGACAAAGCGGATAGATCTGGGTAAAATAATTATTCAGTGGATAATTAATGATAGAAATAGCTGAAGTATCTGTCTTATCTCGCAATGAAGAATTTATTTTGAATGTTTAGAATATATTTTTAATTAAATTGAAATAGTATTCGGATATTGCTGAAAGGCAGTGTCTAGAGGTACGGATCCGTACTCCTAGACCGGCAGTCTAGAGGTACGGATCCGTACCTCTAGACAATACTAATAGGAATGTCTAGGGGTACGGACCTTTTTTAATATATAATTAAGCATTAATTTACGTTAGAAGAAACTCGTTTATAGTGGTTTTGACAGTTTTTAGTGTTTAACAGACTAAAATTATCTAAGAGTGGCAATGACTTCGATTTTCAGTTCCCGTTTCCCACGATATAATGCGAGTAATCTGGAATCCAAATTTGCTTATGAAAAGAGGAACATTTGTTGTCATCTAATTTCAAACTGGGCAGAAAAAGTCCATCTCTGCCAATCTCACGAGAAATACTTCTCTAAGAGTATCAGAGACGCGCTGCTTACCATGACAGCGAAGTAAGTAGTACTGACTACTTTAAAGTCTTTTTCGGGATTATACACATTCTCGAAGAGATACCCTCTCAAATTGTCAGTGTTAATGAGCCTGCTGGACGACAATGATCTTTAAAGGTAAATAAAATCTACACTAAATCATAAGTATGTATCACAAAAAGGTTTAAGTGAACTTTTCATTGTCATTTGTCACAAACATTTAGGTTTAGTTATAAGTGAACGCTCTCTGTTTGAAAATAGATCACAACGATATGTTCCTCTTTTCGTAAGCAAATTTGGATTCCGGATTACTCGCAATATATCGTCGGAAACGGGAACTGAAAATTGAAGTCAGTGCCACTCTTAGATAATTTTAGTCCGTTAAACACTAAAAACTGTCAAAACCACTATAAACAAGTTTCTTCTAACGTAAATTAATGCTTAATTATATATTAATAAAAGGTCCGTACCCCTAGACATTCCTAGTAGTATTGTCTTTGCCATTCTTATTTCTTGATCGTTTATACATGTGACCACAATTTGTTGGTCTGAAGGACCTATGATCTGTACACACATGATGTATTGTGTCCCAACCATTATTTGGTTCCTAAATTTTAGATATGACCTTTAACATTGAGCGAAAGTAGTTTTCCACTGTTATTCACATTATGTCACTTAACAAGCTTCAGACACCATATGCTCTTTAAAGCGGGAACTACATCTCATGTACCACCCTTTTTTGTGAAAATTGATTTACATGTAAGGCTGTTTACTGATGAGATTTTTAATATCTTTGGAATATATGTGGGTATTTTTATTTAGACAATGTTGACTGATATAAGAGGCATCAAAAAATTTGGTTTTGTACAACTCCATCATTAATGCGTGAAACTGGGTTTTTATAGAAAAGCAACGCTGCCAACTACAAACAGATTTACAGATTTACTCAACACCTACCTGACATCTTGTTCTAACTTAAGTTGCTACGATTTACTTATTTTCAAATCTTTAATCCATGCTGTGCTTGCAAATAAACTACAAACAATAAACAGACTGCGAAAAGGTAATAAAAGATCTAATTTAAACTATCAAAGTATGAAGAAATGTATTTTCTTGAAAACAGCATTTCAGGTGTATAAATTTTATAATGATTTTTTTAACTCGTTTAAAATGAAAAATACTTTTGTCAAAACCAGTGTTGAGGCATTAGAATATTTGCGGAGAATTTCTGCCAATGCTCTAACATTCTTTAAAATGCAGCGATTGTATCGCTAAGATTCAGAATGTTTTTGCAAGTAAAAACTCCACAGATTTCAGGAGTTTGTTTCGACAGTGATCGCACAGAAAGCAATCACGCAAGCTGTACTGTAGTGTAACAGTTTGTAATTGAGAGATAAGTCCACTGTCTTGATCTTATAAAATGAATTTTTCAGTAAAAATCCCTTTTTCAACTTGCACTTTATTATGTTAGCATCTACATGTAAGTAAATATTATCATACAAAGTCTTAACTCTGCATAAGATCTAACAAAAATTTAGGAAAAGAGGCTAGCACCTGGTTCACATGCAATTGCAAGTTTGTTTGGTTTTTTTGTTTGTTTTTTTATTCTGAGGAATGCGAGTGACTGTGAGTCATAATGATAGTGACGTTACTGTGGGTAAAAGTAAAGTGTGTTCTAGTGTTGTGAGTAGTTTTAGTGATGTGATCTACCGGTAGCCATCATCTGTACACTGTCAGAGTAGGGGATGGATGTTGCAAGGACAAACTGATACATATTCCTTGAATATCTTAAAGTTTTTAGTGTTATTTTGCCTTATTATCATATAAAATGATGAAAAAAATGAAGATATTATTTTCCTATGAAAGACTTTTTTGTTTTGAAATATCTTAGAAACATCTTAAAAACAACCCATAGAGCTGCATTTTTTAAGCCTAAATTGCAAAAAAATTTGACACATGCAGAAGGGGGATACCTCCTGTCGTACCCACACAGTCAGATTTGTTAAAGATATCCACATTATTTATTAGTAAATAATATAATTAGTCTGTTTGAAAAAGGGAATTAAAATATCTTAGAGCGGAAAGTTTTTATGTGAGACTGAAAATTGCTGATTTGCAGAAGATCTTTGTATATGTCGATACATCAGAATTGACCTATTTCATACAAAACTTGTATTTAATTAAAATATTTGAAACCAATGTATATCTTTCAAAAATTGGGCCATGTAAGAATTATAGGTCGATTCTAGTTATGGAAAGTCAATTCTGATTGATTTCAGTAATTGAGGTTGATTCCAGTAATATGGAACTGCTTTTTAGAAGTAAAGTAAGCATTTAACATTTACCAGTAATGTAATTGCAGGTGGAATCAATCATTTCTTATTTCTGCCTGTCAAGGTATTAGTGTAAATTAGTGTAAGTCATAATACATTTCATAATGCCTAGTATTACCTTGTAAATTCCTTGGTTTCCAATACAGCAATATTTCTCATAGGATGGAAAACTCTCATAAAGCCCCTTTTTTCCTGAACTTTGTGAAATGAAAACTCAAAAGTCAAAGCTTTATGTACTTTACTGATTGGAAGACTAGCTACAGTATGTTTGAAAATGTTATAATCTGTTTGGTTTTATTGGGGGTTTAATGCCAGTTTTAACAGCTAAGGTCATATCCTGGCATTCAGTTCACCTAACCAGTGTTCCTTGGTATCCAACCAGTTAACTAACCAAATTCTACACATGTGACTGACTACTTCCTCACTTGCTTCAGAGGTGAGGGACAAATGACCTATAGACGCATTGTCTGAGATCGATTATCACGGAAGAATTTTGCCCGCCCTGATAGGGATTGAACTGGGATCATTAAGATCGACAATCCGATGCTCTACCAATTGAGTTAGCTTGGCTGGCATTATAGTGTTCCCAACTTAGATTTTTGTTATTGAAAGAAAAGTTTTTTGTTAGAAATGGTATCACTACCAGTTGTATAAAAGCAGAAAACAAATCAGTTTCTTGCTATGTAATTGTTTAGCATAATTGGTCATCACTATAAGTCTTTTCTGATCATTTTTAGAACATCACATTTTGTCAGCCATTTCAAGAAATCTTCAGTTATTTATAGAACATTTATCAGTCAAATTCAAATGTACATTAGTGTAGAGTAGCTTAGGGTTGTTATTTCAATGTTGTTTGTTAGCTCGGTGTTTTGTCCACGCTGCAGGATTATACTGTAAATTCTGTTGAATGGCTCTTCACTCTGAACACAGTTCTGCTTTGAACAGTGGGGGAGTAAAACACCTTTGAATTGAGCATTTGCTCAATACTTTGTGCTAGGCACAAAATGTACAACTGTCTTTGACTTGTATCAGTATGCTTTGAAAAAAAAAACGAAAACGAAAACAATAATGCATAATAAGTTTTGAACAAGAAGAAATAGTCAGTTATTCATTTAATGAAGCAGTGGTTTTCTTGTCAGGTGTGAAACTGGGTCATGTGGTGTCAAAAACTAGTTCACAAAGCCAAATGAAATGAATGTTAAAACTTAAAGTCTTCATTATAAGGACTCAGCGTCTACTATAATTATCACTCTGTCTGTCTACCTGTCTGTCTATCAGACCATAAGGTGCCCATGATGAGATTTTGAAATAATTTGGTATGTATATTGTACAAGCATAATAACTAGACTGTGTCATACCAAAGAAATTTGTTGAAAATCAAAGACTCCATTGAAATTTGTGCATTTTAAAGCTGCGAAGGTAGTTTTCGAACATACCAAAAATTGGTATACCAGTGTACAAGCACTAGAATAAGTGGAAAAAAATGTTAATATTATTGACACAGGCATATGGGGATTGCATTTATGGAATTAGCTCCCAGTGTTGCCACTGCCCTGATCACAGATTCTGTGAAAGCTCTAGTTACTGAATTCTGTTTGTCTTCTGCATGGTTGTTGGCTGGTAAAAAGTTTAATCAACTAAATCAACATGATTCATACTGGTGTAAGTTTTCCCAACTCCGAAAATTCTTCAACATTGTAATTCACATGGTGCAATTGCATTAGTGATTGCACAGTATTGTTATTTTATGTCAGAAAGCAATTATCTAAGTGGGAGAAGTGGTTTGGTAGAGAATAAATATTGTTACAGCACACAATTTGGAGTGGCGGTCTCACAGTTGATGCAGTAGACCCTTAGTGGCATTGAAGGAGAAATTTCAGAAATATGCATCATTTATGAGTCCTGCGGCAGTGATATTCTACCAAATGTCAAAATCAGAAAATAAATTGAAGGAAATAGGGAAGGTGCAAATGAATAAAATGCATGTAATGGCCAATGATAACAATGCAACTGAATGTTGTTTTGCAATAAAAAGAAGAATAGGAACAGCATGCAATATAATAAAACAGACACAACCACATCAAGAGTAGAAATAGGTGTTTTCAGTACACAGTCATGTTGATAGATAATTAGTGGTTAATCTTGATTACTTATTGACTTAAAAGAAAAATGTGAAACTGGAAACAGATCTACAGAAAATCCAGGATTCGACTCCCAGCTTAAGCATGATGTGTCACTTTATCTAAGCTTCTGTTGTGAATGGGTAAAATTCACCACTGCCTTTTTCTCTTCAAAATGTGATAGGTTCCATCATACATAGTGTTTAAAGAGTGACTTATCAAAGTAAAAATGAATAAATATCTATATAAAGATAACCAGGTGGTATCATATGCCAGTGTGGCTAACTTTAAATGTCTTATTTCGATTTTGATCTGCGGAAAATGAATATTAAGTATAAACTAAAGTAAAACTGAGCGAAATAAAAATAATTTTATGAATGAGACTAAATCAGAGTGAATGAAAATTTGTCTGAAAAAATAGAATTTTAATAGTTGTGTCCATTAGACCAGCAGCTTTTGAGGCTACTGTTTAGATATTAGTACAAACACAATTCTTCTAGTGGGAAACAGACCTGAAATTTAAAGCAGAATGGCATTTTTTTCATCATTTGTTTCAGGCGTTAAATTTTGAATTTTTGCAGTACACTGAAAATTTGAATATATGTGTCAGTTAAGAAAAAAATATGGGATGATCTGTAGGCTTAAAATGGCACTTTACACTTTCAGGAGAAGCTTCCAGTGGTGAGCTGTTCTGTATTGATATACATGAGAACCAGTCTGGAAAAAAAATAAAGGAAACCATTCTACAGACATGTGACCTATGTAACCTTAGCAACATTGTTCTCAAGGTAACAAAAATTCTGCCTGTTGTCTTCACTCTTGATCTTTTTCTTGATGGGACGGGGGGACTTATATGGATTTGACTAACCTGGAAAGCATAATGAAGAGTTGATAATTATAGAATTATATTTAAATTTAGGGGATGAGGGCTAGTGCAGGCTAGTTTACAAACTTTGATAATATAGCTTGCTACTTCAGCCAGAAATATTATTGCCAAGTCTGTAAACATATATAGAGTCTGTCATCAATACTGTTACATGTCACATAACACCAAAGTCCATTTGATTAAACCTCCACTTTGCTAAAGTTCTAAAATGGATTTGGCTCTCACTGAGTTTGACGCATCCATTTGTCATTTAACTGGACATTTTTAAAACATTCTGACTTTATAGCAAATAGCCCAGACAAAGTTCAGACTGCATGGATGTGTAGGCAGATCATGGTCTGCATTGGTTACAAAGGCAAAAACAGTTGTCACCAGCAGGTCAAAGGTTGATTATCACCATTATTTCAAAGATAATATCATCTTCAGCAAATTGTGTTTGACAGCTGATAGGAGTTAAGAGATGACTTAAAGATTCATGACTTTTCTTGTTTTAATTATTGCAGTAGAAAATCTATCTTGCCTATTTCAGTTAAGAAATCATAGAGGGTCCCTGATACCCATAACATGGAATTTATCTGCCAACTCCAGTGCAAGGTATGTAAAGTTGCAACTATAGTGCTTTTATCATAGTCATAAAGATTACGTTTACCTATACATTCTTTCACTCAAATACTTTTCACCTCTGAGGACGAAAATTGTATAATGTTCATGGGATAAGGTCAGCTGAAAAGCCATACTGTTTGCTTTAAAATAAGTGATTTGATAAAGACAAGTTTCAACTCATATGTCATTTGTATTGGTACCGAGACCAAAAGCCAAAGGCCAATACAGCTGTTCTGAAGACAAACAGCAGCAACTCACTGTATTCAATAACTTATCTGATGACCCTTTAATTTAATAGCTCTTATTTATTAGAAATTGATTTGCTTTCATCAAACAGTCCTAAACAAATTACTACAAATATAGAGAATAATAGGTTGTAGTTGTGGACGGAGATAGTTTATCTGGCAAGGCGTAAGAATTTATCTGGTGAGCAAAAATGTATGATGCAATCAGATGATTTCATATTAGGGTCAGTGAAGTATCACGTTTCTAGTCCAGGGCCAATAATGTTATTGATATTGGCGATCTTAATGAGACAGCCTGTATTTTATTTAGATGGGCGTTCATTATTTTATGAGTGTGATAATTGATAGCTCTTAAATAAAGTTTATTGTTTTACAGGCCTTACTCACTGGAAGTTGTAAAAGTCCATCAAAATAGTAAGTAGACTTTTAGTCAAGGTTTCCAAAACAGTTTTGGTATATGTAATTATGAATTATGTCCTTTATTGTCTATCGACTTTCTTGATAAACCATATTATCTCGTGATGTATTGCCTATGAATCATTGAAGAGCAGTCAGGTTTTCTTTCAAGGTGGTGTCAAAGTTAAGTTCAAAAAAAGATCACATGGCATGAAAAAGTCATTATTTCCTTATCCAGAGGATGCAGGTTTGAGTCCTACCAGGGATGAAGGTCTCTAGTAACTTTTTGCATTCCACACTTTTGGTGAGAGTACAGATTTGAACCCAGGAAACATTTATAAAGCTCTTAATATGAGTTTAGATTCATTCCTCAGTGCGTTTAAGATAAATAAGTTTAAAATAAATATATCTAGTTTGATGCACAGACAATTATTTATTGTTATGTTTTGCCTGTATTTCCAGTCAAAGCCCAGCCAAGATCTGTTAAGATTAAAAGTTACAACGAGACAAGTAAGGAGAAACTGAATGACATCACAAGAAGGGTAAGTTAGCTCTAGCATACATGTAGCAAGAAAATACTATCACATTTTAAATCAAAGTTTGTTGGAAGTTAATTACTTAAGTTTATTAAGTCAGTAATGTTCTCTTGTACACTTAAATAACAAGATATTTTTTCAAAGTATTACATTTTAAACATGTTGCAGATTAACTTATTTATGGGTCGAGTTGTTAATAGTATGATGATGTTAAGTAAATCTTCGTGGTTAAGAAGGGGTTGAGTACGGGAATTGAGCTAGACTCCCTAACCAGTTAGAGTTTACTTTATGTCATCTAACCATCTAACTAACGTGTAGAATGTAACTTGCAATTTGATTGGTGGATTTATTTTATTTACTGATTTATTATGTCAGTTATAACAGTAGTTAATAGTTACAATAGATTACACAGATGTAGGGAAAAAAAGCCCATGTACTCAATGGATGGTGATTGATAATACCGTCAGCTGAAAATGGTTCTATTTTAAGAAAACTTACATGCTAAGACACAAGACTTTAGCATACATTATTTGATATTTATTTAATTTAGGGAAGTTGAATATGACAGCTTATACATATGTTATAGTAGTATCATATATTTTCAGATTGATAAGTTGGAAGCTGCAGTACCAGAATTGAAAGAGAGAAGGAATGAAAGAATTGATAGGGTAAATATTCTTTTATTGAAATAAACATAAAAAACCTGAAAGAATCTGATATGGTGATAACAGTACTGAGACAATTTATGATAGAGCAAAATTACTGTGTGCCAAGCAAACATTTTTTGGTAGTTTTAATGCTTTTTGCTAGGAACACAAATGCAGTACGACAAGAAAACGGAAGTCTGTAAAAGATGATGAAGTCATGTTTCAGCTAGCTAGAACAGTCACATACACATTTTCTGATAATGTGATTAACAGGAGATTGAAATTGTTATAAAAAAAATTGTTTGGTCTTTTTTACAAGTCAAGAAGTTAAAAAAGTTCAGCCAGTAAGTTTAGTCGGAAGCTGTGAATAGTTTAGTCGGAAGCTGTGAATAGTTTAGTCAGAAGCTGTGAATAGTTTAGTCGGAAGCTTTGAATAGTTAAGTCTGAAGCTGTGAATAGTTTTGCACTGTCATTACAATTGTTCATTTCTGTTACAGGAAATGAAGGAAGTAGAACAAATGTTAGAATTTCTCGCCAAGCGAATGAACGATGCTGAAAATGTTCACTGGAAGGGAATGTTCAAGAAGAACCCGCTCTGGTGAAGCATGTATATGTAATGGTAACTGAGTAGAAACAAAGAATGGACTACAAAGACTTTTAAGGTTTTATATTGGCTTGTGACTTGTAAGTTTCACTTAATCATTGTTCTGTAAAAGCAGACCATTAAGTTAGTTATCCTGAATATTTAAAAAAAATGCACATAGGTGTATTCATAGAAAAATAAGCAAATACTTATCTGTTAACTGATATGTGTTCATTGAGAAAATTTTTTATACTCCTATTGAGTACAGTTGTATAAGGAAAAATCTTTTATGACTTATATTTCTGTTAGTGACAGAAAGCTTTTTTAGTTGTTATTTACATGATATCTGAACATTCACTGTGTTTTCAGCATTCATCCTGACTGTCATGCAACTTGCTTGTTTTGAACACTAACGTAACTGTAAAGAAAATATTATAGATCTGAAGTTTACCAATGTTTAGAAAATTGCAATGAATCAAGTTTTTTTTTGACTGTGATAAAAAAGTTTACAAGTTATGTTTATTTTTAACAAGGAAATGGTTTCCTGTCTGCATATTAAAATGGCTACATTGTATGTTTTCTAAATGATTTTTTGTTTTGTTTTAATGGCTGTATTATTTGATTGTTGTTACATTTATTGTGTTTATATGTTTCTATCAGAAGAAATTACAATTATATCTCATAGTGGATGCATACAAGCCTGAAATGTTTCATGGTTTTTTTTTTTTTTTTAACTTTTGGACATATTTCTTTGCTGGTTTATTAGAAATTATTTTTGTTTGGTTCAGTTAGACCCTTCACCCAAGAGTGTAGAAGTTGTTACGTAGGTGTTGGAAAAAAAGGGGGAATTTGCTTGGCTTAACTGTAAAAGTTTTGCTGGAAAACGCTGTATTGACTGAAATGATAAGAGATTTAACAGGCATGGTGATGTCATATGAATGCAATCATTTATATTCTAAATGAATCTATGGAGGATATAGCCAAGGGGTAGAACACTGGACTGATCCAGAGGTCATTGGTTTAAGTCTTACCAGGGGTAAGAGTCTTAGATGACTTTCGGCATGGCACAGATTCGATGCAAGTTATGGTTTGAACCCAGGAAACAGTTTTTTTGATCAAGATCCTATTAATTGCAAGAACTTGTTTCCCAATCAAAGCAAAATAAAGCTAATCTATTTTAGCTTTTTTTTTGGTAAGCACTGGTTGCCCATATGACCCACACCCCCTGAAGATTTCAGTTATTTTAGGTTGTGGGGAAGATAAAGATACAGAAAGCATCCCATTCCAGAGACACTCCTGGTTTCACATGCTGACTGTTTAGTGACCTTGGTTTAATGTCTTTCCCAAAAGACTGTTACTTTTGTTTTTGAGAATATTGTAAAATCCATTACCATTTTACATTTTTTTGCCATCATTTTCTGACCTCCGTTCTCATTTGCTTAATTTTTATATTTGATTCCAAGTTCAGACAGTTATGATATTTACAGGAAATAAGGTGAGTGATACAGGTGTTAACTCATTGCTGTCTTTGCATATAATAAAGTTTTTAGTTCAAGTTGTGTTCAGAACACCTAAAGTTGGTACCACCTTTCATGTATTAATCGGTTTCATATCTGTCATAAAAATGTGTCATTTTCACAAATAAGATTTCTTTCGTATTTATGTTGTTATTTAGAGAAAATATTTATATATTATACTGTTGTTAGTGTTTTTGTAATTGTTGTGTCAGTTTTGTAATTGGATAAAAAATATATTGATTTTTAAAGATTTTATCAAAGAAACTTTTTTTTTTTGTTTAGTCAGTTTTCAAAGTGTAGTGAGAGATGGAACTTTTGACCCCTACATTTCAAGATATATTTCATGTCTGTGATATTTAAGCTTTTAGTTCAATCTTAGTCTCAATTTTGTATTCGGCTGATGTAATCATGAGAAGCATTTTAATCAATCAATCCCAGTATATTTTTTTAGATAGCTAGTTTCTTTATTTGTTATTTTAAAGACTTGATTTTATTTTTATTGACTGCAAAGGTTAGAAGGATGGACGTTTTTTTTTTTTTTCAAGATAAAAATGTTTTAGTTAAGATGTTAGTCGATACAATTCACTTTATGAGTACATTTAAAGGGAAAAGACATTCATAAAAGACTTCAAGTAAACTAAATAAAAATTTACTGGCATTGATATGACCAATGTCTTGATATAAGGAAGTATACATTGTCAAGTTTGTTCATTACAAAGGTTGTTGAGAAAACAGAAAAAATGTTTGAAATAGAATTTTCTTATCAGTAATTCAGTAAGAAATTTACACTTTATGAAGAAACTTTTGGAAAGCAGAGATTTCTGAATTGCTGTCATAAGGCATTTTTGAGAAGAAATGGTCAAGGGGTAGAGCTCCAGACTTCTGATCCCGAGGTCATTGGTACATTTCTCACTGGGATGAGGATCTTCAATGACTTTCTGCATTCCACTCGGCTGGCATGAGTACTGGTTTGAACTTGTGAAGCAGACTTCAAACAGGATTTATATAAGTTGCAAGAACATGTTTCCTAATTAGTGAAAAATAAATCATTTTTCACTGTAGGGATTTCTCTGTATTTATACTAGAAATGATGACTGTTCTCAGTAATATTTCTACTATGACTCAGTTGTTATAGATCTTATTTTATTTTGAAACAGCTTCTTTAAAATTCTACCTCATTTCTTTGTAACCGTTTTGTAAACAGCTGGTTTTAAGTTTACATAAGGAATAAATAAAGATAAAAGAAGATAATGTATGAAGTTTTTTTTCCTTCATTTTAACAAACAATTTTGAATTGACTTTGACCTTGGTGACCATGGAGAGGTAGCTATAACATGTGGAATATTAATTATGTTCTATGTGAACTGGTGGCAAACTTCTGTCAGACGGATAGTTTGTGTGCCACCAAATGCAAAAACACTATTTTCCTACTCACTCTTCCATTTTTTTTATTTTCATTTTTTTTGCAAATTGTGCTGCTTTATATTTTTAAATTCTGATAGTGAAGTAAAGGGCCAGACCTACTGTGCTTAATGGCACTGATTAACCTGTGCTGTCTGATCATGGCCTGAACTGTTTTTCTGCCCAGTCAGTAATTTGTGAATCAATACTCCCATGATACGTAAATAGGAATGTCCAAATTGAACCAGAACTGCCACTGTCCTGGCGCCAATACCCCTGGCATACGGCTTTGTCAGTGGGATATTGATATTTGGAAACATGTTACTTTATGCCCCTAACTAAAATTTAGTATGAAATATTACAAAGGGCAATCACCCCGAAATTTTGCAAAGGAGAGTTATAGTTCTTAACAAATGCACTTCTCCTTAATGAAATCTATATGTCTATGAAGTTTCAAGTTGATAACATCAATACTTTCTGAGTTATGCTCAGGACAGAAATTATGTATGAAAAATAATTCCAAAATTATGGAGAAAAAGAGTTCTTGTGCACTGCACTACTCCTCAATGAGATCTATTTCTGTATGAAGTTTCAAGTTGATACCTCCAATAAATTTTGAGTTATGGCCCAGACAAAATTAAGTATGAAAAAATACAAAGGGCAGTAATTCCAAAATTATGCAAAAGAGAGTTCTGGTTCTTGGGCACTGCACTTTTACTCAATGAGATCTATCCATCTATGAAGTTTCAAGTTAATATCTCCAATAGTTTTTGAGTTGTGTCCTGGACAAAAATTAAGTATGAAAAATTACAAAGGGCAATCACTCCAAAAATATGCAAAAGAGAGTTATGGTTCTTAGGCACTGCACTTCTCCATCTATGAAGTTTCAAGTTGATACCTCCAATACTTTTGATTTATGCCCCGGACAAGCAAAATCCGATGGCCGGATGGATGGCTGGACAAGCTGTTTCCAGAATACCCCCACTAAAAAAAAGTCTTACAACTTAGTTGTGCGGGGGTATAATGATCGACAAGTGCATTTCAGAAATTTAAAAGGGTTAGGATTAAAAAATGAAACCAAAAGGAAAGCGATAGTTAATGAGCAGACTGCTGTATAAGCCCAGAGGCTTGGCCAACAGAATAGCACTATAATAATCAAACTACTTAACTTTTAAAATGTGCAGTAACAGTAAAAACAAAAGCTAGGTATTTGCAGCACTTGACAAGGTTAAACATACATTCTTTGAAAGACTTTCTTTGAAGAATGGAAAGCCAAAAAATAAAGAACATGAATGGATATGAACAAAAATCCCAAAAACCATAAAATCAATTTTCATTTGTCATTTTGTAAATCTGTTCTAATTTTTATTTGACTCCTAGTGAGACCTCATAAAATGATCAGGTTAAACAAAAGTCCAATAGGCTTGTCATGGTTAATCTTGCATCTAGGAAAATGACATGGTTTTTACTCTTGCTTTATTTTTAGCTCACCTAAGCACAAAAGTCATGGCTCGTGGTGAGCTTTAGTTGTACCCAGTGTAGGGAGTTTCATGTTTTAAATTTTGACATATAACAATATCTTTAAAAAAAACTGAGCAGTTATTCTCAGGTGAGCAATTCATGGCCATCATTGCCATCTTGTTATGAACTGAGATAATATAGATAACTTCTTCCTAGAAAAGGCAGAAAATTTTGAAGATTGTTTCCTGTGGGATTTTTTATTCTCTAAAGAAGTAGCTAATTTATGTTATTACTTTTATAATGTGAAAGTATCATGAAATTAAATGGCTGTAACCAGAGGGTATGTTGGTACTTATGGTAGATTGCACTGGATCAACCCAAGTTTGTTGCACAATTACGACTTGAGATACACTGTAGCGGAATTAATTGCAATGTTCTTAAGTGCCATCCTTCCCAGGTTGTTCCTGCAGATTTGATTTTAGTTCTAGTTCTGATTAGTTTTCTTCTAAATGACTTAATGGAAGAATTGTTTAATTATACTTTAGCAATCTGCATAATATTTCCAATCCCAGTTCGAATGTTTGAGAGTAATTACAAGAAATTTCTTGCAGTCTGATTACAATTTTCCATGAAATACAGATGCATTAATTTATTATTTTTGTCACTACTGAGTTTTAAGAGGCCACCAGTTGAAACTAACCATGAAACTACTGACAGACATTACTCAGAGAAATTGATCTATATTTTAATACAATGAAATAAACAACTGCATGTATATTCTACACATTTTCTTCAGAGATCACTCTGTTAAGAGACCACATTTTTTATCTTTCCTTGAGATGAATCGTCTCTGAATACAAGAATTTATCTTCAGAAAAAATGACAATAAGAAAGAATTTTCTTTTGTAGGGAAAATAGACGTTTTGTGCATCTGGGAATTCTGCATGTGCAGTTCATATCTATAACCCAAGTTTTCTCTGCAAGGCAAAAGTTAATGAAGTCAATTCTCAACTGAAAATATGAGTAAAAAATAGTGTATGTACTAATCGTGGTAAGAAAGCCAGTTTACTGAAAAAGAAAATTGTCTGTGAAGTTTCCAAGCTGCTTACTGAATAATAGCATACTTAACCCTTACCTCCATATATACACCTTTATGGCTTGGGAGAACAGTGTAGATCCAGATCAGCCGGCACATCCGTGTCGTCTGATCAGGATCTACACTGTTTGCCTTTTGATACATTAGGTTATTTCTGACCAAAAAGCGACAGATGTGCTGGTTGATCTGGATCTATACTGGTCGCACATGCATAAAAATGCATATATATTGAGTATAGGGTTAAAGTAGTGATAAAATTCAGTTGGCTGCATTTACCTATTAGTGAACAGACTGCTTACAGGTTGTAGATCTTAAAAAAGAAGCCGTACTTTGTCTTAATTTTGTCAAGACTACTTTTCCTGTACCTACACTTCTGTTAGGAAATTGTTTTCTCTGTTTCATACATCAAAGTATGAAGATTATATATAGTTCATTGAAATTGCCTGTCTAAAGTCTAGTTTTACCCATATCTTAACTCATCTGCCTGTACATGCTCCTATTTCTTTTTATCATTTTGATAAAAAAAATTATCTCGGCAAATGTAGGGCTGTATTATCTAAATGTAACAGCCAAGTTTTTAGTATAACCATAATAAACTGAATAATTATACATAAATAGACATATCCAACATCATGTTTAAGAGACGTGGACCATACACAGGAGTACATGTTTTACCTTTTCCACAGTTTCTATTGATCTACGTCTCATCCAGATTTGGTATAAACTTGTTTATAAGATGCTCTCGTCTCTATGACATACCCTAAAATGGGCTGAAAATCTAGTGATTCTTACATTGACATGGCCAAACATTTTTTAATCAGTATTTTTAATTCTGGTATTTGGTTTCAATGCTACTTATGATGAACGCCTCTGAATAACAGCATTATTCAACACTTCTTATGGTCCATTTTAACATTTCCGTTACAATTTTTCCTAATTAGCAGACCAATCAAATTTCTTGCTTAAACAGAGGTAACAATCCCAACTTAATATTCAAAATATCATTTGTCAAAAATGGGAAACTGCATAAGATAAAATCAAGTCTATATACTATTTACTTAGTTTTGTTCATAACACAGACACTTGGATGTAGTAGAGCGGTTCTTGCCCCAAAATGGATCTTGTACACATGCTGTGGCCTCCTACATTCATAACAAACATGTTTTGCCCATCAAATGGCACTTCGAAAAAATGCTCATTTTTCACTATATGGCTATTATAACCCATAGTGTTATAATAGTGTCATACATGTGTTATAATAGCCATATAGTGACTACATCCAAGTGTCTGTGAAAATTAAACTAAAACTCGAGCTCACTTAGTTCACCTGTGCAATTCCCATCAAAGTAAAAGACCTAAATAGCTTTTGTAAGTATATGTTTTGTTTGACTTGTTGAATACATTCCTGATCAACAACTATAAAAAGTTCGACTGGATTTGATTCATAATTGGCAGGACTCTAAAGTACAGATCACCTTGACTTCTGACGTATATTGAAGGGAGACAATTACACCATTTACTGTTTGATATATAATCTTGGTAATCTCCCTTTTAGTGTAATACACTACAGGACTTACATAATTTTGTCAAATGACAGGCATAATGATTTTGTTCATAAGTGATATCAATTATAATACTTTTTTTCGGTTATGAAATGAAAAAGAATTAGGTGAAGCAAAGACCGGAGACAGAGAAAATACAAAAGAGGCATTTCAAGGGGTTTTCATTAGCCTAAGAGGCTATCAAGTGTCCCAAAAAGACAAAAGGTAGGTACAATATAAATGCACGTTTTCATTTGGCACTGAAATAGTTTTCAGCAAAAGCCTTATTTCTGTCTTTAACCAACTCAACAATTTAGACACTAATGTAAAGTTAAATGGTTTAATCTTTAAATGGTTATTAGTTATTAGTTGTATGAACCCACTTGATTGAAGTCATTAAATGCAGAGGTATTATTAACATGAACAAGTTTGGCTTGTCTTTTAAATGAGACAATTAATGGAGATGTCCTTTCTGAGAAGAGTGCCCTCACTCCATAACTGGAGTTATAAACCTGCAGCAATTCCATTTTATAGCTTTATTCAACTTTATGGCTATTCTGCAGTGCTTTGTATATGCAGATATCGCATTGATAGCAATAAATTTATTCCTTCTAGTGATTAATATTAATGGCTTTTGGCAAGATACACCAGATTAACATGTACGGCATTTCCATTATTACTGAAATGTACGGGAAAACATTTTATATTTTCACTCTTAGGTAATTTACATGCAAAGAATACCTTATTGCATCAGTAAGGCAAATATGAAATATCTGCCCATCTTCTGTACACATAAAACTTGAATAATTTTTCCATCAGTGTGCGGTTCCATCTGGATAATAATGCAAAATATTTCTTCATTGTTTTTCAAATTATTTTTCAGCTGTTCGTCTGCAAGCACAATGTACCAGAAATCACAGTTACACTTGGAATTGAATACATTTCAGGAAACGCTCATAAAAACACTTAGAAACAGATTGTCGGGTACTTGACTTTAGTGAATAAGCATCTATATGACTGAGAACATATTTATAAAGCTTCTGGAAGACCAGGAACACATTTATTCTTGTATTATAAACATATGAAGAGATTGTATCAGTTGGAGAGATGCTAATGAAGCAGATAAGTTAGATTGTAATTTGGCAGTGATTTCAAATAGTTCCCCTCATTTGCATCAATGCTACCATATTTATAATAATAATAAAAAGAATTGGATAAGAGGATTTTGAGGTAGATCTTGTCCAACTAATAGTACGCGAGTTGAGGTGCATGTTTGTATGGCACAGTATCTTCTCCTCCGCGTAAGCGAGATTATAACCCCTCCCCCCCACCACCCACAAAGTATTTCTGCTCAAGACGTGACTTAAATTATTTTGACTAGAATTTGTGGATGATTTGTACCGTTACTATGGTTTGGTAAAAGATGGTCAAGTGTAGTGTGGTGTAAGGAGAAAGATTGGATTACTCAATTTTATCAACTAATATCGGGGTGTTTTTTTGCATGTTTCCTCCTATAGTTTAAAAAGGGCCCTCTCTAAACTGTAGTGAGCTGAACAAAATATTGCCATTTCACCATGTACAATGCATACGTGAAGTTCTTAAAAGTCAGTTTATACTGCCCGTCGGCAACAACCAAAATTTGCACTTAAAGCTTCTTTCTTTACCCCTGTGAGATTGGAGCTAGAATACATATGGTAGGTTATTTAACTTCGTTTTCCAATTTTTATGAGGGGGTTTTTAAAGACGGGGGAGATTTTTTTAATACACTGATATTTGATTTCGTGTTTTAGATATGTATCTGGAATTAATATTTTGCTGTAGGAGATTTCAAGATAGTGTTTACAGTTGCCTAAGTACTTCTGCACGTGTTTATTGAGAGAAAATGTAAAATACTTGAAACGTTGAGTTTTTGCCAATTTTAAGATTGATATTTCGAGTGTTTTATACTCTGTTCAGACTTCTATGCATAATGACATCTTCCCTGTGAATTCGTTATGTCATTAAAATTCTATCAATCTTAGCGCTGGGCTAGAAAAAAGATTCAGAAGGTCCTTATTTAAGCGATAACATCCTTCTATCTTCTATATCTATCTTTCATAAAGTTATTCCCTTCACCACAGTTTCTGTTCTGTTCAACTACAGTCCTATTTGATACAATACTTGCTGTATTTTCAAATGTGCCATGTGTTGACAAAACGGACGGCCGCAAACGTAAGAAAGCTTGGACGTGTTGTGTTGCTTGAGTACCTTTTTTTATAAGATTAGAATCCAGTATCGTCCCTGAATAGACCTTGGCTTAAAAACGACTTATTTTTGGTCGGGTTATATTATTATTTGTGTCTTTCCGTGCACGTGCCCATTAAAAATTCATGCAGTTGTTATTTTTTCAATATTCGTTCCTTTTGATAATCTTCCTAAGTTTTTTTTAAAGTTTGCAAAAATTAAAAAAAAAATGGAATAACCAGCGTGCATCTGAATCAGAACTATTTGGCTAATCCTAACCCTTCATGGCCGAGGTGTTCCGACTGCTTGCACCTAACACAGTCAGGATCATTAATATTCAAAACACCTCGAAAAGCTCGCTATGGGCACTATTTAATTTAACAAACAGTTTTAAATAGAGATTTGAAAGCTTTCCAATAAACCGACCGGTAGATTAACCTATCAATTTTGTGCCAGGCGCTTAATTGAAATATTTTTCACCATTTATAATAAGATCTTGAAAATATGAAAACTACCTTGATTAATATGAATGAAAGGCTGTACGAGGCTGTGATATAATCATATCCACTTACATACACAGTGTCAGTCCGTATTTCTTTACTCTTTAAGGTGGTATTATAGTTATAATTTCATTAAATTTGTTCAAATTATTAGTGGGGTTACAAAAGACACTCTTCTCTGGTTTCAATTATGATATCATTGAAGAGCTCTTTAATGTAAATAGGCAGTTCTTCTTTTAACTATGATAGCCAAATTGATAATATTTTCTGTCGCTTGGCTTTGAATACCAGCATTTTCAAGGTTAGTTTGAAACAGGATTCAAATTTAATTACATTGCAGTTTGTCTGTGTCAATATGACAATATTTTCCAATTATAGCATGACCACCTACTACAGATTCTTTTGAGATACTATTCGTCAAAGATTTTTTTTCATTTGCAACAGAAATTATTTTCCTGAAAAGGTTTGAGACACAAAGTGCATTCGCAGAACTACATTTTCTACAGTTATTCCACAGGAAAGTGTCTTAAAATGCTAACAGGTTGAAGCATTCTGGTACGGGCGGTACACCAGTTACGTCCATGCGTTGTGTGTGTCTGTTTTGTTTGTTTGTTTGTTTGTTTTTTGGCTGGGTTCTTATAGACATTTAAAAAAGTATTGTCAGTTTGAGGGCACATTTTGTCTTGGTTTGGTCTTCCTTTACTGAAATCTGTTTCATAATCCTTCAGCAATATTTCAGTGGTAGATAGATGGTCAGTGTGCCCACATATTGTTACAAGAACTGCATTTAGGGGTTCAAGTTGGACGGCGGGGGTTCCGTGGTATTAGTGTTCATCTCTTTCCCTTGATGTAACAGGCACCTTTTCTCACTTAGAACGGACAGATTCAAGACACAGTGAAAGTGGTTTTATTTGAGACTGTTAATGTATTGCATGCAAAATTCCCGAATTTTTCGTAATATTATTCTGATAAGTACTCTGATATTAACTTTAAGTGAAATTCAATTTAAGAATACCCGCTGTGTTCAGATAGATGGGGTGCGGTTAGGTTTGCTGAATTACCACCGCTTAAATCAGCGAAAACGAATTTTCAATAGGTGTCAAAGATGTCGCATTTATGAAAGAAAATCCAATTTTGCATATCTTCATTAATTACTTATGCGTCCTGTAGTGTTACAGATTCAATTTTGCCAGGATTTAGCAATAGTATTTGTTAAATCTAGCGTTATTTACACATCAATCAACCCTTCTCGGGTCCCACAAGCGCTGTTATTAAAGCGACCCTATTTCACTGCGTTGATTCACAGTTTGAAATACCAAAATGATCACTTTTAATGCCTTTCTTTACTGATTAAGTCAGGCGGCTAAAAGTCCTACAAATGTATTCATTAAGATTTAGAGGGAAAAAAGTCAAGCTCCAAGTTACTGCGTTCACTTTTACATGTATTTAAAAGTCTGTGTTTTTATCACTATAAACTACGCCGTCACGGTAAAATACGAACGTTTTTAGGCAGTAGATGTCAAAATAAAAAGTATTTTCTCAAATCATTATAAACTAACGCTGTCAGGGCAAAGTTCATATTTTTCTGCAGTAGCTGTTATTAAACAAAAGGTTTGTTTGGAATTAAATGCGTCTGTTCTTGCGTTTCTTGCGGTATTTGTGATCACAAAAATGTGCAGCATTTCTTTATTGGGTTAAGAGATCCTGTGGAGTGATATTTATGTCTTAATAGAGCCGAAGCTGCTTACAATCTAGTTTTTCTGTGTTTTGCATAGCTACGCTCATAACTATACAACTGTGTAATTTCCGCAATGACCGGTCATAATCAGGCAAAAAGCAGGTCGTTTCTTTAAAACTCTGTTATTTAGCTGATTACAGATAAAACAAGTAAATCTATGAAATAAAAAGGAAATTCCGTGTTTCTGTAGAACGAATACCGGGGCAATACGTTCATCGTTCTTTCACGTTTCAACCTTCGGACCGCCAAGGCGGCCACATAACTTCCCGTGGAGTCCATTACCGAATTAAAGTAGTTCAGTGATAAAGTAGTAAATTTGAGTTATTGCTGATTATATTCCGTCCGAAAACGTAAGATCTCCTTGAGACGCGAACGTTCGTCTAAACAAAATAACTACGAATCATAGTCCTAAATAAATTGGCTAGGAGGCAAATGATTTTACAAACAAAGGGCCAAATGAATGCACAAAAAAGTGACCGAAGGTCAAATGAACACAACCAAGTGACCAAGCGCCAATTGAACGCACAAACATTGACTGAGGGCCAATTGAACGCGCAAACACAGTGACTGAGGGCCAAATGAACGCACAAACAAAGTGACCAAGGGTCAGTTGAACAAACAAACAAAGTGATTGAGAGCCAAATGAACGCACAAACAAAGTGACCAAAGGTCAATTGAACGAACAAACAAAGTGACCAAGGTCCAATTGAACAAACAAACAAAGTGACCAAGGGCCAGTTGAACGAACAGACAACGTTACTAGGGACCAAACGAACAAACAAAGAATGTTACTGAGAGGAATACGTTCGCACAAAAAAGTGAATGAGAGGCAAAGTGTCCGCATGAACAATCTGAATCAGGGCCAAATGCCTGCCTACACAAAATGGAACGATGATTGCATGTCCGCCAGCACAAAGTTACTGAAAGATCGTATTTCCAAGTAAACTGAGAACGAATGTCTTCTTACTAAATTTTGAATTAAGATGAAGCAGGTAGGTTAGAATCTATGTCGTACTGGGTATCTATTTAAGGTCACATGTTTTTGTTTTGTTTTGTTCTGTTTTCTCTCCGGGCGTAACTGCCTAACACAGTTGTGTGTTTCTGACTATAAGAAAATAATAGACACAAGTAACACAGTGTCACTCACAGTCTTTTTCTTACCAAGGCATAGATTTAAGATAGAAATTTAATTATACAAGGTGAATCTTTGTGTAGGAGCCTATTTTATTTCTGAAAACGATGGTCAAGGACGTTTTAAAACTGCGTATTCCAATAGATCAAGGTTTGAATTTGCGTACAACGAAATGGCTTTCATTTATGTATTTACCTTTCCAGCATGAAATTATTAGACTGGTAATTTTCTGATAAAACCATCGAGTTGAGTGTTTGCATACAATTGCCATTCCTGTTTACTTTGTATCCGTTAGATCTTGGTTTGAATAAAACCGTGAAGAGCTTTTAACAACAACTGAAGGGACTTCAAAGGACTCATGTCTACTTTGATCAAGTATGTATTTCTATTAAACACCGCATTGTTAAAAATATGCACAAATATGTCAGATTTGTTATTTAGAAATTCATTTTTGGTCCTTTGTACAAAAGTCGCGTCAAAATCAGCAGTTGTCCCATGAATCAATAATTGCACGGCAGACATAGAACAGGAGCTTTTGTTGCATTTAAAGATCACCCTATAAACACTTTGTAAACAACACAATAATAACTCCGTATAAGTTAAAAAGACGGAAATTCAAGACACAAGAATGCTGTTACATTGTTAGCCCAGTTTGTACCATAGGCACTTCGTTTCAACTCAATTGTCGTTATATTGATGATTTGCCATTTTACTTATTAACCCCGTTTACTGAAAAATGTAAAGGTAGATCAGCTGCCATTTTTGTCCGCAACTGAAGTGATGTCTTAATATGAACATTTTACCGTACCGTTCCGGATCTGGTACTCGCGAACCCGTTGATAATAACATATAAACCGAGAACCAGATCCGGAATGATACGGGTACGGTAAAATGTTCATATTAAGACATCAGTTCATAAAATGGCAGTAGAACTGCCTTTTCTTTTTTCAGTATAAGGGGGTTATCAGTGATATGGTCAATATAAGGGCAACTGAGTTGAAACCAAGTGCCTATGGTTTGTAAAGGTTGTCCAGATATCGTAGGCTCCTAGAATCACATCTGGGTCATTGGACGCTTTCACTTACCCAAACTCCATAGTAACTTCCGCTATGGTATCAGTAACTTTGGATGAAGTTTGTAACTTTGTGAATGTGTATGACTCATTCCAAGCATCCATTCCTGCCTGACGAAACTTCTGTTGTGATGGCTGAAGTTAATTGGCGCTACATTACAATAGGGGAAGTAACTGTTTTTGTACCTTTATTCCGTTAGTTTCTTGTCACGTACTAAACAGATGTACGTAAATTTGTTTAATATGTATAGTCATAATTCCATTCATTGTGTAAATAATGAAATAAGTTATGTATTTAGTGTTTATCCTTAATTTGCTCTTAACGCAGTAATATTTTTATACTTCTATACTTTTTTGGTCAAACTGCGTTTATTTGCCAACTGTCTTTCTTTAACTGAAAGCAGACAATACTCATAAATAACCGTCTGGTATATTCAGTTGTGCTACACGTTTTCATGGCGGCGATATTCCGGGATTACAACAATAAAGCCTTTTATCCCGGAACAAGCTTTAATCAGTGAAATGCAAAATTCAGAGTGGCTAATCATGTCGGTTATTTTACCAAAAGCGACACACTGCCTTAAATAAGGCCTTATTTTAAATGTCAGGAAGCAACTTGGGGATTTATTAATTTCATTTAAGTCAAGGTTGCACTCTCTCCCGCTGGTATGAGAGACGCCCTGCTGTGGGTTCTGAATATAAACGGAACTTCAAAGGCAACGATTCCTCTTATCTTTGACAAATACATACTAAAACTAATTGAGCGTGTTCCCGCGCCTGCATGAATATGGTTTATTAACATTCTAGGAGATAAATTGAAAACTGGCAAATATTGAAAGAGGATTATGTAACACAGACAGCGAGGTTAACAGAAGTTAATATTTACATTCGTTTGTGCTTCATATCTTTCATTATTCTACAGCTGTAACCCAGAAAAAGCATTGTGGCTAGTTAAACTTTGCAGGAAAATAATGTTCGATGCAACCGTGTCATATTATATGCCGGCTTGCAAAGAAAAAATAATAAAAATAATAAAAAATACAAACATATTGGTCTGTATAGAGTGTGTGTTTGATTTATTCTGGCAATTTCAGTTCTCGAGATTAATAATCATAAAACATTTATGTATGGGCGCAATTTGATAGCCTTTACCATCATTCTGTCAGGAGACGCCATCTTGTCGCCGCTGGGAAATCACAGAGAGGCAAGCAGTTGCCCAAAATATTAGTCTCTATAAAAGGAACAAATATTTCATTACTTTTAATACAGTGAATGTTATGAAAGAAATCTGTGCCACTTAATTGTCTATCTTTTACCATTTCATCCTTGTAATGTACTTACCATCATCATCAGCAGCAATGGTAGCGAAAACTACAGCATAATCACCATCACCATTGCCTTTTATTTTCTGTGCATCATCAGCAGCGGCAAAAACAACAACATCGTTATTACGACTATTATCATCATCTGAAACAACAACAACATAATCATCATCGTCTGAAACAACAACAACAACAACAACATAGTTATCACCATCTGAAACAACAACAACGTAATCATCTGAAACAACAACAACATGATCACCATCATCTGAAACAACATAGTCATCATCATCATCAGAACAACAACATCGAAATCATCATCATCTGAAACAACAACAACATAATCATCATCATCTGAAACAACAACTCTTGTGCACCTACTTGTCGATATAACAAGTCAGTGTATAGAATGAATGCATTTTTAACCACTAATGATCATAGTCCCTTTATTCTGTCTCAGAAACGAAAAATTCTTCATTCAAACTACTTCTGAAGTATTTTTGTGTCTGTCTTAATGTTTTTGTCACAGCTGGTGTATAAATGAATAAAAAGTACATAAAAGAATTGATTTTGTACTTTGCAAAACTATGGCTTATTTAGAATATTTGAAAGAGGCAGACTATGAGTTAAAGAAAATAGAGTAAGTTCTAACTTGTATAAAAAACACTCATTTATGTAAAGTAATGCATATTACTGACTCATAATTGATTGTTCCTGTAGATCACACAGAAAAACTTTAAAAAATGAAAATTAAACTGTAAAGGAAACATTTATTAAATGAAATATAACTTTGTTCTTTCTCTACATATATAAGAAACGGCGGTCCTTAAATCAGTGTATTGGGCTAGCTCAGCTGGACTCTGTCTGTATCAATACAGCGGTATGCTGATGTATCTTAAAGAATTCTCACAAGTTAATGTTTCATTTAAAAGCACATGTAAACATATTGTATTAGTTTGAAAGTGAAAATAAACTTAAAGCAATAATGTGCCTTGAGATTTAGCCCATTCACCATACTTATTTCGAGACTACTGTTTCTTATTTATGCATAGAAGGGACAAATTTAAATGTTTTAACTGAGCAGAAATATCAAATAATATGTACCAGTAAGTGCCATGCGTTACTAGATGGATGCATGATGACTAATTATAACTAATGCTCGAATATAGTACATTTCTTCACTCTGTCGTTTGCGATTTTCTCCGAATTGCTCTCACGGAAAATTCCGAACATTACCGATTTGGCACGACTGCATTTTCTCGTGACCTACCAAGAAATGTTAGATAAGTAATTTTTAAGTTGCCACTTAGGTATAACAGGTCCACTTAAAGAACTGAAATAACAATGTAAATTATAAATCTAAAACATTTAATGTGCGGTATGTAGCAGTTTTTATTTCAATTCACTGGTGAGATCTCGATGAAAGAATTGTACCTTTCTGACAAGACACTTACGTTTTCATGTTTTTCTCATGTTTTTCTCATTAGGAAGTTGTTTACTGTAAAAGATGAAAGAAATCGAGAGACAATGTTCCTTTAATGTGGTTGTCAATCAAACTGCATTCGAGCGTGCATGTCTGGTTTACTAATCATATTTCTAAGAATAATAATCAAGCGAATATATTTATCTAGAGTTGAACCAGTCTAGGACTAAGACTATATACCCGAGCACACCGTTTTGTAAACCGTATAGTCGCCTTTTTTTGTCGTCAGTGAGTTGCTACAGTAAAACATTTACATACTATTAACAGATTTTTTTTCCATTGTGTAGAAATTACTGGTAAAGTGGTTTCAGATTTTCTGCTACTTATTGACGACAGAAACAAAGCAAAGAACAACAGCGACTTTCATATTTTCGTTTCCAAACATTGTCAAAAGCCCAACGGGCAGTTACTGAGAGAGGGTCTGTAACATGCAAGAACTTGTATAAACAAAACAGCAATTGGCTAGTTTGGGAGGCCCGCCCGCTTAGCTCAATAGGTAGAGCACTGGATTAATAATCAATCGGTTGTTGGTTCGACCCCTGGGCAGGGCAATGTGACAATTGTTCTCAGACATTGTGTCTTATGTTCATTTGTCTCTCACCGCTGATTAAGAGTAGATCATGTGGGAACAGTAGTCAGTCACTTGCGGAGAAATTGGCGATTACTGGTTAGTTATCCAGGAAAACCGGTTAGGTGGACTGACCGCCGAGATATAACAAATGTTGAAATCGGCGTTAAACCCCAAAACAAACAAAGAGTTTGGGAGCACACAGTACTTACATACCTGTTTGACTTCCCTGATAAAACAATCAATCCTTAGCACTGAAAAAAAAACACTCGAAACCAAATAACAAAAATGTACAGACTTGTCACTTATAATTGTTTAACATTCAGTCATGTGTTATCAAACAATATGTAATCAATGCTGACAAGAAAATTTATTTTAAAAGCTCTGAGGCCCACAGACGACCTTGAACGACCTTGAAGAGGTTAATGGTCACGACGAGAGCGCCTTAATTTGCCAGTGGTTTTGTTGTTCAAACTCACCTCCGGGACAGTGTGTAACCCTTGTGAAACCAAAAGCTTTAAGAGTAGTAGCCGAAGGCCCGTCAATGTACTGCAAGATTAATTCACTTTCACCAACCAGTCAAGTCTAATGAACGCTGGTGGTGATTATTTCGTTTGAAGCTAAAAACAATACACTAATGACATTAATTACATAGTTTGTGTCAGTGCGGAGTTTACCAGACTACCATAAAATTGTGACAATAATCATAAATCATGTGTATAATTAGTGGTTGTAGCTAGAAGGCTTTTAAAACGACAGTTTTTTCTCTACAAAATAAACTTACTTCGTTTTTGATAAAATTGGGCAAATACATCATGATTTTCTCATGTTACTGCAAAACACACTCTATTATTTATCTAAAAGGAAATATTTGTTTTTGTCATACATGATTGGACTATAAACAAGTTGAAAAGTTTAAGTTACTTGCTTGTAAAAATCTTAAAATATATCCGTACAAAGCAGTTTTTGCATTCACGTAACCGGATGTGGAAGTTATCGCCCTTTGAAAGCTCATATTAGACGTTACTGAGTGGGTCGGTTTAGTCAAACAAAAGAATTAAAAGTCCTTTCATTTCCATATAGAAACTGGTTAAGGGTAAGACTGCACTTGATCGTTATGTTCTGGTGTTTTTTACTGTGATATCCGGGGCACAATCCCAGACATTTCTTAAGGATTGTCCTTAATAAGGAAATTCAAAGCTTTAACGTTCCTCATTCCACACTATGGCAATTGGAAAATCTCGGGTAATTGGAGAGGACATCAGACCTCTCCAAAGTGCGGCATCCATTTACGTGAATCAAACTGAAGTTAAACCTCAAGATTTAAAGCCCATGTCTTTAGAACAAATCTGCAGTAATCTTTGTGCGCATGCTCCGCTTGCTTCAAAATACGAAGTCAGGAAAACGAAAAATTATCAGTACAAAATGTATATGTCAAATTTTCCGTCTAAATGACCTTGCAAAAATATTTGACTGCTTGAATAATTGCTGTGTTTTAATTCGCGAGAGAGACAAATTGTCAGTTTGAAAATAGTTGATATACTGAATAAGATGGACATAATTACAGAGTACTTTGATTAACCTCTCTTATGTTGCTTTTTAAAGAAGCTTAGTTGTTTTAATATGTCGTAGTTTCATGGCCGAGATAATCCAATGGCTTTGAGCGGTAAAAATAAGTTTCTGTTGCTTTCTCTGGTAAGTTGTCCCCATTCCAAGTGTTGCCTCGAGATGTTTGGAATAAATCTAAGACAGGGTAGCTAAGCAGTTTCGTCATGAAACAGATTTTTTTATCTTCTGTTCTTTGCTGTGCATAAATATAGGTAGGACATACGGATATTTATAAGAAGTAATTTACCTGTGCAAGAATGTGGTGATTAGGCTAAATTCAGTAACCCATCAAACCACTTGAACAAATGTCTATCTCTAATGTGTGTTTATTGCGTTGTATCTTACATTCTTTCATTCTTTAAAGAGGCTCGGATTTAGAAGAGATACATTGAGAGATTTGTATTCATTACAACAAGCGCGCAGGCATGCATTTTAATGCGTTTCGATGAAACCGACTAATTCCGCGCGCCTAAATGGCGAAGCAGGAATTACATGAAGAAAAAGATTTATAAAATACCTTAGAATTAAGTCTCTATGCTTGTATGTCTGTCTAAAGTTTACTGCAAACAATATAAAAATATCAAAAAGGTTTAAGATTAAGATGAAAGTATTGTCAACTAATGGAGGTATTTTTGATGATTATCGATGATGATGTTGATGATGGCGATTGTAATAATGATGATGATGACGTTAAGATTATGATGCTGACGAATTTGTTATAGTTTATGATTGTGATGATGATGATAATGACGTCGACGATGATAATCATGATGATCCATGAATGATCATGATGAGATGTAGGGGATAAAAGTTGATTGATCATTAAATGTCTGCGAGTGTTTATGATCATAGGAAAATAAAATGCGTGATCCTGTAATAGCAGTCGTTTTCATCATCTGTAAAGTTGTGCAAATCCCGGGAATTTTAATCATGATGAGAAAAATCGTTGTAACAAGAAACAAAATTAGAGCGTGGCTGCTGTTGCTACGGAAATACAGCGAACTGAGCTTCGTTTCCATTATTCCATACAAACACAATATTTTTGTGGGACGAAAAATACAATTCCCACCGTTTGGATACACCCCGGCTTTTCTCCGTTACCGCGATTTTTAGGGTTATAAAAATCATTCTTCTTTTAGGAAACTATTAAACATAAACAAAATTTGCCGTAAGGAATCATGGTCTTAAACTTCAAAGGGGAGAACTGATATAAAAGGGGAAATAAATTATCAAGTGTTTTAAGTTTCCTGCCATGATTTGCATTGCGGTAAATGTTCTTTGAAGTTGTGATATTAAAAGAGATAATCTGTCATTACTTTGTTTATAAACATCGGAAAAGCGCAGTTTTTGTAGAAATACAACAGCGATGTTTGTTTCCAACGATTTTCTCTTTTCGAACTGGCGTTGATTTAATCCTAGAATTTTCCCTGTTTTCCGATTGATAAAATTATATTCGGAAAACAATGTAGTTAGAATGCTTAGAAGTTTTTTAATTGCTTTGAAAGACGATAAAATGCTAGAAAGAACAATTCCAGGCTAATGTGGTGGGTTGAAGCTACATGAAACTGCCGAAACATTTAGTGAAAATGAAGAAATCATATTTCGGTACATGAATAAGTGTCGAATTTGTCTTGCCTGATAGTCGGGCAAATATCGGAAATATTGTGTCTGTCGGGCCGAAGTGTCTACTGGTGTTCACGTATACTTAGCACCATTCAGAGTGTAGTTATCTTTGGTTTAGTTAAATCAGGGCCTCATCAGGGCCTCAATTAAGGCCCTGGTTAAATAGTGCAAGATACAGAGATGTTCAGTTTACATGCTCAGTATATAGCGCCGATACACGGGGATTTGATGCATTGAACCTGTAACTCCTGGCTTGTCAGGGTTAACATGTTACCCCTTGACTGCCAATCCTGTCGTGTTATCGCATTTTGGGCGTTCTATCTAGTCACACTTAATGTAGAACTATATTTTATAAACACCGCATTCGAGACATTTTCCTTAACAACGCGTAAGAGGTTTGAACCTGTAACCTTATAATTTCAGTCGAAGAAAGACGTGCGTATTTTGTTCAATTAAAATGTTCTTTTATTGAACTTGTCTTAGCTTTTTTTCACAATTAAGCTAGTTTTTGCAGCCGACAATTCCTAAAAACAATATGTTTACATTTCATAAGACCCTTCAATTCCGATTTCGGTATTAAAAGTGACTCGCTTAATTTAATCGAAACAGGAAAACAGTGACACGAAATTCCTTTTGAATCGCGATACGAAGTTCCTAATCACTGCAATGTATTGATTTGCGCTTCATAAAATACCCTTAATGCTTCATACGGACTTAAAATAATATTAGGTCCCACTGATAATAGGGGAAGAGCAGCTTAAATACCGCTGTAAATGTAAATAATCAAATTGATAAAATATTTTTCAACTCTTGTCTTCGATCACGTTATCTTTCCATATTTTTAATGTTATGACAGGTTTATATCTTTGGTTTTGATTTGTTGACATGGCATGGTGACAATGCAAGCAAAAGTAGGAACACACGATTTTAATTTTGAATGGTTTTAAGTGTCGGGATTACAATGACATCTCGGACGTGTTTGTGATGAAGTGGTGTGTTTGTATTAAAGCCACAAACAGTCTTGATTGCTTGTAGCAGCTGGCTACATTTTTTTGTTCTTTATTGCTAGCATCCACTTCTGTATCGCTTCCTCCATTCTTCTGTTGTTGGATTCTAGATTTTAAAATATATTCAAACACTTTTTCTGTTTCATCAATCTGGTCTTTACTTCCGGTTGTCCCGATATAGCCAATGGCTTTCTGAAAGAATTCAAGGGATAACGCATAATGCGGAAAGTGTCCTGTTGGAAATAGTCCTGTTGCCGCAGACACTCATGTTTGTTATATATGCTCGAAGAATGACGCTTAGACGGTGAAATGGTATCCGAAATACCATCTAGAAGTGAGGGAGGAGAAGAGGATCAAACCTGAGAGCACTGCGTTATAATTCGTTGCCGTAAGACCATTGGTCCATTCTTTCGCTACATTACTAGTAATTTTGGATCTAATCACTTTGATAACCGTGTGATGTGGTACCACAAGACCACGGTTCTGACACTTCTATGTAATAGTGCTGGATTTCATCACTGTAATTTTTGAGGATGAAGTACCACAATACCAGGCTTCTGATCCCCCACCCCCTTAATTCTGAATTCCATTCTGTAATCGCCTAACTACAAAGCCGTATCTACACCCTGAGACTTTAAACATCTTTATATCACAAACACTACAGGTAAAAGTTGAAAAAAGATCTTATTTCATATCGAGGGGCCAGTGCAAAGGAATTGTTTCTTCTTCTTATATATGTAGGAACTACAGTTTAGCACTCTAAATACTTTGTATTATTTTACATAATTGATATAACAAATGAAACTCGAAATTGTCTAGTATCGGCATAAAATTTATTTCCACGAATTTCTCAGATGTAAATGAGAGAGTGATGATATTTTAATCTTTTTTGTTTAGAAATAACCTTATCTTAACATTTTAAAAAACATTTTTGTCATCGGGAAAATAATTGTTGTCAAAGGCAATTACACAAAATTCAAAACAATTGTTTTATCCTAAATATAAATGACCCTTTGTCCTATTGTTGCATTCATTCTATCTATCTATTTGAATTTATTTATCGTCGGTACCGGTTGCCCATATGACCGACGCCCCCTTCAGAGATTAGTTATTTTAGTAGTGGGGGTAGTGCAAGATACAAAGAGCATCCCCTTCCAGAGGTTCTTTTACATGCTCAATGTCCAGCACTGATACATGGGACCTCGGTTTAACGTCTCATCCGAAAGACAATAAGTAATGTTAGTGGTGAAGCGGGGGATCGATCTCCGGACCCCTGGTTTACCAGTCCAGCGCGTTACCACTGGACCACTGATCCGCTCCATTAAGACTGAGAAAGAGCTATCTGCATAATTATAGAGCTTTAGGATTTTGCCTTTTATTTTAGTTGAAAGTCTGATTATCAGTTCCGTCATTATGTTAGCGTTTGCTCATTCGCCTGTTTCATAAACTAAGACATATGGTGAAACTTAATGCATTTGAAGTTTTAATGCAAGATGTTACATTCCATTTTGAACACATGTTACACTTTTAATATACGTCTTGAGTCTGTGTGTGACCAGTTTAATAGGTACAATCCATTTAGATTATTTGAATATACTGTCAAATGTAGAATGTTTTCTGTTGGTTACTTGCTGAGGTAAAGAATTGTAAGGGTACATAGATATTGCTGAGGCTTAAGCAAATTTAATTTGGAGTCCATTTCTACGTCACCTTCGCGTAATCTTTGGTTTTCGTCGTTTAAAACTTTCAAGATGTTCCAAGATGTTTTACCACCTGTTGAATTTCATAGCACGTGCTTTTCCCCGGCAACATTTCCGCCATATTTATTCCGAGAAATATGTCAAAATTAAACCAACAGGATCAATGTCGAGATGCCTTGTTCGCGTGCTGGTTAGTAGATTGTTTGGAGATATCTCGATGATATAACGGTCCACCATACATTATTTATCCAACTTAGTTTTTGAAAAATAAATTCTGAGGAGATAACGGTTTAATTAAATTGAACTCTTCAGTGTCGGAGATACAAATACAATCGATAGTGCTGATTTAATCAGGAAATATGTGATAAGACCGCATTACTGCCGCTGCACCCGATAATTTCGAATTAATTATGACACAGTAGCTTATCAGTAACAATTTCTTGCTACCGTTGGGCAATAAATATCTCAGTGAAAACCCTGGGATTGAAAGTGTTAAGGTGGGCAGAAAATTATGTCCTTTGATAAATGACAGTAAAGCGAGTCTGTCGTCTTTAAGTTTATTTTCAACTCAGACTTGTTTATTTGATGCCTCAACTGGTAATTTTATTTTTCTCTATGAAGAGACACCGTAAATGAACTTGCACCAAGAAAATATCAAAAAGGCTCTTACAGCTGTTTCTACGTAATTAATTGGAAAGTTTATATTTATTATGAGTTTTTCAATTACAAATCACACTAAGCATAAGCATATTAAGCCTTTTTGTGTCATGGTGAGGTCGCAATAGCACTTTGTTACTGCATTCGATGCACTAACTAGAAATTTGTTACTGCATTCGACGCACAAACTAGACCTTTGTTACTACATTCTTCGCAGACACTAGAACTTTGTTACTGCATTTGACGTACTAAGTAGAATTTTGTTACTACATTCGACTCACACAATAGAACTTTATTACTGCATTTGACGTACTGAGTAGAATTTTGTTACTACATTCGACTCACACACTAGAACTTTGTTACTGCATTTGACGTACTAAGTAGAATTTTGTTACTACATTCGACTCACACACTAGAACTTTGTTACTGCATTTGACGCACTAAATAGAACTTTGTTACTGCATTTGACGCACTAAGTTGAACTTTATTACTACATTTGACGCTCTTAGTAGAACTTTGTTACTACATTCGACTCACACACTAGAACTTTGTTACTGTATTTGACGCAATAAGTGAAAAGTGTTACCGCTTTTGACGAAGTAAGTAGAAATTTGTTACTACATTTGATGCACTAAGTAGAACTTTGTTACTACATTGGGCGCAGACACTAGAACTTTGTTACTGTATTTGACGCACTTAGTCAAACTTCGTTATTACTTTCGACGCACACACTAGAAATTTGTTACTGCATTTGACGCACTAAGTAGAACTTTATTACTACATTCGAAGCACACACTAGAAATTTGTTACTGCATTTGACGCACTAAGTAGAACTTTATCACTACATTCGATGCACAAACTAGAAATCTTTTACTGCAATTGACGCACTAAGTAGAACTTTATTACTACATTCGAAGCACACACTAGAAATTTGTTACTGCATTTGACGCACTAAGTAGAACTTTATCACTACATTCGATGCACAAACTAGAAATCTTTTACTGCAATTGACGCACTAAGTAGAACTTTATTACTACATTCGATGCACAAACTAGAAAATCTTTTACAGCAATTGACGCACAAACTAGACCTTTGTTACAATATTCGACGCACAAATTAGTTTTTTTTTTACTGCATTCGACGCACACACTAGGACTTTGTTACTGCATTCGACTCACTAACTAGAAATTTGTTACTGCATTCGACGCACAATCAATTAAATAGTTTCAGAAATATTTCGTGTCAGCTTATAGTAACGTTTGTTTCAGAAAGTGTTGTAGCTATTTTTCTGCTGCTTTCAGAGTCATATTTAATGACATAGATAACTGCTTTTTACTTCGTTACGGAGATTTGCTTCTTTTAGAGCCTGTTTTTATTTGTCCATCCACGGTAACCTAACGCACGGTTGTAACAATATTTATAATTTTATCGGAGTCTAGTAACCGCCATATGAAATTGTAACTTATCTCTGTATAAGGTGTAGTTGCAATTAAATGACTCTTTGTTGTGCAAAAATACACTCTTGAATATGCATTTTAGCTGAGTCTGATAGCGCTTTGCAACTTTGCAGCGATGGATTTGCTCAAAACAGTATCTATTGTTATAAAACACACAGACACAAAATTATTTGCATAGTTACATTCTATGATATAAATCTTTACTTTTTGTTGCTGAACAAAACGGCGCGAAAGCTTAATTAAACCCTTTGTCCTTTCCATTAGCGGTATCTATTCACTCTTTACATCATTTTCCCATTAACGATAAAACAATTCACACATTATCTCGTCTTTTTGGACAAAGCAAAAGTGCGTAGAATTCTGAAATTCTGTTTCCCTTTCCTAAACTGATATTTTATTGAATAAAAAGACCGTGAACACAATCATTAAGGCCTTTCCTCTTGACATGAATATTCAAACGAAATAATTTAGATAAGCAAAAATCTAATGGCATTTCTGTTTCAGCCCGTTTTTAGTATGTCGTCTGGTGTAAGATTTTGTTGTAATGATGTGTTTTATGTATTCTAATCAGTTTTTCTCCAAGCCTGCATGTAACCAGTGACGACCAGAACGGGTTATATTTTACTAAAATAGAAGATAGTGAGAAATATTATCTGTTGCTAAGTTACGGTTGCCTAGTTACCAAGTACACGCTGTACATGGCCGTAGTCGTTGAAATTTGGGCATTCTGGTACAAAACCATTCAAAATTGAAAATCAAGTATCTTTCATCATAACGACAATCATATGTTTGAAGTCTGAACCCGAGATATATTCTAAAAAGACATTACACGTTGTTGGGCATTACAGAACTATGTGTGTTGTCTTGTTAGTTAAAATTGTCAGCCGTTTCCTGTAATTCTATTCTTTATTGGCCATTATGATAGAAAGATGTTTGAAGTTTTTTTAAAGATTTTATTTCCATAATAACCAGAAGGTCAAAGACCCATGTGATACATATAACATATATTACAAGAAATATAGCATTCTTTCATCAAAAGTTATAGGCGTCTCAAAGCGTAGCTAATTCTTGTTCAGTTTAAATATATGACCAATGAAATCAATGTAAATATTCAGTCGGGATCAGAAACTTGTTTCGACAAACCCTTTTGATTGGTCAATAAAGGAGGTCAAAAGTTCGGTTAGACAGCTATTGTGGCTAAAGCTGTTTTATCTTTTTGCAAACGATCGATTTCTAAAATAAATATCACAAAACTTTATTCGCATCATTTTCATTACTGAAGTTACTGGACACAATCTTTCCGCTCAGCTTGTAGATGTGTTTTATTTTTATCAGGAAAATAACGACAATCAAACAAACACAACAATGGAACGCTGGACTGACACATGTACATACTGTATTCACGCCCGCAGCGTCCTGGAGTCACCCAGTCGTATCTCTAACCTGAAATCAATTGCAGGAATGGTTTTGAAATAATTGTAACGAATGCTTGAACAGTGATGTAAATTTGATGTAAATAACTTGTTTCAGCGAGAGAGAAAAAACACAGTGTAGAAGAGCTGATGATTTATAATCGTATAAATTATCTAGAAAATAATGGCTTCTTGTAGAAAGCCTATTTATACCAGGCAAAAATTAGAGATATTTTATCAACATTTCTCCTGATATCAATACCCATTTCTCCGCTAAATATCAAAAACGTGCCTATAAGATTTTTTATTCTGTACTTAGATTTTCAAATAAAATTTCCGATTTTCACGAGCACAACAGCACTGAAAACAAGATGACGCCTAATAAAAGAAATCACAATCAGTATCATGCATATCTCCAATTTTTTATCTTGTATAAATAAAATCAGATGCACTGAATTTCTCTGAGTGGCCAGCATTTCCGCATTCCTGCAGCCATTTTACTTATACTAGATGAAACCTCCATTACATTGCTGTAAGAAAATAATAATACAAAATAAATAAAAAAATAAAATCAATTGTTACTTAGAAATCCTATCAAGTCCTATCAATAGTAGAAAAAAGGATGAAGAAATTAATGTTGACAGCGGAATTATGGAATGCAACGTTGATATATAATTCTGAAGGGTGTGTGTGTGTGTGTGGGGGGGGGGGGTCTTACAATGCAATAAAGACAACGCAGTTCAGTACAATACAATAAATAAAACACAACACAATAAATACATTTATTTCATTCTCTGAGTTTACTGAATACAGAACTTTATGGTAAAATAAACCTATGAATTATAGATAGGATTTTCTGTTGGCAAATGTGCCTTTCACCACAACATAAAATATTTTAACACATGTCTACGACCTATAACTGGCTGAAAGTGTCTCAGAATGTTACTTAAAGACATGCAGTAAATCGTTTAATCAAGACAGCATTGGTGTAGGTTGATAAAATATACTTAGAGAAAAAAGAAACTCAAGTTAAATTTTCGGTAACTGACAGTAAAACTGTTAACCAGACATTATCTCTAATTTGAAACCTTCTGTTTAAAGATTTCTAATTTCTTCAAAATTTAACAAATCTAACAAATAAAAACAGCAGTTTACTTAACATGACCACGCAAAGTGAAATATTTGATATTTCAAAAACTTTTGACCAGAATAACAACAACAACAAAATTAGAGACTTATGTGCGAGTGGTTTCAAGAGAAAATGATGGGTCATTTAATCGAGATTTGTTCACAAATGCTTGGGGTCTCGACTGTTTTTTTTCCCCGTAAAGGTCCATGTACTGTATATGTATCCTACAATTGATACTTGTAGACCATAGTGTAAGCACAAATGTTTGAAAGGAGTTATGTATTTAATTATGTTCAATTCATAAGCTAGATCTGTTACGATATATTTGGAATGATTCAGTTACAATAAAGGGATGAAGGACGGGTTAAGGGACGAGGGGTGGGGTGCAGTATGAACCAGACCCGAAGCATCTGTGGATTTGTTTAAATCCTTACTTTTCTAATATTCAGTCCGATGTGACTTTCTATGTTAAAGCAGGCAAGCCTGTTACATGTGTTTTACTGCACTCGTGTATTATCATTCCTACTATGCCTGAACAAGTCTGCTTGCTATTTTCCTAATTAATGACAGATGCAAAAAGCCATTTATCATGTAATGAATTAAATGAGATTTGTAATTAAGTAACTGATTGAAATTTCAGAACGTAATGGCTTAAACTGGAGGAGGGTCGAGTAGAAAGTTCGGTGAAATCCGGTGCATTGTAACCACTCTTAATATAACATTCTCGCCATAAGAATTGGTAATTTCCTTATGTATATTTTACATTTTTAGAGAAATAGGGAGTTTGAATTTGTGTCTGGTTAAGAACTAACTGTTTTCCTGATATCAACGACAACGACGATGATGAAGATGGTGGTACGGCTGATGATGATGATGATTATGGTGATGATGAGTTATTATTGAAGCTATTTATAGCAAGATGTTCAAACTGACGCTCAGTAAGCAATGACTAATATTTATATCAGTAGTAACTTGCATGTTTTAAAAATACATAACGGTTCCCTTTACTGTTTGAGTGACAGCTAAATTTAGGCCACGCACAGGAGACACAATGCGAACCTTAAAATTTCAGTCACTTTATTTCATCGATAAAATTTCATGATTAACAAATCTTTCATTAATTGAGGGTGCTTCTACGAAGCCTTTATACTTCTGGTGCTTGAACATCTTTTAATCTCATAACGCACCAGAGAAAACCTATGGATACACTTAGAACGCCCCACCTCACGTATGAAACAATAGTTATAAATACCATCTCGCGTTAATATCTGAATTCACTACCTGCGGCATAGTCTTAAAGTTTTATGGGAAAATATCATATGCGCATTAAAAAGAACGACTTACATGTGTTTTCTATGTTTCATTCATTAGCTTGATTTTGCTGGGGCAAAAATAATCCCACAAAAATTAATTCAAGGGTGTTTTTCTTTCGAGGAATATTAATGTATGTAGGAAGTTTCTATATTGTTGTAAATGAGAAGAAAATTCGGTGCATAAATGTATATAAGATTCTATTTTAATAATGAATTGATGAGGTTATCATATGCACATGTACTTATACAGATGCCACTATGCACAGCATCTATCGTTCCCCTATTAACAATACTGGATTCTATCTATCTAATTGGGTGTATTGCACTAAACATGGGACCTCGGTTTATGTGTCATCCGAAAGACTATTAGTAATGTTAGTGGAGGAGCGGGGGATCGGACCCCTGGTTTACCAGTCCAGCGCGTAACCACTGGACCACATCCGCTCCAAATACAATACTGGATTAAACTAAGGTCTTATTTATAGGTGTTTTACGCCTACCATGTAAAGGACCCAGGAGTGTCCCTTAGATGGGGTGCTTTCAGTTTTTTGCATATAATATAACTAAAATCTCCGGGGGGGAATACCAGAACCAACAATAAATAAAATCAAATATTCTGTCAGCATTTAATAGATATTATGTCAGCAATTGTATTCTTGGTCAAAACTGGCGTCAACACATTTACTGGAAAGCCTAGTGTAATTACATGTATATGTTATCAGGATTTGATCGAGAATTGAGAAAGTGATAATTATAGCGTTTGGTTTTTAATGAATAAAATTGCAAATTGAAGCCCAGTGGCCCACAAAAATAACGCTTGAATGGAAACTGGTGAGATTGTTTAGACTGAAACACTGAACAATGAAAACTGGTGAAGATAATTATAAAACAATTGACAGTTCTAGAGAGGACTTTGAGAGACATGTCTAGTTGGTCTTTGACGAAAAAGATTGCTTTAAAGATAAAATGTATCATAAATTACAACCGAAACATTTAAACCATGTTACGTGATTTTTTTAGATAACTTTTTTTGCCACTACATCTACATGCATAGCTTATCTAATAATACGAAGCGACAAAGAGACAAAGACAATCATTTAAATGATACCGAAATGCTTTCAAAGAAGATTAATCTACTGGTTTATAAATTTTAAAAGTAAGATAAGCCCTTTGACCTTGTGCTGAAAATTTAATAAGACATATAACCCTACAATCTTAAATCCTTCCTTTATCAAGGATCCATTAATGTTGTCACAGAATTCTAAAGCTTCCTCAATCTATCACCTTGGAAACCTTTGAGTGTTCATTATCAATAACCTTTATTTTAAAATCTGTTGTCATTTTATTCATAATCTGCACAGAAAATGTTAAAAAGCAGTACCATTACAGTCAGTAAAAAGAATGAATGAATGAATGAATGAATGAATGAATGAACGAACGAACAAATGGATGGATGGATGGACGAATGAATGAATGAATGAATGAATGAATGAAAGAAAGAAAGAATGAATGAATAAATGAATGAATGAATGAATGAACGAATGAATGAATGAATGGATGGATGGATGGATGGATGGACGAATGAATGAATGAATGAATGAATGAATGAATGAATGAATGAATGAATGAACGAATAGATGGATGGATGGACGAATGAATGAATGAATGAATGAATGAATGAATGAATGAATGAATGAACGAATGAAAGAACGAACGAACGAATGAATGAATGAATGAGTACAAAAAAGATCAGTTATAACAAAATGACTTATCTACTTCCCGTGACATGCTTTAAGATTGAAATGATCACTTTTAAAAAAAAAGCAAGATATTTTTATGACTAATAGCGCATTTGTAACAAGATGGAGAAAGTTGCCCTTCGACAAACCTATTGTTGGAGCCTGGATTTAAAGCCGAAGTATCGAACTGGACGAAAAACGCCCGGAGCATTTATAACGATTACTAGTTATAAAATAGATCGGTAATCACATATTACTGAGATATGTAATAAATATTGCTATTGTCTTGCTCTATAGGTTTTCAGTCAGTGATATGAAAGTGTGTCATACTTTAATGGTGCAATTCCTATGCATTCATTTGATAATATCTTATTTTTCTGTCATAAAATGTATCTAACTATGGACGCGTTAAAGTGAAGAGCAAAATGTAGCAAAAATATCAGCAGTTTTAAGTAAATGTGAGTATACATCGCTATAGCTGATGTATTTTGTCGCTGTTTAACCGTGCTATCAAATGTTCAGATCTTATCACAGTTTTTTCATGCACAGAAGCATTTGTCGCCATGTTTTCGACACGCTCTATCAAACTGTTTATTGCAGTTTTTAGTATTTCGGCCGAATATACCGAACGCTAAAAGGTATTTAATGGCAGAAGCTATGAATTTTATTCAAATTGAAATTTCTCATAGCTCAAAAACGGATGTCGAAATGATCTCAATGTATTAAAATTCCGCGTTGACAAGGCTCGTAAAAGTGACAATTATTCGTACTAAAGGGGACCATATGGGGAAGGTCGGTTGGTCTACTTACAATGCTGAATTAGTGTGATGTTTCTCTTGCTGAAAAAATTATCATTGTTACGTACCTAACTTTTCTGATACCCCGTCCGACAGAAACGAGTTTTGTTTATAGAGATATTAAAGAGCCAACTTTAATTTACGTCCAATTTCAATGAAAGGGAAAGGTACGGTATGTACAAAGTTCTCTGTTCTCGCAAAGACTGTTACATTTAAGTTCGTCATTTTTTTAAGATATAGTTTCATAGACCGTTTCAGATGTCTTTTTTCTTATTTCATTTGATTTTGTATGAATAACAAAAAATGTCCGTATATGCAGTTTGTGCGGACTGCTAACGCAGAACAATCTTTTCACAGAAATTTACGCGAAAAAATCATGCTAGTGTTACAATTTTAACACACAAAAATCAAGCTAGTTGTTAGAATACCTAGATTTTAAAAGTTAATAAAACGTTCTTCAATCGTCACGGTTGCAAAAAATCAGCTTTCAGTTTTCTATTATATATATTATGTTTATACACATGGTTACCCCTCTTGTCTACATACATGTGCCGCGCCTGCATTGTGTTTCAAATTCTGAAAGCCACTTAAAAATGGCTTCTGTGGTAGTCGACCTATGTAACAAGTAGTAAGTGTATGCAAGAAAACATTCATGTAGCATATTCAGTAATAAACCAGCTGATTTATTTGACATTTTAAATGTTTGATGACAGCCATTTTTTACTGGCAACATGACCATCGTTAACGTGACGCCGTGTTAATTGCTTCGTAATATTGCTTTCGATATGATAAACAACCTTCTGTCTATTTGAGCTTATTTATCGTCGGTACCGGTTGCCCATATGGCCGACGCCACCTGAAGAGATTAGTTATTTTATGTTGTGGGGTAGTGCAAGATACAGAAATCACCCCCATTCCAGAGACACCCCTGGTTCTTTTGCATGCTCAGTGTATAGCACTGATACATGGGACCTCGGTTTAACGTCTCATCCGAAAGACTTTTAGTAATGTTAGTGGAGGAGCAAAATTCAATTTTAGAGTGTTCTTATTCCATTCTATTCTATTTAATTTTATAATTTTTATTCTGGCTTCAATGCGCTGAAAAGTCCTATAGATATTTTAACACCGACGTTTTATTAGCGCCAGTTTCTCTTCACCACTTGGTGTACACTTTTTATGAACGAATAGCAATTTAAAATTCAACTCAATGAATTTTAAGCATAACAGAAAAAGTGCAGACATGAGTCATTGAATCGTCTGGCTTTGAGATGATCCCTTTTTTTGTTTCCACGAACAAGTGTCCAGGTGTATATTTATTTGAATGGTGTTCAAAACTTTCAATAGGTCAGCCGTCAATGGCAAAATGCTTGACTATGGATTTCTGCAAAGTATATAAATCCCAAATAAAATGAGAATCTGTTAGGTTTGATGATGTGACTTGCATACCATGTTTTTTTTTTCTAAGTGCGCTTTTCATAAACACTGGGCAATCATCCAACAAACTTTGTGAAGGTCAGCGCGGCAACAATGCCAAGCCTCTTTCGTCCAATCGTAAAACTTCGGGTATTTCCGTATGGTTCGTAAAATACACTTGCATAGCATAAAGGCCGAGGTGATCAGATTGCTCTTTCGTCCTCACTGAAGCGGTGTCGTAATATCTACACAGGAATTAGTATAATGATGTTTGGTTATATGTTTTATCGTTGGAATAAAACTGTGGAGAACACTTAGTCAAAAATTGAGCCCGCGCACTTAGCTCAATAGGTAGAGAACTGGATTAATAATCCATGGGTCTCTGGTTCGACCACTGGACAGGACAAAATTTCTCCGTGATAATTGATCTCAGGCATTGTGTCTAATGTTCATTTGTCTTTCACAGCTGATTCAGAGTAGATCATGTGGGAACAGTAGTCAGTCACTTGCGGAGAAATTGGTAATTACTGGTTAGTTATCAAGGAAAACCGGATAGGTGGACTGACCGCCCAGATATAACATAGATGTTGAAATAGGCGTTAAACCCCCACAAAACAACAACATAGTCACAAATCAGTCCATCAGGGTGTGAATTGTTACAAAGTTGTTCTATTCTCAAGTGGTTCCATCTGGGAAGTTGTCTCAAGAGCGGGCTCCAATAAGCTTTAACATGAAATTATCTTTTGATCACGAAGAAATGTTGGCTCGCATAGTAACAGATTTTAACAAAAAGGTCAACTTCAAATTAAAATAAAAATATCTTTCGGCGTAAAAAAAGTTTGAATAAAACCATATAAACTTGAAGGTAATCGCTCATAGTTCCCAGTATCTGGTCAGATGTTCAATGTGCTCTGCAAACTAAAGACGAACGGTCGAATGCATGACCAGCACGTGCAAGAACAGGAAATACAAACGCAATAAATCATACACGCTTTGAGGATCTTTTTACAGTAGGAAATCAATGGGTGTACAGATGAATGATTTCTATTGTTTTGTGACAACTTGTCAAGTTTTATTACGAAAGAGTCTGTTTAGGTATTCATAAAAATTGCGATATGTGCATTTTAAGTATTTTCCTTGTGGAGAATAGCATCATAATCAATAAAGATACAGTATACCTCGACAGATATTTTCAGGCAAGTGTAACAAGTTATGTGATTTTGCATTTAGTATTGTAAACAATCGCTTCTTTCAATAAAGATTACATACAAAAATTTGAAGATTTAGGTAAAATATTTAAGAGATTAAACTCTCTCTCTCTCTCTCTCTCTCTCTCTCTCTCTCTTTCTCTCTCTCTCTCTCTCTCTCTCTCTCTCTCTCTCTCTCTCGCTCGCTCGCTCGCTCGCGCGCTCTCTCTCTCTCGCCCGCTAGTCAATTAATACTTTTTTCACTACGTTTTTCGATAAAAATCTTGTTTTCACAATAAAGGTTATATCAAACTAAATCATCAAAATACATTTAAAAAACATAAACACTGTTTTAGTTACACCAGTGGTTAATGTTACATAACTGAATTCATACTGAATTCATAACCGTTGTTGCCGATACAAACTCACCCTCTTGAAGAATTCTCTATGAAATCTAAAAATCTGCTTTTCATTCGGTAATAATTACAAACTCGGCGACACAATAAACATAAAATCCTAAGTTAAGCACTGCAACGTAGGATGGTTGCCAGGGGATCTAAATCTTCATGTAGCAACCTCTTGGCTTTATTACATTTAGTCAATGCAAGCCAACAATCTCTAGACGCTTGCCAATCTTTTTCCTGAATTTGAATACCTCTATGATCCGAAGAAATTGGGTTTATGTATAGTATAAAAGATTGAAAGATATTTCAAATATCACTGCAAATAATTTTGTAAGTACAGGGGCAGATACGTATACATTGTCTATAAGGGGCACGTGCACGGGGTACGTCCATCTTCCTTATTTACGTAACCCGTTGAGTGATTATTTCAAGTACAAACTTCTTCGTCAACAGGGCCTTGGAGGGTTTGAACGGAAGTACACAAAGTTTTTTTTTTATATTTTAATCAAAACTAATCAGGAATATGTCTTTTTTCTCAACAGCCAGAACCGAAAAAAATACAAAGGCGCTTGAAAACAAGGACTGTCGGGGAGATTAAAACCCGTCTGCACATGCGCAATGGGTCCGTTCTTTAATTTTAGCAAAAAATGGATAAGACCAACTGCATATCAATTGTTTTATGTTTTTTTTTGTTAAACTGTAGATCTTTACACATTTACAATATACGATATTGTCAAAATAACCTGTCTGTTCTATTCTGTTCTATCCAACAAATAGCAGTGTCATTGTAATTATGTCTGGCCATCTAAATGACCGAATGAATGCACGAATTTTACGTAAACGGTCGCCGATGCATATATGACAAGATATAATAGGTAAATAACACATTTGGTATTTTAATTTTCGCTCTAGGAAGGCGATTTTGAGATACCACAACTACCTAATGTGTTCGGCGTGTAATTTAGGGGAAAACATGCGTATCATTATACAATTACGGGTTGGGGAGCTAATTGAGTTTTGCCATTAAATGTGTTGTTTTTGTTGCGTGACTGTATAGCATAAAATTATCTTCGTGTGTCTACGATGAGATAAACCTATTCAAATTTAATAATGACAGCGGCTAGTTACATGATCTAGTCACAATTTCTATATTCGAATGCATTTTTACCATTTCCGACAGTATATCAATTATGGAAAAATTGTCTTTTTTTCCGATAATGTTAAATCTTTTGAAAAGAAGTAGGTTTTTCTTTTGCTAGACATTTAAACACCGCTTTTCAACAATTTTCGATAACAAAAAAAATGCGTTTTTAATTATTGTAGTCAGGGCCTTAATTGAGGCCCTGTGGTAGTGAGAATCGATGATCCCTGGCATGAGACGACAAATTGCTTAGAAATAGAAAACTTTTGGGTAACAAGGAAACACATCTGAGCAAACATTCCTGGAGAATCCATTGTACAGAAATGTTTTAAATATATATTACCAAAATGTTAGATTGTCCACGAACGTTATTTCCTTAAATCTACCTCCTGCGACGCATTAGTCAAAATGATCATTCTAATTCATAACAAAACGTTTCAACTGTTAATGTAAACGTGTTTTCCGCAACACTCTTTCCTGTATTTCTTTTTCTGCTTTAATTTACATGACTAATGTCACTTTGCAACTGTTAAGAGATCTAATCATGTGAACATTCGTAATTCAATATTCCTTTGATTTTGATTAACTCTGCGAGTCAGAATGCGTTTTGCACAGATCTTGAGAGCGGGTACTTAACAAAACAGCAGATAAACATATGACGCGATTTCTGTAAAACTTAAAGCTTAAAATAGCTAAATTGATTAAATGAGACCCTTGGTGGGGATTAATACGTTCATTTTTTCCGGCCAGAAAGTAGCAATAATGAGCACTTAATGTAACATTGCCTCAGAGGGTTTTTATGGTTTCGCCACATTTGTTCCATTTCGAATTTTAGCAAATATTGTAGGATAACGTTCGATCCAAAACCTCCCTCGGATTTATCAAGCGGATTAGTATGTACAAATAGTTTACATTTTGTTCGCCGGAAGAAGAATACGCTTAGAAATAGTTCCTACGGTTGCCTAGAAACGTTGTCGAAAGAGTAATGAATCATGCAAAAGGGCTCCTTTCCATATTAACATTAGATTTTTTTTAAAAGTTGCTGAACTCAAACTTTTTAGGGGTTGAGGTCACGATGTTGTTTGTGTTCGGATATTCATAATAATTCCGGCTTACGTCATACGTCCGAGGGCTGATCGCAAGAATTACCCAAAGTGTTCCGGTTGGGTTAATGTTTGGCCACATTTGTTCCACTTAGTATTTTAACAAACATTGTAAGATAAGCTAAAAGGACAATAAACCAAGGTGTTTTAAAAAAAGATAAGGAAAGACAATGTGGTCAAAGACTGTTACAGCTAACACCATTCCTAAAAGTTACCCTAAAACAATTTTGGTTACAAATCTATTTTGAATACAATGTTTCCGGAAAAGACCGCGTTCCTGAAGCCCTTTATACTTTTAGTAAATGTTTTTGAAATCCGATTTAAATTTTTCACAACATTGTTGTCTCTTCATGAATATTCAATTAAGCGGCGAATACAATAAAACTTTGAATAATTAGTTTCGAAAATGATTTGCAAATTTTCTAATTTGAATTTGTGATTCAACCTGCCCAGAGCGATGGTAATTATTGACTGTTACCTGTTGTTCTTCTCTTTAAATATTCAGTTCATGTACCTAACTCAGAACGTGTTTATATGTAACTGTCACACACCTACAGAAATAACATAAATGATATAGTGTAGTATTCTTAAGCAAATAAAGCATTATATTCTTGTGTTTTGTGCATACCCCGCACAGTCTATGTTGACATTGCTCATTTACCATATATTGCTTTGAATCGCTTTAGTTGTATCACCCCCCACCCCCCACCTCATTAACTAGGTCAATAAATAGACTTATGAATGTAGAATTGTTTACTTATCGATTGCCTGAATGGAAATTATATAAAATGGATACTGTAAGGTTGTTCAATATTAAAAAGGAGTGTTTGTCAAAAAATCAATGTGATGTTACTTAAATTATGTAGTAGTGTAATTCGTATTTTGTTGTTGTTGTTCAAAATGTCACATTCAAAATTAAGATGTATTATTTGTACCTTGTACGGTTCTATATCTATGTGCTTCCTTTTAAAATAAGGTTATTATTATTATTATTATTATTATTATTACAGTGATGTGAAAGTTTTCCAATACTTCGATGACTCAGTGTAATAATGTACTATGGTAGGTCAAAGAAAGGTTTAACTTGGCCGTCGATTTGATTTACAGTTGTCGTTCTGAAAACAAGGCTATCACTTATGACCTGAACAGGCCCTAGTTTTGAAATTAAGGTCAACAGGTCGAATGTCAAGGTTATTTTGACTTGACTACGGTACGTCAGCTCTTCCGTTAGAACAAGATCTGTGTCAGACCTTTTGTAACAGTCAGCAAAAAGTCTCGTGAAGTGAAATCTGTATGTGGTGAAAGAAAGCAGACGAACAGTAATTATATTGGGCAATCGTTCTTTGTTATCATTTATCAAATTACGGCACATCTGAATGACAATACCGCTTTACAAACTCATCATTTATTCATTCCTTTAACCATAATGATTTTATATCTTCGTTTTATTGTACTGTTTGTATTCGACAGGGTATAAAAGTTGCTGATTGTTACGTTATGAATAATTCAGAGGGGATTGTCAAATGACGTCTGCTGATTATATGGCAACGTTTTATTTCAACGTCTGGTTAAGATGGCACTGCATCAGACAATATACATCTGAGGCTTGGACGCACCATGGACGTCTCCGTTCCTCAAACCAAAATACCGTATTATCAACGATCGAATGACCATTTGCCGTATCCGCACATTCTACTGCCTTTTTTTCCGATAAAACGGTCTGTAACTGCGCAAGTCTGGCGTACACTGTAAAATAATATGCAACAATATGACAGCTAGATAGCTTAAACTGGTGCATGTATATTAAGCATGGCAGATACACAAAACTTACATGGGCGGAATAGTGATCCAGAGTTAGCTCACATGACTTGTAAGCCAGGGGTCACGAGCTCGATCCTCGTTTCTTCACTGACACTGCAAATTGTGTTTCCAGTGACAAATTATACCAAGATACCTGAGTCTGTAAAAGAACCACATACATACATACATACATACATACATACATACAAACATACATACATACACATACATACATACATACATACATACATACATACATACATACACATACATACATACTTCTTGCAGACAGAGAAACAACTTTGTTTAAATTTTCCCACATACGAGTAATCAAAATGTTTTCTTGACGAAATATGGTTTAAGAGCCACGAAAATAAGTGAGTTAACAGCAGAACGGGCAAATATACAATATTAAACCATTTAATAACAATCCATTTCTTCTTAAAAACATTTATAAAACATTTGGGGCAGGGTTAAGACCTTCTTGTTGATTCATCTAAATGAAAACTAAGTTTATTATTAGACCTGAAAAAAAGACGGCGTTAAACATGCAATAAAATGATACACAAGTTTATATTTATTCTAAACACCTGACATTAAAACAAAACTACATAAGTTAATATAAAGATAATATCTGCCAACACACCTGTCTTGGCCTTAGGAACAAGTTACAAAACTGAAAAACCTTTTTCTTTGAAGTGCAACTAAAACTGCTTGAGTGTGTTTTTCATAACTTTACATAAATCGGTTCATAGGTTTGTGTTTACATGTTAATCAGAATCATTTTGGAATTTCTGAAATACCACAAGACGATTTGTATTCGTATGTCTCGGTTTCATTGGCGTGTTACATCTCACTGTCTTACTATTCTCGGGATGAAAAAAAAATGCTGGAATTAGCAAAATTAGACTCGTCGCCTCTGTGTGAGTCTGCCGAATTGAAACAAAGGTGAAGACATGACTGGGACCAAGTGACACGAGTATATATTTTGCCATATACAACATTAACTCAATTATATTCTTAGATCGCGTTTTATAAGTTAGACCAACCGTTGTAAGACAGTCCTTCCGTCCGTCTGTCTGTATGATCAAGACAATTGCAGCACGTGGCCAAAGGAAGTGTACAGGCGCGTACAATCCATTATTTTTTTATAAACAATTGTGCTGATAGAAATTTTATAAAGTAAATACCTCCTAGTGTTTTATTTAAATTAACCCTTTGACAAAATCGATGATGGACACACTTTAAGGATTATCTTCATATTCAAGTTTTTGAGAAACATTGATGTCAAAAACATGGTTACCGTACTGACGGAAAGAATCCCTTAATCCCTTGATAACGCCGGCTATATTTCGGCTGTTTCCCGCTACTTTTTATGTTAACCCATAAAATTTAAGTTATCAAAGTTTTAGATAGTAGATTTTTTTACCGACCTTAATCGAGACCCCCATCCTTTGATTCAAAAGCCAGGCGTGTAATCGGACTAGTGTGAGCCATAATTTTAATTTATCAATTTAAAAAAAAAATGTGCTGTCATTCTTTGACATAGAAGTACTTAAGTTAGATGTGTGCATGCGAGAGTCAGGGAGGAGCGGATCAGCGGTCAAGTGGTAACGCGTTGTACTTGTAATCCAGGGGTCGCGAGATCGATCCCCCGTTCCTCCACCAACATTACTGATTGTCTTTCGGATGTTAAACCTAGGTCCCATGTATCAGTTCTGTACACTGACCATGCAAAAGAACCAGGGGTGTCTCTGGAATGGGATGCTTTCTGTATCTTGCACTAACCCCTCAACATAAATAACTAATCTCTGCAGGGGGCGTCGGTCATATGGGCAACCGATACCGACGATAAATAAACTCAGATAGATAGAGAGAGCGCAAGGGTGCTCTAACATGGCCCCTTTTGTCTCATATACATCGTACTAATACGTACAGTTTCATATTATGTCAGTCAAAACACTTGAAATAACACTCTTTTACGAGGGCCTTGTCTAATGGGTGTAGAGGTAGCACAGTTTTTGGCTTCTCTCTTGTTCATACACCACCGTTAATCTAAGCAGTAGTGTGGAGAAGTAGGATTTTGAGCGCCTGTACTGCCGATATGGAGGTCGCCGGTTCGAATTCCAGAAGGTCTGAGAGTTTCCAGTGACTTTCTGCATAGTGCAATTTTAGTGTGAGTACTGGTTCGGACTCAGGAAAGGGGTTTACCTAGGTTGCAATATCTTGTTTCCGAATCGATATAAAATATAAAAAATGTCTAAATCTAAGTATAACCTAAAACTTACAGACAAAATGGTTTCATAACATACTATTTTTTTCACCTATCTAGTCGAAATGTTATAACTTGTCAGCCCATGTAAATCATTAATATAAAACCACGTTTTCTATTGATATGACATTCGCAAAACAGTCTCTTATTTGGTGTCATAGCGCGTTGAATCAACAATCTTTGTGTCATTTTAATAAAAAAATATAAATCAAATTATTTTGTCAGACTATGAAAGGTATAACGTTTATGGATTTTATGTTGCATGTTAAGATGGTATGATGATATACAGGCTATAATGTTGTTACTTAGGTTTTTCCATTGTTACAGACTTTGGTATCTGAATATTTCATGAGGCGTCAGGTAGTCATAAAATGAGACTGTTAAAGTATATGAGAATTTCACCTACAGATCAGGCACGATCCAGGCACTTGCAGGGAGGGACACGTATAGAAAATCAAGACAAACTGAGGAAATTTTTTTTTCGTACACGAGAAAATGTCACAGGGCGAATGCATAGATCTACATTTTAACTCTATATAACGAATAAAGTCTTCTTTATTTGCGAGTAGAATAGAATAGAATATAATAAGATAGAATAGAATAAGATAGAATAGAATAGAACAGAACACACATTTATTAACTACGGAAGCTTAGAAATTCTTTCTAGTTTTATTTCATACTTAACAATACCTCATTAGAATGACTAACATAACTCTCAAGAGTGCTGAAGTATCTCGTTAATAATTCCTAAACATCTTGTTAAAATAAAACATATCTCGTGAGGAGAGTTAGAAATCTCGAAACGAACAAAATTGTCTTCATAAAACGTTACATAATCGTTGTCACAAAGTACAAAAGCTAACATTACATGTTACAAGTCGTTAAAATTACTTACTATGGTCTCTCCATTACACGTTACAGAGTCGTTGTAACGAGGCACTATGGTTCATATTACACGTTACATAGTCTTTGTAACGAGGCACTATGGTTCATGTTACACGTTATAGTCTTTGTAACGAGGCACTATGGTTCATGTTACACGTTACAGAGCTGCTGTAACGAGGCACAATATCCCTATTAAACACTACAGAGTCGTTGAAACGAGGCACTATGGTCCCTATTACACGTTACATTGTCATTGTAACGATGCACTATGGTCCCTGTTACACGTTACATAGTCGTTGTAACGAGGCACTATGGTCCCTATTACACGTTACATAGTCATTGTAACGAGGCACTATGGTGCCTGTTACACGTTACATAGTCGTTTTAACGAGACGGTATGGTCCCTATTACACATTACAGAGTTGTTGTAACGAGGAATTACGGTCCCTATTACACGTTACATAGTCGTTGTAACGAGGCACTATGGTAACTATTACACGTTACAGAGTCGTTGTAACGAGTAACAACTGTTTCTTGTACACGTTACAAAGACGTTTAAATGAGGTATTAGTTGTTTTTTTACATATTACATCAAATGACAAGTATAGGCCTCCGTAGTTTTCGTTCTGCCATTACTGAAAGTATATATATGAACAGGGGAGTGTTGTTCTATCCGTAGGTCGTGATTCTATATATACTCATATAATATAATTGCTATAAGTGGCTCTAGCACCGTATTTTCCCGGCTGGAATAAATTAATGAGGCGGTCCCTCAGAAGTTCTGGAGAACATGTGGATTTTATGACTTTGAACTTGGGTCATGGAACGCTGATATCTATAGTTTTCACGGGAATAAACACTACTCTGGGAACCGTTAAACTATGATGATTCCTTTGATATGGCATTAACACTGACTTTCTATAAACATTTCAGTTTTAGCGGAGCAGGACAATTAACTTTGCTCCCATAAACATACGGCCATATATGTGCTCTGTCAAAATAAAAATTCTATCTCGAACTGACTTCCATTTATATCTGTTTTTTTGCATTTTCATTTAATAATATATTTTGTAACTCAGCAACATTGTGTAAGATTCTTGGGCATCTTAGATGTTTACGTCCGTTTCAAAAGCGGCAGCTACCAATCAACAGACAGGTCTCAAGTTCAAAATAGATATACCTTTCCTGTCTTTGACATTGTGTCAATACAACATACGGCAACCAGAGATCCGCCTGCATCCGCTGCCTTTGGTATTGGACCAATACGTCAGTGTCCTGCCCGCTGCCTTTGGTATTGGACCAATACGTCAGTGTCCTGCCCGCTGCCTTTGGTATTGACCCTAAACGACAGTGTATTGCCCGCTGCCTTCGGTATTGGACCAATACGTCAGTGTCCTGCCCTCTGCCTTTAGTATTGGCCCAAAACGACAGTGTTTTGCCCGCTGCTTTTTGACATTGGACAAATACAAAAGCCTTTAGGCATTAGAGCATTACGGCAGTGTTCGGTCTGATGCCTTTGACATAAGACCTTAGCAGCAATATTCCGTCCGCTGCCTCTGTTATTAGACCAATACGACAGCCGTCAACTTGCTTCCTTTGTCATAGCGCCAGTGTGATAGTCCCTGGTCCATCGTCTTTGATACAGCGTTAATACTGTACTCCGGGACGAGTGTGAAGGCTTCTGTGTTCGACAATATTTATCTTCTTCCTTAGACATCAGAGCAACATAACCGTCCTTAGTATTCTGCTGTTTCCTATATAGCAAGCTTACTTGTCCCTCTGACCAAAAGACCGGTGTAGGTTTATCTGATTATAACGCTTTAAATGCATCCGTCCCGCTTTTGATCGAAAAAGAGGTAACACGGTGCTGTTGTATAATCAAGATACTGAAAGAATCGTGCGGTTCGGGGGACATACAGTCGCTTTTTAAAATTCAGAGAAAAAAAATCTGTTTTTAATTATAGTACATGATAATATATGCTCAGTCGGTATCGTATCTTTTGTTAAGAAATAATAGTGTTTCAGAGACCAACTGATTTATGCCACTTTAGTGGTGTAATGGGACCATTTCACTTAACGCGAGATTGCTATCTCATTCGTTATATTATGAATTCTTTTCCATCGATGTTATCAAACTTATTCAAATATCGCAGTTAGAAAATGGTCGACTTTTATTCAAAAAAAGAATGTATTTTTAAAGATGTGTGAGATAAATTATCTATAGTGGCGCTTCACTCATTCACAATTTGAAGTGCGCTGGCTATTATAAAACTTGGTTCTACGTGTTAAGTTTTTCAGTTAAATAATTTATTGGGTTTTTCTTCATATTAAATCATTTGTATGTCTGACAGCCCCAGAAATGTAACGTCGTGTAAATCTAAAAGCCAAATGAGATTTTAAAAAGCACTTATATACTTTTTTTAAATAAAAAAAATCAGTTTTACCAAAGTACAACAAAAGCCGTTTAACTGTTCGTCAAAAAATATTTACTAAAGGTTATACATCACCAAATCAGGGTTGTCGCTAACCAGTCAATTTTGAGCAGGGTTTGTGCGGAGCTATAAGACGACACAGCTGTCTGATTGGTCAAAAATGGAAAGGTTGTTCTGAAAATCATTTTACATGAAAAAAAAAAACATATATATTGAAGAACAAATTGAAATAAGGCATAAGTGTGGAGAACAATTCTTGGCTATTTTTTGTCTTTTAAAATAAACAGGAAATTTAGACAGATTGTAATAAAAAATACCGAAGTAACTGGGGTGATCTCCTTCGAGACGATATACCGAAAAGGTTGAGTGGTCATGCTATGAAAAAAAGATGAAATTGTTTTCTCATGATTGATTCTTCACAGATATCGGCATAAGTAGCATCTTCAGAAGCTAATAAAGTGAGATTGGGACTTGATGTTAGATTGAAATACTGTAGGATTTGATTAGTTGCGTGTAACCTAAAGAAAGTAGTGTTCAACAATAAGTTGAACTTTTGGAAAATATATACACACCATCCCCTGCACAAATAAATCTGTTTTTTAAGTGAAATTTGCGGTATATCAATTTTTTTTTTTTTCAAACAGAATTACGAAACAAGGAACATTTTGCACGTACAACATTATCTCATTTTACACTCACACAATGGTCCCACTTTCACAAATCAAAGCTCTTCGATTTATTCTAAAATTTCACTGAAAACTAGATTTTGCATAATCAAATGGGAAAAGAAGCAAACGAACGGTGTTTGTACGTAAAATATTAGTGGCATGAAAAACATTATAGTAACAGTAGTTATTACAAATGAGGCTATAAGAACCCAAATTAGGCAAGGTGTCCAAAGGTTTCAGTTGTTATTAATGAGACGATGAATGGTTAACACAGATGGTAAAAGATAAAATTCTAGTCACTTCTCATATTTAACATTGCTTCATTTTATACTGAGCTTTCACGCCTGTCATCATTTTATATCAAAAGAGTATTTTTTGTAGCTATTCAACAATATAGAATTATTGTTTTGTTCAGTAAGCATACTGTTACAGGCTTTTAACAAAAACCGCCTCGCGGTTCAGTTACATTTAGAAACTCCATAGCCCTGTCTGTAACTTTGAAGTAATGCGCATGATTTCAAATAGCTTTAGTCGATATAATTTTACGTTAGATATATGAAACTGTTCAGGTGTCTGCTTCAAAGTTGAATCAAATCAAATCCACAGTTTTCGTCCCTATTTTAAACTGACAGAACAAAATAAATCAATGAAAACAGAAGTACCTTTCGAATTTTGCAGGAATAAAAGCCAATTTTAAAAGTGCAATCTGATTATAGATAAATTGAACCATAGCTGAAAAAGAAACTGTAAATTAAGGCTTTATCCCTGCTTTGCATGCTAAAAGAATTATGGCGATGAATCATTGTTGCAAAACAAGCAAGGTTGAGTAGATGCCATAAAACGGATAGTATTGAGTCGGTGCCATAATATGAAAAGGACTGTACCAATGTCAAAATACAAAAAGGACTGTACCGATTTTATAATACAAAAGAGGTTTTACCAATGTCATAAAATAAAAGAAATTGTATCAATGTCATAATACAGAAAGGACTGTACCAATTTTATAATACAAAAGAGACTTTACCAATGTCATAAAATAAAAGAAACTGTATCAATGTCATAATACAGAATGGACTGTACCAATGTCATAATACAGAATGGACTGTACCAATGTCATAATACAAAAGAGACTGTACCAATGTCATAATAAAAATAGGACTGTACCGATGTTATGAATACAGAATGAACTGTACCGATGTCATGATACAAAAATGACTGTACCGAGGTCATGAATACAGAATGGATCGTATTGATGTCATAATACAAGTAGAACTGTACCGATATCATAAATACAGAATAGACTATACACATGTCATAATACAAATAGCACTGTACCGATGTTATGAGTACAGAATGAACTGTACCGATAATATGAATACAGAATGGATCGTATTGATGTCATAATACAAGCAGAACTGTACCGATACCATAAATACAGAATAGACTGTTCACATGTCATAAAACAAATAGCACTGTACTGATGTTATGATATAAATAGGACTGTACCAATGTCATAAGAAAGAATGGACTGTATCAATGCCATTATAAAAATAGGACTGACGATGCCATAATACAGAATGGAACGTTCCAATGTCATGATATAAATAGAACTGTAACGATGTTATAATACAGAATGAACCGTTCCAATGTCACAATACAAAAAGGATTGTACAGATTCCAAGATCAAAATAGGACTGTACCGGTGCCTCAATACATATATTACTGTACCAATGTCATTATACAAATGGGACAGTACCGATGCCATAAAACAGATAGGAATATTCAGATGCCATAATATATATAAGACTGTAGAGATGCCATAATACAGATAGGACAGTACCAATGCCATAAAACAGATAGGAATATTCCGATGCCATAATATATATAAGACTGTACAGATGCCATAATACAGATAGGACAGTACCGATGCCATAAAACAGATAGGAATATTCCATTGCCATAATATATATAAGACTGATGCCATAATACAGATAGGACAGTACCGATGCCATAAAACAGATAGGAATATTCCGATGCCATAATATATATAAGACTGTACAGATGCCATAATACAGATAGGACAGGACCAATGCCATAAAACAGATAGGAATATTCCGATGCCATAATATATATAAGACTGTACAGATGCCAAAATACAGATAGGACAGTACCGATGCCATAATACAGATAGGACAGTACCGATGTCATCATACAGATAGGAATTTGAAGGTGGCATAATAATTTATACCTATATGGTTAAGTTCACGTGCACACGTGTTATGGTAACTACGTGACAACGTGACTCTAGTCAGAATAATGGCAATGCTATAGTATTGTTAAGCTGAAAGGACAATAGTGGACTTTCGTTATGCTGGCTTAAACGACAGTCATGCAAACTTCAAAGTGACTTCCTCTTTGTTTTTTTGTATTATATTTCTCTGAGCTCATTGAACTCTGGCATAGATGCAGAGGTGACTTGTCCTTAAAAAGATTCTTAACAATAGGTCTATAGTCTCCTACGTGCTTGAATCCGTTTCGTACCCATTAAGGAATGTAAGATGTTGCTGTGAAGACGTAAAAGTGTGTGGAGTTTGTTTGATTTTAGTTTTTTTACCAGAGGTCATACGGTCCAAGGGTAAACACTATTTAGTCGAATTCATTTGAAAAGTAGAAAGAAGTTGTTTTTTTTTCGAAGAATGGAAAACGTAGAATGTATACATCTGTTGACTGTGGTAACAACAGACGCAAATAAATAAACTTAAAAACACACAACTGTAAAATTTTTGGCGAACAAGTGGAAAATTTATATTTCTTTTGTATGAGAATTATTAACTGGTAAATTTGAGAGAATTCTAGTTTATGATGAATTCCTTGGAAAAATCATATAGTAATGAAAGGCAGATTATATTATATCCATGTTTTGGCAAAGTTGACTGGAGTATACATGCTCCGATTGTGCCAAATCCGTTTTAAGTAAGAACCAGAACCAAAGAATTTATTTCTCTGAAATACAGAATCGACAAAATATAGAATTTCTCTTTTATTCACGAGTAAAAAATGCCGCGTCATCTTTCAAATCGCTTCAAAGACTTAGTGTTAGATTTAAAACATTCTATTTTCTTCTCATAATGATGATCGGAAATAAAGCTATACACTTATTTTATGACAGCTCATTCTTGTAAATCGGTTCGATGCACCTTTTTCCTATTTCCGACTTCAAATCTACAACAAAATAATGTTTAGGATCATCATTTATGTTATAGGACGTGGTTAATTGACCAAGCGATGCAAAGGTCATTTAAGTACGAAAAAACATTGCTACATCGTATTACAGTACAAATCGATTGCACGTTTACTTTACATGCATGTTTAGTTTGCATAATCGGTGCCTGGATGATTTCATTCATTCATTCATTCAGTCAGTCAGTCAGTCAGTCAGTTTCTTTCATTCTTTCCTTCCTTCACTCATTCTTTCATTCATTTATTTTTCTTCTTTCCTTCAATCAATCATTCATTATATGTTGTTTCGTTTTGTTTTAAACTACAGAACGATAACCCCATGTAGATAAAAATCCATTTTAATGTGAACTTGTTAAACTTACTTTAATTTGGATTCTGGCTGCGATTCAGTTAACACTTTTGCACTAGAATTTTGTCGTCTGTAATATTCTGTGAGAACATGCACAGTCTGACCTATACTTTAGTCTGAAAGCGCATTATCTTAATGTCAAATCGAACTATCAGATTTCTGCAAAGACCATTATTCATTTTTCCATTTCCTCAGAAGTGTTCAATATTTATGTTCGCTAGCTCTATTGCGTCAATATATTTCAGTTGACAAAGAACGCTCTCGAGACAGAACTCATATCTTTTGAGACATGAACCGGAAGTATTCTGACTGGTTCCAGTTTCTACCTGATCTTGAAAGTGTCTTGCCGAAGTAAGCAGCTATATCCCTTCAGCTGATAAGTCCCGTACAGAAGAAATGTCTACGAAAGTATTGGATAATGAAAAACAATTGATATGACCTTCACCTTTGCCTATCATGGTGTATATAAACAGAAACTACTCATAGATATGCCTGGAAAAATGTACTGAAAAAAAGACAGGTACCGAAATTCATATTTAATGCATTTGCATGCTTACCTTTATTTGCACATTCTGCGTGTGTTCAAAAGACATTATACGTAATTCACAATCAGATACGGTGCTTTAATAGCTTAAGCAAGAAGTGTGAACAATGATAATGTTTTACTGATAAGCCTGTTGTGGCGGAAGAAGGCATTATCACCAGAAAATTTATGTTCGGTAGCATCTAGCTTGTCCCTTGAGTTTCTGTGGTAATACAGCGGAATTCAAGATTGCGCTATGAAAAATGCAAATCTGGCGAATATTGCAGACGAAAATATGATGAAAATTTCGTCAGAACATTCCCCATCAATGCTAATAACATTAACATAAAAGTTTTATACTGGGATAGTTCAACCGGTGCAATCGTTTTGAAATACGCCTGGGACAAAGGTGCGCTTAACATGTTATAGTAATTAAAAATGTAAATTAAATGTTAATCAGCTCTAACAAAATGAATACATCGATTTCAGATAAAAACAGAAATTTGATACTGTAGTTCATTCAGTAATTGTTTCAGTATCGTCAAAGTTTGCCATATTCTGGATAAATAATTAACAAATTGTAGGTTGTTTTACGATCAACGAAAATAAAGAATGAATTTTTAATCAATAGACAGGTAGTAAGACAGACCAAAGATGTCGTCTGCTGATGTACGCTGACGAACACGTGACACTTTGATTTACGCAAAAGACCGCGAAACGTATTTAACAATCACGTGATGTAAAATCAGAACTGAGACACATCGATTCATGTATTGGCTGAAAAATAAGTTTTAAAAAGTGCATGCTGGGTAATTTTTTGAAACTTTCGAACGTATATGAAAGATTACCCTACGGTATACAATTGTTGAAGTTTCTACACAAACGTGGACTGCGTAAATGAATTTTCGCGAAACCAGTACCTTATTGATTCGTAATTCAACCAACCAAATCTCTAAAATGTATTTTACACAGGCGAAATTAAATATAAAATGATTTCCCAAGTTGCCAATAGTACTGGCTGAAAGTATTATTCCAGGCTGGGAGAGGATTTATTATGCTAGTTAATGATGGGCAAATACTTTTCACACATGTGAGAGCGTAGATCCATGGAACGCACGAAGAAAAATGTCTAAACTACAATACCATGCGCAGATTTTGCATGGGAGCAGTTACCAGTTGCATACCGCCCCGTGTTTTAAATATTTTTGACTAAAAGTATGGAATAAAGATTAAAAAGAAACGCTTCTAGTAAAGTTTGATGAATTTCGTGCGTTTATATTCGAAGGAACTTAGTGACACACATATTGTAGTGAGATAAATCGAAACAAATCTTAATACGACCTCCATCTTGCTTAGGGTGAAATCAGCTTCTCTTGTAAGCAACCTGTCACACGTTCTATACATGTCATGTCATTTACCAGTATTGAAACTTAACATGTTACTTGCGCGATAAGTAAGACTTTCTCAATTTGTTGCGTGTATCTTTTTAATCGACTAGGGTATAAAAGATACATCTATACTAGCAATCATTTTACCAAGACTATGAAAATTAAAACTTTTGTCATTTCAGACAGCAAATAGACACTGGATTTTTTTCATTTATGAGGATGAGCCAATTTTAAGAATACAGTGGGCACGAAACAAAACATGATTTTGATCAAATCTTACTTTTTCCTCAATTTTAATTGTCTTCACGCACGCGAGATGAATGATAGCTGCAACATACCATCTGCGTGCTCCATGTTCATTGGACTTAGAAATTTACTTCTGCAGACTTGAAAAACGTTGAAATCAATAGTAAAATTACGATCTGGAGGAATGTTCATGCGCAAACAAACATGCATGCTCGACCAAGCGCTGCAGGACAAAAACTATGGCCGAAGCACGAATTCCACGAACTTATTATCATAATATCTAACATCTCTTCGCAGTGACTTTAAAGGGGCTGTGCTCCAGATGACAAAAAAACAGAAAGTTTTCTTGTATTATAAATTTCTTGTAATATTTATGACTAATGCTTAAAAAATAACTTACTGACAAAAAATAAGTCAAAGAATTACATTATAAATTGATTTTTTCCCTGTCAAAGTGCTATACCGTAACGCGACGGTATAACTACATGTACATTGTATAAGATTTCAAGTAAATAGCTGTAATATCACATTCGGTGATGGTGGTGACAGTAAAAGAGTTGGAAATATTTTGTTAACATGAGGGTCCAGAGTTCAAATCAGGCTGGAGCGAAAATATTTTTGTTTTCCATTTTGACTTTTATATTCAGTTTTGAAGTAAAATATTATGTTGTTATAATCTCACGACATCTAAATATATAATTTATGAAAAATTTTTTTTTATGTCAAATCTGGAGTACAGCCTCTTTAAAAATAACCAAAAAAATGTATCTAGGGCTCTAAGAACCCTTAAATGACTATTGCTCTGACAGTTAATTTACTTTCGATCTTTAACATCTACATCTGTTAAAACAGAAATCTTCTGGAAACTAAAGTTGGTTTTTTTTTTATGAAATCTTATATCAATGTGTGGTTCAAGCTAATTTCAACATTCTGTCATCGCAAGAACTCATATTCTGAAGTAATAATTTACAGGTCCTGCAGAGATCCTGAAAATAAATATTACAGACTCTGGCCAGTTTTAATTACCAAGGTAATAAATAAGGTACTTGACATTTATGGACTCTTTTAAGTGGTCTGAACATAAAACAATCTCAAGATACACATATTGAATGGTGTGTACAGAAGTTCTCTTCAATTTTTCATCTAACGGAAAAAAAGTAGATGATCTGCAGGTATACATGTATGATTTCTTTCACAATCAATAAAATCTATTTTTATCAGTAAACACGATAGAGCTTAACAAAAAAAACCTGTCTAGATAATCAATACAGGGGATCAATTGCCACAATTTTCAATTTCCACATTTTTCCAGTTCGCTTCATCTTTACCGCTCTATTTCTTTCATATCAGCACAAATTTAATATGAGCAGTAAAAGTAATCGATTTAACGCAATTCTTCTTTGGAATTATGTTTACTGGACCTCTGCTTGACAACAAATGTCATTGATCATCAGTATAACAACAGTAATTCAATTCGACAAGTTACTCAAAAATAGATTATATGACATTTAACATGATCTCTGTTACAAAACGCTTTTCAGTTCTTTAGTGGTGTGAGGTTAGGTTGTAAGCGACTAAATCACAGAGTTTTATCTTTTGTCCAATTAGAAAGAACACTAATTTGTCATGCAAGGCTCAAATTACATTTGATCCCTAAAATCTACACTCCTCTTCGAAGCACGTTGTCTTTAAGATATGATCAACTTTTTTGCAATTTGAGAAAAACGAAATGTTTTTGCATGCTGTTAAAACGTGAAAATTAAGGTTAATTTGGTCATTATTGATAAAGTCTCTGGGTGTAATGATAGTTAAACTAATGAGTGCACACATACTTAAATCTAATTACCAAAGTCAACAATGTTTCGTAACTGACGCTCATTTTCTTCGCGACCAGAAATTTGCCATGTTAAGTGGACATTTCCGACATCAGTACACAACCCTTCTTTGTGGATACAGTTAACTCTAGAAATTGTTTGCAAATTAATATACACAACGCAATATTATAAAATGATAAAAGAACTTACTGGAGTTTCCTTGTATGAAACTTGATAGCTGTAATTTGAATTATAATACTGACAGTTAAAGGCAATTGTTGTAGTCAATTTGTCTGTCAATATTTCCTAATCTCACAAAACTAGTAAAGATTTATTTAGTCGAAATGTTCAGGTCTCTTTCAAATAAGCAAAAGAGCTAGGGAAATATTTACCTTATCATTTGAGAACAAGAAACGTATTGATTTAAGTCCGAGTTTATAGCACTGTAGTTCGGGGTAAGTTCTGACAAGTTGTTCATCTGTCTACATGTCGTTACCTTTCAAATTCTTTTTTTTATAAAATGCCTTAACTTTCTAATCAGAAACACTCACCAGAGTATTGTGTACTCACTCTGAAAGATTCGCATTTTAAGAACTTTGAATTATATATATTTATACATTATTTTTTATTTCTTTTTTTAAGAAAAGGTTGGGAAGAAAGTAAATCAAACTTACTTTATTTATTTCTCCCAACTGTTAATGTTTTTTTTTCCTTTCAAACACAATATTTCTGTCAGTTTCAAAAGTAAAATTTAATGTGTAATACTCCACCATTACGGTACATAAATATTTTATAGCTGAATAATTTCGAATTTATTATACACACAAATATACACATGTACACGAGTGAGGGAAAAATAAAAAAGAAAATAGAGAAAGGAAGACAAAAAAGATGCAGACAAATAACTATGCCACCTTTAAGCCCTTAAAAAGATTTCATCACACATTTTTCTTTACTAATGCCCTAAAGAGACCTTTAAGGGACGTCACAACATGTCAGTAAATAGTTCAGTTGGGTGCAATTTGTAGTCTGTCGCGTCTTTCAGTTCACCGTTTTATGATACAACTTTTAAACAGGTCCAATAATTAATAGTAAATCAAACAAACCCGTACGAATAATTCAATGTAACACAATCATACGCCTGTAATATCAATAGGCAGGTTTAATGATTCTGAACGTACACAAAATTCAACAACAACACCCAAACTACTTTGAACTCTATTAAATTAAAACTTTAATTTCTGAAAAAAAATGTAAACTTTTCACAAACTTCGTGTACAAGTTTTGCTAATCGTGAACAAGTTATATGTGACCAATAATTCTTTAGCCACTTGACAAACGTTTGATTGTCCAAGTAACATTTTATATAATTCATTAAGAAAATGTGTTATTTTCAAATTTTCTTAATTTTTACTTCCATAACGAGGGCAACAGTGAATGTTCGACACTAATTCATTCAATGCTTATTCAGTGTTAAAGGCGTAATATTGTTCACTTTGATAAGGTTAAACCTTGCATTTTAAATACTTCAACTGTAAGTATAAGGCACAGAATGAAGTGAAAAAAAAATTGGGAAATACAAATAGTTGTACACTTCTCAATGAGTACTTTCAGTATCTAAGTTTTTCATAAGGAATAGCTTATTTATTAGATTATGCGGAGTACTGACTTAGGTTTTTGTAATAATATGGAAAGATTACATTAAGATCGTAAATCTGTCTTGATTATCAACTTTTAGATTAGGAAGGAAGATGGACCTTAAACTATCCACTTCAGCGATAGCAGTTTACCTCACCTAGTGTGTTAACATATACAAACTTTACCCGCCATACTTTTTTTTCATTACACATCAATAGTTTGGTTAAACTTCTGACTGCCAAACACAAAGTACACATGATCAAAAGAAGAAACAACTTCAGAAAAGAAAAGAAGTCCATGAAACTGAATAATTCTTGGCTGCATGTGTATTAAAGTCAAACATCTTACAAAATATTTCTGACTGTTCAAACCGATTCAACATAGTATAGTCAAGTCAGTTTAAATAAACTATTTAGTAAAATCGTCACTGAATTTTAAGCTTAAAATTTCTCGTAATGCAATTTCTCGAACTGCAAAAAAAGTTGATCATATCTTAAGGCAGCGTGCTTCGAAGAGGAGAGCAGATTTTAGGAATCGAATGTAATTTGAGCTTTGCATGACTATTGCTTAATAAGCCTGTATCTTGTCCTAAATGTCACCCTGAATGTTACAAATCGAACATGTATTTCCAAGTTAATACACAAACATATTTTAGACGGAGTTTAGGACTGAATTAACGCATTTTCGTAGGATTTATCCAGTGCTAACCTCAAATCATTTCTTGATAATCACTCTTATAGAAATAATATAGGCAAACAAAACGCAACATTAAATATTTTAATTTTTCATCCAATTCTCATAACGTTTTTTTCTCAATAATTTGCAAAGACAAATTACAATCATTCAAATTAACAAAACTTGCTTAACATTCACAATAATCTCAAGTTTGAATTCTAAATTCAATCAGGTTGGCTTAGCAGTGATGAACAGTTTGATGGATTGAAACCTATGATTTCAATGATATTAATGAATTTAATGATTCTCAAAAATGAATACACAATAAACAAGCGAAAACAATGAAAACACCTAGGAACAACAATTATCTATATCCTCGAGCCCCCACTCAAGGACGTGGAAGTTTTTGGCACGTGTTTATGCTGTCCCCTATTTAAATCCACAGCAGGAGCCTTATGGTAACCCACCTGTCCATGGACCCCTATATTTGATTTCCGGCGGGTGAACCGATTTGTACAAAACTTTTGCCATGACACAACAGTTTTATAACTCCAAATCCACATGCCACTGGTAATTCCAACTACCAACCACATGAAATATTTCAACATGAAAACTTCCACAGAGGGTATGGAGCGGTCTAAATGGCAGTCTTTCAGGCCATTTTCAGTTATTTTACACGGTAAATTCATGGCAACAAATTTCCAGGTTTCCATGTTCAACTTTTCATAGAATAAACACCCAATAACACACGTGGATGGCACAGTGTACAAAACAGAAAAGATGCCAATTTTCGCCATTAACTTTTCTAATTTTCTAATATTTGTTCCTTCATGTCTTAAATTGTTTCTTATACGAAATAATGCAACAAAACCAGATAACAGGAAAAATGTCCCAATTAATAAATATATAATAAGGGGAACCAGTACAAATCCTGTTAAAGCCATACTGTCTTGGTTCCCGACGTAGCACAAACCAGTCAATTCATCTCCATCTACCCTTCTCATTATTAAAATTATTATAGTTTTTACAGCAGGTATTGCCCAGGCCGCTAAATGAAAGTAGCTACTGAGGACCTCTATGGCTTCCTGACCCCATTTTCTGGCAGCTGCCAGGAACCAGGTTATGGTCAGAATTACCCACCATAGGGCACCAGCCATTCCAAAAAAATACAATATTAGGAAAACTATAATACACCAGGTGCTCTCGAGACCCTCTTGTATAAGGAATTCCGATCCGTCTCTCCTTTGATCACAAGATATGTCCTCGGCACCCGTAACCGCACGGATCACAAAAGCTATTGAATATATCGCGTAGCACATAGATAAGAAAATAATAGGACGTTCGGGGTATTTAAAGCGTTGGGTGTCTATAAGAAATGTGAGAGCTGTACATGTAGTAGATAAGCAACAAATAGAAGCCCAAACTATTGTCCAAATCTCAGCAAAATGTTTGTCTTCTTGTTTAAAATAAACGTCTATATTACATCTGGGCGCACATGAGTTATTTCTTTTCTGTATCTTATCGACATAAACGTACCTGTCGGGGCAAGGTGGAGGGACATACGCATCGACTTTGTTCTCTTTTTGTGGCTTTTTACTTTCCAGGTCATAGTTATCTCGGAGTTGTTCAAAATACTTTAACCACTCATCATTTGCTTTATTCTCTAGTCTAATGGGCCCAAGGCCTTCCCTATCTTCAGAATCAGTTGGAGCTTCCATACATAAAACCCCTTTCTTTGGGTCACTTTTCTCGGGTAACTGTCCACAGTCCAGTGCTGGTGGCCATTTGAACTTCAGTCGGTTTAAGAAAGGTTCGCATTTACTTTTGACTTCCAGGCACATGGACCGGCAGGCGGGGACCACCATTGTCTCGCGCTCGTCACCCGTCTGCTGCATGTCCGTGCACATTGGCGCGTAAAGCGAACATAAGAAGAATTGGAGGTACTTTGAGCAGCCGAATTGAACTAATGGTAAAAACTCATGGACCTGCATTGCAGCATCTTTTTGGTTCGTGTGTCCGACCAGGTTTGGCATTCTTGTCATATTGTAACGCAGTTTCAAACACAGCGGGATGGTTATCGGGGTGCATCTGTTATAATGATAATGATCGAGAGGTGTGTACGAATCACCAAGCTGTGAACATAAAATGAAAATCACAACCACTGTAATCCAACGCATATTTAATGTTTATTTTATAACTCCATCCGAATAAATGTAAATTTCATACAAGCAGACGACACGAAACGATATTTATCTCCGATACATGTTGTTTACATAGGTATTATCTTAACATCGTGTGAAAATATTTTGATGGTATTTGATTAAGATCCTAGGTTGTCATCCTTAAAAAGAAAGACAGTTGTGTGTAAATTTCCCCTTGTATGCACATTTCATGTGTACTGTCCTACATATCAAAATGAACTGACAACAAACTGAAATGTGATGAACGAACATCAAACGGGACCACCGTGACGTGAAGGTATCAATCCGCGATACGAGTTTTCATTAGTATAAAAGTTTTTTAACTAATCCGAATAACACCTGAATATTTCGATTTCAATTCACCCTTAAAACATAATTACGAGACAATGCTATCGAGAACGTTATTGTTTTCTCAATAAATTACAGCGAACTACTTCGTGCACGGCCACTGCGCGCGTGTAACAATCCGCTCAACTCAAGAGGCGGTATCAATTTTCCTTTGATCTTAGGTTTTATGACATATGAATATGCCAATCACTGCTATGCCTTGTAACTCACTTTGTAAACATCACAGCGAAGCTCCGCCTTTCTTCATTATTTACTTGTCATGTTGAAAACATTTAAGAAAATATATGGGTACAAAATATACGACAGAGGCTTAGAAAGAGGGTCATGTTTCTTATTGATAACGTACATATATCAAATACATTTTCGTACAGTCAACTGATTTACCATATGCGTGCAGACATTTCGGAGTGTAAAAATAATTTCCTTCCACGTTATTGAGCAAATATGATTTATAAAACATATGGTTCTTTTACGTTTCTTTTTCTTTGGAACACGTATTTACAGATGTCTAAGATCTGTGGAAGTCATATGAAAACAAGATCTAGCTGAACAAAGCATTTGCGCTATGAGACTTATAGACATCTGTGGAAATAGTAAGAGGCAGGGCATTCTTGTCAAATAACTAAGATCTACAAGTCTTTAAATTTCCAGGTCAGTTTTCTTGGGTATCCACAGTCCGCAGAGAACCGGTGATGTTATGAAATATGCCCAATCATGATCAACGCAATGACTCTTCTTATACGGAAGGCCGTCATTTCCTCAATCTGAAGCCAAAAAATCCGGGGTGTGTACTTGAAGACATCACCTGAATCCACAAGAAGGAGCACCGCATGTCTCCACTTATATATTTCAAGTGTTCCCATCCACACAAGAGTCTGTAAGCAAATTCTTGCAACCTGCACGCATAAAGCAGTTAGGGTATTAAGCTACCAAAATGTAGTTAGTTCATTTCTTTAAACAGTCTGGGCCTATTATTAAAACCTTTGTATCACCATCTGTGTATTGCTATCAAATTAAAAATCTTTCTAACAAAGCAATCAAGAATATTATTGTCAAGCGCATCTTTCTGCAAAGCTTCAAGCAATGCTATTTTTTTTAAATGCGAAAAGAAAGGATATTTCTGAAAAACTTTAAGCTTGCTTACACCCATTTCAAAACGCTGTGACCACAATATTCAAACAAAAAAGATCCAACAAGAGGCGAATATAATCAGAATATAAACTTAACAAGAACACCGTTTATGTACCGGGCCAATTTCAATATTTCAAAACATGAAAAAAGCTAATTTGGCAGGATAAAAGGACATTTTATCTGTGTCGGTCAAATAATTCAGTTGATAACATCCAAAAGTAAACATGGCTTTATTCGATATTAAAGTCCTATCAAGGATGTATTAATGTATTTTAAAGAGTTTGCCCACAACCCATACCAGAGAACAAAGATTAATTTAAATTCTGAATTTGGGTTACATCAGAGAAAAACTTGTTGACCCTGTGACCCGAAAGCGACAAAAGATCCCTAGATTGTGTCTCTTGAGCCGTACCTTGACACCAAACTGATAACTTCCATCACAAAAGTTTCAATTAAATTACCGTAAACAAAGAATGATACTATTAATTAAAGGGCGACTAATCACAATATCAGACAATTAAGTATATCTGAAAAGTACCCTCCCTTCCCAGAAATTATGTGTAACGTTTCAGTTTATAATTTACAATTGAGTGTAACAGATTGATTTGGGCATCGTAACTAATGCTTAAAAATGTCAGAAAATACAACGCATGTTGTCATGGCGATGGAAACAAAGACTCTTCTATGTCCATATTATCGTCTGACCCTCTATCTTGCTCTCTGTTGTATGTGGTAATGTTTTACTGTTTTAAGAGGTAAATAGAAGAAGTAAAAGAAACATCAGGATATCAGCGTCACTATAGAAGTAGCTCATTAAGTTATAAATTCTTTCAACTTCTGCAGATTACTCTGAAGCAAAGTCTGTTATATTACGTCTACGTCATGATTTAGGATGCTTTTATTAACAGTGAACCGTTACATTTAGTAAGCATTCGATATCATCCTGTGTAGCATTTTAACTGTATTGTGATAATGTCTTAGAAATAAGACCACACTGGCAAATTCTATACTTTGTTATGAACATGTATAATATGTCAACTATGACGATGTCTCAATAGAATTTCTGCTCTTGTACTACATTGCATTGCACTGCGCTGCTTTGAATTGTACTACATTGCTTGCACTGCACTGCACTGTGCTGCTTTGAATTGTACTACATTGCACTGCACTGTGCTGCTTTGAATTGTACTACATTGCACTGCACTGTGCTGCTTTGAATTGTTCTACATTGCACTGCACTGCGCTGCTTTGAATTGTACAACATTGCTTGAACTGCACTGCACTGCTTTGAACTGTTCTACATTGCACTGCACTGCGCTGCTTTGAATTGTACTACATTGCACTGCACTGTGCTGATTTGAATTGTTCTACATTGCACTGCACTGCGCTGCTTTGAATTGTACTACATTGCTTGAACTGCACTGCACTGCTTTGAACTGTTCTACATTGCACTGCACTGCGCTGCTTTGAATTGTACTACATTGCACTGCACTGCGCTGCTTTGAATTGTACTACATTGCTTGAACTGCACTGTGCTGCTTTGAATTGTTCTACATTGCACTGCACTGCGCTGCTTTGAATTGCACTACATTGCACTGCACTGCGCTGCTTTGAATTGTACTACATTGCACTGCACTGCGCTGCTTTGAATTGTACTACATTGCTTGAACTGCACTGTGCTGCTTTGAATTGTTCTACATTGCACTGCACTGCGCTGCTTTGAATTGTACTACATTGCACTGCGCTGTTCTGAATTGTACTACATTGCACTGCACTGCCTTAAATTGTACTACATTGCACTGCGCTGTTCTGAATTGTACTGTATTGCACTGCGCTGCTCTGAATTGTACTACATTGCACTGCGCTGTTCTGAATTGTACTGTATTGCACTGCGCTGCTCTGAATTGTACTACATTACACTGCACTGCTCTGAATTGTACTACATTGTACTGCACTGCTTTGAATTGTACTACATTTCACTGCACTGCACTGCTTTTAATTGTACTACATTGGTTGCACTGCGCTGCTTTGAATTGTACTACATTGCACTGCACTGCACTGCTTTGAATTGTACTACATTGTACTGCGCTGCTTTGAATTGTTCTACATTGCACTGCACTGCGCTGCTTTAAATTATACTACATAGCTTGCACTGCGCTGCTTTAAATTGTACTACATTGCACAACACTGCGCTGCTCTGAATTGTACTACATTGTATTGCACTGCGCTGCTTTGAATTGTACTATATATCACTGCACTGCGCTGCTTTAAATTGTACCACATTGCATTGCACTGCGCTGCTTTGAACTGTTCTACATTGCACTGCACTGCGCTGCTTTGAATTGTACTACACTGCACTGCACTGCGCTGCTTTGAATTGTACCACATTGCATTGCACTGCGCTGCTCTGAATTGTTCTACATTGCACTGCACTGCGCTGCTTTAAATTATACTACATAGCTTGCACTGCGCTGCTTTAAATTGTACTACATTGCACAACACTGCGCTGCTCTGAATTGTACTACATTGTATTGCACTGCGCTGCTTTGAATTGTACTATATATCACTGCACTGCGCTGCTTTAAATTGTACCACATTGCATTGCACTGCGCTGCTTTGAACTGTTCTACATTGCACTGCACTGCGCTGCTTTGAATTGTACTACACTGCACTGCACTGCGCTGCTTTGAATTGTACCACATTGCATTGCACTGCGCTGCTCTGAATTGTACTACATTGCACTGCACTGCGCTGCTTTAAATTGTACCACATTGCATTGCACTGCGCTGCTCTGAATTGTACTACATTGCACTGCACTGCGCTGCTCTGAATTGTACTACATTGCACTGCACTGCGCTGCTCTGAATTGTACTACATTGCACTGCACTGCGCTGCTTTGAATTGTACTACATTGCACTGCACTGCACTGCTTTGAATTGTACTACATTGCACTGCACTGCGCTGCTTTGAATTGTACTACATTGCACTGCACTGCGCTGCTTTGAATTGTACTACATTGCACTGCACTGCACTGCTTTGAATTGTACTACATTGCACTGCACTGCGCTGCTCTGAATTGTATTACATTGCACTGCATTGCGCTGCTTTGAATTGTACTACATTGCACTGCACTGCGCTGCTCTGAATTGTATTACATTGCACTGCATTGCGCTGCTCTGAATTGTACTACATTGTAATGTACTGTGCTGCTTTGAATATTACTACATTGCATTGGCTGCACTGCTTTGAATTGTACTACATTGCACTGCACTGCGCTGCTTTGAATTGTACTACATTGCTTGAACTGCACTGTGCTGCTTTGAATTGTTCTACATTGCACTGCACTGCGCTGCTTTGAATTGTACTACATTGCACTGCGCTGTTCTGAATTGTACTACATTGCACTGCACTGCTTTAAATTGTACTACATTGCACTGCGCTGTTCTGAATTGTACTGTTTTGCACTGCGCTGCTCTGAATTGTACTACATTACACTGCACTGCTCTGAATTGTACTACATTGTACTGCACTGCTTTGAATTGTACTACATTGTACTGCACTGCTTTGAATTGTACTACATTGGTTGCACTGCGCTGCTCTGAATTGTACTACATTACACTGCACTGCTCTGAATTGTACTACATTGTACTGCACTGCTTTGAATTGTACTACATTGGTTGCACTGCGCTGCTTTGAATTGTACTACATTGCACTGCACTGCGCTGCTTTGAATTGTACTACATTGCACTGCGCTGTTCTGAATTGTACTACACTGCACTGCACTGCTTTAAATTGTACTACATTGCACTGCGCTGTTCTGAATTGTACTGTATTGCACTGCGCTGCTCTGAATTGTACTACATTACACTGCACTGCTCTGAATTGTACTACATTGTACTGCACTGCTTTGAATTGTACTACATTTCACTGCACTGCACTGCTTTTAATTGTACTACATTGGTTGCACTGCGCTGCTTTGAATTGTACTACATTGCACTGCACTGCACTGCTTTGAATTGTACTACATTGTACTGCGCTGCTTTGAATTGTTCTACATTGCACTGCACTGCGCTGCTTTAAATTATACTACATAGCTTGCACTGCGCTGCTTTGAATTGTACTACATTGCACAACACTGCGCTGCTCTGAATTGTACTACATTGTATTGCACTGCGCTGCTTTGAATTGTACTATATATCACTGCACTGCGCTGCTTTAAATTGTACCACATTGCATTGCACTGCGCTGCTTTGAACTGTTCTACATTGCACTGCACTGCGCTGCTTTGAATTGTACTACACTGCACTGCACTGCGCTGCTTTGAATTGTACCACATTGCATTGCACTGCGCTGCTCTGAATTGTACTACATTGCACTGCACTGCGCTGCTTTAAATTGTACCACATTGCATTGCACTGCGCTGCTCTGAATTGTACTACATTGCACTGCACTGCGCTGCTCTGAATTGTACTACATTGCACTGCACTGCGCTGCTCTGAATTGTACTACATTGCACTGCACTGCGCTGCTTTGAATTGTACTACATTGCACTGCACTGCGCTGCTTTGAATTGTACTACATTGCACTGCACTGCGCTGCTCTGAATTGTATTACATTGCACTGCATTGCGCTGCTTTGAATTGTACCACATTGCACTGCACTGCGCTGCTCTGAATTGTATTACATTGCACTGCATTGCGCTGCTCTGAATTGTACTACATTGTACTGTACTGTGCTGCTTTGAATATTACTACATTGCATTGGCTGCACTGCTTTGAATTGTACTACATTGCATTGCACTGCACTGCTTTAAATTGTACTACATTGCATTGCACTGCACTGCTTTGAATTGTACTACATTGCACTGCACTGCGCTGCTCTAAATTGTACTACATTGCACTGCGCTGCTTTGAATTGTACTACATTGCATTGCACTGCTCTGAATTGTACTACATTGCATTGCACTGCTCTGAATTGTACTACATTGCATGCAATGCTTTGAATCGTACTACATTGCACTGCTCGGTTCTGTTATATTCTACTCTATACTGCTTTAATCCGTTTCGTGCTGTTCTGCTCTGGTGTATATTGTGTTCAGCACTGTTCAGTTCTGTCCTGCTTTATTGCATTATTACATGTCTGCTCTGTTCTGTCCTGTTTTCCCCGTTATTAACTGTTCTGTTCTGTTCGGCTTTGTTTCGGGCTGTTTTTTTACTTCAAATATTGGTAAGCAGATCATTTACAGAAACATTCGCCTTTTACAAAGTTTATATATTAAAATATATACAATACTTGAAATGTAGTACAACTCATATTTGTCAGCTAAATGTCTTTCTTGTCCAAAGGAGTTCAAGATATAGTACTTGTGTTTGCGGTTGGAATTTCAAAAGAACATCGATGCATGCTCGAAGTAAAGACTATTCTACTACTGGTATATTTTGTTAAGAAACACATTTTAAACAAAGGCCTCGAATCATCAACAAACAACAACAAAAAACAACAAAGAGACAGACAAACAAAAACAACAACAAAAATCATCGTACATGTACCTTTCATTTTTAAATTTCATGAGCGCAGAGATTATTTATTCTCTCCCTCGTTTACTGTAAAACGGTGCATTTAAAATTTACACTATTACTCCTGGGTATTTAGATCCATGTATATGGAGATGATCTGTCCTTATCCAGTCCTAAAAGTCCTAATTTTACAAAGTGTGTCAATACAGGATAACGTTTTGTAAGATTGCGGACACAGCATTGTAATATTTTATTACAATATGTATCTGAATCGAAAGAAGTAGTAAGAGATTACTCAAAGAAGCCTACGAATTAATGATGATTTCATGTGTCTTGTCCTGTCGTGTGATGTCTCCTCTATTAGACATTGGGAGACTAACTTATCAGAGAAATTTGGCTGAAATTCAAATGTGTTGAAAGCAATGTTGATTTGATTTTACTTTTAAACGTTGGATTTAGCAATGCCCCACTTTTTTAAATCAGGTTTTGTTTAGTATAATTCTTTAATACATTTCATTTTATTTCAGACAACCTTTCAGTGGGCCTTTTATTCAAATCGTGACTGAACTTATTTTCTCCGCTTTGGGCGTGGCTGACAAACGCAAAAAAAGCATTACCGAATGATAATGGCGGACCAGAAGCTAAGGATTCTGACATGGATTACAAGTGTAAGAGGAGGGCTAAGCAAGCAAGCGTTTTGCAGAACACGGCCATTGAAATAGGTCGATTGTCAAGGCTCGGCATGCAGGAGATCATTTAAAATAGAGCGTTATAGACCATAATCTTTAAAAGCTGCATATTTCACTTTGATATACCATCTGTCCGAACACTGCTTGCCTTTCCAGTTATTTCTTTAAAGCTTGTATTCTTGGTAATGGACCATTCAGAACTTAATGTAATTTCAGAGATCACGACCAGAAGAAGTACATATTTGTAAGAAGAAATTATGTCTTTACCAGTGCACCTATTGTTCTCCAGGACATTGTCAATCAGATCACAGAAGATTTTTAGACTGAACATGAACAAGTCATGTCTGAATTGCAAAGAATGCAAACCGGAAATCGTAGTGTGCAACAATAATTTATGATGTCATGCGTTCGTTTAATGGCTCCTGTACTTTCAGTGCTTTGATTTGAACTGCTTCAAGAATACTATCGCTTAAATCCACAGGGGGCTAGCACAGTGTGAGAAAATGGTGTTTTATGATTGTTTGTGACCTAAAATGAAGAAACAAGAATGAACCCTTTATATCAAGTAGTATCATTGACGAGTAATTTTGAGTAATGTTCTGTAAGTGTGGTTCACAGATGAAAAAGGAAGTATTTTTTGTAGAAGGATTCAATATCTAAAAGATGACAATAAGGTTGATACGTAGAAGAAATACAACATACTGATTACAGAGAGTGGTGAAAATGACATTTCTAGAATTCTTCCCCTTGTCAATGTCACTACTTGATACATAGGGTTCATGCTTGTTTCTTCGTTTTCGGTCACAATCAATCATAAAACACCATCCTGACACTGGGGCTAGCCCCCCCCCCCCCCCCCCGCCCCATCCCCCACCTGTGCTTAAATCAATGAACTACGAACAGGGTATGTTCAGTGTTCAGGAAAAGATGTAATCATTTTCACACTTTCCTTTTTCTTACATTTTTTTCAAATGCGGATGAACAGCGAAGTGAACAATTTTTACCACGACTTTGATCTTGTTCACTTCGCTGTTCACCCGCATTTGTATGTCATGTTAAATTATGTTGACTTGGACCGAGTTCAGACGAAACAGCGCATCAAACAGTTCTGCGCTTGTGTAAATAACACAAGACCTATAATTTTAGTATTTACGTTATGCAAAGTAACAAAACCTTCTTTTAAAACTTCGGCTGCGCCACTACAACAGTCATTATCCTGTTGTTTGGGTTACTTTCAATGGTGCAGGGTTTACGTGTTATAAAACGCCTCATAGCTCTTTTTCGCTCCTACGTAACACGAAACTTCCATTGTGCGCCAGTGAATTAGGCAACGTACCTCCTCGATTTTTTAAATAGGGAAAAAAACATTTAAAGTGTTTTGTGTATTTACCGATATTTATGAAAAATCGAAAGATCTGATTATCATGACCCTGTGCGGAGTCTTCAAATATCATCATAAACTTCAGAAAGGAAAACTGTAAACTGAAGGGGGTAATAAAAATGTGCAATTTATCATAACTGTGTAGAATTACTACAATGGTAAGTAATAAATAATATAGCTCTGTGTGCTTTATCTGCCTGGTATTATTAATAGTGAAAGTAAAAAAAATACATGGACAGTTTGAACAGGCATCGTGGTTCGGCTATTTTACGTGGAATTTTTGTTTTGAGGTAGATTACATAGCAAGTTTAGGTGAGAACTTTTACAAAGTTAGTGGCAGGGGAGGTGGGGATATATTAAAATAATTGTGTTCAATGCTATTTTGAGGGTCATTTTTGAAAAGATATAGGCATGTTTAGTTTTTCATTTTTAATCGGTATTGTGTTTTTTCTTTCTTTTTTTGCATTGGAATTGTGTTAAGATTTCTTTTTGAGACGAATTTATATAAATTCTACTATTGAATTCGACTATTAATCTGAAAATTAATAAGAGACTGTCATTTTATATATGTTTTATCTTTTTAACATTCGCGTAATCCTATTACAAATAACAAATAACCTGAACTATTGAATTTTAAAAGTTTGCTAAATTTCATGTCATTTTGATTTTACAGGAATTGTATAATGTTTGCAAGCGTTTGAGACTTGCATGACTTTCATTATAGTAAAGAAAAGTCAAAATGGTATGGTATGGTCACGTGATATGTTTTAGGAAAATATCTGTAAAACATGCATATGATCTGAAAGGAAAACCCTCACGAATATAAACGGGGCGGGGAATAGTGAAGGAGTGGGGAAAGGGGGGGGGGGGGGGGCAATAGGTCGATTTATTTATTCCTTCTTACAATTTATGAAATAAACTTAATATTAAAGAAAACAGACTTATGAAGAAATTTTGTCTTGATCCCTATTGTAGTTTGTTAAAGCGCGGCTTTTATAAGTAAAAAAATGAATCTATATTCTGTGTATGTCAATGCGGTAAATTAAACGAGGTTTAACTTGATTTACCTCGTCAGGCTGTCAAATTTTAATTGAAAAAAGTAAAAGAGGGGAAATTCAATTTAACACGATTTGATATCATAACTGTTGGGCTTGTCCTTTTCAAATATGATCAATAATCACTTTCCAAATTTTTTGTTATACAAAACATTTAAAATTGTCTGTGTAAATAGCTATAATTTTGGATGCATTAATTGCGTCTAGGTGAACAAAGGACCTTGTCGGGTGTAAATTGATTATCTGTCTTCTGTTCAATACCACAGCCTATTAAAATAATCTGAGATTTATTTATTTTAGCAGGAAGACACGATTTAGATGCTGATTTTCGGAAAGCAGACGACACTCTTAACGGGTATTTCGCAGTGATCGGTGGTCTCTTGGAAACGAGGACGGGATTAATTGCCCCGTGCAATCTTGTTGCGCGAAGAATATAATGAAGATTATTTATAAAGTTCATGTGAAAATTTCGCATGAAGATTTTCAGATAACCAATTTATTTTCATAGACTTTATTTTGGAAAAATCTTTTAAACAGTGTGTTTCAAACAGTTACTGATCTAAGAGAAGTAAGGATTTCTGGCAAATTCTTGTTTTAATTCAACCTGTTCGTAAGTGATACGGAATTTAGAGGGAGTGTTTAAACCTGTTACATAACTGTAGCATTTGTCACATATCTTCGTTTCTGTGACACAGGAAGGATGACAGCGTACAGGAAGTTGTCTGGGAAACAACGCGCGGAACACGATGATCCACCACCTTACAACATCCGGTTTGACTACAGCGACACCTATCTTGACAACGAAGACCTTGACCTGCAATTGGAAGACCAAGCAGATGAACTTCATCGCGAAAAATTCCGAATGTGCGTGGAAACCGATGAGATTTTGAAGAAAACTAAACAAAATGCAGACGAGATGCTACAACTAAAGAACGCAATTAAAAATAGAGATCCTTATGAATCGTCCAACCGAGTGCTTAAGTCGGCTGATTGTAAGCGCAAATCATCCTCAAAACAACTGAATGTCAATTTCTCTGATTCTCAAGAGACTGCTTCTAAACAGACCACTGCAGCAAATTTTGAAAACAGCGTTGATAAACAGAAGGAAAGCAGTCAGGAAGAAAATGAAGATACAGAGAAGAAAGTTGAATCAAAACCTTTAAATACTTTGACTATGTTCTTACTTTCGTTGCAAACATTTAAACGTCATGGCCTTCAGAGGAAAGAAGAGACAAATAAAAAATCTCAAACTCAACATACCGAGTCTCATCCTGAACACCATCTTCCTAGAATGTCAACCGGGCACCAAGATTCGAACACAAAAAGACCATCTAGTTTTCATCATGGCGAGCGCAGTTCCCATGGGAGTGTACGTAAACATCACGTGACCGATGAAAAGGATGAGTCACAATATGGCATTCACGTGAAAAAAGACTTCACCAGATCTCGCCGGAAATTGGAAGAGATCAGTAAACTCGAACAAGACTCTAAATATGGGTACATTAACAAGTACGAAGAACGAAGAAAGAAATTACTTGCCGCGTGTAAAGACACTAAAACTGTAGACGAACGCATTAAACTATTTCTAAAAGATGTGGAAGAGTTTAAAGTAATGTCAAGTGCAGATAACTCTTTGGAGAAAGTTCTCATGCGTACAAAGTCTGCTCGTTTTGTTCGAAGTAATACATTTGCTTGGTGAAAGATACTGAAAAAACATGTTGAATACTGTACCATCTTTTTGTTCTATCCAAAATGCTTGGATTGCTTTTCCAGATAGCCACTACTGTGTAAATTATATCGTTTGATATTTTCTGCTGTTCTGTTTCATTTAAGACATATACTCAGTATTTAATCATAATCAATTGTTTTGTTTGATATTTCTTAATTGTAATTTATGCTATGGCAATATTGTTAACATTCTCCTAAAACACAATTAATATACGAAAACACATGTTCATGTATACTTGCGTATAAAGGTTTTTGGGTTTTTTTTTTAGTAAAATCAATCGAAATCATCTTGTATTGCAGGCGCGTAGCTAGCCTGTAAAGAATGTGGATTCAAAATAATCTAGGGGGGTCAGGGGGCATGCCCCCCCCTGAAAATTTTGAAATAAATGGTGCAATTTGGTGCGTTTTGGGGCCTCCGGAGAGCTTTCTTGACCAACGAAAATCCATTTATTTTAGCATAAAAATGGAGATGAATAGCTTTACTTTCGTTTTTGTTTTTTTTTGGTCAAAATAATGTGGATTCAGCTGCGTACTCGGGTATAGGCAGCTACGCGCCTGTATTGTCGTTGAGAACAGGTACTTAACATCGTATTTTTGTAAAAAGAATCAGACAAAAACATTTGTGAAGTATGAAAGAAACAGAAATGTTTAGAAAACAAAAATGACTCACCTCAAGAGAACACTCTCCGATGGATTGTTAGAGTGACTTTTAACGAAGTGATTCCAGAGTTAAAGGTATATTCATTTGCAACTCTATAGCCGCTTTATTCAGCCTATAGTATAGAAGGTACGTAACTCTCGATGACCAGTGTTCAATACGGTTTTAAAAAAATGTTCATTGTTTCGAGTTACTCGACCAACTAATTTCTCCCCTTCTAGACAGGTTTTCCCCTGGATTTCCTTTCCGACAGTTCACTATAAAACCGTAAAAATTGAAGGCTTAAAATATAAAACTAACACAAAGGTATACCGACATATTTACCCTATTTTTCACACACTTACTGGGAAAAGGTACAATTTTTTACTCAGACCTTATCCAATTTGTAGTTGCTAAGTCATGTCGTTTTCAGATGTAGGTCATTTAAGGATATGTAGGCATTTAGTAAATCTATATATGAAATTTACACTGCCTTTGTTAACCATAATGCAACAAACGAAAAATGATGCATCGCCAATGGTAAAATACCTGAGGTATCACGAACTACGATACACTGCTTTGATACAAAATTAGATGGCGTGGATGCATTAAGACTGCATATTGGACTCTTTTAAATACCTACCTTAACATATACCAAATGATATAGATGTACTGCAATGGTATTTTATTGGCCCATCTATACTATTTAAAAAACAAAAGTGCCTATTTGTGCGGGGGAAAAACTGCAGAGTTTTGAACAGTCTGTGGTATGTCACCGAATCACCTATATATGGGCATATCAAATTGACATTTCATTTAGGACAAAGCCTCTAGATATTTGCGAAAATTGGTAAAAATCAGCAAAATGATTGGAGTATCTTTTTCTGAAAATAAAATACTGAAAATAGACACAGAAAACTCCGAAAACTTTGACGTGTATTTGATTCTTGACGTAAAATTATTCTTGCATTTTAACCGAATACAGCTCTTCACTGATCCGATAGATCACCGAAAAAATGCCTTCTTGCCTTAGAAATTAAAAAACAAGAGGGGCATGATAGCCCTGGATCGCTTACCTGAGTAATTTGGTTGTGGGTCTGATGTTAAGCAAACGTTAGAAGCAATATTATATTCTGAATTGAAGATTTTCAAAGATCTTATATTGTATACAAATAAAACTTATGGGGCCTAGCTAATTTTGAACTAACAGCTTGTGTGGATATGTCATTTGAAGCGAATCTAGTTTTAGCTATGGCTGCCACTCTGTGCAACGGCGTAGAACCATTTAAGCAATTTTGATAGAGAGCTTTATAAGAAACTTTTCTAAAGAATTTGGTGGAACATGACCATGCGGTTCAGGAGTAGATGTTGTTTGATATTTGTTTTACTATTTTACCTTTTGTAGTCCTTGTGTGCCACAGAGTAGAACCGTATTATATCAATTTAAAAAAAGGCAATAAAATAACATTTTCTTAAACAGCCTTGTGCTTGGCGAGAATATGTCAGCTGAGGCCAGATGTTGAAGAACATCTTTTTTTCAGCTCTGATGGCCATTGATGATGTACAACAGAGCATAATCACTTGGGAAATTTCTAATTGAGGACTATATAAGGAACATTTCTGTGGTTTAGGAGTACATGTTGTTTGAATTTTTTTTTTTTTTACTATGTTTACCTTTTGCAGCTTTATGTGCATCAGAGCAGAACAGTTTGAGCAATTTTAGGAAAGGACAATATAAAGAACATTTCTTTTAAGTTTGGTTGAAAATAGCTTTGCAGTTGGTGAGGAGATGTTATTTGAATCCAAATATTGACGAAAATCTATTTTTAGCTCTGGTGGCCATTTTGTGCGACTGAGCAGAACCATTTGGATAATGTTAATAGATGGCTATATAAGGAATATTTCTTTGAAATTTGGTGGAAAATGACAATTTAGTTAAAGAGGTGATGTCGTTTTTGTAGTTTTGCTTATAAAGATACCCCAAATTATATTAACCAAAACCAATTCATGTAGGGGTCTTCTTGAAAAACATTTCCAATTATGATGTACTTCTCAAGAAAATACATACACCACATACTTATATTTTTGTTAACACATCCAATAAAATTATTTGGTAGCTCTAAAAAGACACTCCATTAAACTATATTCCGGGCGTACGCCCGTGTCATTTAATTCTGGAAGAACCCTAGAAGAACCCCCGGGGTGTCAGCAGTCCCCAAAGAATGATACAGCGATCTAGATGCTGTAGACAAATCCCATGACTAATAGTGAAGAAACTGGAAATCACAGCATAACAAAGTCACGCTTTCAAAAAATTTTAACACTAATAAAATTTTCACAGTTGCACGCTGACCACTGTAGGTCGCACGCTGACAACGGAGTAGAAGGTCACTATGAGAGAACATATTCTTAATTTTGTACACATAACTGATCACACACCATGTCAAAGAAATGCCAATAAAAACATTTAAAGCATGCATGTTTGGAGTAACAATATCGATAACTTTAATTACTTTGGTGATAGTTCTCTTTAAAATGAAAACATAAATGACAATTTACAGAAAAACACATGTTCAAAAATGTTTTCTTAAGGCATATAGCACCAGAGTAAGTATGCATTAGTAACAAATGACTATCCATTCAAAAATACTAGTAGTACAACAACTTATATTATTACATTCAGTTTAGCTGTTGCACTTTGAATTTTCAACCGTCACCTTGACAATATGTAATAATTCATTCAATGTTATTCATATTAACACGATTTTTTTAAAGTTAACAGAATACTTGAAATCTTAAAGTAGGCCTCTAGAAGACATAGCCAAGGTGTCACACTAGCATTATCATCAGTTACCCTTTGAATAAATTCATAATGACTGTGCTGTACTTCAAACAGAATCACAAAAATGATAATAACATGTTTAGTTCAAGTTCAGAGAATGTTATAAGTTTTGAAATATTTTGTATCCCTAAATTCAGAGTAAATTATCGTTTCAGTATTTTATCGAAAATTTATTGACATTTTTTCCAGATAAAAATAGCTTAGTAGTATCTTGGTCACACAACAAACAAACAATACGTCAGTCACTGGTACAATCTTAGTTGACTAGGGTTTGTGTGTTAGTTTAAACCATATTTTGTACAAGAAACAGACATTTATATCACATTAACAGGAGGCACCGTGGTCCAGGGGTAGAGCGCAGGACTCCGGATCCGAAGATCGCGGGATCGAATCCCGTCAGAGGCGAAATTCCCTCACGATCTTCACATTCCTCCAGGCTGCGCGAATACTGGTATGGAACCCAGGAAGCAGTCATCATGGCCAGCGTGATGAATCTAAGTTGTAAGAACTTGTATCGCAATCGATGTAAAATAATTGAGTCTATACTAAATTAAAAAATAGCAAGGATAGAGTTGAAAACTAATCTTTTGTTAAAGTTTCTCCTTAGTACTGTCAATTATACTAATACAACTATTTCTTTAAAAGAGAAAGTATTGTAGAATTGTACTCGCAATTTATTTATTTGAACTGTTGGTGTAATTATTTAAACTGTCGTCCCCTACTAAAAGCGTCAGTCTATGGACATTCGACCATTCGATACCACGGTAGGCGAGCTTCTTAGCAAGTATGAAGACAAGCGATCTAAGTAATCTTTTTAAGAAGCTCGTATCATAAATCAAAGACCTATAAGACCATATTTTAGTATTTGAAATTTAAGGTCTTTTCATAATCTTTCTTACTGCTGATATCACTGTTGTTTAGATATTAAAATAATTTTAATTTAATTATTTTCATTCTCGTGTTGTTTAAAAAACCCGGTGTTCTTCCTAATGGGAAATCGGTGAGAGTTACGCCTCTAAACTTATCCGGACACTTGAATAGTAAAAGTAATTTGGGAACAAGCCTTCAGATGCTAAACGTTTATTCTGGACAACTGGCTAATATTCATTTCAATTGAAAAAAAGGATTGCGGCAACAGAAGAAACACTGAAGTGTTGCGCACCCTTGATATTGCCTCTTCATTTGTGTCATAAACGGTATAGGTACAAAAAGGCCAATTTCCAAAAAAGCCGGCCCAAAAAGGGCAGACCAAACCGAACATCAAAGAAGATGTTATTCATACAACAAAATATAATTAATACCCTTGATGTCAGGACCTTATGATTAGTGTTTGGTTTTTAATGCCTTTTTCATGCTTATACATGATTATACTAATGTTATTGTTTATTTTGTCACTGACTCTAAAATGAGAAATAAACATACATGTTTTGTGCTGTGCTTTTTTGTCATTCATATTCTGTTTTCATACAAATACATTGCCGTACACAGCAAAACTTTACAGAAAATTTATATTCTAACTTACATTACATTAAAACTTTCATATGTTTTGCCTTTCTGGTGCGGCCCTTCAGTTAATTGGCCTTTGATTATCGAATTCTCATTATGTGTTATAAACCAATTAAACACCCAAGGGAAAACATCGATGGCGGCAACTATTTCAACACCACCAAGACAAACATGAAAACTTGTTGAAACCTTTAAGTGGACTGCCTTATTTTGAGCTCTAGTTTGTTTATTTTGGGTTTTAATGCCGATTTAAACATATAGGTTATATCTCGGCGGTCAGTCCACCTAACCGGTTTTCCTGGATAACTAACCAGTAATTGCCAATTTCTCCGCAAGTGACTGACTACTGTTCCCACATGATCTACTCTGAATCAGCGGTGAGAGACAAATGAATATTAGACTCAATGTCTGAGATCAATTGTCACGGAGAAATTTTGCCCTGCCCAGAGGTCGAACCAACGACCGATGGATTACTAACCCAGTTCTCTACCTATTTGAGCTAAGCGGGCGGGCCGAGCTCTAGTGGCTAGATTTGGTCGTTTAATACCTACACTTGGATGGATAGTCTTTATTTAATTCTTTGAAAGTTTAGATATCAAATTTCAAAATTATTTCACATTTTGTCTAATAAATAAAACCATTTAATATTTTATAAGGTAAACCACATTATTAGCTCAGAACCGTAAAACAAAGTAATATTTTACTTTGGTAACGGCATTAAATTTCCGTGCGCTCAAATTTGAAAACCCCGTTCGATAGCGTGCCTTTTCCGACGCTTATTTTGACCGGCTTTTCACGCCAAATTCACATCAACTAAATCTTCTAAAAACCTCATTTAAATTGAAAAAGTAAGTATGAAAACATGTCCATTTCACTGATTATATTAAACGTAAAGTTTTCATTTGTAAAACTCACATTATAAAGTTTGCTTTTTGCTCTTTTTAACCAGGTTTTCAATTTTGAAAATCCTGGTTATTAGATTGGGGTATGGCGGGCGGATGGGCGGATGGGCGGATGGGCGTCAAACGAAATTGTGTCCGCTCTGTAACTCTTCAACCCTTTGAAGAATTTTGATGAAACTTCAGACAAATGTTTACCACATCAAGATGACGTGCAGAACGCATGTTCCGCATGGCTGGCTCCAAGGTCAAGGTCACAGTGACATTAACATTGAAAATCCTGTCCGCTCTGTAACTCTTCAACCCTTTCAAGAATTTTGATGAAACTTCAGACAAATGTTTACCACATCAAGATGACGTGCAGAACGCATGTTCCGCATGGCTGGCTCCAAGGTCAAGGTCACAGTGACATTAACATTGAAAATCCTGTCCGCTCTGTAACTCTTCAACCCTTTCAAGAATTTTGATGAAACTTCAGACAAATGTTTACCACATCAAGATGACGTGCAGAACGCATGTTCCGCATGGCTGGCTCCAAGGTCAAGGTCACAGTGACATTAACATTGAAAATCCTGTCCGCTCTGTAACTCTTCAACCCTTTGAAGAATTTTGATGAAACTTCAGACAAATGTTTACCACATCAAGATGACGTGCAGAACGCATGTTCCGCATGGCTGGCTCCAAGGTCAAGGTCACAGTGACATTAACATTGAAAATCCTGTCCGCTCTGTAACTCTTCAACCCTTTGAAGAATTTTGATGAAACTTCAGACAAATGTTTACCACATCAAGATGACGTGCAGAAATTGTTGTCTCATTATTAAGTATACTCCTTGCAGACAGTATTGTTAGCCGAAATTTACATCCTACTCATTATCATGTATTCTCATGAATATTATCTTTTCCTTCATGTCATGTTATAATCTTTTGAATATTCATAGCAATCTTCATTCCAAAATTCATACTATAGTATAGAATCAGAACAACATTTTTGAAAACCTGGTTTCGTGGCATTGCCATGTTTCTTGTTTATCATTTATATCTTGTTGGCACCTTGATCCAAACAAACATGGCGGATTCTTTGTTTCAGCATATGATTAACCGATATATTTACGTTCTGAAATATCCCGTAGTAGTGCGTACATGTTGGTACGCTGTTGAAGTTGACAAAACTTTATGTACTATCTTTTTTGTTTAATGAGTAATTCTTGCATTCGGCTTTCATGAAAAGTCGGTGGTGCTAAATTTGCTTCAGCTTGCACAGGTTAGGAAAGTGTGAACGCTAGTTTCGAAGGTAAATACGATTTGATTACAGAAGCATTGTTCCCACCAGTTGCCATGAAAGCAAACAAATTATTGAGCTTGATTTGAGAAACACCAATGATACTGCTCAAAATATAAACAGTGGCAGAACAACCTTCTCGTCGCTCTCTTGTTTTGTTTAGTTCTAGTGTGGAAGTTCTTTGGTTTCACAAAAAAAAAAATATTGGACCACTGACCAAACAAAATTTTAATATGAACCGAGTGATATGCAAACTTTGCCAAAAAATCTTACGCAAATAAGGGTACGTATCAACCGATCAAGTAACTACGGCCGGCGTTCATTCACACCAATTTTAATATACAACTTGAGTTAATTATCTATACAAATCTAGTCAGAAGGCTTCTCACCTATGAAAAATTAATAGGTAATAATAGAATGTTTTGTTAAAATCACCCCAAAACGGTTGTCTTAATAGCGTATTTGTACTCAAATCAATTCCTACCTATTTTATCTCCCCTGAATGATTTTTTTTCAATAAAGGTTAGCTGAAGAATTGAATTTTTTGTCATTGGCTTATTATGTCTCCCCCCAAAAATGGGGGAGACATATTGTTTTTCCCCCGGTTGTCCGTCCGTCTGTCTGTCTGTCACAAAATCGTGTCCGCTCTGTATCTTCCAAAGCCCTTGAAGGATTTTTATGAAACTTGGGTCAGATGTTCACCTCATCAAGGCGACGTGCAGAACCCACTTTGCAAGTGTGGTGTCTCAAGGGCAAGGTCACACTTGGAGGTTAAATGTCAAATGCCACAAAATCGTGTCTGCTCTGTATCTTCCAAAGCCCTTGAAGGATTTTTATGAAACTTGGGTCAGATGTTCACCTCATCAAGGCGATGTGCAGAACCCACTTTGTGGGTGTGGTGTCTCAAGGTCAAGGTCACACTTGGAGGTTAAATGTCAAATGCCACAAAATTGTGTCCGCTCTGTATCTTCAAAAGCCCTTGAAGGATTTTTATGAAACTTGGGTCAGATGTTCACCTCATCAAGGCGACATGCAGAACCCACTTTGCGGGTGTGGTGTCTCAAGGTCAAGGTCACACTTGGAGGTTAAATGTCAAATGCCACAAAATCGTGTCCGCTCTATATCTTCAATAGCCCTTGAAGGATTTTTATGAAACTTGGGTCAGATGTTCACCTCATCAAGGTGACATGCAGAACCCACTTTGTGGGTGCGGTGTCTCAAGGTCAAGGTCACACTTGGAGGTTTAATGTCAAATTTTACAATCATCTGACTCAATACTACCTGCAGCAACTGGCTGGGGGGAGACATATGTTTTTGTTCAATCAAAAACCCATTTCTAGTTTAATTTTAGATAAGGGATCATGTTTCCAGTGAAAAAATATTTAAGCCTACATTTTTTAACTTATTTAAAGGATGAAATCAGTTAGAAAAAGTTTTTTTATGTGCCAAAGCCATTATGTTTAGTTATTATTATAATAATTAAAATCATGAATTTATTTTTTTTTGTGTGAAGTTCTGTGAACACACGAAATAAACTGAATTCAAGATTTCAGTCCTACTTAAATTTAAATGAAGGATGTGAAAATCTTCATAACTAAGGTTTACTTTTAAGTAGATCTACATATGCATTTTCTGTCAAAAAGTGCTTAAATAATAGATAAAGATAACTTATTTTAAAAAACATACAATATAATGATAGTACAGGTAACACTTACACAAAAGACAAAAAGTATAAATAGTTATCAAATACAACAAATGATGTGTATTTTCGATCATTTTCCGATTATGAATCGAAACACCTTCTCCGATTCAATTCGATAATCGATTGTAATGGCCAACCAATTTTACATCACTACTAGGTATACAGTCTGCACTCTTGAATAACTAAAATATAATTTCAAGTGCCTGTGCTGATGGAAACAAACTGGTGATTAAAGACAAACATGCAGGGTTCCCGCTGTCGCTCGCCAAATGGGCCAAAATACTAATTCTTCGATTGGCGAATTTTACTGGCGCCAACATAAAAGAGAGCATCCGACAACTAGTATGATTAAAATCAATAAGCGGCCATCAAAATTACATAAGCGGCCCAGATGTTTAGTACAAGGTCACGCGTGACTAGTTTGTTTATCAAACTTTATGACACTTTGAGAACGTGTTGAGATGCAACTGACAATCGGTTAATTGGATTAATTTGCCATTTTTAATCGTCCGAAAATAAGATAATTAACCACGTGCGGTCAGTTAGTGTTTGTAACAAAGTACAGTGATGAAAAGAAAAATCGTCGGTGTTTGCAGGTGTCGTTTTCGTGTATGGAAGATTAAATAAGTGTAAAAATAAATGGTTCATGCTTAATCTTATAAAGATATTGTTCATATATTCATGTTATTTATCTTTTGAAAAGGATATGCAAATTTGCTTATTTTTTGTTAATAAACAGTTGTAATAAATATATAAATTGTGTTTGTTGTCACAATGATACTACTTCTGTAATATCTTAACAGAGAAAGGCATGTCTCCTTACAAAATCACTGGCTCCAACTTTTGAGCCATTGGCACCAACTTTGTCTGAGTGGAGAATTTGCTGGCGCAAACTAAATTGACCCAGAGGAAACCCTGACATGGATAAAATATTGTACATAATGTTGAAACACAAGTTAAATACAGCTTGACCAAAAAGAAACGGAAACTAAGTTGCCAGTACTAATCCATTGTTAAGCCTAAAAACCTGCAAGATGGGCTAAGACCTGGTGCTTTATATATTTTATACCTTGCAGATGGCTGAAAATGGAGTGAAAACAGAAATGGACCAAGAGGAGGAAGACAACTTGTTACATTCTGATGAATACAAATTCTTGATAGAGTATGGTATTGCAAAGAAAGTTGCTGCAGAACTTGAGAAAATCTACACCACAGGTAAAGCAAGATGCATTAGTAAACAGGCCAGTCATTAAAAAAGACAGCTTCTTGGTAAAGCAAAGCTGAACTGATAGTGATATTTTATGACCACACATAGAGTGTCTTTGCTCTTGTCAGTGTATACTTGCATAATATCTAATAATTTTTGAATTCAGGACCTCGTCATTAGACTGTTTACTAAGCACTATGTGTTGTGAACAATTATTGGGTTAATTTTATTACTTTTTAAAGGGTCATAGCTATCTACCTTAAGAGTGTGTAAAAAACTCTTTAAGGGCAAATATTGATGCATACAGTCAACTTGGAGAATTATTCACCACTTAAAATCGTTGCCTGAAACCTTCACAGTTTAGAACAGAATTGAATCCTTCAATTTAAGGATATGCTACTTAAAGCCATTCAGATGTAAGGTTCATATTTGAATATTCTACAGTATACACTTGTTCTTCATTTTCAGAAAAACTTTCACATTCAGAACTGGATGAACGAGCACTTGATGCTCTCAAGGAATTTAATCCAGATGATGCCATAAAAGTATTACAGCAGTTCACAGAAAGTAGTCTGGAGCATGTAACAAACAAAAGTGCTTTCCTCTGTGGACAAATGAAAACATTCAGACAGAAGAGCAAAGGTGGTGGGCAGAATGCTACACCGAAAGGTCCAGACCCAGATAAAATTAAAGTGAGTATACTTCTGTTCAGACAAAGCTTTGAAACTTCCCACTGCATTTATTTCAAGGGTCTCAAGGGCAGTCAAGCTTTATCTGCAATGTTTCTCTCTTAAAGTTAATATTGCAGGTGCTGTAGTTATTACATATGGAAAATAAAACCTCTGTTTGATGTTCAAATGGGAATCAGAACAGCCTTAAACTTGACAGTACTTAATCTAAACGTATAGCTCTGTGAAAGCTTCAGTTGGAAGAAAAAGAACAGACGAAACAGCTCTTCAGATATTAGGAAGGCCAATTGATTGTAAATAAGTTAAAAGGTTATTATTATCCAGACTCTAAAGGTAAAATAAATGAATTATCTACTATTTTCTAGGAAATCCTTGACAGGTCAGGGTACACATTAGATGTCACAACAGGTCAGAGAAAATATGGTGGACCCCCTCCAGGTTGGGATGGCCCACAGCCAGGTTCAGGACATGAAGTAAGTGTATCCAAGTAACAGTTTTCTTTAAAAAAAAAAAAAATCTGACATATTTGGTTTATTGTCCAAATTAAGACCTCAAGAATTAAACAAATTTAACTGTTCGAGTTGACCTATGTTTACACACAGTTACATACTGTAGTTAAAGTTGTCTCTGTTGTTACAGGTATTTATTGGTAAAATCCCTAAAGACACATTTGAAGATGAAATAATTCCACTAGTTGAAGATTGTGGCCAAGTGTGGGACCTACGTCTTATGATGGATCCTATGACAGGATTCAGTCGGGGATATGCTTTCTGCACATTTGTTGACAAAGAGAGTGCCCATAAGGCTGTTGAAAAGGTTTGTACTGTGATATGCATGTAAATTTAGTACTAGTTATATTTGTATTTTTAACAGGCCAAAAGTTAGTTGAAGACTATACCATCATAACTTAAAACATTCTGTTCTGTTCTGTTGGCCATCCACTTTTTGAAGTTTCAAGATGGAAAAAATCAGAATTACTGGAGTTAAAATTGTTATAATTACACTACAGTATTAAGTGTAGCAAATTGTTGGAACCCTATGATTTCTTATAATCCTTTGTATTATGATTCAGACAAAGTTTCATATTCATCTTGATATAATTATATATATATATATCATCTTCAGCTGGATGGTTATGAAATAAAGAAAGGAAAGACTTTGAAGGCCAACGTGTCAGTAGCTAACCAGAGATTGTTTGTTGGTAACATTCCAAAGAGCAAAACACAGGAAGAGATTAAAGAAGAATTCTCAAAAAGAACAGGTTTGATTTAACTTTGAATATTGTGATTTTCTGGAAATTAAGCCAAAGTGGTCCATTGCTAGGCTTATGGTCTTTTCTTTCACATTTTAAGAGAAATTTTATTAATGACTTTAGTGTTAACTTTATTTTTACCCTTTAAACTATTCCTTTATCTGTTAAGTAAGATATTTGCCTTTACAGAGAGCACTTGGAAAGATCTTGAAATATGGGAGGTCATGTGCACAGTTTTTGACACAAGTTTATTTTCATTTCAGAGGGGTTAGTAGATGTTATCATCTACAGATCTGTGGAGAAAGAGAATCAGAAGAACAGAGGCTTTGCTTTCTTAGACTATGATTCACATAAAAGTGCCTCAACAGCCAAAAGAAAGTTGATGTCTGGCAGAGTGAAAGTTTGGAACTGTGATATAATTGTTGACTGGGCAGATCCAGTGGAGGAACCCGATGATGAGACTATGTCAAAGGTAGGTTTTATCTGGTGTTGAAGATCAGATTTTGCAGAAATGGCTTGAGTAACTGGAAGGAAATACAGTTTCTTTTTCTGGTGTTGGAATCGTTAAGACTGATAAGAATTAAATCAGAAAAGTTCTGTTACTTGGTGTTTTTGCAGCTTACAATTGGCTAGTGTCTGCAATTCTCTGTCAGGTATCTTTATGACCTCCAGCTTAACATATCTTTTTCCTCTACAAAAATGTTAAAGAGAAATTCGATGATGTAATGTAGAACTTCTTACCGAACCTAGGAACTACAGTAGCATTGTCCCAAACAAACAACAGAAATTGGTAAATAGAACGTCTCCGGCAGATTTCTTGATCTTCAAAACAATGAAAATCTTTATTGTTACTTATAAACTAGTTGTGTTGATCAAGTTATATAGAGCTGTCCTTACCTTGTATAGAAGTTTTCATTGCAGTTAAAGGTAATGTTGTTCTGGGCTGGTGTTTTCAGGTTAAAGTGTTATATGTGAAGAATCTGACTGCTGATGTTACTGAGGAAACGCTGAAAGAAGAATTTGAGAAGTATGGTGCCGTTGAACGTGTCAAGAAAATCAAGGATTATGGCTTCGTCCACTTTGAAGAGAGAGACGGAGCAGTTGCAGCTATGGATGCTCTCAACGGAACAGTAAGTCGAGGTTTTGCATTTATCCTGTTAGTTTATGATGACAGACAGTAAGTGTTCTGCCAGTTGAAGATTTCTATCAGAATGCCAATGAAAGAAGACAGTTTAGTCAGGTATAATAAGTGTCTTTGGGAAAATGAAGAAAATATATGTTAAAAAATAATGCCTTTGCAGTGTCTATAAATATTTTTGGTAAAAGCTATCAAACGTTCAGACTTATCTTTTATATTTAGTGTTTCAAGCAGTTAAGTTAAAAAACTAAAACTTACTTAAAAGCAGTTATTGTTTGAACATTTGAAAAATGCTGTTTCTTGATAAATGACAGTGAAATTTGAATTAACATTCTGTCTCAGGGGCACTGGTGTTGTGTAAAAGGCAGATAGGGACATAAAAAATGATAGTTATTTATAGATTCTGTGTATTACAGAGTTATTTATAGATTCTGTATATTTCAGACACTGGGTAAGCTTTCCATTGAGGTATCACTTGCCAAACCAGCCACAGAGAATAAGAAAAAACAACAGAGACAGGCAAATAGAGAGATGAGAATGATGACAAGGCCTGGGTAACTACATTCTCTTTTCAGAACTCCTTTTATAACTGATGACTGTTTTTATCCAAGTGGTATGTAGAAAATGTTTCTTTCTGCTTTATGGTAAAGCAGTGTGTTCAGCCGTATTTTAGAATTCAATAATTGTTGAAAATTGACAAGAGTCTCAAATAATCTTTTTCTTCACTGTATGACAATAATGAATCAAAGAAATTTTAGTATGAAATGCTGTTGTTTGTAGTTTTGATGATTATTATGGTCCACCTGGAGGGATGATGCCAAGGCCGCCACCACCACTGATGGGACGGGGGATGGGACGACGCATGCCTCCACCAGGTAATTATCATGAAGTATTTGTTTTAATTTATGAGATCTATATAAAAAAAAAGGTCTATAATACAAAATATCAAAACATACATCAAATTGCAGTGTGTGAAGGAGATAGGTGGGGTTGGTGAATGGAACATTGAGAAAAAAAGATTTCTGCTTATAACCTATATGTAGAAAGTTTAAAATCCAAGTAATAGACTACAGCACAAAGTTATGACAAATATTCAACTGAATGAGTTAGGGGGAATTTTATTATGATGTATAGTTTGTCATTTACATCACTGTATCCTTGTTACAGAGTACTACTATGACGACTACTACGGATATGATGACTATGGATTTGACTACTATGGAGGGTACGCCCCACCACCTGTCCGTGGGCGTGGGGGACGTGGTGGACCTATGCCACCAGTAAGTATATAACTCTTGATAGTTAATTGAAACAGTTAATCTAGATAGTTGCTCAAAGAACTTTGCAATCAAAGGAAATTTTAAAAAGTACACTGCATTGTATATGAGCTTTTTTAACATGAAGAGTAAGACCTGCATCGTGTTTTATCTGAATACCTGGAAGACATAATGGACATAATTTTTCTGTTCAGGTTTAGGTTTGTCTTTAGCTAAAAGGTTCTTAACTTTCGTAGATAGATGACTTGTATTTCCTCTTTGTTGAAGAAGCACAAGTATGTTTAAAATTATCAATTAAATATCTGGATGAAAAATCTGATTGGGTCAGCTGTGGTGTCATGAATTTATATCAAACTGTTTCCCGAGACCTTCACATTTTTGTTCTTCAGTTTACATGTAGCTTATAAAGGCATTGCTTTTTGTTGACATTTTGTTTGCTTTTATCTTATGACTTTATAAAAAACTAAGCTTTAATTTACAATTTCTCTGTTTTGTCTTTGGCAGCCCGTTCGAGGCCGAGGAGGGGTGCCACCGCGCGGTGGACTTAGAGGGGGTCCAGCTGCTGCGCGGGGTATGCGTGGAGCTGCCAGAGGCCGTGTTGCTATGATGCGAGGGAGAGGGGCCGGAGGACCAGGTAGAGGCCAGCAGACACCTCCAAGAGGGGCCAAGAGAAAGGCTCCGGAGGCAACAGCTGGAGCACAGGCTAAACGACGAGCAACAGGCTCTGACTGGGGTGCCCAGCCTATTGCACAACAACCTCTGGGTCAGAGTGGGTATGGTGCAGGTTACAGTGGTGAGGGGGATGCTCAGTGGTACCAGGACTCCTATGGTCAAAATTGGGGTTGATTGAGTACTTACGGTATCTTAGCAACCCAATTAAAATCAATAAGTGAAAGTCGCGACTGAGAGAACACCACCTGTATATAGCCATACCTTAAGAGAATTTTTAACTTTAAGTGAGGTATTTCTCGAGTAGCCTGTTACGTGTATAGACCATGAATAGGTTGGCATTCAGAATGCCATGTTTGTGACTTTTATCCATTCGGAACTTTGGCCATCTTTTTGCATATGGTCTTTTTTTATACTTGTAAACCTTGCATCATCTGCTGGAGTCTACCAAATATATATATATAATATATATGTGAGAAATGGATTTTTACTGGCATTTAGAAATTAGGAAAGTGATTGTTCCCTCGAATTTTATATATTTTTTCATTAAATAACTTTGGCAGATCCACGTCCTTAGCGGCAGCATTGTCAAGAATCAGAAACCTGATCATGAAATGCTGATTTGTAAATAGAAATTTTATCGAAAGGAATCGAAAAGATTACTCAAAATATGTAATGGTAAAAATTCTACCTTTTAGTTTAATGCACTTGATAATCAATATTTGAAGGACCATATAATACTGTCACTTGTGCAGATTTTCATATCAAATGCATTGTTTAGTGTACATGTAGTATCAGTTATTAGATCATTTTTTTGCAATAGATATTTAGATAACTATGTTGTTACTTTTGGCTTCATTTATTTTTTGATTTGTAAATCATGTGAAAATTCTGCAAATACATTGTCATTCAGTGGAATAAAGTCATGGTTTAAAATTCTTTTGTTCTAACAGTTTGTCTTTTGAACTCTCTGGGTACAAAATTTTAAAAAAATTGAGAAAAAAAATGAAAGAAGTAGGATTTTGTTTTTCTTAAATGGTGTGCTTTCAAGTACTGCATTCATGGTTAGTAAATAACAGATTTAAATGTTAAGTAAAATGACTCTTAAATGGGAAACGAAGAAGCTATTTTCAAAGTAAAGAAATCCTTTTTTTTAAAATTCAGGGATTTATTTAGCTTCTGAATTTCCTGTTTTGCCACTCCTGGACTAAGGTTTTGAATTCAAGTTGTTTAAAAAAAAAAAGAAATCTTTGATGTAAAGTGAAAAAAAAGGAGTCTTTTTCAGCAATACACTGATGTAAAATGAAATCTTAGTGAGTCTAGTCCAGTGAGTGGTGATTCATGTAGTAATAAAATTTGATATTTGACATCATTTATATAACATCTATCTTTCTCTCTTTCTTGCTAGAAACTGAGGAAGGAATTCGTCACACAGGCAAACTACCATCTCTTGCCATTTAAACAGCGAAAATTTTCAGAAATATTCAAATTCTTGCAAGTTACTATGTGTAATTTGTACTAAAACCACAAAATTTCTTGTAAACAGCAACAAAAAATGATTAGAAATTTCTTTTTGTAAAAAATGGGTTTGATTCAGAAAAAAAAATTGTATTTCCATGTTTCTTTGAATTATTAGTTTTTGCTGTATATATGTAACTGTAATGTGTGCCTTTGCTCGAATTGAGCAAACATTTACATTTGGATATAAACTGTCTAGGTAAACATCCAACCCTCTGGATGTGTATGATTCTTTGTTCTGAATTCAAATTCTTTAAAAATCTTGTGGCATATGGTAATGGGTTACTGCCGAGGTAACTAACACTGAGGATCGGCAGGAGGCAAGGCGCTGAATACTTAATAAGGTAAACTTGGTGCTTTGCACTGGTGGGTTCATAATCTGGTGTTTATACTGGACTTGTTTGAAGCTTTTCACACAATTATAAATTGAGAGAAAAACTTAGGTCTTAAGAAAAAATCAAAATACCTTCTCCAACTTAGGATAATTCTGTTCTGGAGCAAACTAAAGAAGTCTTGAAAAACTGAGCAGGTAAGACTAAACCCTCTGAAAAAAAAAAAAAAAAATGAGTTAAATGTCTAGAAACCTATTTTTGAAGCCTCTTAGTCCAGTTCTGTAGTGGGGATACCCCTCCCCATCTCCCACCCCCCTAAAAAAAAAAAAAAAAGCTTAAAACTTCAGTATGGACCTTTGTACCTTCAACTGATAATGGCAGTATCATTTTGCATCATTTTTAATAACTGATTTCCTAGTAAAATTTACCTGTGTAAAGTAATCTGGAAATGATTCATTGAAAAGCTTCATTGAAGTCCTGTGGGGTTGGGTTTATGAATCGCCTAGAATATAACAGCCTTAAATTGACAGTACCTGGAGCAGAAATATTAGTGCTAAAAAAATGTGCTGTTTTTTCAACTTTGGAGTAAAGAAGCAAAATTACATGCGGAAAAATGCCAAAACTTGTTCAAAATCAGTTGGAAATTGTGTTTTTATATGCAGAAAGAAGTTAACCACAGAACATAAGTGTAATAATGTATTTGAAAAGTGTTTTATAATACAAGAAGACAGAAGAAAACATCAGTGTTTATTTTGGATCAGTGGAATTTTGGAGTTAAACAAGAGACCAACCTATGTGGATTTATATTTTGGATTTTTTTGCACAGAATTTACAAAATGGAGAATTTCCATACATTTCTATTTGATTTACAAATTGGTAACAGAAAAATTTCAAAATTTGAAGGTAAAGTATTTGCTAGAATTCATGATACTTCAGAAAAGGCTGTTTTTAATATGTAGACAAAAGAAAAGGTACAGATAAAATTTAAAGGTTTATAAGCAATAATGTTCAATACGTACTTATTTAATTTCAATACCACCTCAATGCACACAGACAAAATAATGCGAGTCGTCTTACTGTTGGTGTTTTGCAGTTAGAACAGTTTGCAGCCAAGAACTTAGTAGCACAGTTTACAAAAAGATTAACTCGTTTCTGTTAATTTAAAGCATTGCAGAGTTTTGTGCCCTTTAAAAGATTCAAATTGTTACATATTACCAGTGAAATGAGAGTTGATACTGAAAGGTTGGGTAATTTAGCCTCTTGCATTCACCATGTCTGTTGGTCAGCCAAAACCTTTAACCTTTGTTAGAACCAAGGACTGAATATTCCATGTGGGGTATTTATCACGTTCAGTGATAGCCTAAATAAAGTATAGCCGATTTTTTCTTAAACAGAAACCAGCTTGTACTTATATTTGTGAGAACTTACGTCAGTCTTGTATCATTTTCAGGTATGGCTTATGAGTGTGTAGCTGTAAAGGTGGTGTAGTGAGGAGAGGAAATCCAGTTGTGCGTTGCAGACAATCGCATGCACTTGAAATATTTGGCAGTGAACATATTATTGATGGACATTTCCTTGAAACTGAAGTCTTTTTTCAGTGATAACGATGCTTTAACAAATATCTTAAACAATGCCACAAATGTCATAATTGATATCTTTATGATCAAAATTAATCGTTGTCTTAGAGGTCTTTTTGTAATACACTGTAGATTGAAAAAAAAAATTAAGTACATGTATTAATCATGCAATAAATTTTCAAGTGCAGAACTATTTATTGTTTTGCTTTTTGTCATATGTACTGGTAAGCTTTTAATGGCATTTCTTAACTGTTGGTTTGGGGGGGGGGGGGGAATGAATGAAATTTGGTAAAAATGTGTTGCATTTAAATGAAACAAGTTACTGCAATTTACATAAATCATGCTTAGAGACTGGTTTCAAACCTCTACTGTTGCTCAAAGTTACTGGAGACTGGTACCCAAAGAGGGATTTAGACTAGTGACCCCAAAAAAATATTCAGTAGTGTATCAATTCATACCTTCAAAAATGATGTTTAAAAAAGTAATAATAGAAGTAACATTGCTCGCTATAAAGTAAGATGGTGGAGTGTCATCGTCGTTCTGGTCCTATCCAGTATCCATGAAGTTGTACATTATCTGCAAACCATAGGCAGAAAGACATAAGTATTACTCCCATTGGTGTGTTGATACAGTTTGTGTCCTGTCCTTGACTTATGCATAGTGGGATTTCAAAATAATTTGGTACAGTCACTGTAAGTAGAATTTGTAAGCTCCATGGAGAGCTATTGCAATCGTCTGACATGGTCCATCAAAACTACTTTGCTTCTCCAGAACCACAGCCATTGAGATGTTCCCTGCTCAGTCCTCGAATATTTATGGCCCCCCTTCAAAGAAAAGGGGGTATATTGCTTTGCACATGTCTCATGATAGGCCAGATCTTGTCCTACAACCTTTCATAGGGTGGAACCTTGCTCTTATTGAGTAGAAGACTCCTATTGGTTTTGGGGTCAGTAGGTGAAAGGTCATTTGTCACCTTGAATTTGAAAACCATGTCCACTCGATAACTTCATAGGGAGCTTGCTCTTATTGTCTGACCAATAACTAGAGAACACTGGCTAATAGTCCTCAGATTTGTGGGAGGTTTGTCATGACCTGTAGATGAAATCTGATTTCAAGGTCTGTAGATCAGAGGTCAAGGTCCTGTTTAGAAGTCCATGTAACATGACTAATTGGTTGCCATAATGGGGGCATACATGTTTCACAAACATCTTGTTTTCAGAGAATTGCAGAACTCTTCTTTGCCATAGCAAAAGAAAATTTTCTTGTCTAAAACCACAAGGCCTGTGTGAGATTAATATTGTGTCTATTATTATTACAGCAGGGACATCAGATGTGTACATAATTAGTAATTAGAATTTTGTTCTTATTACATTTGTATGTTATGCAAAGATGCCTTTGAAAAAAGCTTGGTCCAATTATTTCCATCCTTAACTCTCTGTGTTCTGACAACACAACTAAAGTTTATTGTGCCTTACCAAAGTCTATTACATCTGGGTCATCCATGTCCTATGGACACGCTTCTAGCTTAAAATCATTTTTACCCTGGTTTTTTTATGTTGCCTGCTACGAAGTAGCTGCGACATATAGGGATCACTTCTCCGTGTCTGTCTGTCACAAAACTTGTCTGGACTACTCCTCAGAAACTACTGGTGCGATTTCATCCAAACTTTACAGAAATGATCGGTACCAAGTCTAGTTGTGCATATCGTCAGCATTTTCCAGTTCAATTATTTTTGTCAGAGTTTTATGCCATTTTATGATTTTTATTTTTAAAGTTTGTCCGGACAAGTCTCATCATACTAATGCAATTTGAATGAAATTTTACAGGACTGATCAGTACCTCAAGTACTTGCTCATATCTAACGGGTTTTTCGGTTGAATGATTTTTGGCTGAGTTGCCTTGAATGGAAAAAGGCGTTTTGGCCAAATAATGAATTTTGTGTTACAGGCTTCACAGTAGCTGCGACATGCTAAAAAGTAGCCATAACATATAGAGATCACTTCCCCATCATCTGTCTGTCTGTCTGTCCATCACAAAACTTGTCCGGACCACTCCCCTTGAATTATTTTTGGCTGAGTTATGGCCCTTGCATAAAAAATGTGTTTTAGCCTACAAACTGTCCAATCACCTCAATACTACTGTTTAATTGGCTATCATCAGCAACACGTGATCACTAATCGCCCTTGTTTAGGTACCAAATTCAACACCAACTTGAATTCTTGTGAAAATCAGTGCCCATAAATTTGGTCATTTTTGAAATACTGGTACCTAATCAATCAACACTACATGGAATAAAGCAATGGAGGCAAAAATGGCATGATGGTTCCATGCAAGCCCTTGGCATAAATGGATTAAAAAGAAAGAAGTTGGGTCTTATTGCTCAGCCTGTAAATCTGCAACCAGGGGCAAGGATGGAACTTGTGCTGTTAGGTTTGTCTTGGGTCTATGAAATGATTCCAACAGTATTTCAGTCCAGATAGCAGTTGCATTAAGCATTTTAAAAGTATCTACTTTGAGGACCCCTTTCATCCAGAACTGCCAACTGGCTTGAAATGGACCGTTTGTGGGAGGTGTAAATGATTTCAGTCTACTTTGCACTGACCTAATGCAAGTAACAGCACTGAGCAGATAGCTTTGGATGGTACTGAAGGGTACCTGTATAAAGGTTTACTTTATTAATCTCATACGGAACTCTATATAATTTTTTTCATAAGCAAGAACTTACCTCATCTTTAGACCTTGACCCTGACCCTCAGCATGTTAATTTTCCATTCAAATTGAAGCTATCCATCAACTCTTTTTTTTTTAAAAACACTGGTCTATTACTAGATCATGTGTTTATTTCCTCCATGTAGGTAAATCAAAACTGTTTTTTAATAAACCTAGAGTTGAACAATACATTTTAACCAACGTACATTCAGTGAGGAAAAAGGGTCGCCTTTGTTTGTTCAGGTGGCCAATATGAGAAAAACTAACTGGGAACAGTATTGGTGGATGAGAGGGGATAAATCTCATGGCGGTTATTCCTGTATTACAAGTGTGTGTTACCACTAGACCACAGATCTGCCCTTAAATATAAACAAGCATTTTATCATATTTTTACTTAATAACGCAGTTTTTTACCCCCATTTGACCCAGTTTTGAACTTGGATATCATGCATTCTAACCCAGTTTCATGAATATTAAATCTAATTGTGGTATGTTAAGGGCAAAAACATTTGTTGAAGATGCATGATTGGTACAGAAGAAGTAAACATCTGTTCTCAAGTAAGTAATAAAATTAAAATTTATGGGGTCATAGCTCTTTTAACCTCCTTAAAATATGATAATCTGATGAGGCATTATTGGGGAGAGGAAGACTGGAAAAGGCAAAAGCAGACAGATGGATGGCATAGTCAAACATAATGTTCCTCCCCAAATAGGAAAGAAAAAACAGATTTGAAAGCCTTTATTTGCACTGACAAAAATTACAAAGGCAAGATAGTACTGACTTTAAAATTTTATTTACATGTTATAACGTGTTGAGACCCAACTTCACAATTTATCTGAAAAACCCCTTGACTGAGAAGAATCTCTTCATAAATATGGTGACCACATAACTTAACTGAATCAGACATTTGACATCCTTCCAATTCTGAATCTACTTAAAACATTCCGTGTATAAGCTACTCTGTCATGATCAGGATTGGGTAATTCTCCAAACAAACACTTTCCATCAAGACATGGACGTCTTCTTTCAGGTTCCTTCCTTAGAACTCCAAATTTTAAGATTGTGTTGGTTTGTTTATAATTATGGGTCACTGCTTGTATTACATCTTGTGAACACTCTAATTGTACACAGAAATAACTGAAAACAAAAATGAATATGTTTCTTTTAAAAACGAGTTCTAGCATGTTGGGATCTGAGTGCGAAACTGGTCAAGTGTCTGCACCATAAGCTTTAAGTTCGAATCCAACTTGGGATTACAAACTTTTCCCCCACAGTTATTTGGAGGTTGTTCCACCATGACACAAACAGCTCTTAAGGTAGCACTTGTGGCATTCTTCAGCTTTTTAATAAATGCAGAAAACATTTGTATCATGTATTAAAAGGGGCAAAGATTCAATGAAAGAGTAGAAATGTAGGCTTTTAAAACCAGGCGGCCATGGTAAGCCAAGCCTGCTTCAGTAGGTAAATTTGCAATACACAAGCATGATAAGCTAAGAATGGTAAGTCTGAATCGAGGTTGGGGCTTGTATCTCCCTTCAGCTACTAAAACTTTTGACACTGCATGCCTTGTTTGTTTACAGACTTTCCAATGTCCCTGAACATTATTTCACAATTTTAATTTTATTATTTAATGCTGACGGCTATGTGGAAATAACTATCTTACTGCAGAAATTATAGTCTATGATTAAACATTTATCTCTTCTTAAAATTGGACATACCCTAAAACTAACCGATGATATAATGCGTAATTGTGTATTTCTTCGGACTTCTCTGTATAAATAAAAACAAATGATAATGCAAAGAAATGTGTTCATGTTTTTTCCCTTAAGGTATATGGAGAATTGCATAACAATTGTTTGCAAGAAAAGCGCTCATATTAAAGGGTTCAGAAACAACACACTGAGCAAAAATACATACTTTCCATATCTGTGATTAAGTCCATTAGTCCTTATCATGTGTGGTAACTCTCTCTGACCCAGATTTTCAACCTGCTTTATAAGACCGCCCTCTTTTAAAATCTCTTCACATACTCCTTTGACTGCATTCTTCAACTTTGTCTGTAATGAAAAGAAACTTAAACCACATGATATGTATATAATAAAAATATTTTTTCACTACTGCTCTTTCTCACATTAAAACTGCTTATTCTGAATACTTTGAGAAAATCCTTTCATGTCTGGAAAGATAAAAGAATACTCCTTTCACATTCTTAAATTTTAGGTCCCATCCAATCAGTCTGACATGTTGGAAGTACCAGCCTGATTATGCTTCTTCACCAAGTAAGTCATGCAACATGCATATGTAACATCTGGTTCATGAATTTCATCAAAAATAATTTGGACTTTATATATATACCCTGATTACCTATAAACAGTGATTACTGGGTCAAAGAGCATATGATAAGCTCTAAATAAAACATCTGATGTCATATATTTTGTGTTGGTACTGGTTGCCCTTATGACTGATGCCATCTGAAAAGTTTTGTCATGTTGTAAGACTGCTTCAGACTTGTTAAGTGTACGGGAATTATCAGTTCCAAACTCAATGAATACAGCACAAAAACCTACGTTTAACATAAGATTAAACACAATTGCTAGTCATGCACAATAATACCTCATCGCGAATCAATATGACATTAACATCTTGCGAGGCAGACAAAGGTTTAATCTCTTTAAACAATTAAAAGTTCAGTAAGTAGTACTTAAACAAAAAATAAACAATAAATTAAATTACTCTTGACGATAAGGATCTTATAATTAAAGCAATTTCATAAGGTGGCATTTTTGTAATGTCCTTCAGGTTTAAATTCACTAAATCGTAACTTTGATGAAGAGTTACTTCTCTTTAATAATGCCATCGACTGATTTCTTAATAATGGTATTTGATTTGTATGTTCGGCATGTCAAATAGTTTTACTTATAAAATACTGGCAATTGTTCATTTATTGGTATATTTTTGTTCCTAACGACCTGATAAACTATGTGCTCGATTATTTTGCATGTAATCAAACTCACCTTATTGGGAACTTTGTGTCACATATGTGATAAAAATTATGACGTTAATAACTTTACCACAATGACGTAACCCGTAACCAAATAAGCTTGATCACCCGCAAAGATATTTCTAAAGTGTATTATTGTCATACAAGCGCATATTTGAATTCACCTTCTAATATACTCCCCATGAAACCAGTACTTTGAATATTAAATATGTAATAGTAGCTATTGTGAAACAGATGCTAAATTCAAATACGCCTCGAAAACTTGCAAGAATGTCATACGAGTCTTTTTCATTCCAGTTTTGTCTGATAAAAATCTGTTTTTGTTGGGCTGTCTTTACGGTTACATACTAAATTAAGGTCCCGTTGGCCTTTGTTGCACGAAGATTTTCTGATGCACGGGCCATAAACTAGGCTAGAACTCATTTTATTGTTGCATCTTTAAAAATTTATATACTGCAGCTGGAATTGATATAATTTGTAAAAGAAGGTAATTATTTATAATACTATAACTTGTAGATTTGTCAGTAAAAACTATACTTGACTTATGCTAATATCCATGTTGTACAGTGAACCGACAATAAGTATTGTATTGTATTGCATGTATCGTATCGTATCGTATCGTATCGTATCGTATCGTATTGTATTGCATTGGACCGCACTGCACCTGCACTGTAGTGCAGTTGCGCTGCACTGCATTGTACGGTACCGTACCACATTGCAATGTATATTACTTATACAGTTTTGAAACTTATAAATTCTAATGGGTATCCTATACAGTAGGTTTGTTTCATTTAAAAAAGTGAAAATGTGTGTCAACCCCTAAAACCACATCTAAAAAAATGTATACCTGTTTTTCAACAATTAATGTTTTCATTGTTTTCATATTTAATTAGTTGCATCTAAATGACACAAAAAGGTTAAGAAATAGCTGCATGTGTCTGAAGGCAGGAAATGCGAATATTTCGATTTTAATAAAGTCTAGTTTTAAAAAATCTTTAGTAGCATAAATTCACGCTGAGTACAGTAAAAAAACTAACAGACTCTTATCAATGTACGAAAAACATTTCAGGATGTAATTTTCTTCACCTTGTGTAGCTGTTTTACACTCGATTCAGGAATTCCTGACATATACTTTATATCCGTTTGCAGAGCCTCTGTTGCGCAAACAGCCATCTTTTCGTAATTAGACGCGATTATTTAATCATAACGTCAAAATGGCGTCAGCATTAGTCCTACATATGAAACATCAATAAATTACTTCAGCCTTACAGATGTCTTCTTTTTCAGCTACTTATAAAGTGTTCTAGGCAATGCTTTATTTCTAAAAGAAGAAGATGAAGAAACCTAAAAATCTGCAGTGAGGACAAAACGGTACGTTAACATCTGCTGTATTATCTTAAGCTCTAGTATATGCACCATAACGCATAATTTTGCAGTACAAGACAAAAGTTTAATAACATGTTATTTAAGGGCAGGAAACTGTGTTTGTTTTAAAAAGAGGCTTTTATTTTTCGCTCTGACATGCCTGCCTCTTTTCGAGAAAACAGAAATGCGTGTGTAAAGTATTACATTTTAGAAAGAATGTAAAGTGTACACCAAACATTATTAATATACACCCAAAAATAATACTGTGGAAAATAATATTCTTTATATGCCACACGATAACATCAGATGCTGGGAATTTTGTATGCTTTTGGTTGTTTTTGATTATAAGAATGTGTATTTAACTTTTATATTTTTTAAAAGAAGTTGCCAATAAAACTGTTCTATAATTATGCTTCTAAACAAATATCCCAGTTTTTGCTGGGGAAAAACCGCGGCTTTATGTGCGTTAGCGCTTTTATTACATCTGCTTCACCAGTTGCAGTATTTAGATGAAAAAAAAAAAAAAACACAGAATTTACAAAATATAATTGTTGGTATATAAGGGTCAGCAAATACCTTGTCAGAGCATTTTAAAAAACTGGAAGATAATGAAGAGTGTGTCTTTATCTGCTTAGAACCCACTCTTGCCGAAAACTCAGAACAAGACACCACCAACAACTATATAGTGGACATATGTGGGATTTTGTCGGAAACAGCATTCACTCTGAATTTAGCAAGGTTTTGATTGTTCTACATTTAGTTATTTATATCACTCTTATATAGTTTCACAGTCAAAGACCTGAAATACCGAAGACTTATTAGTTGTGCAAATGTCATAAGATTTAAGGCTTGTAAAATGCATCATGCAGCAGGGCTTGAAAATATTTACATAATTATATACCTTACTTATCAAAACAGGGCCAGTCCTTTTGCAACGGTGAAAGCTCATGTGTCGTTAGAAATGTATGGTACTGATCAGAATAACTGCATCCTGATTAACTTCAGATTTTTATTTTGCACGGAAATGGTTAGTTTATGATACGATAGTGATTTCTACTGGTTATATAGTAGTTTGGGGAAAAAATATTGACGCGTCTTATGATAAGATGTATCCCATTGCCCCATAGTCCTAATATGTGGTATTTTAGGTTTTCGAAAAAAATATGGGTGTAGTATATGATATCAGATTACAGAACCTTGGCTGACTTAAACTACGTAATATCTTAATTGAACTTCATTATGATTTTAGTTCACAAACGTCAGTTGATTGATAGTTTTGAGTTTCAAAGCAAGGTAGCTAGGTTTTACTTGAAAATCATTATCAATAATCAACTACGTCCTGTTTAAAAAAAATAATTCTCAAATATCCCAAATGATCAATGAAGACTGTTATGATTTGAATAATCTCGTGCTTAATTGGCAAGTACACTTCATTACTTTTTACTTGTGCTATTTTTTTTACATATCTACTTACAGTTTTCTGTAAAAAAAGAAGACGGATGAGGACTTTGGATATGACTATTTTTCGTATCTAAATTTTGGAAATGAATAAAAGTTAAACAGGTAAATTTCGAAACTACATTTTGTAAATATATCCCCAATAAATATGTAACACTAACAATAACTGATTATACCCTACTTTTTCCCTTAGGACGTGGCAAAATCCCAAAAATACTAGATAAACATTTATTTCTCTTCAATAATTGAAATAAAGGCAACGGGTCGTAAGCTGAAATAGTTTTTATACGAGCTAGACAGGTAATATACGCAAAAAATCCCGTCTAGGATCGGCACCCATTGCGGAAAGACGTCGCGCATAGGGTAAAAAGTAACAGCGAAATAGACAACAATTTAGCTATAAAAATTCAGCCAGAATCCTCATGAAGTAAGCTCAGAATGAACTTGGGAAAATCAGACTTTAAACCTGATGACAAAAAGTAAAACTAAAGCAAAGCAGATTTTTCAATAGCACAATTTCGCAACGAACTCTAAAAGTAATTGCTTTGGCTGTTTTTCATTTTAACTTTACAGGTCGAGCAAATTAGACTGTCCATTTATCAGTTTTCAAAGAAATGTTGGGCTTGGCTAAAGTCTTTAGATGCAAACTTTAAACAATTCTACCATGTTTGCTATGAATCAACCTATTTGAATGTTAGTTACGAAATGGTTTGAGTACAAAATTGTGCCGTGTGCAAACTGGTCCATAGACTGGTCGCCTATTCGTCTCTTTCTCTTTGGAAATTACGGAAGGGAACCAGTCTAACTGGTCCACCGGTTGTGGTAAGAGGCAATCCATTACATTTTAATAGGACTTTTCGTTACTTTTACTCCACGCATACTTACTTCCCTTTACATACATGTAACTGTATCATAAGGGAAGTAACCTCTACTTAGTATTTGTGTATAGAGTCCAATTGTACGCATATATTGATGATGTAAAAGCTTTTCTGGATTGTGTAACTGTTAAACGGGTTGCAAAAACCCGACTGGAAAGCATTAGAAGCAATTGATATCCAAACAGGATTGAACGATGTCGGCACCTAAAATAGTTGGAAAGTGCGTTTTGAAGGGAGACGAGGGAGTGTCAGGTACAATTACACTTTCACAAGAGGTAATTAACTGTTCTTATGTACATTTTTCATCGTTTCACTTCGCTACCATTTTGTTGTCTAGACTTCAGGGTCATTTTCACGGACTTCGCGTCCGGAATTAGATTCTTCATAGTCTGCATACCTTGTCATGCCGTTTCTTTTTTCTCAGCGAATTAAAATTTTTATTATGTATTTTGTTATAATAAACCAGTAGCTTATGACAAGGCTTTGAAGTTATTTAGTCAAGTGCCAACAAAAAAAAAAGACAAAAACGAATCTTGCTTGCGTTTTCAAGTGACCCTCTATAAATGTGTTGGCATAAGTTTCAGGTTTCATTTTTCTTCGGATCAAGTCTGCTTTGTAAATCAGTCATGTGTTTAAAGAAAATGATTTTGAAAGCAAAAAAGGGCAAACATTTGAGTTATTAACACTACCTAAGAAATTTGAAGTTAACTTTTACAGTTTCTAATAATACAGTAGGATAAACCATATATGAAAATGAAACTTGTTGGGACTTTCAAGTACCTGGGCTCTCCTACTTGGAATAACTAATGACTTATATATTTAAATCTAAGTTTCAGTTTCATGTTCCAGTTTTCCTGATGTAATTCAAGTCTGCTTTGCCACTCTGTCTTATGTTTAAAAAAAAAATTATATTATTGAACATGTGCTAAAAAAGGCAAACATTTGAGTTTTTAAAAATGGCCAAAAAATTTGAAGTTACCTTGTGCAATTTATAATAATAGGATAAACCATTTATGAAAATGAAACTAATTGGGACTTTCAAGTGCTTCAGATAGCCTACTTGGAATAACTAATGACTTATGTGTTAATCTAAATTTCGGTTTCATGTTCCATTTTTCTTCAGAACATTCAAGTCTGCCTTACAACTCAATCATGTGTTTATAAATATTGATATGATTAAAAAGGTGCAAAAAAAGGCAAACAACTGAGTTATCAACAATGACCAAGAACTTTAATGTTACCTTGTACAATTTATAAACAATTTATGAAAATGAAACTTGTTGAATTTTTGAGTAGTCAGCTATCCTATTTGGAATATTTAATGACTTATGTTTTAAATTAAGTTTCAATTTCTTGTTTCATGTTTTCCTAGAACATTCTAAACACTCGCCTTCTTGTAACTCAATCCTGTATTTAAAAAATCTCGAAATTATTGAAAATGTACAAGAAAGGGGACTAACAACTGTGAATTTGAGGTTAAGATTATGTATTCAAGGGGATATGATAGAGTGTATCTGTTAGAAAAATACTTACAAGAAAATATGATTATAACCTTAAAAATAACATAGAAAACGGACAGTTTTGATAAATTTATACTGGTGTAATTTTGATAAATTTATACTTGTGTAATTTTGATAAATTTATACTGGTGTAATTTTGATAGATTTATACTGGTGTAATCTGAATATTTATTTCAACTATGAAGCTAAAGTTACAATAAGTTATGTTAAGACCTAACCAAGAGGACCAAGGATGCAGCAGCTTAGGGTGAGCTATTTTGATAATGTTCCATCAGTCATCTGGCGTCCACCACCTGCTTTTTACAATAACTCCTCTGAAACCACTTGTCAGAGTTAATGAAACTTTGTAAGGATGTTAGTCCATAAAACTCTACCATTGAAAGTTGTTGAGAGAATCCCACTCCATGCAGAAATCTGGTTGCTATGGCAACTGATATAAAATTAAAAAATAAAGTCTTCCTGTCTCAAACCACCAGCCCAAGAGCTTTAATATTTGGTGTGTAGATTTGTCAAGTAGACAGATTATGTTACTTTGGTCACTACTTGTCCCACCCCAGGGGTCGTTGTTTTACATAGACATACTGAAGAAAAACTTTGAAAATCTTCCCCAAGACCTTGGGTCTAGATATTTAGTGTGTATCATTGCCTAATAAATTTCTACCATAATTGAGCAAATAAGGCCCCTTGGATCACTATTAGCCCCACCCCAGGGGTCATTCTTTATTATATTCTGTTAAAACATAAGAAAAACTTTAAAAATCTTCTTGTCTGAAACTGAAGGACCTGGAGTCTAGATATAAAGTACATGTATCTCTTCCAAGATTATTGGCTCATTCACTTGGCTTTACACTTAATTTTGGGAGTCACTTATTTTTACAAAGACTTCAGTAGGAAAAAATTTAAAAATCTTTTAAAATCCAAAGTTGTTCATATTATGGCCCCTGTGTCAAAAGTGACCCTGTGGATCAGTAAGTTGTCTTATGTAAGATTTGTTTAAAGTAAAGGCTGAGAGCTAGATATTTGGAAAACAGCACAATATAGTGGTTCTGTATCAAAGTTCTTCTTTTAAACCATGTCCCCAGGGTCAATAATGACCATGCCCTGGGGTTCAGTAGTTTCTTGCAAATTTGATCTAACAGACATGTGTTTAAATCTCATGGGGACTTTGATTTTTTTTTTCTGCATGGTATCTTTCTGTTACAGTCAGATCATTTACAATATTTTTAAAGTCACAACACACTCTATGTAATAAAGAAAATGTATGTTTACTCAAAAAAGGTAATTTAATACTTTTTTATAGGCACCTGATGGGCCAGTGTCAGTAAAAGGAGAAATAACTGGTTTGAGTGCAGGTGACCATGGATTCCATGTTCATGAATTTGGTGACAACAGTAATGGTATGTTATCATTTCAATTCTTACACCTTGAACTTTAGTCTGTCCAGGCACTGTGCTCTGTGGTAATTTTGTTTTAACTGTGTTGGTGACACCAATAACTTCAGTGTTATTATAATTTTTAGCAATGGCCTAAATTAACCGGAGCTGAGCAAGTTATTGACGTCGGCAGATGAAACATTTTCGGCGAAGTTGATATCGCTTTGATGTTTCATAAAGGCGAAGTCAAGGAGTTTTGGGCGACGATTTCGCCCATTTCGCCCTCTCGTGAGAGCCCTGGGCCTTTTTCCTGAAATATGACTGAATCTTCATGAAACTTGGTCAGAATGCTTTTATTACCTGTAAGATGAGTTTTTAACTAGGACATGTTTGGTCAAAACTAGGTCACAAGATTAGATCAGTGGAAAACATTGCAAGCTTTTACTGTATTGGCCAGTCTTCATGAAACTTGTCAGGTTCTTTGTTTTGATTATTATATAAGATGAATTATAAGCTCAGTCATTTGGGGTCAGAAACTAGGTCATATTATGACTGATAAGCACTGAAAAATATTGTGAAAACTCAAGGGGTCACATTTTTTACCAGTCTTCATGGAACTTGGTAAGAATCATTTCTGGGATAAATTTTTGGTCAAAAAGGACTGCAATTGCATATCAGTAGAGAACTTTGTGAACAGTCACATTTATTGGTCTTCTTGAAACCTAGTCAGAATGTTTGTAATGATGAGCTGTTAAAAAAACTGGATCAAAAACCAGGCCAGTAGCTTTAAAGAAAAGCTTTGGACCTTCCAACTCAGAATAATTGTCTTGATGATTTTTTTGCCAAGATTCATACCAAGATTCCTAAAAATCAAATCAAGCATATTGGCCCACTTTCTTATACATTAAATGCTTTTTTTTGCAGGATGCACAAGTGCAGGTCCCCATTTCAATCCATTAGGTAAAGAACATGGAGCTCCTACAGATGGCCCAGATGGAAGGTAACTTCTTATGAAAATTAGTCATTTATAGCTCACATTGCCTTTGTCTGTATTGTGTGATCTGTCAACAGTGTGCATCTAATGACATCTTCTAAACCACTTGGGTAGAATGAATGAAACTTGCCACAGAATTATGTTCCTTGCATGAAGCTGTACCAAATTATTTAAAGAATTCCATTCTGTTTGCTATGGCAACTAGATAGAAAATTTTAAAAATATTCTTGTCTCAAGTCACAAGATCCAGACCACAGATTTTTGGTGCGTAGCATTTTCCAGGGGACTTCCACCAAGATTGTTCAAGTTATGTCCCTGAGGTCCTACCAACACTGCCCAAGAAATCTCATGCTTAACATAGGAGTGTAAATAAACATCTTTAGACATCTCACCCTGAGCAGATGTTCAGGGAGCTATTGTGATCACCCTGTGTCTGTCTTCTGGCGTCTGTCATCTGTTGTCAACATTTTACTTTAAGTGACATCTCCTCCTAAACCTCAAGGCTATTTTTAACGAAACTTGATAGAAATGTCCTTATATTGCCCTTTTATAAAATTGCTCAAACTGTTTTGCTCCATTGCACAAAAAGGCTGCAAAAGCTAAAAATAAAAAAAAAATTAAAATAACATCCCCTAAATGGTAAGGTAACTCTCCACCAAATTTCACAGAAATGTTCCTTAAGTAGCGCTCTATTAAAATTGTCAAAAAGGTTCTGCTCCATTGAACAAAAAGGCCACCCGAGCTGAAAATAGATTTTGACAGAAATGTTCCTTAAACTGCCCTCAGACTGTTTTGCTCCATTGCACATAAGGGCTGCAATAGCTTAAAGATAGAACACAATTCAAAGATCTCCATCTAAAGGGCAAGGTGATTTTCTACCAAATTTGACAGAAATGTTCCTTACACAGCTTTCTTTTAAAATTGCTCAGATTTTCTGCTCCATTGCACAAAATTGCCACCAGAGCTAAAAATAGATTTTCCTCAATATTTGGCCTCAAATGACATCTCCACATAAGCTGCTAGATTAAAATTGCCTTGGCCTTAAATGACATCTCCTCACAAGCTGCTAGCTCAAAATTGCCTCTGCCCTATGGGTTTTATTTGTATAAGTTATGAGATCTTTGAAAATCTTCAGTTAGAAAATGTAATACTGCGTTTAATGCTTTCTTAACAGCAGACCCACAGCCAAAATACTCAGATGAGTGATCCAGGGCATTCATTGCCCTCTTGTTGATATAGACCTACCCATAAAATTTAAAATAAACAAATAATATATTATAAAGAGAAAAAAACTCTTAGTAATACCTGAAACAATAAGCCCAGAGCTCTGAAATTTGATATGTAGAATGTGTTGGCCCTTTACCAAGATTGTTTAAACTTTATCCCTTCAATTACTATTAACTGCTCAGTTTAGGATGTGAGTCACATTTTCATTTTGTAGATTAGAAATACATAGATAAACATTTTAAGTAAAAATGTCTGAAACATAAGGGCCAGCAGAGCTCTGAAATTTGTTTGTTTCAAAAAACATTTCAAATATTGCCCCTGTGGGTTCATTTTCAGTTAAATTCAATCATCGGATGGTTTACATAGCCTTACTGGAGGAACCGTAAGGCCGGGTGTTTTAAAATTTGGTGTGTGGCAATGGTTTTGTCTTTTTGTACCTGTACTGTTATGCATCTGGGGTCATTTTAGCTCCCCCCAGTTTGGGTTGAGGAGTGGTTGTCATAGGTTTTATGAACAAATATGTAGGAAAACTTTCAAAATCTTCTAGTCAGAAATGAAGCCTAATGCCTTGGTATTTAGCATGCATTGTCTGGTTCATCGTCTGTTTTGTTAAACTTGATGTTTAGAGCAGTTATACTCGGGTGAGTGAGTTAGGGCCATCATGGTCCTCTAGTTTGTTTTTGATGCTTTGTTCTCTTGACCCATTCATAAACTTACTGAACTTTTAGAAAAAGTCTGTTCAGATCTCTAAATTCAGCTGCTGCTTTTTATGTAACAAAAGTCATATTGAGTGGACTGTCCTAAAAGTATGTATAGTCAGTGGTTCTTTTTGTATGTATACTGCAGCCTTTAATCCTATGATTCAATTTTTGAGCATGAGAAAAGAATCTGTGATGTATTTTCAGACATGTTGGTGATCTTGGTAATGTAACAGCTGATGCTAATGGATGTAAGGTAGACATTACAGACAAGCTAATTTCACTGACAGGACCTCATTCCATCATTGGTAGAACTATTGTGGTAAGAATTGTCCAGATTGTTCTTTTTTTAATTGTTAAACTGCCACTTTGCAGTCCATAAAGACAAAGTTTGCTAGTGTCTGTCTGAATAATGTTGCCAGTTCCCTTGTGAATGAGCACGATGCAAAGATATGGCAGGCTTAACATCAGTAAAATATGCATGACCAACCTTCATGCAAACTAGATTTTCCACACATGAAGCCATTTGAATAATGTTTTTTATTCCAAGTATCTCATAATTTCATATCATGGACATAAGATTTTAACTGATTATTGATGTATGCCATGTCACCTGAGCGTTTCTTTTGCTTTAAGTTTACATAATTTAATAGTATTCATAATCATAGGTCATTTAACATTGCTTTGTATAATACAGAGATATTCGTGTATTTGTGTGATTCCCAACAAGTGCAAATAGTTCGCATATTGTACAGAACAATGTAAAATTATCTTTTTATTCTGTATCTACCTTTATTTTATGAATTCCTTTTATAGTAGATTACAGTTTGACAGAAGTTGTGAAATATATTCAAATTCCTAAAATACTGATTCTAATGTCAGACAGCTGTCCTGATTTCATATGGGTTCTCATTTAGTTATTAATGAAACAAAAAGCATGCACAGAGACTGCGTTTTTGCCTAACATCTAAAATGGAAAAATGCAGGAATTTTTGATCCAGTTACAGAATATATTGGATGGTCACATGATACAAATTGATTGCTCCACATGGATTCTAAAATTTAGCAGTAGAACAGTAACCTTCTTTTGAAGTTCTGCAAGATTCAGATAATTACAAGCATACAAAGCTGATAAACTGACAATGCTGGTACTGTTGTATGGTCACATTTACTGTCCAAATAAATCAGAATACTTGGAGGAAACACACAGCTGATTTGGTGACCAACTGCCATCTCATATACTCCCCAAGTTTGGAATTTAACCTAAATGGCATTGGTGAGAAGGATGAGAGCAAACCACCAAGTTTATCAGACAGCTGAAGGATATAGTTATAGTTAATCCTATTTAACATAATGTTTTGTATCATGTAATCTGCCTTTGAGAATCACTTCAGGGAATTCACTGGGTTTTTTTTTTCTCTGCTTCAGGTACATGCTGATGTAGACGACCTGGGCAAAGGAGGCCATGAATTGTCGAAAACTACCGGAAATGCTGGTGGAAGACTTGCCTGTGGTGTTATTGGAATCGCTAAAACTGAATAAATGTCATAGACAAAACAGAAAAAACAACTTTTAAATAATTTACTTGATATATACTCGTGTAAGCAGTACCACAGTAAAAAAAATATTAAGTCGCAACAGTAGTTTTCCCAGTTCGATCTGCCTGAACAATTTATTGTTAATTTAGGTAGGGGTTTTACCAGTAGTTTTATATTACAATAGTATTGCATAAGAATGCAAATATTGGGCATTGCTGACTTAGTTGTGTAACAAAGGTATATTGGGCATGCTTATATCAGCCCATGTACAACACTACCATGTCATTAATTGAAAGTCAACATTGATGGTTATGCAGTATGTGGACATGTTAATAATTTTGGTCCTTAATGTTTTAATACTTCAGGACATGTTCATCGTTATATTAATCTAATAAATGTTATAAGCTTTAAGTTAGATTCTTTCAGTTGTAAAATTACCAAAAAGATGCCACAAGTTAAACTTGACACATGCTTTACACAAATGCTGGTAAAAACCCTAATATGAAAGTGCTAAGAATTGTTGACTTCTTTTGTAAAACTGCCATTTTTGACAAAAGGATAAACATTTTATTGATGATACATTAAAACGGTAAATAGTACCTTGCCATATGTCTGTTTTTACTGTATTAAGATTATGAAGAATTCCTACAGTTGTCGATTTTTGTGTTGTTTTTTTTCCCCACACATTTAAAAAAAAAGAAAGAATTTTTGATACATAACATCATAATGTAATTTGTGTATGTTGGTTAATAGTTGACAGAAACTTTTCTTTAAAAGTTGGAGAAAATGCTCCCAATTATATTTAAAAGAATTACATACTGACCCCCCCCCCCCCCCCCCCCCCCCCCCCCCCTTAACAGTCATTTTAGTTCTGAAACAAAAAGCTAGACCTTTGAGGTTAAGTTTTAGGTCATTATTTTATTGCAGCCTCTTGTACGGGTAACTTACATGCAAAACTAGATTTTATTTGAATCCTGTAGGTTTATTTATTGTTGTGGGGTGGGGTCTGTGGTGATTTTTTAGTAGAACAGTAATACTTATGACTTTATGTGCTACTTAAAAGGTTGATTTTGATAATGATTTTGTAGTAAATATTTACAATCAGAACTTAGAAAATAAAAGTTTGTTCTTTCCTTTGTGTCAAAGTGTTATTGGTGATTTGCATGCAGCAACAGTTTACTTATAACACACACCTAAAATGGTATTTTAGGTCTATGCTCATAAGTTTCATTTAGCCAGAGTTTTAGCTAAAATTTCTGCAACTTACATTTTTGCTAGCATATACTGATTTATTTTATCAGCTTATTAGCTCACCTGAGCACAATGTGCTCGATGCAACATTTGTGATCACCCACGGCTTTAATTCACTTATTTGTGTTTTTTTTAAAATACCGGTATGAGCAGATAAATAATTCAGTAGCATTTCATGTCTCTGATGAATTTATTCACAAAACTAATCTTACTGGTTAAATAATGGATCATTATGACAACTTGAAACTAATCTTACTTGTTAAATACTTGATCATTATGACAACGTGAAACTAATCTTACTTGTTAAATAACTGATCATTATTACAACGTGAAACTAATCTTACTGGTTAAATACTTGATCATTACGACAACCTGAAATTAATCTTACTTGTTAAATAATTGATCATTATTACAACGTGAAACTAATCTTACTTCTTAAATACTTGATCATTATGAGAACGTGAAACTAATCTTCCTTGTTAAATACTTGATCATTATGACAATATTTGTTAAAAACTTGATTATTATGACAACGTGAAACTAATATGACTTGAATATACTTGATCATTATGACAATACTTGTTAAATACTTGATCATTATGACAACGAGAAACTAATCTTGTTAAAAAATTGATCATTATGACAACGTGAAAGTTATCTTACTTGTTAAATACTTGATCATTATGACAACGTGAAACTAATCTTACTCGTTAAATACTTGATCATTATGACAACGTGAAACTAATCTTACTTGTTAAATACTTGATCATTATGACATCATGAAACTAATCTTACTCGTTAAATACTTGATCATTATGACAACGTGAAACTAATCTTACTTGTTAAATACTTGATCATTATGACAACGTGAACCTAATCTTACTTGTTAAATACTTGATCATTATGACATCGTGAAACTAATCTTACTTGTTAAATACTTGATCATTATGAGAACGTGAAACTAATCTTCCTTGTTAAATACTTGATCGTTATGACAATATTTGTTAAATACTTGATCATAATGACAATGCGAAACTAATCTTACTTGTTAAGTAATTGAGCATTATGACAACGTAAAACTAATCTTACTTCTTAAACACTTGATCATTATGATAACATGAAACTAATCTTACTTGTTTAGTACTTGATCATTATGACAAAACTTGTTAAATACCTGATCATTATGACAACGTGAAACTAATCTAATACTTGTAAAGTAATTGATCATTATGACAACTTATAACCTTTTTTTTTCTGTCCAAATGACACAAATGTTCTAGATGTCACATCCCCATCTCCCTTCAAAGTCAGAAAAAGAAGCGGTAAAATCCTACATCAAAATCTTGCTTAATAAGCTGGGTATTCTCATTCTTGCAAATTACTTTGTGTCATTCGTAAAGTAACTACTGATACGCCTTAGCTGAAGTCAATCAGTTTTAAATATATTAATTGTCACATTTCTTTTCAATATCTAAGATTTATTTAAGAAAGAGTCTAAACTGTTTTTTGAGAGGAATTCTGGAGTGTAACCGTTCATTGTACTGGTTTTGTTTTTAGCTGATAATAATTATGACAGTCATAAGTGATTCCCTATGAGAACTTCAGCATAATAACATATTGTAGTACTTGATGTTTTAAAGCTTTTTTCGTGCCACAGGTTTTTATTATGCCAAGTACGTAGTTGGTGTGCACTTGACATTATACAAACAGACAGAAACCTAGAATTTCATATTTACTGTTCGACGCGTCTGTGGAATCTGTTGCTTACATATTGAAGTGAACAAATGCTCACCACTTGTTTATGGTAAGCTCAGAGGAAACCTACCTAGATAGATATGTAAGGATAATAAACTATTGATTGAAAATTAGAGTACAGAAAAATATCATTTAGAGAGCAGTTTAAAAGCTCTCTCTAGATGACTGTGACACCAGGGGTAGTAACTACTGGGTCTTGTACACTAAAGGCTGTTGGACGATAACTATTTCTGGCATGATCATGAGCATGTCTCTGGAATGGGATGCTTTCTGTATCTTGCAATAAAATAACTAATTTGCAGGGGGCATTGGTTGTACGGGCAACTGGTACCAACGGTAAATAAACTCAGATAGATAGATGGGTCAAATAATCGACACTTTCAAACAATGATGGTTTAGTCAGGTCGAACAGTCTCCGTCTTGTTTACAAACATGAAGATTTCAAAGGGGTATTTTGCTACCGATATTACAGATTCTATACCAAACTCTACTGAAAATATTAAAGCTGGCTGTGTATGAGTATTTTACTGCTGTAAATACAAACTGGTGGCTATACACGAAACAATGTACTGAGAATTAATGTCCATGTTTTTTATGCCCCCCACCCCCCCACCATCAAAGATGAGGGGACATATAGTTTTGCAAATGTCGGGTTGGTAGGTTGGTCAGGTGACACCTTGGTTTCAGATCAATATCTAGAGAACCCTTGGACCCACCTTCTCAGACTTTGTATGTAGGTTGGTCATGACAAGTAGATGACCCCTATAGTTTTTCAGGTCAAAGGTCAAGGTCACAGTGACCTTGAATAGAAAATGGTTTCTGATCAATAACTATAGAACGTTTGGTCCCAGGTTGTTGAAACTTAGTGTATAGGTTGGTCATGACCAGTAGATGACCCCAATAGTTTTTCACATCACCAGGTCAAGGTCACAGTGACCTTAAATAGCAAAACGGTTTCCCATCAGTAACTAAAGAACCCTTCGTCCCAGGTTGTTCAATCTTAGAGTGTAGGTTGGTCATGACCAATAGATGAACCTTAAAGTTTTTCAGGTCAAAGGTCAAGGACACAGTGACCTTGAAGTGCAAAACAGTCTCCAGTCAATAACTATAGGATCTTTGGTTTCAGGTTGTTCAGTCTTAGTGTGTAACTTGGTCATGACCAGTAGATGACCCTATAGTTTTTCAGATCAAAGGTCAAGGACACAGTGACCTTGAAAAGTAAAATGGTTTCCGATCAATAACTATAGAAGGCTTGGTTTCAGGTTTTTCATACTTAGTTTGTAGGTTGATCATGACTTGTAGATGACCCCTATAGTTCTTCAGGTCAAGGTCACAGTGACCTTGAAAAGCAAAATGGTTTCCGATCAATAACTATAGAAGGCTTGGTCTCAGGTTGTTCAAACTTAGTGTGTAGGATTGTCATGACAAGTGAATGACCCCTGTAGTTCTTTCAGGTCACCCGGTCAAAGGTCAAGTTCAGTGTGACACAGTGGCTTATCATAAGAAATATGGAAACCTGTTAAACTTTAGAAATAGGTATGACCTCCTCGTGCTTGGATAACGTCTTTGACACGGGTCTTGAAGCTGCGTATGAGCTTTTTGATGTCCCTTTTAGGTATGAGAAAACATTCCTCAGTAACAGCAGCAGCCAGCTCATTTCCGGTTGACGGCTGACGTTGTAGTGCGGAAACACGGCGCTGCAGCATGTCCCAGGCATGTTCTATTGGGTTCATATCTGGAGACCTAGCTGGCAATTCCATACGTTCAGTTCCTTGGCTGTCCAAGTACTGATTGACGATTCTCGCACGGTGAGATGTAGTATTGTCGTCCATTAACACGAATTCCTGACCGATTGCACCAGCATGTGGAATGACGAGAGGTCGGAGAATCTCGTCCATATAACGTCTAGCAATAACTGTGTCGTTAACAAACACGTGAAGGTCTGTACGCCCGTCGTAAGAAATGCCCGCCGAAACAATAACAGAGCCACTACCAAACTTGTCATGTTCGAATATGCAACACTCGCTGAAGCGCTCATTTCGCTGACACCATACACACCGACGTCCATCATGGAAGTCCAGGCAAAATTTGGACTCGTCGGTGAATACCACATTACAAAAGTGCCTGAGTTGCCAATTAACATGATCTCTCAAACTCTAGACGGGCCGCACGCTGTCCTGGCGTTAAAGGAGGACGTACCACAGGAAGGCGAGCACGTATAAATTAGCGTCGCGATATGTTTGTACGGAGATTCAAACACCGGAAGCAGTTTAGAAGTCTTTATTTAGAGCAACAGCCGAGTCAAACCTATGGCGTTTTGACAGGACAACGATGGCGCGGTCTTCCCGAGCAGATGTTGACCTTGGACGTCCACTCTGAGAACGTCTGGCGACGACGCCTCTGCCCAGTTACTTTTGCCAAAGTCGTTGGATTATACTTTGGCTAACACCATGCTCATAGGCCACCTCGCGCTGCGTTTGCCCAGACAACAGACGGCCGACTGCTCTGGCTGCCTCAGCCTCCGACATGTGTCTTCTTGGCATCAGAGATTCTTCACAATAATCAGTTCTATGGTGTAACAGATGATTCGAATAAAAAAAATCAAATAAAACCTGCTTATGTCACGTTGACTTTATTCTACACATTTGATTTTCACTTGATTTGGAGGGGTGGGTGTGTTTGCACGGACCTGCACGGGATAATTGAGCTGTTACGGGTAGATAAACACATATATACACAAGTACTGGTGTGTCTAAAGCAAAACACAATTTAACTTTTACATGAACATTTTTGCATTTAAAAAATCTATGAACCTAAGTCTTGACCCTTAATTTATTTTGTTAAGTGTATTTTTTTAATAATCTTTATGCTAATTCTTTGACATCTGACACCAAGATTTGCTTTTCTCCAATTGTCTGATGACGCTATTAAACCATTGCTTTCTTTTTGTTTTGCAAGTTCGTGATTGCGTAGAAAAGGTAATGAAGTGTCAAAAATTACTGACGTAGGTGTAAACCTTGCTTGTGGTATTATCGGAATCGCTAAATTAAGAAACGCAAGTAGTTTAGAGCTTTTTTCCTCTTGAAATGCTGACTTGCCGTGTTATGTGGCTTTTGACATGTGTTATTTTTTATTTATTTTATTTTTTTTGTCGTTACTCTTTGTCCAAATTGATATTTTGTTATTGGTCAAACACAGTGTTAAATCCATTAGTGATACAAAACGCCTGCTTATGAGGAAAAATAAAAACAAACCTGGGTGAATCAGTGCACTGCCTGATTTAGATGGCTCCGTATCTAATGGCAAGATCCCGTCCTCGGTGGCGTTGGGGTTAGCGCGTCTCGCTAAGAGAAAGCAGTTCGATCCCCGATCGGGACTGTCCCGATATAACCGAAATTGTTGAAAGGAACGTCAAGCATATACTCTTTGAAGATCTAGAGAAGTCAGTTGTTTAGGCCTATATCGTTTTAGACCAGGTCTTCCAATTACGGTATTTTGGGACTCGAGTATTTCCATACGCAGCATTTTGTTATTTCCTAGATTGCTTTAAATTAAGATTTCAAACCTTGGTCAAACATTTTCCCAGAAGAGTTTGCTACAACAGTAGTTTAATTCTCGTTTTTGTTTATCCTTTGCCTAAAGAAATTCCACTTTGTACTTCCATGAAGAGAAGAGTCATGAAATAATTCCCCACATTTTGCGGTGTATTTCAGAAAAAGAATATACTTCCATACCAGTGGAGACTTGACATGATTTTTTTATTTTTTTTTTATTTTGCAAGATGGATTAGCAGAGGTTGATGTGAATGTTGCGTGATAGAGGAGTAATGCAGTGGCGACCAAACATTCAATTTGTCAAGTTTGACTGCATTTATTACGATAATTCCTGTACGCCCTTGTGTATTTTATTCTTAGTTTTTTAGATTGTCTCTTACAAGACATATGGTAGAGAGTTATGATGTTAAAAGGAACACTTCAAAAATACATTGTTCTCTTAAAAGGTTAGTAACAAAATCAACATTCAAAGATCCATGAAATCAAGTGTTTTTAATTGCAATGAAAACGTATTAAAGAATTAAGGTGATCTATAGGCTTTTGTTACTGGATAGAAATGTCTATGATTTTGAAATTTGAATTGATATCTTGGTGCAGTGACATTATGTTCTGGTTAAGTTTATTTCAAGACCACTGCTGTAAAAACATTATATTGTTCCCGGCAGTTGGTCGGTCGGTCGACAATGGTCAAGCACAATGAGAGGAAGTGCATTGTACAGGAGCTATAACTCCATCTTCACTATTTGCTCAGTTATTGCTCTTTGTTGGTTTTTCCTTGTCCGCAGCATAACTTGAAAATTAATGGTTGGAATTCAGTGCAACTTCATACAATGGTCAACTACAGTGAAAGGAAATGCAGTGAACAAGAACCACAACTATCTTTAATTGCCCAAAACCATTATTCTATTTCAATTCTTTTACAAAATGTTCTCTTACTAATAACTTCCTTAGTTCCGAAGCAGCCTTGCGGGTGTATTAATCACATTTAGTGATAGCTTTAGTTAAAATTTGTGATAACGAGCAGATTAAACCTCTTGTATTTTTTTCTGTCATTTTTTTTTTTTTTACATAATTTCCTTCCGATTTCATTTCTTTTCTATGTCTTATTCAAGTATCTATCTTATTTGATTGACAAAACCTAACTCTTTCCGTCATGAAACAGCATTGATTTATGATATTCTGGTTTCTCCTTTGTCAGTCCTTGGAAATGCGACAGGATTGGTGACTTTACCTGATGGTTTCAGTGCGACAATATTCTCTGTACAGTAATTGATTTATCCATTCCCTGTCGTGGGTTTAGCAATCTCGCGTTGCTATCATTAAATCCAATACGCCATATTGATTTTTCCCAGAATGCTTCGGATTTTATAGATGGTACACACGCTGGACAACTGATAGAGAATTTCTTACCATTTTTCCCATACATCTGGTAAGTAATTTACAGTATTAATTTGCTAAATTGTTTAATATTTGTAATGCTGGTGAAAATCTTTTACCTTAGCATAATTATTGAGAGTTATAAGAAGAGTGTTGAAGACTTCTTTTAGCAATCAAAACATCTTATCAGATTGATCACTGTATTAGCATATTTAATTGGATTCCTGTTATAATATGTGGGAGAAAATGTCAGAAAGCAGGAATTACGTAGTTGCGTCTATCTGACAAATATATGAACAAAATGCTAGTTTTGAAAAGATTGGCTGTAGATAATATACATTATACATATAAATGACATTTTATTCTAGTTAAATTATATGTGGCCATGAGTGAACATAATCTTACAATAAATTTACTAAATGTCAAAAGCTATGATTCAGAAGATGGGAAAATTAAACGTTTAGATAGAGCCTGGTTATATGTGAGTGCATGCAACGCTAACATAAGATAACCATATAGCTGCTTCAGACCTCTTGTGTATGTTTTTGTTATGTCTGTATAAGAAGAAGAAGCAGATTTTCTTTTGCAGTTTTACTAGAATATTTGAGACCGCCGAAAGGAGACGTTTTACATATCTGTGTTGTTGAGAATAAAGAGTTTATTCAAAGGACAACACTGATGTCTATTCAGATCAGTATATACATTTCTGTTATGTTTTGGCGCTTCACACCACCAGTTTTTTTTCTCGTTTTAAATACTATTGTATATAAGTTCACGGGAAGGATTACTTAAAATAATAAAAACTAACATTTATACCTGCAACTTGCTAATGTAAAAGAAAACTAGAAATACTTCTTAAATTTCTTTTAGCTTTGTACAAAAGTGTTTAGGTCATTAGAATTTTCAGCTAGTAGATTGATTGAAATTATTATCTCACCAATCTGTAATTACACCAATCGGATGCAGTATGCTCGTTAAAACAGCTTTTATATATTCCCGTTCCATGTAATTTCCGTGTAAAATGATTTTTTCTCTCTCATTGTCTCGGCTTTAATGGTTTCACAGCCAGTAAAACACTCGTGAAAATTCCTAAATATAGTATCATAATTAATTCCTTTTTTAACGTGTCTGTTAATCAAGTAATTAAAAAAACATTTGTTGTTGCAGTTTGGATTTAAGGAGAAATGCATTCAGTTTAAGGGTATTCGGTTTCTCGGGTAGGCTTTACATAAAGAATCAGATTTGTAGACGAAGAGCCGCGTTTATCTGTTAAGCTTCAGATTTCAGATATGGCTTTTGATTTAAGGTAGAGCGACTGTAAAAAACTCCCGCCATTTCTTCGAAGTTGATATTTATAAGTACGTGTACTTTACCTATTTACAAATTTACAGAAAGAAAGTTATTGATATTAAATAGTATTATTTCACACCTTATAAATGTAACAAATGGTCTTCCAGCATGTACCATGTGATCATCTAGTGTAATCATTATTGGATCTAATCTTATCAGTTAGTCTCGTTTTCATTTTCCGAGTCCAAAAAATCCATATCAATCTGAAATGTACTAATTCAAGCCTCTTTTTCATTTTCCGAATCCAAAATATCCATATCAAATCCATATTGGTCTCAAAGAAACTCTGCCTGTTGCTCTTGTATCAGTTACCTCTCTTGCAAATTCGAGACGCTTTTTAAAGTTCTGTATCCCCAAGTGCCTTATTACCTTGACTGTAAGAGTGTTTTCTTTAATGTGTTTTCTGCTTGAAAAATGGTGGTGTGAAAAAGTTCATTATACATTGTTGAGCATAATACTGATTCACTTGGACTCATACATGGCTACAAAACCTATATTGGACTCGGCTAGCGTCTCGTACAATATAAGTTTTACAGCTTTGCTTCGTCTAATAGAATTCTGTATTGTACTCAACAATGTATAATAAACCCATAATATTGTATCTTTATTATGTAAGGAGACCTCTCAATACTGTTTGTAGCCTATTGCAATGTTTATCATAGATTTTTCTTTGACTTGGAACTTTGAAAATGAAAGTGTGCACTAAATTTCAACACGACATCTGTCAATTTTAGCCTCTAGTTGCATTCAGTAATATTAGTAGTTTCAAACTGTATTACTCTTTATAGCTAAATAATACTTCTTACATTCATACCAGTCATTTAAACATTAAATGTTTTAAAATTGGCAAGTGAATCCTTCAGCTTTAAAACTTGTAACAATATAATGGCTAAAATAAGGAGAAAAAACTGTTGAAAATATGAGTCATACATTTTACATTTTTGTAAATTTTCCAAAAACTACACGGTAAATTTTTTTTATCTTCTGTATTTAAGCTGGATATAGTTTATCTGTTAAAAATATGTCCTAAATATTAAACTAATAATCATATTTTTAATTTTCTGACTCTTTGTTTTCTCTAAAACCAATTTTTACACTGCTCAAACCATTTGGATTTTTTGCACTCTTCCACAGATTAACAGAATATGGAAGGTTGTTGTCTACAAAGAAAGATTTATTTTCTCTATTTTCAAGTTTTGACACCTTTAATGCATCTGTAGACACCAGTATTGTATTGGTATTTGGAAATTTGGGTGAAATATGGGACTTTGTTATATCCAAGGGTGTCAAATAAACTGAACAGAAGATGAGCTGTGGGGTTGTTTAAAAAAGTCGCTTATTTCTCTAAAAAGTATGGAAAGCCAACCTAAAAATTTGCAGGTAGATCAGTGAAATGATGCAGATTATGAAAATAAAATGTTAGATAACATCTGGAAAGGTGCTCATTACAGGTGCGCTACCTTAAAACTGTCATCTCATATTAGTTAAAATCAAAAACGTTTCTGTGAATTGATTGAAATTTTTAAACAAGCAGACAATGAGGTTTTAGATTTAAAGCAATCTAGCGATATGACCATAATTAAAAAAAAGACTATGATATGTCCATAGATTAAAAAAACAAGCTTATCATATGTCCATAGATAAAAACCAAACGTATTATATGTCCATAGATTTTTTTAAAGCATATGGTGTGTCCATAGATTTAAAACAAACCTATGATGTGTCCATAGATTTAAAACAAACCTGTGATATGTCCATAGATTAAAAACAACTCCATGATATGTCCATAGAAACAAAACCTATGGTATGTCCATAGATTAAAAACAAACCTATCATATGTCCATAGATTAAAACCAAACGTATGATATATGCCTAGATTAAAAACAAACCTATCATATATCCATTTATTAAAACCAAACCTGTGATATGTCCATAGATTAAAACCAAACCTACGATATGTCCATAGATTGAAACCAAACCTGTGATATGTCCATAGATTAAAAACAAGCCTGTGATATGACCAAATATTAACAAGCTTACGGCACGACCTTGTAACAAAAGAGGCATGCAGTGAGGTTTTAAACAAGCTTTCTTTCTGGCAAACACAAAAGCCATCCTAGAGCTGTCGTCACCATATGACAAAAAATACAAATGTCCCAATCTTTTGCATTGTCTAAAACTGCATTAGCGCATTCGACAGTAAAATAAAAGTACCAGCATTTGTGTTTTGACTGTTTTCTTATCTTCTTTTTATCTTTAAAGCATCTTAATGTTTTTCTTGACAGTAAATTTAAATTGTTCTCAGAAAGTTGTTCAGTTGTTATTCCCAGAGCTGTTTCGGTAAATGCCAATTAGTTCTTTACAAATTGTAGAAAATTCGCAAATGTGATCGATAAAAGACTCTCGTAGACGAGGTTGTGACATACGATTTTGCTTTCATACACACCCTTGCCGTAAAGAAGGAAACATTTTATCTTGCTTGTGGAAAAGTATTTAGTCAAAAAAGATAAAAAGCTGACGAAAAAAGACAAACAGAAAATATTACAATAACCATATGACCATGCTTCTCTTTGCGTCAATATTTTAAGTTCAGATGTTTTCTATGACTGTGGCATTTGAATTTTTCCATTGTTTTCTCACTGAAAACTAGTGCAAATATTGAAATTGATAAAAGATATCAATAATACGTGTCTATAAATGTCACCCCTCTTCCCCTTATCCTCTAAATTACTTTTCTGTTCAATGTACAATGAAGAAAAGATTTGTTAAGACTTAAATACAAGGTAAGTCTTTTTCTTAATATGAATGACAGGCTCTGAAGAAATTCTATGAAGATAATTTATGAAATGGTCTGAAGGAAATCTATGTAGATAATTTATGAAATCCCCTGAAGAAAATCTATGAAAATAATTCATAAAATGTACTGAAGAAAATCTATGAAACGCGTTGAAACACAGTGAAGAAAATCTATGAAACGTAGTGAAGAAAATCTATGAAACGCAGTGAAGAAAATCCATGAAACGCAGTGAAGAAAATCTGAGAAACGCACTGAAGGCATTTTATAAAGTATTACGTGTATACGAAGCAGATAATGTAACTAAGTATGGGAATAATAATAACAGCCATCTGAGGATGTCACAAAATGCTACTTTGATGTAGCAATCCAGATAAATGGCGGAAGAGATACTCAGGCATTGCTATTAAATCGTTAAATTAATCGTTATCCTACTGGTTTGCTTTAAGCTACATAGTACAAACAGGAGTGGAGCAAATTGATTACACTATCTGTGTTGATTTGTTCTCATTTTATTCTGTGTTTTATCTTGTCAGTGACCGTATGTTGCGAGAAGTGTATTCGTGACAGTTAGAAAATTAAACGGTATTCAGAAAAGGCTCAGATGTCATTTTCAAAGCTGTTTTAATGAAAGTCTTATCAAAATGTGAAGCATTCTCAACAAAATATCGCAGATAAGATTAATATTGAACCAGTCACAGGCAAGTTTATAACACCGCCTCATTCGGAACACCTCGGGCGAAGTTGTCGGAGAAAGCCGAGTTGTTACGATTGACCACCGCCTAGAATAGACTGTAGTTTAGTTGAATTTAATTTGAAAAACAATCTTCTGGTTAAAAACTGAAAGTACCTACATTACACTGCTTCTATATGGAAGTCAATACCGATTTTCTTCAACCAAAATGGCGACAATGTTAAATGAATGCACTTCTTTTTTTCGCCTAAGTTTAACAGTTCAACGTTTGTGTTTTAGCAATAATTATTTTCGTAACTACAGAAGGTTTAAATATTAAAAGAAATTTTGGGAATAGGTGCTATCGCTGTGAAAAGTTTCTTTCTTTGATTTGTTTGAAAGAAGAACGTCACTGATCAATTACTTTAATCTCACAGGAATGAGTATAGTTATTGATGAAATAATTAGATAGACAAGAGAGGATTATGTTTTTATTTTTACCTTTTTTGTCTTTAAGTGAACTCTGATAAACAGTTATTGTATAATGAAGAGATAAATATCACAGTTTATGGACATACTGAATGTGATATTTACTGGAGGCCGAGACAAATATCTCAGTTTATGGACTTGGTGAATGTGATATCTACCAAAAACCGAGGTAATTATCACATTGTCAGGCACATAAACTTGCACATTCTCCAATATCATGATACAATTACTGTTTTATTATAGATTTTCACAGATAAACAAAATGTAATTGGAAGACATTTTATTCAATAAAAGTAAATCATGTCAAGGCGAAAGGAGCTTCCTAATAACTCTACTTTATATATATTCTGCCATATCTTTTTCTGTTAAAAATGCACCAATAGATAAAATTCTTGGGGTAGCTATGTCATAAAAACACGTGGAAAGCTACCAGAACCAGTCAGTTAATTAGGCAGTTCCGTCAGCGGACCAGTATATGATATTTTAACATGAAGTACATGGCCTTGCTTCAAGTATGAAAAAATGTTTACATGTTATTTTTATATGTAATAATTGATAATATTCTTTTATTACATACAAAAAATGAGGGTTGGTATTTGTTTATTGTGAATCATAAACATGCCTCAGAATTTGGTTTATTTCAGTCGGCGTCTAATGCACTGAATTCGTGGAACCTTTTGTCTATAACTCGGTCAAACACTTCACTGTAAGAATATGGAAAATCGATGACAGCACTGCTACTAATTTGCAGTCAAATAACGTTTATTTAAAGCTAAATTAGTAGAACTAGGAGTGGGCAATAATCGATTTATGCCATTGTTTTCGTTTAACGTTTCCATCTTGTCAGCATGCTTACATAAAGAAAGATTCAAAATGATTGTCCTGCTGTTATTCCGAAAATTGTTTTTTTCTACCAAAAGAAAATTAAGTCTGAAGACTTTTCTAGAAACTGTCTAGAAAACGTCGCAAACGAGATCGATAACAGCCTAATCACAGATTTATATACCTCGCAATTTTGCTTTGTCGCTGACCCTTTGGTATAGTAGGGAAATAAATCGGTTTTTTTTGCCCACGCAGAAGATATAGATCATTTTAAAACAGTAAAGCAAACTTATTGGTGCCTACTACAAGTGCTTTGTTGCAGAAATAAGGTTTATCTTCATATGTAAATAGAAAAAAAAGATAAATATCTAAACTGCCATGCATTAGGCTTCGATTACTAAATATTTGCAATTTTACTGTTTCCAGAAGAGTGAACTTTACATGTATAACCTACTTTCTACCTTTACAAACCCAAAGAGGCATTATCGAAAGGGTTTAAGAGATTTATAAAAAACATACCGCGATGTTAGGGGAAATATTCTAATGACAATCAGTTTTATCAAAACTGTTTCTTTTCAAGCTGTTACTCTTATCTCTCAGTGCTAATTTTAATGTAAATCTAATTAATTGAAATCAGTACAAGATCTACCATATCATTTGGTGATTTGTGTCAAATCTATATCTTACGTCACCTTGCTTCAACAATAAAAGTCCAAGTATCAAATTAATTTCCTAAGTTTAAAAAAAAAGGAAAAAACCAGAATGACAATTTATGTTCCTCTCGTTTATTCCTCATAAAGTTGTCAATTTTAAATTGCCGCGAAAAGAAAACTGCTCTTACAATTTTATCTGTAAAAGACGAGCAAGCCTCGTCCTCAACTAGCAGGCGAAGTAGACAGCAACAGGAACGTTGGGATCAAACCTACCCTCCAATCAAAATAAAGAACATTTATGTATAAAAGAAAGATGAGTTAATGCCTATAATATCAATAAAGAAGTAATGAAGTCGGAAACGGGAAATCTCATTGCCCGTTGACGTTCATTCACTTGACTATGCATAGATGACATAAATAATGTTTAATTGCAATAAATGTAAGGCTGTCTTAGCCATGTGATCGAAGTACCATTTTTTTTATATTGGTACAAATGGGAGTTAAGCTAAATCGAGTACGTAAATCAGTGTTCAGAAGGCTGTTCTTCCTTTTACACTTGTCAGTAACTATATCTAAGGGGAAATTTACTCTTGACAGAAAGGTAAACGGAATCTAGACAGCTTTTTTCAGTTGTTATTCCCAGAGTTATTTTGGTGAAAAGCTAATTAATTCTTCGGAAGTCTCAGACAATATCGCAGATGTGATAAATTGATGTCCTTTCACAGACAGATGTATGCCCACGCTATGTTACCGACGTAGTATGAAGTAAGTATATTAATTGAAAACAGCATCTAGCTTATATAATATAATATAATATAATATAATATAATATAATATAATATAATATAATATAATATAATATAATATAATGTAATGTAATGTAATGTAATGTAATGTAATGTAATGTAATGTAATGTAATGTAATGTAATGTATCATAACACAACCAGGGTAAAACTGGTAGAAAGAAATGTGTGCTTTCTTACAGAAATATTTTGAAAATTTTAGCAAATGAGCAATAAATATGAATACAAAGATAACAAAGTTCTTAAAATAGGTATTAAATCCATAGTAAACTTATGAAGTTAGTTTTTTAAGAAATATAATATTTTATGACAAAATACAGAAAGTTTAAGACAGTTTTACCATGAGCTTTTCGAGAGATAGCAAGCATTAACTTTAAACCTCACACTGGTCTGACATTCAAAACTTCAGCAATATCATATGTAATCGTTCACAGTATGATTACCTAATGACTGCGAACAAAGAACACGGAAAACACAGCCATGAGTGACAAGTAACACAATTTTATCACAAACATGGTAGTTATTTACCCCACATATTACTCGTTGACGGAATAATATCAAAGTAAACTTCAAGATACATCTACGGGGTTTCAAATTAGCTATTATTACTGTTATTCACATATTATTCTGAGCAAACTGGAAGAATAAGAAAAAAGTTTACCATACAGTTATGGAAAAAAAGGCGAAAATTAAATAAATTTGGCTCGAGTGGGGTTTGAAACCATGCCTTTCAGTGAAAATGTCGAAATCCGAATTGAGTACTCTTCAGAGTGGAGGTGCGGCATCATGGACCTAATATCTTTATAACCAAAGTTGTGTTTTCAGTTTATTAAGTTCTCGATTAATTTCAAGTTTATTTGATAATTCATAACTTTGCTCCAAGTAAACCTCTAAATATTTCATAAAGTAAGGAATATAATAAAGTTTAAAACGACAACGGTTCTCTTTGTAGGGTTCTCCTTTAATGCTTCCATTGTGAAACTGACATCAAACAAAATATCTTCTGACGATTGTAGCTTTAACAGAAACAAGGAAAATTCAAATGGACTTGAGTCCATTTGAGTGTACGGTTTTTACTGCATTTTTAAGGAACCTTTAGCTACAGCACTCTATTTTGTTTTCAGACGCCAATAAAAAGAAATTTAATATATATCTTTAAATTGAATACCTGTCTTGTTCAGACATATTATAACTAATGTAATGCACAGTTTTTAAAGAACAACAACATATTTGTTCAACCTTTTATTTCCATATATCTTTTGACGTTAATTGTGATAATGGGGGACATCAGTGGATTATCTACCCTGAATACTCTCTAATATTAACTTGGTCCTTCCATTTGGATTCCTCTGCTTTCATCGCTGTTTTCCTTTATGGTATGGTGATAATTACACCTTATTATTTGCAACAATAGTAGTCAGATTAAACATTTAGTTTAAAAATATGTTTTGTTAGCACATAAAGTTTGTTTTTTTATATTCCTAACTTTTTATTTAATATGTAAGTGACAATTTTTACAACTGAAAGTCAAGACTATCACAAAGAGAAACAAGGATAAAGTCAGAGGATTCCAACTGAAAGGACCAAAGTGCAATTTGGATTACCTCTGATGTTATCTGAGTAAGGGAGATAATTTGTTATCAGCAATGTCTCTCATTATGATTATTCTGAAACAGTGTTTGTTTTGTTAAGTAACAAAATAACGTGAATTTCATGGAATAACATGCTTGAACAGAATAACAAACTTGCTTGAATAGAATAACAAATATACTTGTAATATCAATTGACCAACGACACAGGAAAAAGGGCACTCCGACATAACTTTTGGAAACTGACCTTTTTACTTTTTCTGAACAAATGATATCCCAGAATTAATGTCTGAAAATTTCAGCTTCCTGCATAGTGCAAATACGACGTACTTTTATGTTTAAGAGGAACATCATGGGCAAATTTGATGTTCTTTAAAATGACGTCACATACCATAATTTGACGTCAGATTATATCTACGTTCCAGTTGGAATAAGATTAACATGGCATATTTCAGACACTTAAATTTTACCAATTTTATTTTTAAGATTCTATACCTTTTCAGTGTATCCAACATTTTTACAAAAATATTATTGTTATCATTCAAAACTGTGTTTTGTTCAGTTGATATCATTTTATACAAGGAAGAACTGTCCCCAAAAACTGTTGCCATGGTAATGGTAATCAAGAAATTTGATACAAAATAGTCATTTTTGTGAAGGACAATATTCAGGCTATCAAGATTTCACTTTAATTCTAGACTGAAAGAGTACAAAAATTTTGCCATTTTTGCTGATTTTCAATTCAGTATATTTCAATAGTATACCAAATGCCCGAGTGCCCTTTTTCCCGTGACGTCGGTCAATTATGATAATAAACTATGACCATGCTTTGATTACTTTGATATAATTCAACATATTAAAGACCAGGTGAGGAACAGCAAAGTACTTCCAGGAACCAGACCGAATTTTAACTTTAGATGTCTTTTTTCTTTGTGTGCTGAATTTTATTATTTGAAACATTAAACATAAACATTGTATCATTTTACATCATTTGAAAGCTTTTTAAATTCATATTTTGAAAATATAAGCAGATTTTGAATTTTTGCTTTCAAAAAAAGAGAACTAAACTAATCTATACCTGTCGTTTCAGCATTTTTTCAGCATTTTTCTAGCAGCTTAGATCCACTAAGTTTAACCATTTACAAACAAGAAAGTGAACAGTTTTGAAAATTATTTTATATATATGTAAAATATGAGTTTACAGACCTTTTAAATGATATAAAATATTGAATTGTTCGATGAAAAATGACTTTGTAACTGTAATTACAAACTTACTATGTTTTGCATTTTTATCAACCGCCATATTTTTGCCAGCCTTCAAAAAGTTACCTGTATCTCTTATGAGTTACTTGTTATTATTAATAGATTTCAAAACAATAACATATGTTCCTACACAATATTACCAGACAGTCACGTGATTCTGTTCGTAATTCTGTCCGAGGATTTCCGGAATAACACAACTTCGCAAACTGATTCAACAGGTAGTACATCGTAAAAATACGTAATGCTTCGGCAATAATCGGATCTTCTAACAGCCAATCAAAACATAGAATTACATAATATTGGATAACACTAACCCCGCTCCAATTGTACATATAGGAATATAATACTGGCAATTTTCCGTACAGAAAAAACCCTTCGTTTTCCTTGTCAGTGAGATACTATGTGTCTTACATTTTACTCAAGTTCTATTGTGAAAACTGTATAAGTTTGATTCACTTTCCAAAATGTTTTTGGCTTTATACTTAGTCTAGCTGTAAGAATGCGGTACAGTAAAAACCTAGTTTTGTTTTGTCACATTCGCGAAATTGTTGGCGACATCAAAAGATTTCATTAGCTTTCTACAAAAAAAAGTTCCTTTAAGTCGTGTCAGGCATGTGTTATGCGAAATTGAGTGTTGACCAAAAGTGAAACGGATTTTTTTTACAAAAACAAGTTGTTATTCCCAGAATAATTTTAATGAAAAAATAATAATAATAATTCTTCGGGAGTTTCAGAAAATGTCGCAGGTGTGCTCACTACAAAACCTATTATATACAGACTCATAATAAAGATTATTATAGACTTAATGTTGTTTGGAACAAAGGTTTTGTTTTAATATAAATCAAAGATGGTTCAAATAGGGTTACAACCGATAGGAATTTAGCTAATAGTGTTTTGATACAGCCACAACGTTGATCACTTGAATCAGGAAACATGGATTCATAAAAACGTAAGTGTTAATCTTGAAATACAAGGATACGTAGGCGTTCATCTTTTTGGTAATAAATCAAAAAATACATCAAGGAAGATATAGTGGTGGGCTATCTTCATATTATAAACAAGCACTGAAGGACAAAATAACTGTTTTAGAAAAAAACCAATATGGTATCTTGTGGATTAAACTTTCAAATACATTGTTTGATTACAACGAAGATGTTTATTTGTGTAACACATATGTTGTACCTTGCCAGTCTAATGTTATTAATACTAACATTTTTGATTTTTATGACCAAATAGAGTCTGATATAGAGAAATATAAATCCATGGGCAAAATATTCGTTTTAGGAGACTTAAATGCTAGAACTTCTAAACATCCAGACTTTATAGACTATGACATGTATTTAGATTTTGAGAATGATGAAATAATGACTTATGTAGACATTCCGGCACGTGAAAATCAAGATCACGTGATCGACACGAATGGTCGTCGCTTGCTTGAATTGTGCATATGTACATCATTGCTAATCGGCAATGGACGATTATATTCAGATAAAAAAGGTGATTATACATACCATTCAATGAATGGATCGAGTACAGTAGACTATTTTTTGTTAAATAAAAAAGATTTCGAATTCGTATCGCATTTTCAAGTTTCTGAATTAAATGAATTTTCTGACCGTGCGGGTTTACAGGTAAATTTCTTGTCCAAACCTATCAATTTAAGTAAAAAGGAAGACAGTCTTTTGAATGATAAATATATAAAATTTGATTCTGGGAATGTAAATTCATTCACAGAGTGTTTATCGAATAACGAGCAAATCTTGCAGGCATTTATTTTAGATATTGAAAACACAGAAATTAGTGTTGATCATATAGTACAGAATTTTGTTGACTTCATGCAAACAAATGCTTTTAAATGCTTCGGCAAAACAAATAAATCAAAACGTAGTTCAAACTTAAATGGTACTAAGAAACAGAAGTGGTTCAATACAGAATGCTATGCTGCACGAAATATATACACTACAGCTAGAAATAAATTTTCTCGCGATAAAACTCACGAGAATAGACAGGATTTTATTAATAAAAGGTCAAATTATAATAGAATAAAACGGAAAGAAAAGAATAAATTTAAAAAAGAGAGAAATTAGAATTACAGAATATGGCTAAACAAAAACCCAAACAATTTTGGAAGAAATTAAAACAACAATATGCCAAAAAAACACAATTATCAGAGAACCTAACAGCCGATGACTTATTTGAGCATTTTCGAAATTTATACGGCGAAGAATCTGATAATAACAATATCACCCCAGAATATGAACATTCAAATGATGAATATTTAGACAAAGAAATTAGTTATGAAGAGTTAAAAGACGCAACTTTTTCCCAAAATAATAATAAAAGCAGTGGTCTAGACGAGCTTTGTGCAGAAATATTTAAATGCTCCTTTGATAATATTGCACCTGTTTTATTAAAACTTTTTAACCGCTTATTTAATCGGAGGGAGTACCCAGAAATTTGGGGACAAGGAATATTAGTGCCTATTTTCAAAGGCGGGGACTTAGATGGCCCAAACAAGTATAGAGGGATTTGTCTTATTAACATTTTAGGCAAAATTTATTCACAAGGTTTGCTAAATCGAATTACAAAATGGTCACAGATACACAAAAGTCTTAATCATAACCAGTTCGGTTTTCAAAAAGGTAAGTCTACAACAGATTGTATCTTTTTATTTCATTCAGTAATATCTAAAACTCTTAATGATCGTAAGAAACTGTATGCTGCCTTCATTGACTACGAAAAATGTTTTGATAAGTTAGATAGGACCCTCCTCTGGCAAAAACTGTGTATGGAAAATATAAGCACGAAAATTGTTAAAGCTCTAGAAGCAATGTATAGTGTTGTAAAACAATGTGTTAGATACAAAGGTAAAACGTCAGTATTTTTCGATTCACATATAGGGGTAAAACAGGGGGACCCAAGTTCAAGTTTGCTGTTTTTATTCTTCTTGAATGACATTGTAGAAAACATCAACTTAGATATTGAAGGTCTGTTAACTATCGATGAACTAAAAATATTCATCTTATTATTTGCAGATGATGCTGTTTTGTTTGCAGAAACCCCTGCAGCTCTTCAAAATTTATTAAACCAATTAGAAGAATATTGTTTTACTTGGGGATTAAAAATAAATATAGAAAAAACCAAGATAATGATATTTGAAAAAGGACGTCATACCTCGCACAACTTCAAGTTAAATGAGAAAAATCTAGAAGTTGTTTCCTCTTTTAAATATCTTGGCACACATTTATTTAAGAACGGTTCATGGTATAGAACACAGAAGAGAATAGCACAACATTCAAACTATGCTTTACATAATCTTTTTACTATTCTAAATCAAGTGGAGTTAACAACAAAAGTTAAATGCAAATTATTTGATACCTTAGTCGGATCTGTTTTGAATTACAATGCTTCTGTATGGGGATATTATGAGTCAAAAGACATAGAACTTATACATTGTAAATTTTTACGAAAAATTCTAGGTGTAAAAAAGTCAACTAATATAGAAGGACTATACGGTGAGCTTGCAAGATTTCCAATGAAAATTTATAGACAACTGATTATGATTAAATATTGGTTAAAAGTACTCACATCATCAAATCCACTTATTGTAAGAACATACGAAATGTTAGCTAATGATGCAAATAATGGAAACTGGTATAACAGTACAAATTGGGCATCTCAAATTAAATCTATTTTAGAAAACATTGGATTAGGTTATATATGGAATAACCAACAAAGAATAAGCATCTCTTATCAAACTATAAAACAACGCATCTTGGACATATACAAACAATCTTGGTATGCAACTATTAATAATTGTAGTAGACTATCGTCTTATTGTTTATTCAAATATAACTTTGAACAAGAGAAATACCTAGACTGTATAAACGAAAGAAAATATCAAATTGCCTTGTCAAAAATCCGTCTTTCTTCACATAATCTAGCAATAGAAACAGGTAGATATACCAATATAGACAGACAGTTTCGTATTTGTTCACAGTGTAATATGATCATGGTTGAAAATGAGTACCATTTTTTGTTAGTTTGCCCAAAGTATAGAGAATTGAGAATCCGATTCTTGAATCATTACTATTGTAGGTGGCCAACGATTAACAAATTCGCCGATTTGTTATCAAATATTTCCACCAAGAAAATAATAAATTTAGCTAAATATATATATTTTGCCTTCAAACAACACAGTGACTAAAGCTGAGAAATAAATGTCTTATACGTATGGTATTACCATTAATAAAACAACAGTAAATGTGTAATAATTAATCTCAAGTGAGCAAGGCAATTAATGGTTTCAGTTAACTAATTAATCATGAAAATATTTCTTCTAACAACTGTTTTGTTGTTAATTTTTTCTACCAGATTTTTTTTTCTGTTAACTTTTCCACCGGATTGTTGTTGTTAATATTGTTAACATGGAGTTGCATAAAAAAATGTATCTATGTTGTAATATGGTATTATTTAAATTATCATTTGAAATGTTTACTAGTAAATATTTTATGTTCTTCTATGTAAATGCATGTTTTTCACTGAAGTGTATAAAATGGCTCTAAATGTATGTTTACATTTAATGCTAATAAAGTTATGTTATGTTATGTTATGTTATGAATCAGAAAAAAAAAAAAAAAAATGCCAAAGATCATATGTTTCTTCATAAGCTCATTTTTATGTTCAAGTTTGTATTAATGAAAAAGGAAAAAAACAGTACATGATAAATGACAATCTATATTTCTCTCACAATTTCTAAACTATATTTTTTCTCAGAATTTCTGTCCTCAGTATTTTAGTATATAAAGTGGAATTAAGAGAAAATAATTCCTGATGAGTTCAGCCTTTTCACGTTGACTAGGTCTCATTTTGAAAATCCAACCTACAGGTAACCTAGAGAGCAACTGGGACGTAAATGCTCAAACCTATGATACAGAGATTTTTTATGCTCGGACAGAATATTGTGTAATAGTATCTCTAATATGCTAGTAATGAGAAACCAGCCTGAAACTCGTGATATCGGTATAAAATTGCCACCTCACGATACATGGGTGTACCATTAATATAAAGATTAATTATTACAGAAATATTCCCAGTTTGCAGTTAGATTGTTTGACGTGGCTTACATCTCTGTTGGGAATTGTTCAAGCATACACTATATAGATAATCAGATTGTTGTCTTTTGACTTATTTATCTTGTCAGCAGTGATGTGCTAGGAGAACTTCAAAGGTGACTCACGGGAATTTGAATTGCATTAACCAAGTCGTTTAGTTGTTGTTCTCAGAGTTGTTTGGCAGAAAGCTTAATCATTTTGAAGGTTTCTATGAGAAATGTCACAGATCTGATCAATACAAATCCCGTCACAGACATATTTATTCAAAAAAAATTATGTTGCCAGACATTTGAAAAATGATATGGCGAAAGCTTTTGCGAAAGGAAAAAAAACTATCTTAATAAAACATAGTGTCATTGCTTTAGTGTCATACGTCTGCATAAGATATTCAGACAATTTTCAAAAAAATGTAAATGTTTCGTGAAATTATATGCGATTTTTCTTGAAAATATTATCTGATTGTCATGAAAATGTTCAAAACAAGGCAAACAATTGCATAATATATTCCAATTTATTGAGTAAGAAAACTTTTTATTTTCGAAATACTTCCTTTTCACCACAAAATAGTAATGGTATATCTTGTACTGAAAAAAGTACTGCATTTTCAAGATATATGGCAAGGTTTTCTAGAAAATACAATATATATTTAAAATTCTTAAGAAATTCTTAGCTTTTTCATTCACATGTAGGCGCTTGTGAGACATTTTCCTCTGAATAAGGTGACTGTAATGAAATTGATAAAAAACTGACTTTCGTAAAAAGCTTGTAAATGGTTTTTGCTTCTGTACTTTTCTTTCTTGGACACTGGACTGGATACACACAGAATCATATATCACACGATTCTGTGGTAATATTTAAATTTTTGAAAAGAAAAAAATAACTAAGCAGATGTGAATTTAAAATGAAATAACATTATTAAATTATGCTATGCTGAAAAGAAAAAAAATCTTTTGTATTTCGTTATTATTTCGAAAAATACGAGTGCAATGAAATACACTCATGACGTGGGACACAATTTTATCTTGTGTTTTGCTTTAATTTTGCATTAAAATAAATGTTTCACATATACATCCAATTTGCCACTGAAGGTAAAGTTATAGAAACTGACGTCTGCTTAAAAAACTTACGTAGGCAAGTATCGTCTGGTGATGAAATAAAGAAAAAGGAAATGCATTGAATATTTTACCTAACGAAAGCAGTGTAACGACATACTTTTTATCGTGAACCAAACGATTGAGTAAGTCAGATTTTTTTTCCAAAGAATTAGAAAAAAATATCCTTTACATCATATTTGGCATTCATTCAGGAATTATTTGAAATATATTTCAACTGCATACATCACATGTTATCTGATTTGCCGAACACTAAAGAAATGCAGACATCCGACAATTGGTTTAAGTACCAGTACCGTACCCGATGTATTATATCTGTCTGCGAAAGGGACATACCCTACGGCATTTACACTTTTGGCTAATTCTATGAAAATTGAAAAATTGTTAAGAAGATTTTTTAATCTTTAGAGAATATAGACACTAAGACAACGTTCTTTTGGTATAAGAAATACTTCGTTAAGTTTCGTTCACTAATACATACGTATATGATTTTGAAGAAAATGGGACGTTTTGAGTTTTAGGGTATACCTCTTAAAGATTATCTGTAGTTTTAAATACATTTCATCGCTCTATGTTAGGTAAATTTGGTTCGATAAGAAGTTAAGCAAAACCATTACTCAGATTGGTTCGTGTTCTCTTTACTTCTTGTCAGCAACCATTTGTTTTAGGGAAGATATGTTCGTGACAGTATATTGTTAAAACAGCATTTTAGAGAGATTTTTCAGCTGTTATACCCAGAGCTATGTTTCGTGAAAAGCTAATTAATCCTGGTAAGATTCAGGAAAATGTCGCAGATGTGATCAATAAAAGGTCTACCAAAGACAGGTTTATGCAGTATGCTTCTTTGCAAGGACTTGAAGTAAAGCCGGAAATAAATAAGGAAGGCTTTTACTTTTGCATACGTTTGATTTTAATGGTCAGATCTTTTATTCTAACTGATTAGTGCCCACATTCAGACACTTTATTGCAGAAACAGAAAGACAAGAGATGCAATTACTCAGTCTCGTGCAATGAAATTTCCCAGAGTAATTTGTAAATGGAAATTAACACGATTTTTTTTCTACTTGAAACATTTAGTGCTAATGGAAAACATATTTGATTAACGTTTTCGAACAATGCTATTACTTTTAATTCCCTAGATGTTTACTGTAGTTTGAAAGAATAAATCATGTTAAAATTTACGTTTAAATCCATGATAAAGAGTAGTCGGTAGGGAGAAATCTTAACAGACATGCGAAAGTGTCGCAAATCATTCATCTTATAGCGTGTTATGTCATTTTGTGATGGTTTGGTTAAATGCCATTTAAAAGGTTTTGTCTTTATGAACAGGTTATTCAGATATGTTCAATATTGCAACTTCAGTTTTTGAAAATAATTACTCCAATTTACTGCAGTGATAATTCTCGGAAGCAAATGTAAATATAGGAAAGAATACACTTTCACTTCCGTTAAAAAATAATGATTTGCTCTTAAAACGTTTAGGCCTCAGTGATTTTCATACAAAGAAAATTATGTTATTCTCCTCTTAGTTCTATTCATGATCAAATTATCAGCATCAGAGCAATTCCCTGAAAATATTGAAGATTTTTCAACAAGATACTTAAAGCCATTATGTTTTGACATCAATAGTTCTGTAAAAAGACATTTAAATGATGCAAGAGCAACCTACGGAATATCACATGTCGAAAGAAATTAGAATTAGCTAATGTTTATCATGGATCGATGATATTGCTTAAGTGGCAGAAAGTAATGTCCAGTTGCCTAGCAACGGATCTTTGTTGTAATTGGACGAGAAGAAAGGAAATTACTATTTATGTTTAGGTAAATTCAGTATAATCGCTAGCAGCTGTAAGTGATTTTTTTCTTCGATACCAAATACGATATTGCCTACGTGAGGCAAGACGAATGCTCACAGATGGTTTAATTTCTTGAAAATATCTGTAAAAAAAATTCTTTCAATTGCGAAACATTATTTACAAGGTTCAATTCAGATGCCAGAGAAGTTACATCCTTGCATAAACTAAACCATGGTAGCCGATCACTTTGGAGAAAAAAATATAGATTTAATACCCTTTGTCGTTTCCTCTTCCTCTTTCATGTTTAATATTGCTTCAGGCACTGTTTAGACAAAGTACTGATTAACTAGAAGTCAGCGCCATTGACAAGCTTGCTTGAATATTTTAAGTGGGGTTTTAAACAGTTTCTCAAAATGGGAATATGTTCCATTCATTTTGATCGTCGATATGGCATCGTAAACACTCATGTCAGTAATAAAGGGATAAATCGTTAATTCTGTTCGCTTCTTTCTATTCATTCCACGTTTCTAAGTGTTCTAAAGTGTCAATAAGGATAAATTAATGTTTCTTAAAATGCCTTGATTGTGATTATTGTGAAAATGAAGTGTGTATTGTCAACTCTGTTCTCCTCAAGGTAACTCATTAATTCAGAGAGTAGTTCTTATTTCTTGAAGAGCTAACGCTGTTTGAACTTTTAAGAGCAGAGCATAATTGTAATGAATTTCTTTAAATGCATATACATGTAACTAAAATAAAATCGAAGTATTGAATGTTACTCAAAAAGTGACAGATGAATAGTAAATGTATCAGCATGTGTGTGTGTGTAATTTGTAAACAGTTCTGAAAAAAAAACAGGGAAAATCAGTATTTCCCAAACTCAATAGAATATTTAATAAAACATATATATTTTTTTCTTGTTATATCTTTTTCCTCTTCTTTTTCCTTCTGTCTAGCTTTTCACTTTTATTCTGAAGTTCTGGCAGTGTCATCATTTTAAAGCGCAGGTGTTGGTATTGTTTTTTATGTCAGAATCTTTGACTGAAACTGAAAAATTGATTTCAGAGACGTGACAGTTAATTCTCCTGAAATAACTGTACTGTTTTCAATAAAAAGTCTTTTTGGGTCACTGTTCTTGAAGAAATTTGTGTAACTATATGTTGAGAAAATGGTATGAATATAAAAAATGTGCATAATTTTACATGAAAAACAGCAGTTTGCTCTGGGCATATTTTTATAGATATTATAACAACTGTTTAATAAAACCTTATTGGCGCTCAGTTGCCGTCGAAATAGTACAATCTTTACGCACTGAAAAAGTGCATCTGCGGAAAAAAGCTCCTGTAATAAAAATGGTGGATATATTTTGCCTTATCAGTTCTATGGTCTCTTAACTTAAGACGTCATCTACCTTTAACTGAAACTAAAATAAAAGCTCAGTTAATGGACCCTAAATAAAGTTGAACAATATAAAACATTCAATAAGTTATTCATGCGTTTACTTTTTTGACAGACAACACGAGTGTCAACTTTTTAATACGATCATATTTTTCCATCCATACATAATTTCTGTTTCCAGGCAGAGAGTGCGAGATAGCTTGCGCCATGAAGGCAGCGGTCATACTGGTTGCCATGTTCGCTGTGGCGTTGGGTGCCCCTTTGAGCGAGAAGGCCGAAATGTTAGACGTAGAAGGCGAAGATATGAGAGGTGAAAAATTGTTATTTGTCATTGCGAAGTTCTTAATACAGATGATATTAATAACGAAATATGTAGAGTCACCAAATCAAACAACCTTCAGTTTCGAAATCAAAGAAATAGTTTTATTTATTTATTTTTATTTATTTTTTATGTTTTATTTTTTATCTATCGAACTTGTTAATCATTAAACAATCATCATACTTCAGTCAAAAGAGCTAAAGAAATAATGATGTTTGGAAATCAACAAAATGAACAGCAGAAAGACAAAGCCAAAAGATCAGATCCATCAGAAGAGATTGACAAGAACGGTTACATTGTTGCAAAGGAACCGGTCGATTTGGAAACAGAAGACACTGACGAAGAACCAGCCAGTACAGGCATAGAAGAAGAAGCTACACCTGACATAGCGAATGAAGAAAGTGGTGTAGTTGATACGGTAACAGCGGACCAAGATCAAGACACTGTGTCAGACGATGGTGAAAATGAAGAAACGGAAGAGTCCACAGCTGTTGAGTCAGTTGACAGTGATAGTGGCCAGATGAGTATAGAAGATTATCTCAAAGAACTGGAAAACTTACAAGGTAAATAAAGAAACTCATTTAGATACTAGATGACTTGATATTGCTTGTACAAAAGAAACTGGTTTTGAATTTGTCTCCATTCAAAGTACATGAGTGAAATTACAACGAGACGTTAATACTGTTCAAAATAAAAAGTCTGAAGCCATTTACATTTTTTGTGAAAAAAACCTGTTAATAAACAGTTATTGAAAATACGTCTCAAAGAATTTAGATGCATTAACAGACCAGAAGTGTAAAATTCAAGACAATTGAATAACTGTCATTATAATTTCCTAGAGAACATATCAATATTCTTCTTATCTTCAAATTTATCAGTTTTTATGTAATAAAACTTGTATATTGCACTTTATGATACATTTTCTTTAGAAAGTCAGAATGCCTGTGTTCAGATCGAATATTTTGAAACTAAGTACACACAATATTTTTTCAGCTGAAACCAATTATTTTCCACAATATTTCAACAAGAAACCAAGAGTCTATAACCAATATCCCTACTACAGTCCTTACAACTATCAACGATACCGTCGTAGTCAGGTACGAGCTTTCAGCGGCTACCAGTTTCCTCGATCTAGAGTCCTAAAACGTGCTCACAGGGCGAAGCGCCAAGCGTTCTATGTGCCGGAGATGCAGGGTTATTTACCATATGACGACGGACTGGATTCACAATACAAATATCCAGTGACAGAGGAAGATTTGACTGAGCTCTTAGATATCCTAGACGATGCAAGGACGTATGATGACAGTGTTTATATGAATCCCTATGAAGAATATGAACCTTATGACGACGAAGTTGGCAATATTGAGTTCGAATCCCCGATCTATGTACCAAAAAGGCAAGCTGGTCTAACATTCGTTCCAGGTATCAAGAGAAACCCAGACTTTTATCCATATTTCAATGAGCCGGAATCCCATTATGCGGCCTTTGTGCCAGACAAGAGGTCTATAAGAGATTATGCGGATGCGTATCAAAGAGTGATGGAGCTAGCAGCTGCTCTCCGACAGCAAAATTATTATCCCGATGAATACTTGGAGGTAAGCAGCACCTACACACCGAAATCTCTAACAGTTAAGCAAGTGCCGTAATCATGGTATTAGATTTGAGGATATTGTCTGTTTTAATTACCCCCGCCGCAACGCAGATAGGCCTGAGAGATGTAGTAATCGTCTCCGTCTGTCCTTCCGTCCGCTCGTCCGTCCGTGACACTTTTGTCTGGAGCATAACTCTAACACTGTTGAAAGAATTTTGTTGAAACCTCAGATTATGATAGATGACCTCAAGGAGGAATGCAGTGTGCAAGAATCATAAAAGTCTAGCTTTGCTTTCTTTCTTGCCTCATTCTTGAATTATGACCCTTGATATTATTAGTATAAGAATGTCAAAAACACAACTCAAAAACTAATAAAGGGATTAAACATTGAGCAAATGTGCAGTATATTAGAACCATGATTCTGCCTTGCCGCAATTTTTTATTATTTTCCTTTGTTGATTTGTAAATGCTTGTCAGCAAGGTATTAACTTGAAAACTGTAGAAAAGATTTTGTTAATGTTTCACACACTGATAGAAAACAAAGAGAAGAAGTGCAGTGTTCAAAAACCGCAACTCTGTCTTGCTTCTATTTTGAATGATCTCCCTTTATTACATTCTATAATGCTTTTCCCGAGCGCAACTCTAAAACTTACACAAGTTAATATTTCACACAACGATGGATGACACTGGGATGAAGTGCATTATGTAAGAATTATAACCTCAACTATAGTTTTTCACTTGTCTCCTTTTGTTTCATTCTTTTAGCAATACTTTTGTCCACAGATTTGCTCCATTAACATTGATGAGAATTTGTTGAAAATTCATGCAATTATAAATGGAAGTATATAAGAGGCAACACTCTACCTTGCCTTATTTTGAAATTGTTTCCCTTTTATATACTTTACTTGCTTGCAGGATAACTCGAAAAGTGGTGAAGGAAATTTGTTTATTATTGTGTACAGTGATAAAGGATCTCAAGGAAAAGTGCAGTACCCATAAACCATAACCCTTCTTTGACTTATTCTTGAATTATGTCCTTTTATAATATAAAATAAACATGTCAAAAACCAACTCAAACCTATTCAAGGGATGTAGTTGATATTTCATCCAGTGGCAGAGTACTTTAAGCGATGTACAATATGCAGGTACTACAAACTTGCCTTGTCTTATTAAAAAAATCTCCCTTTGCCACCATTCCTTGCTTCGACAGGGGGGTGACCATGTCTAAAGTGGCTCTTGTTAAATGCAGATATGTGGTGTTGTTTTAGATTATCATCATTACAATTTGTTCTAGTTTTCTTCTTAAGAAAAATCCCTTGTTCTCCCTGTGTCTTTTTTGTCTGTTGATATCGTTCAAAGTGTAGGGATGGCAAATTGTACTGTATATAAATTCTCGAATTCTTGGTCATTCCTCTGATCTAATACATGTACGCGGTTATTCTGAAGAATTCTAAGAAAATTTCCGAGCATCCATATTCCTAAGATTTTGCACACAGAAGTATGCTTGGCTTATCGTTAGAGAGCGTGAACAGTAGCGGTTGACTTGCCTGGATACTGATTTGACAGTTTGGCTTTCTTACAGAAACTGAAATTATTTTGTTAATTTTGCATTCCTTGTCTCATAACGAATTTCACCAAATGTTGCAAATAACGCAAATGAGTCTACTATTTTCCGTATTTTATTTTATTTTCTTTTGAAATAATTCTATCATGTATATATATATTTTGTTTAATGATTTCAGGGATACAGAAGGCGAAAGTAAAGACGTACACACCAAATATTTTTGTGATACCCTGTACAAGTTCCTTATCTTTGTGATGGTGACTCTTTTGATTTTGTGACTACTTGAAAGAACAAAACATTTTAAAGGACTGACCTTTGGAGTTTCCCGAGGGACAAAATGAGTTCATTTTGTGTATGTGAGGTGTTGTGTCGTCTTGTATTAGCCATATCCATTTCATAAAAACACACATTTTTTAATAAGGCTGCAATACCTTTAACGTATGTTTACATATTACTTAATGACATCAACAAAAACTCCACATCATCACGTCTAGATTTATACAATTTTAGAAGCGTTATGAACAAAAAATGTTTCATAAACACATATTTTCTGACTTCAGAAAAGATCTGTTAATGTGAACTTTAAATATAATGTCGATAGCAAAAGGGAAAGTAAATTTGAACGCCGAATTTTTTTTTATATAAAAGATCTGTTTTTATACCTGAATATTGTTTCCTGTCACAAGGATTAAGATGTCATGTTTTATAGACCAACCATCAAGATCAAAACACATTCTGAATTTCAGAATTTTATTGTTACCTATTTTCTGATTAACTGTTAAGCAAAATTGTTACAGATGGTTATACAATATTCTGTTACCAGTTTTCATACTCTATCAAAAGTCTATTTCTCTTCAATAAAGGTATTACCAATATCTTGTGTATTTTATATGGATAGACGTGAAAGATATAATACAAACACATATTTGTAATGATTGCTCCTTCTGTGAATGTGTACTGAATGTCACTCTTAAAATATCTAAAATAAACCTTTGTTGTCTAATCTGTTTAGCCAAAGATCAAACCCAATTAACGACTTATAGAAAATAAACCTTCTTTTATAAAGCTGTAAAAAAAATTCAGATAGATATTATTAATTTTCCTTTCTTGAAAACATCTGCGTCAGTATTACTCTGAAAAAAAAAGCTTCTCATTTAGACAAATTGCTGAACCTTATTGGATGGTTTATATAAAGCATAGTTATCCGTAACAAGTTTGCCGCAAGGCGTAGCAATACACTCAAGCGTGATACTTGTTAATATCGAGGATGGTTTAAGAAATGATTAGCGCAGTAAGCCTCTACAATATGTTATGCACATCTACTTCATATAACGTTATGTGTACTAAGTCAAATTTGTTGTTAACACAAGAAATGTTTTGCTGTTTTCCCTCAGGTAGTGTTATTTTTAACCCCAGTGATATAATTTTAACAATCTTGAAAGAGGTTCACTAAAAGATGCTAAGCCACAATTTCCGAACCCTATGCCTAATTGTTTCAGACAAGAAGATTGTTTTTTTTCTTTCGGTAGCCCTAGCAATCACAGGTCATTATGGAATTCATTTCTTAGAATAACTTTGGTAGAACTTTATGCAAGAAACATCCCTACCAAGTTCCATCCACTTTGGTCTGGTGTTTTTGGAGAACAAATCATTTAACGGCCAAATGTTGACGACGGACGACGGACGACAGACATCACATAATCACAATAGATTACCCTTGATCATTTTGTGCTCATGAGAGCTAAAAACAAATTTGCATCATTCTATAACCATACCTAGTTTCACGAACCTTGCATTTTGTTTTAGTTATAACATTATCAAGATTTTGCAGACAGATTTATGGACGGACACCGGGATATCCTCCAGTGCCATCTGGTGAAACAATGGTATGAGACTAAAATGCTAAATTTTGATGAAGATGAAAGTCATAATCATTAGACTATAAACTGACACAGAATAAACATTATGTATTGTAACTCTCACAACTTATTCAAAAAAAATAAAACATGACGAGACAGTTAAAACTGTTCTGTGGTTAAACTAAATAAAACATTCAAAACTCAAAGGAAAATCAGCAACATGGAGAATTGAGTTCTTAGTTTAAATTAGAGGCCGTATAAAATGATAAATATTGACTTCAAAATATTGCTATCTTCAGATGTTCAAAAGACGACAGTTATATCTTTATACCTCATAGCATAACTGAAAGACACCTAACACATAGAAATTTTCATTCTTAAAGAATAATGGGTCGCTCGACAAAAATTTGCCTACAGTTTAAAAAAGCATAATTACATTTTATGCTCAGTATGTCGTGTCGTTAAAGGCAGTTAAGAAGATTTTATAAACGATTTTGAGTTTTGTATTCCACACACTTTTCCTTCTAAAGAATAGGGAGCCTCTAAATTTACACATAGTTAATTATTCACACATTTTTTGTCACATTTATTTTATTTCGTTCAAACGGTAAGCTGTAAAGCTCGAATGAAACCCTTAGGTCATTTGTTAAAATCCCAGGCGAGTCAAATAAATTCTGATGTGGTATGTGAATTGTCCTCAGTCATTCACATTCAACCACCACCTTACTATGTAGTGTAGTTATCATTAACTAGCAAAAGTGTAAGCACTTAGTACCGGTTACCCGCTTAGGTTGGCTAAGCCTGTCGAAGAAATGTACGAGTAGTTTAACAGACTGCCTGATGTGTTCCTAACCAGGCCCGTAGGAACCGAGGTGGTGACCATCCTCATCCCATTTCTTCTCTCTAAAACTGCGTCTGTTCCTATGAAAAATGACGAAAATTGACTAAAATTTGAGTAATTAAAGCCAACACAATATGTTGTGCCCTCCTCTAACTTAAAGTAACACTAATTCCGATTTCATTTCGTTTTGTCGCGCTATAAAATCGCGAAATATCGCATTGTCGCCTCGCATTGTCGTGCGTCGTATCGCATTGTCTGGGTCGCGTTGTCGTCCATCGCGTTCTGCATTTGTGTAGGCCTCGAAGCACGACAATGCGATACGACGCTCGAAAATGCGAAGCGACGCGCGACAACACGACGCGACATTTTCACAATGTCGTATCGCATTGTCGTGCGTCGTGTGTGATCCTCTACTGCGACATACGAAAATACCAAACGACACAAGACAACGCGACACGACGCTCGAAAACGCGAAACAACACTCGACAACTCGACGCAACATTTATTGGAATATCGTATCGCGTTGTCGTGCGTATGATAGATATTTGGCACTCTTCATAGTCATCACTGCTTACCATTAACATAGACACTGTGAGTAACAGTGGCCTGATGGACCGTGTAAGGTGTAGAAGAACATTGAAATGCGTTGCTCTTGCTGTTTCATCAAAGAATGAAACTAGTACTGCTAAAATGTTTAAAAGCTGGAGAGGTCATGTACACAGGCATATGAGAACAAAAAAAGAAACGCTTGTTTTTGTGTCGTTGTTGATGTGTTGTTGTTGTTATTGAATTAAATTAGAAAGGTTGGTCAAGTTTTGTTTAATTCCTTTGTCACTGATATTTTATAACCATGTTTGACATGATTTTGAAGAATGTTTTTGAAATATACATGTAACACACGTTGACTGTGTAATTAACTTTGAAATTGATATTGTCCTAAGTTAGTTTATGATAATGTTTAGAAACGTAACTTGGGTTTGCTTTGTTTGTCTGATTCAACATTTTTTACGTATACCGGAACATCGACTCTATGGTTTTAAGGGTTTCAAGAAAATGTCAAAACCTGTTAAATGCATCTTAATCTTACAAGATGAAACATAAAAGTTCATAAAAAGTAGTATTCATTATCGTAAATTTTACGCATCCTCATTAGCGTTTATAAGCAGATGAATTTGAAATGTTGTTTTTATTACAGGTTATTTCTTTCGTTTAAGGAAAAACCCTTGAAGAACTGAAAAAAAATAATGCAGATTGATGTCAGTCCTAATTATAATCATCTTAAGTTAACCACATATATGTTCATCCTCAGATTGTTTGTATCAATTTATCTTACAAATGCCCTTCAATAAGTCAACATCCGGTTCTTAGCTTTGTAACAATTGAACGCACTTCAAAACAGTGAAGAGTTAGCACTTAAATTGAGTAATACTCATCTAGATGAATAAAGTCGACTATCTTTATCAGCATGGTGAACTAGTATAGATAACATGGAAATAAAGTATAAAGACATGATTTTGTTGTCCGTAGCCTTTCTCATAGGGATTTCCTATACAGCAGGTATGTGCTTTTTTCTTTGGTTCTATTTTGTTACCATCTTACCATGTAAGTGGGTTGTTCCAGAAAATCGTAATATTTTTACAGTCAAAATAAAAGGTAACCAAAAATGCTAATAATAACATAATATAAAAACAAAAACTCTCGGAAATTCATAGAAATGTACGTACAAACAACATTTTACCAATTTTAACACAACTCGCCATCTTGTAGGCGACTGTGATTATTTTATAAATACCATTTTGTCTCTACCTTTAATTTCCTCTTATTTAATGTCCAGAACTCATTGCCGTTGAATATCAAGTAGAAAGCATTTTGAAATAGATTCAAATCGAATGGTAAAAACTTTTCTTTACCCATTTGTCCAAAACTATCTTGTTCAGAAGGAGAGCCAGCTAGTTACATCGGATGTTATGACAACCGAGCTTTAACTCAACCAGTCACACAGTATGACAAATTGAACGCTATAAAAAGATGTACGATATATTGCCAAAGCTACCTGTTTGCAGGGACACAGGTTAGTTTATTTATTCTCTTACAATTTCAATACATGTTTGTATCTTTTTACTGAAAGTTTTTACTTAGATTAGATATACAGAAATATTCAATCATAATCATCAATTCTGTCTAGCAAAATATCTTCAAAATATCTAAATTTCATAGCACAGTATTTTTTGTTTAAGTTTCTTGTCAGTCGATTTTCTTTTTTACGAACATAAAGTCATCGGTTCATAGGTATATGGTTAAGTAGACGGATGAAATGTTTAACGACCGAAAACACTGTTTGAACGCATAAACTTTGAATTACTAGTTGTGGACAAAGTCAAGGATAATAGATGAATGCGCGCAGCATTATTGGCCAAACTGTGTATTTGATTTAACAAAAATTATCTAAATATATGTATAAAACAAAGAAACAAACAAAATGGTGTCATAATACTCGTGAAATTTTCTACACCTAATGTGAACCGTTTTTAGAGTAAGATTAACTTATCTGACTTAAGCCATCCATGAACGAGATAGTTCAACAGGAAATTTAAAAAAAAAATCAGGCATGTCAGTTACAACTTGAAGATTACTCAGTCCCACTCTAAAGAAGAAAAAAGGTTTCAAATTATGATATGATATGATATGTGTGTATGACTTAACGGCTTAATATAAAACTTGTAGGGTACTAAATGCTCTTGTGGCAACAAGCTCAGTGAGGAATATGCTGTGGCAAAGAAATGCTACGTTGAATGTCCCGGCAATAAGACTCAAATTTGTGGAGGGTTGTATAAGCAGATGTCTTTTTATCGTGTTTTAGGTGAGTATGAATCAAACAAGTCGACAAAACCAAATGAAACCCCTCAAAACTCAATATATATATGAATTTATTTCTAAAATTATATTTAAACAAAAAAAATCTTTGATTGGGCAAACAGATTTAGGTCTATCTCAATTGACATTTATGCAGTTTCAGCGATAGTGACACGCATAATTTCTTGTTCTTTATGAAAAATATATCTAATCTCAAATTTCTTTTTTTTTATCGTGTTAAAAAAGTGCAATCTCTGAGCATTGAACTCTAATTATATAGAGGATATTTGTTTGTTTTTGTGGAAGATGAGAATTTATTTCATCGAGTGAACACCATATGTGATATTTTCACGAGTGGCGCAGCCACGAGTGAAAATATCAGCATATGGTGTTCACGAGATGAAATAAATTCCCATCTTCCACTAAAAAACAAACAAATTTTCTTTTTATTTTATGCCAACACGTCAAAATGGTTTTTTTATGACATTTTTAATCAGGGCCTTCAATAAATTCCCCATGGTGAGCCACAAATCAGTTAATGCGTACTTTGGTTACTCCGCACAAAAAAAAGTGCAGACAATCTCCAATACATATGATAACTTTACTTCTGCTGAAATAAACTGAATACACTTTCATCAAATAACATTTATTTTTCTCTACACAGTTTATCAATATTTATTGAATTTTAGCCATACATACTTTAATTATAAAAGCGGATTAATACCGAGTAATATTCAATCAATTGAATTGAAAGTCGGCCATATTGGATATTGTCCATGTCAGTTATGTAAACAAATCAGACATTTTAAATAATTTATGGCGAATTCCATCATTGTTCACAACTAGTTAGGCTCAGGAATTCAATTATTATTGGATTTAACCCAAATAAATTTCACTCGCTGTCACAGTCTGAAATACAGCGGATTCTCTTGTATTTACGTGGTGGGGAAATTCCTGAAGTTTCACCAAGCAGTAGTTCCGGCACAAACAGTGTATAATCAAAATGGTAATTTCACTGATTCAAAACGGTGTATTATCACTTTTATCTCACTGATATTTCCCTATATTTCATTGGTAGTCATAAAATAAAAATGATTATGTCAGCGTCATCAATAACAAATTCCTGTTCATATGGGCGCTAAAAAATACTGTTTATATGGGCGCTTAAAATCCTGTTCATATGGGCGCTAAAAATACTGTTCATATGGGCGCTTAAAATCCTGTTCATATGGGCGCTAAAAAACTCTGTACATATTGGCGCTAAAAAATACTTTTCATATGGGCGCTTAAAATCCTGTTCATATAGGCGCTAAAAAATACTGTATTGAGATTCTGACAAAATTGTTATATGATTTACGCATTCAAATTATACAAAGGTTTTATTCACTAAATATGAATTGACGAATACTGAACTTTTTATAGATGGTGTTATTCGTTATACAAATATTCATTTATAAAAGAAAGGGACAATGCAATGGTTTTCATGGAAATCATTTATATTGCCATTAGTATACTTAGTAGGTATTGACAAGAAATTAAGTCTATGAAGTGCATGTTCAATGCATTTCAGGTTGCTTTTTGCGAAACCGTATAACTGTTAATTTTGAAAGTCTTGCATAATAATGGTACCGTAGTGAAGACCCATTATTTTTATAAAGTCTCATAATACATGGACCTTTCTTAACATTTAGATGGTCTAAAACTAACAATAGTCATGTCTAGCATTTCTGATTTAAAATGAGGTCTTGAATTGTTTTCCTAAGAGCGTTGTGATTATGAAATTAAATCAGTAAACGCCAGCCTTATGATTTGTCAGTATTTCTATGCTTGCCAGAAATTATATGTTCATTGTTATTATTGTATCACATTTATAATCACTTGTTTTTGTTGTTGTAAAACAATTACTTCGTCACTTTTCCTATGACATCACTTCCATTGTTATTTTTTATTTGTATCATCGTCTTTATTACCCAATTAATGTCCAATATCACTATTATCACCTTCTTCATCATTGTCATCATAAGACTTTAAATTTAAATATGATTTAATCGTTGTAGTTGATTTCAGTGATCATCTACATCAATATCATCATCATCATTAATATTATTATTACTATTATTAAAATTAAACGATAATCAAGAGTCGAACTTTTGCTGCAGGTAAGCCAACAACGCTACCAACAGAGAGAACACATGAATTGTCAACAATAACAACAGAAAAAACAACAACCAGAACAACAAGCAGAACAACATCAGGAACAACAGCTTCTCTAAGAACCGAAACAAAAGTAAATGCAGGCACTACAATACCAGAAAGAAATACATCGACAGAGGAAAGTATCAAGCCAAGCAGCGGAAATACTTCTGGTACGTTTTTATTTTTATTGAAATCTCATTTCCCTTTTCTTAATGTGTCACGTGGTTAGGTGTCAATTTGCATTTTGTCTTTGGAAGCTATTATCTAGCAGCGTTACTAATGTACCCTGGTACAGGACAGATATATTTTTTATTGACGTATACATATTTGTACATAGTCATTAATACAGAACACATAATATATAAAATACAATGTCATGGAACTTATTGGCGATGAATCGATAGATAATTGATCATGTTGCTCAGTAGTTCAGCTGGAAGAGAGTCCGCCCTGCAAGCGGAAGGCCCTGAGTTTAAATCTCGGTCGGGCCGTGAAATTATCACCACCTTTTAACCCGGCAAAATGCACTTGCCCTGAACAGAATTAGAATATAGGTTCCCTAAATTTGAAGGCGGAGACTCTACCATATCGCCATACAAGCTAGCTAATAGGAAAGGGAGTAGAAGTGCCATATTATACATCTACTACACTTAACAATCATTTTAAAGCCAATTTTTCAAAATAGGATGACTATTTTTTTCAGATAGCTCAATAAGACATATTATATCTTGTTTCATTTAAGCAATTTAACTATGGAATGACTTTATGATCACCATGTGTCTGTCGCTTATTTTATGCTTGACGCATTAACAGTTTATAACATCCTCTCTTTACTACTTGGTAGAAAACATTGAGAAGGAAATTCCTTGCTTATCAAAGAGTTAGATTTAAAAAGCAAATTTCTCAAGCAAATGACAGTTTGAATTAAAATTACAGCAGGACAATCAAATCCTTTTATCGTTTGGTCAAAAAGTTGAGCAGTACATATTTCATTGTGGAATTTAAGCTTGATATTTTCGCTGATGACTAGGTGCTGTGAAATGTGTTACAGCATTTCAGATCATAATATCTAAAACAAAAAAGATAGACATGCAATGTCTGCAGACAACTTTTAGCTGTGTGCAAAGACGCACATTGACCTTCTTGAGTTTAGTGCTTCATTCACCCGAATAAGTTAAGTTACTGTCGCTTTTAAGTTCAGTTCTTCATTGAGCTCTTGAGTTTAGTACTTCTTCGACTCTTTTGAGTTAGGTACGTATTGACCCTTTTTGTTTAAGAACTGAAGCTCTTGATTTATGTACTTCATCGACACTATTGTGTTTAGTATTTCATAGATTTTTGTGAGTTAAGTACGCCATCGATGTTTTAAATTAGTACTTCATTGACTGTCTTGAGTTACATGTAATTGGTTCATTTACTCTCTTGAGTTTAGTACTTCACTGACTCTCTTGAGATCAGTTCTGCATTGATTCTCTTGAGACTAATACTTCATTGACTCTCGTGTTTAGTATTTCATTGACCCTTCTGAGATTAAAATTACATTGACTCTCTTGAGATTAGTACTCCATTGACTCTCTTTAGATGAGTACTTCACTGACCCTTTTATAATTAGTATTTCATTGACCCATTTATAATTAGTTCATTGACTATCTTTAGATGAGTATTTCATTGACTATCTTTAGATGAGTATTTCATTGACTCATTTATAATTAGTATTTCATTGACTCTCTTTAGATGAGTACTTCATTGACCCTTTTATAATTAGTATTTCATTGACTCTCTTTAGATGAGTATTTCATTGACTCTCTTTAGATGAGTATTTCATTGACCCATTTAATTAGTATTTCATTGACTCTCTTTAGATGAGTATTTCATTGACTCTCTCATTGATTCTCTTGAGTTTAGTGCTTCATTTACCTTTATGCAGTTGTACTGAATTTCTAGAGTTTTCTTTCAGGGGATGAGCTACAGATTAAACTTGCACTGTATATTTCCCTGCCTGTTACAGCTGCTATTGTTGGAATAAGTGTGATTGTGATTCTGCTGATATCAAGGTGAGAGTAACAAGCATATTTAATAGCACCAAAAAGCATTACGTCTTTGACTTAAAAAAGTTTTGGTCTGGCTTGAGGAGTTTTAAAATGGTATAAATGACAAACATCTCAGATTGTAATGGGTTTTATCAAAATAGCAGTGCTTGATTTAGTTACTTGTATGATCCAGCATCAGTTTTCTGTATTTACAAAATATGGCTATAGAGCTGCACGAGTTCAAGACATAAACATTTAATATTATATTCAGCCTAAATATTGAAAATCGATTCGATTCAAGTATTACGTTAACACGTAAACATTCCTCGTTAGTGTTATCAGTTGAAATATCATCTTGTTAATTCGAGCTGTTTAGCATATAATTTTCTTAAATACTCTTTAAATAGTTTTATCTGAAGAACCTCGAGTCTGTTATAGGTGTAATTACGAAATATAGATGAGTATTCTGACAGTATATATCTTTCACCCAACACATTAGGATTTGCTCATTAAATTGATAACACTACTGGGAAACATTTGTGTTTTAGAATGCAAAATTTCTTTATCAACAAAAATGATTTAGAAGAACAGGTAGAGTAACTGCATTTTTTAAGCATTACTCTATATATAGAGAGAGTTACTGTTGTACCATTTTTGGTGAATAACCATTTATTACAAATGAACAGTTCTGTAGTTGCTATAGGGCTGAAATAATGTTTTTAAAATATATATTCGTTTAAAATTATCAATATTTTTTATTGTAAAGAGAATGCGAAAATAAAAAACGAATGCCATATATCACCAGCTAATTTTAAGGAGATTTTTAATTTTTATTTCCTTACTCAAAACTTTCTTGTTAAATTTCCATTTTAATCCATTTTCAGGCGAAAAGGTCAACAGAAAAATCCCGAAGACTCACATTGCGTAAATTATTCAAGAACTGCTTCAGGAACAGTTAAAGAAGAGATTGAGGACTTCGATAATGATGCTGTATACGACGAATGTGATCCAGGATATAGCACGAGCTACCTTACACCTGTTATGAGCGATTACCTTACACAACTTTCGCCTGACAATTCACAGTATAAAACACCGTACGTCTCTTCATCTCAACGGCTAGCGAGGAGTTCAGACATTCCAGCAGAAAACGGAAGTGACAGCTATTACTCTAAAACCTACGGTCTAGATGAAATTGGTTTAAGTCAGTATGAACGCATTTTACCTAATAGTCAGCTGAGCGGAAATGATTACGAACAACTGAGGAAGTAAGAAGTTAGCGTAAAATGTTAACTCTTGTGTCAGAATATGATGTTATGCTTATCTGTAATATAACAAAAAGGTACAGTTTTGTTGATTAATTTTGTAAAATTATATTTTTGCTTTGACTTGTGTTTAAAAAAACTATTCACTGTTCACGGCTAACTTGTTTAAGAACCCTGGCATATAGTGATTTTTTACGACAAATAGCCGCTATAGCTTGGAACATCAGTCGGTAGAGTGTCCACCCTGGTTTACAGTGACTTCGGTTCGAGAGAAATTGACAGCCAGATGTTTGCTAGAAGTGTAGTTAATCCCGTTAGTTTAGTATATTTTTATCTTTGCAAGTGAATCTTGAAAAAGGAAACTGCATAACAGAAAAATATTGTTTTGCTGCTCACTAGGACAAAGGTCAAGGTCAAAGGGCCTGCTATCTGAACATGATATCCAATCAATCATTCAGGAACAAGTGAGTCAAACTTTGAGAACGGTTGAATCTGATGAGAAAATGACCCTTATCAATTTTGGGCTCATTGAATTAAAGCTGTTTGAAAGGGACCTGTGTATCACTACGTAACTCGAGAACAACTGGACCCTCAGACTTTATAGGATGATCGGGCATGTTGTCAGCCTTTTCTCTTTGGGTTGGGGCTCACTTGGAACGAAATATGAAGATGCCAACGACCAGCAGTTAGAGAACTTTTGTAGACCAATAACTCAAAAGCAACTAAACATTTGTCTATTAAACTTTATATTAGGCTGTGCTATGATGAGTGGTATCCACTAGCACCCACTTGCTTCATAGGATCGTTGAGCACGACAGGTAGATGAACCTTTAGTTTTAGTTTATATTCTGTTCAATTATTTCAGGGTGAAGGCATAAGCACAAGAAATATGTCATACCCTGTACAAGTTCCTTATCTTTGTCGTGGTGACATGGTCTTGATCTTTTGATTACTTTAAAGCACAGACCTTTGGACTTTCCCGAGGGACGAAACGAGTTCATTTCGTGTATGTGAATTTTTGTATCGTCTTGAATAAGCCATATTTTTCAAGTAAATCTGCAATACCTTTGCGTAATTTTAAATTAAAAATTTGTCACAGTAGTGCAGTATTTTCCCTTTGTAGTTGCCAAAACTTTTCATCATCACAATATAGATTTGTACAACTTTAGATGTGTTATGTAAACAAATGTGTCATAAACACCTGTTTTCTGACTTCATAAAATACTTGTTAATATAAAGCTAAATTCTTGGTGAATTTCTATTGAATCGACAGCAAAAAAAAAAAAATAGAAAGAAATTTGAACGCCAAAATTATTTTCCTAAAAGGGATAAAGCAGAATTGTGCTTCTTTTGCTCTGCAATTCCCCTTGTCGCTATCTATCTTATTTTAAGTTTCACGTCAATTCACTTCACAGTTTTAGGGTTAAGAAAAAAATCGAGTTTTGTTTTATTCATTTGTCATTGATATTTTCATATTCAGTTTTGACATGAATTAGAAAGATTTTTAAAATATTTATGTAACACACGTTGATTGAGTAATAAATGTTGAAATTAATATCGTCTTAAGCTGGTACATGATGATCTTTAGTATCGTTACTTGGCTTTCCTTTATTCTTCTGATAAATTAAACACCAAGTTACATTTTGATTGGTTGAAAACTAGAAAAGTAATTTAGCGCCCAAAGTTCCCTGTAGTACTATATAAAATTTTGAAATCCAAGGACAGATAACTCCAATCGCATGAGTCGACCTATGAGAAAAACATGTCATGCACTTATCTATAAAAAATTTGTACACAATCTATCATTTCAATTGCACAAGAAATTACGGATCGACAGACTGACAGACATGCAAACGCCGTGCGCCATGTTATATTATGACCCTTAGGGCGTATAAAAATGAAAGATTACGAATATGGAGGGGATACCGCTAAAATTAATTATCAAAAGAAATATTGCAAATTGTGAATTTCCATAGAACATGTTCAAAAAAGATGCTATGAAACATTACAAATTCTCTGTAAAGTTCTAAAATAAAACTGTAGTGAATTTGTTCAGCAATGCAACGTTAACAGTCTTACAAATACACACTGTGACGATAAATTACGTATTTCCTAACTGGTTACCGCCTCAGGTAAGTATTTTTTGGGATATCTTTCTTAATTCTGAACCATTCTGAACCATTTTAAACAGTAGAGCCCGGTCATTACCATGGGGAAACCATTGATAATTAAGTTGTTTTGAAAACATCGGTTTATTTAGCGTAAAGTGCAACTACACATTTTCTTCAGTATGAAGACTTCATACTATGTGTGGAATACAACATTCAAAGTAGTTTATAAAATCTTCTTACCTGCTTCTAATGACACGACATACTGAGTGTAAATTTTAATTATATCTATTTAAATAGCAGGCAAATTCCTTGTCAATCAATTTGATCGAAACCCTTCATTATTTTCAGAAAGAAAATTCCAATATTTGGGGTACAGTTCCATTATGCTACGTGTGGAATACAAATTAACGATGATGAATCTTATATGTATAAGGAGAACAGTATTACCCATAAATATGGACTGAAATGGAAAGGCTAGGGCCAAGGAATTGCAAACAATTTACCCAAAACGAGGCCCTATTTTTTTCTTGTTTCAAAACGAGTACATTAGAAAAATCTCACGATTGTTCACCCAAGCAACAGCAAGCAAACAAAAATGACCAAATCACTTTAAAACATACGTTCTTCAAACTTTCATAGAGTTCTACTTTCGTTTTTTTATGCTTATGTTCTGTGTCTTCAAGTCTTCAATTATGTTGATATTTTACTTTGTCTTAATCTTCAATTATGTTATTCTAACGATAAAAACATACTAACAGTTTCATGGATATATTTTCAAAACAAATTGAGTAAGTTTTCTATCCTGATTTTAATCTACAAATTACTCAGTATGCAGAACAAAACCAAAACAAAATTAGCATTACCTACACATTGCTCTCTATAATCATACTATACCAAGTTTCATGAACCTAGCTTTCAATTTTTTAGTTACTGCATTAAGGAGATTTTGCGGACAAATCTATGGGTAACCTCCTGTACCCTCAGGTGAAACAATGGTATGGAACTAGAATGCTAAATTTTGATAAAGATGAAAGTCATAGTTAATTTGTTCTTTGTTGTTTTTTCCCATAAAGTTGAAAAATGGTATGTGTCTCAAATATTACAAGTATATAAATCTACTGATCATGTCTAAAACAACAGTATACAATGACACAGAAGAAACTGTAAGTAAACCTCTCTCAATAGCTTCTTTTGAAAACTGAAAAATAAAACATGACGAGACAATTAAAACTCTTCTAAATTGTAGCCATAAGCTATGAAAATATTGGCTTCGAAATCCTGCCACCTTCAGATATTCAAAAAATGACGGTTATGTTTTTATTTGTTATTCCACACATAGTATAACTGAAAAGTACCTTACACATAGCAATTTTCATTCTTAGAAAATTGAGGGGTCTCGAGAAAATTGTCCTGACAAGAATAAGTCATTATATTACTATTACATTTTACGCTTAGTATGTCGTCTCGTTGAAGGCACTAAAGAGGATTGTATAAAAGATTTTGAGTGCTGCCGCTTCACTGAATCACACAGTCATTTTGTTCGAGGTGAATTTGCGGTTCAGTCGGCGCCAATTTTCAATATACAAATAAAACCATAAATTTAGGTATAAAATGTCGAGATGAGGGATGCATATAGCCAGCTGTTGCTGATGGATTTCATTTTGAACCGTATATGACTATGATACTGTGTACTTTGATAATTCAGTGTACTGAGTGACTGCGTTCTGAGGATCATTTTCACTCCAGATCCTAAGAAAGGCGACTTGATGGTGCTTTTAGAAAATATTACAACGCCAATGGAATGGGTTTAAATAAACAAACTAAACTAATGCCGTACCATTTACTAGCAAAAGTGAATGCACAAGTACTGGTCACCCGCTTAGGTTGGCTAAGCCTGACCAAGATATATATGAGTTAGCCAATGACTGCCTAGTGTGTTCCTAACCAGACTCTTAGGAACTGGTCGGGGAGTAGAATGACCACCCTTATCTCATTTGTTCTCCAAAACTGTATATGAAAAATGACGAAAATGGATTGAAAATTTCTTAATGTAATGCAACAATGTCTTTCCCCTCCCCTATCTGGAAAAGACTCTCTACCCACAGGTCTGCTAATAAATGATTTGTGGTTTGAAGATTATTCGAGATTACCAGGAAGAAGGCATTTTTGCATATATGTCTTTAAAGTAATGCGTTTTGTTCAGCATTTAATATTGAAGTACTGATTGAAGAAATATTAAACGCTATAGAATTAAAACTCGGGCATAATTTGTCATTACTTGTTCTGTTTGGTTTCCGACTTAGTTGAAAAAGTAAATACACACGTAATTGAGATATGTCTACAAGAAAATGCTCAAGAAGTCGGTAGTGCATTAGACATCTACGCCAATCATGTACATTCATTTGAGTATATCTATATGTTCAAACTATCTAGTTAACGTATAATTGCTTCAAATGAGCGCACTTTAGGTTGCCTTATTAATTAAAACATGTCAGAAATAAAAAAGTCGATCAAGATAAATTGATATTTTTATACTTTTTTGTATTGTGGTATTCGCGTCAAATTTTAAACCACTCAGTCATAAATAACTAAACAACTATTTGCAAAGACTGACATTATCTTTTCGCAATTCAGACAGTCGTAATGTTATATTTCAGTTTAAGAATGACACTCTAAAATTCTGTCTTTCATGGTTTGCATTTAAAATTTGTACAGAGAAAAATGTGTTAAGTTTGCACTGCAAATTTTTTGTAACACTTAGACATAAGCTTAATGTACATGCTGCATTGCTGAATTTCATTGATGCAATTATAATTTCAACAGAGGGAAATTTTTAATGTTTGCATGTATGCATTTCCTAGCATGTATTTTTTACATGTTCTATGAAAATTTACCACTTGCAAAAGTTCTTGTGATAAATAATAAATCAAAGCACTGAAGGCACTGAATTTGAACCAGTAATTGGTGTTGCCAATTTTTTCTTTTCCTTCCATTTTGCAGAAAGGTTATTTAAAAGTATTCATATCTCATAATTATTGGTTGATCCTATAAGAGACTGAATACTTCTCTACATGCTGCACTAGTGTACTCGGTATTGAACTTTGAAAACCACTGTCCTGTCGAAAATACTCCCACATTAAACTTTGTCATAGAGTATTATGTAGTTTCATGTTAATACATGATATTGCCTTAAAGTTATGAACAATAAATATGAAAAAAATACAACGGACATTAACTTCAAAATTATGCATAAGAACGTCATGGTTCATACTTCTGCACTGCACTTTATCAATAAAATTTATCAAAGTGTGAAGTTTCAAGTTGATATTTCCAATACTTTTGAGTGATTCACCGGCCATAAATTAAGGATGAAAAATCACAAAGGACAATAACTGCAAAATTATGCTAAAAAAGTTGTGGTTCTTGGACACAGCGATCTCCTCAGTAAGATCTGTCCATCTACGTAGGTAAGTTTGGTAAATTACAAATAGCAATAACTTTCCCAATGAGGTCTATTCATCTGTCGTTTCATCAAAGAAGTTTCAAATTGATACCGCCAATACCTTTTTGAAATATGCTCTCAACAAATAACCAAGCCAGGCAGTTAGCTGGTCAAGTTGATTCCAGTATCATCCCCGCTCCCTCCCTTCCATGTGCGGGAGGTTGGCGGGGCGGGGGTATATAATGAAATTCAAGTAGTAATTGCCTAAGATCAGGTGTATGAAGTTGAAATACTAGACAGTTAGTGTTAGTGTGCAAATCATTATCTATAAGTAACAAAATTGCACCTAGGGAATGCTGTATTAATGGATTTTTGGTCGGTCAATACATATAATTCGGATTTGGTACCAGGGTTCTAGCTAGCCTATTATCGTTTATCGCGTGCGACATGCCTTCAGGCTTAGGGCTGTGTTTCCGATATGCTTTGAAGTCACCTACATACCTTAATTGTCAAAGGGACATGTCTTATATATGTCCTATATATGTCACGTGATATAGTAGTGAAGACATGAATTCAGCTGGTGAAAAATAAATGGATTAAATAACAAGTTATCGCCTGTCCTCCAGGCAAATTTTTGAATAAACTGGTTTTTAATCTGATTTAGTACATGCCGGAGCAAAATTCGGGTCAAAATTCGGGTAGAAAAAAGAAGAAAAAACGAAAACCAAATTCTCCTATATTGGATGACGGACATAAAAATGTGTGTGGATTATGCACGGGATTATCGGAGGACATACAAGTACAGTGTGTACATAACAATACGAACAAAAGAAAGTGTAATATTGAGTTCAATACTCCAGGTACTTTGTCATCTGAGGAAATTATAGTAACTCCTTTATACAGTAATATAAATATGAACCCTGTGAACAATTTAAATAGCATGTCTTCACCAAATCAAATGTTTAGTTATGGGGTCCCACCCCACCCTCAGTTTATATATAGCACACCGCCGCAGTCTTCGGGGCAAACACCCGCCTGGGCTCTCCAACTGATCGATGATATGAAATCCCTGAAATTATCGACAGAAAATGTTGAAAAAACTGTCAGCAGTATAAATATGAAAGTGTCAGATATGGAAATAAAACTATGTGGTCTGCAAACACAGGTTAATGAAGTTGAAAAGTCCTGTTCTTTCCTAAGCACAGAGTATGAGAAACAAAAAAAGGACCTGCATGATGCTCGAACCGAGGTTGAACACCTCCATAAAAGGTGTAGGGAAATAGAGCAGTGCTATAAAAATCTAGAGAAGCAAAAATTCGAAATTGAAAATACGGTTATTGACCTACAAACGCGCTCCATGAACGACAATCTTATCTTTTACGGAATCCCAGAGGAGACAAACACTGACACGACAAACGCAAAGAGTTGTGAAACCTTAGTAAAAGAACTTTTGACCAACACAATGGATATAGATACCACTAGCATAAAATTTGTAAGAGCGCACCGCTTAGGATCAAATCAAGCAAAAAAACCTCGGGGAATAATCGTTAAGTTCCAAGACAATAACGATCGAGAAAGAATTCGTAAAAAATCCTACGAGGAGGGTACAAAACAAGCGCTGAAGGACGCAGGACGAGGCATAGGCATGCAGCGACCTCAAATCACGAGAGAGGCCCGAAAGGCATTCCAGGAAATAACAGAGACATCTGAAAGAGACGGGCACACCGTTAGACAGCAAGGCCGTAAGTTATATATAGATGGAAAACTAGCAAAAATCTTCAGTGATGGTGAAGTCATAGATCCGCCACCATACATGTTTTCATAAAAAAAATAGGACAGTCGGGAAGAACAGTTAAAATTATTGTCCTGGAACGTGAATGGACTAAGTCGTAAAATTGGGGACAGCGATTTCTTAGATATTTTGAAAAACTATGATGTTATTTTGTTTCAAGAAACTTGGTTGTCAAAAGAGACACATATTAATCTCGATTTAAAAGGGTTTGTGGGTACACATTTGTATGGTAATAAATCACCCAACACAAGAAGAGGGCGGTATAGCGGCGGCCTTTCACTTTATTATAAAGAAACATTAAAAAGTAAAATTACTGTTGTAGAGCAAAACCAGTATAGTATTATGTGGATTAAGATATCGAAGGATTTATTTAACTTTAATGATGATGTTTATTTATGTAATACCTATATTGTGCCGCAATGTTCTACCGTTATAAATCTGAGTAACTTTGATTTTTTCGAGCAAACTGAATCAGATATAGAAAGGTACAAAGCACTTGGTAAAATGTTGATACTAGGGGATATGAACTCTCGCACTGGAAAAAATTTAGATTTTTTACAACATGATAATTATTTAGATTTAAACAATGAAGAACAGTCGTACCCAACTGATATCCCAATGCGTAATAACAACGATCACGTGACAGATACATATGGTCATCGGCTGCTCGATTTGTGTAAAAGTACATCACTATTGATAGGTAACGGTCGACTACACAATGATAAACGCGGACAATTTACATTTCATTCATATAACGGCTCAAGTACGGTTGACTATTTTCTCCTGCATAGAAATGATTTTGAGCATGTTTTGGATTTCTGCATACTGTGTCCTAATGAATTTTCCGATCATTCTGGGTTAAGTATCAACTTAGCAATCAAAAAGAAAAATAAACAAATTCAAATAAATAATAACAATTTAAGAAGCGAAAACCTCATTAAATGGGACGAGTCAAAAACAGAAATATTCAAAAATGTGTTATCAAATAGCGAACAGACTATTTTATCTTTAACATCTCAAGTTGAAAATATTGATTGTAATATCGACGCTACGATTGAAAATTTTGTTAAGTTTATACAAAACACATCGTGCAGCGTTTTTGGCGAAAAATATCAAACAACAAGTAAAATTTACACGAATAAAAAAGAGTGGTTCAATGCAGAATGTTATAACGCACGAAAACAATTTAAAATTGCCAGAAATAATTTTCTACGGCATAAAAACGATGAAAGCAAACGAATATATATAGAATCAAAAGGTACGTATAATAAGATAAAACACAGACATAAAAAAATATATAAACAACGGGAAAAAATAAAACTCCAGGATATGGCGAAGAAAAACCCTAGGCAGTACTGGAAACGCATAAAACAACAGTATAGAAAACAGACCATTATAGCAGAAAATCTTACCTTAAGCGATTTGTTTAATCATTTTAAAAATCTTTATGGCGAAGAGCCTGATATCGAAAATACGAATGTAGACCTACCGATAATCTATGATGATTTCCTCGACGGACAAATTACTTATAATGAAGTAAAAAATGCGGTTTTTAACCAAAAAAATAACAAAAGCCCAGGAATCGACAAACTTAGCGCCGAAATATTGAAATGCTCTTTTGACCAGACTAGCCCGTTTCTTGTTCGACTTTTTAATAGACTAATGGAACGAGGCGAATATCCAAAAATATGGGGTGAGGGAATCATAGTACCTATTTTCAAAGGCGGTAATATTGAGGATCCAAATAAATACAGAGGTGTTTGTCTTGTAAATATTATGGGTAAGATATACTCACAAATACTACTCAACAGATTAAACAAATGGTCCCAAGTCAATGAAAAAATAATTAATAACCAGTTCGGTTTTCAAAAGGGTAAATCTACCACAGATTGTATTTTCACCTTATATGCGGTAATTTCGAAATCCTTAAGTTTAAACCAAAAAGTATATGCAGCGTTTGTGGATTATGAAAAGTGTTTCGACAAGATAGATAGATCCTTGTTATGGCAGAAATTAATATCAGAAAATGTAAGCACAAAGTTTGTACAAGCTTTACAGTCTATGTACAGTATGGTTAAACAGTGCGTGCGCTACAATAACAACAAATCCGAATTTTTTAAATCTCATGTGGGCGTAAAACAGGGAGACCCGAGCTCCAGTTTGCTTTTCTTATTTTTCGTGAACGATATTTTAAATAACATCAACAGTGATTTTACTGGATTATTCACAATAGATGAATTTAAATTATTTTTACTCATGTTTGCAGACGACGCAGTATTATTTGCCAAAACAATTGACGGTCTGCAGCACTTATTAACTGAACTAGAAACCTATTGTCACGTATCGGGATTAAAAATCAACACTGATAAAACAAAAATAATGATATTCGAAAAGGGCCGAAAGACGCATCATGATTTTATACTTTGTACGAAAACGCTAGAAGTAGTCGATTCATTTAAGTACCTCGGAACACACTTGTTTAAAAATGGGTCTTGGTATCGAACACAAAAACGGCTAGCACAACATTCGTTGAATGCATTACACAATATATTTATAGTTTTTAATCAAATGGAATTAACGGTTTCTGAAAAATGTAAACTTTTTGATACTTTGGTGGGATCGATACTTAACTACAATGCCGCGGTATGGGGGAAATCATGAATCAAAAGATATAGAAGTAATACACTGTAAATTTTTGCGCAAAGTCCTAGCTGTAAAAAAATCTACTAACTTAGATGGTTTATACGGCGAACTGGGAAGGTATCCCATGAAAATATATCGACAATTAGTTATGTTGAAATACTGGGTCAATATAATACGAACAAGAAACCCTTTATTGAATACAGTGTATAAAATGTTGGAAAAAGATGCAAACAATAATATTTCATATTGTGGCATGAATTGGGCATATCAAATTAGAAATATATTACAAAATATAGGTCTTTATGAGTTTTGGGTACATCAGGACACTTTAAATTTTTCTTATCAAGAAATAAAACAGCGTGTTATTGATAGCTATCAACAAGCATGGTACACTAGTATAAATAGTTCTAATCGTCTTAAGTCTTATTGTATATACAAGCAAAATCTACGACTTGAACAATATTTGTCATGTATATACGAAAGAAAACATTTGGTGGCTCTTACAAGATTCAGATTATCATCACATGACCTAGCAATTGAAACGGGAAGATATTTTAATATAGACAGACAATACCGTCTGTGCTTGTTCTGTAATATGGGGATGGTGGAAAGTGAATATCACTTCTTATTAGTTTGCCCGCACTACAGAGACCTTAGATCGCAATTATTTAAACCTTACTAATGTAGATGGCCAACAATTCGTAAATTTTCAGAACTACTTTCAAGTACATCCAGAAAAACTCTAAACAATGTAGCCAAATTTATATATTTAGCATTAAAATATCGTATAAACTAAAATGATGATTTTATAATACCCGCTACCCTTACATTTGTTGTTTGTTTGTTCTTCCAATGTTAACGTGTTCATCTCTTCACTACATACATGTATTTTTTGTGGCTATAAATGTAATATCACATTTGATGCCAATAAACTTTATGTTATGTTATGTTATGTTATGTTATAAAGAACAATTACATCAGATAGTTATCAGTAGAACACCACGTGCTCTCCATTAATTGATGTCAATCAAATGAAGCGACTGGGAGCGATCAACCAATGACAGCTTACTATACGGAACGTGTGACGTAAAACATTCGGCAGCGTTATTAAGCACCGCCTTATTTATTTTTTTTTTTTGACGGGTATTTTCTTTGATGTGTCGATAGTTGTAGTATGCTAACTCCTTATTATTAGAACTATTATTATTATTAAATATTTTCACGGATCATTGATTAAATTAAAGATGAGACAATACAAGACTTTTGAAGATTTGTTTCAACGTAAAAATGTTTTTCGTATGTAAAGTCAGGATAAAGACAATGCCGGGTGCTAAGTTGAAAATTACTTATCTATTAAATTTGACCAACAAACATTATCGCCGCAATGTTGTTCACATTTATATGTCTTGTTTTCATGAGTGGAGTAACGGAGAAACAATGACTGTTATAAAATTCAGAGTAATATTTCACTGGCGTCACTTTAAAGAACTTTTACATTATAGAGAAATCTTCTGGAGCGGATGTGGTCCAGTGGTAACGCGCTGGACTGGTAAACCAGGTGTCCCGAGTTCGATCCCTCGCTCCTTCACTAACATGACTTATAGTCTAACCGAGGTCCCATGTATCAGTGCTATACACTGAGCATGCAAACAAACAAATGCAAACCTGTTAAATGATGGATCAGACGCGAATCTGTTTTTCAATTTAATATCTTAGAATGAAATAACACCGTTTGCTAGATTTCCATTTACATTTTTTTGGAATCTGCCATTGGAAGTAAAGGGAGATGTATTTAAAGTTATACGGCATTATATTTGATAGTATTAAAATAAATAACTTTAGCAACGAACTTAACAACACTTTGAATATGAATCTCTTCTGGGGGCGTCGGTCATATTGGCAACCGATACCGACGATAAATAAGCTCAAATAAATAGATATCTTTCTTACTTTTACTGCTGTCTGCTTATCCTGCATATTCTTTATTAATCTAAACTTATATAAAATGATTTCTAGAAAATCTGTGTTTTCCGGGTTTTCCGTAGATTCGGGTTAATTCTTTATCAATTTAAACTTACTTCAAGTTATTTAAACAAGCTAAATTTCCTAAATGTTTCATATTGAAACGTAGTTTAAATATATGTGGTATTTTCTGTAGTCTATCTTTACTACTTTTTTACCATCTTAAATGATTTCCGAAAATTCAATATTTCTTTCCGCGTTTTCCGTTGAATCGGGCTTTTTCTTCATCAATTTAGACTTACTGAGCGTCATTAAATCAAACTTATTTTTTTTTTATAAATGTTTGATATTGAAAGAAAAATAAAGCGTATATAACATTTTCAGTCATTTATCTTTGTTATTTTTTTATAAGAACGTCAAAAATGAATTCCGGAAAATCGACGTTTTTTCCCAGTTTACACCTGCCCACAGATCTGGACTTCGTCACTCGTAAGTAATAAATAAACAGAGGAACCGTGACCTAATTAAAATATATAGAGGATATTCAAGTTTTTTCTATAAATACGGGATTTATTTTCATCGAGTGGTATGAAAATAAATATTTCACGAGTGGCGATAGTCACGAGTGTTATATGATAATTTTCATACCACGAGATGAAAATAAATCCCGTATTTATAGAAAAAAACTTGAATTTTCTGTTTATTATATACTTTTCTATTTTTTTGACCTGAAGATTCGAAAGAATTCCCCTTTAATTTAGTGTATTGGCTGAATTTAGAAAAAAGTAGTCCGGCAAGACACCAGTGAAAATACGGAAAATATGTTTCACTGGAGTGAAAAATAAATTTTTACAGTGCAAATACGGAAAATGAAAATAAGCAATTTATTTCATCAATATTTCATTTATAAGTATATAATAAATGCGCTTTTCTCAAGGTTATAACTGTTTCAAACTCGTTTGTAATAATCAGTCAACCTCTACATTTATCTATCGTTAAGAAAACATCACATGGTAATGTACAAATAAAGCTACAAACTTTTCATGAGCGTGGTAATCTCTTCTGTTTACTTTCGGCGAGGTTTGGTCACGTTACAAATTAATGCGTAATTTCATGGAAACGAACGCCTTTTTATTCAAGAGTACGAAATCGACATGTTTATAATCAAAAGTGTTTGAATATATTACCGATAATTTGCTGAAGTGTAAAGAATTGCACAATATTAGGAATCTTTAATCTTTAAGTCAGTATTGACTTTTGACAGTAATAAGTTGACCAGTCAGGAACTATTTTTCTATTCTCTAAGAAGGATGTAAAAAATTAATGCGCCAGTCATTTAATACAGACGGACTATTTGCGGATTTGGTAATTAAGAGAGTGATAGAGGCTGAAATTGTGCTAACATTATTTGTTTGGTCTGACGACCCAAACAAATAAAAACTATTAAACTATTTTATTCATTTTCTTTCTTTCTTTCTTTCTTTCTGTCCTTGCTTCCTTCTTTTTTTCTTTCTTCCTTTCTGTATTCTTTCTTCCTTTTTTTTACAAAAGCTGAAATTCTTGTAAGGTACATCTTGATAGATAGTTATCACTGCTTACCATTATCAAAGTCCATGTGAGTAACAGTGGCTTGATTGATAGTGTAAAAGTGTATGGAAGAATTCAGAAGCGTGTTGGTCTTGCAGTTTCATCAAGTAATGAAACTATTACTGCTAAAGTGTGTAAAACCTGGAGATGTTAACGTTCACAAGCGTATCAGCAGAAAAAAGAAACGCTAGTTTATGTTTGTTTTGAAAATTACTGATATTTTATAATCATTTTTACATTATTTTGAATAGAGTCTTTTTTAAATATACATGTAACACATGTTGATGGCGTAATATACTTTGAAATTAGTCGTATGAAGCTAGGCTTGTTGATGATGATGTTTAGAATTGTAACTTGGGATTGCTTTTTTCTGATAGATTAAATAACTTACAGCAATCAATTTCACGTATATCAGCTCTTGAGATTCAAAGGTTTCAAGTTAATGTCGAATCCTCTTAAATGCATCTCGACACTCACGGGATGACACATCAAAGCTCATGAAAAAGTAGTAAATGTTTTCATTTTCTTATGTAATGAGGAAATTTCACGCATCTTCATAAGCATTTATGAACATATAACTTGAAACACTGGTATATAAATTCCAAAGGGTCCTTCCTTTGTTTGAGGAAAAATTCTGATGAGGTAAAATCAATTTTAGCAACAAAAAAATGCAAACTGGTGTCAGACCTCACCCTAAATATCTTAAGTTAACCACATACATGTTCAGCCTCTGATTTTTGTATTAATGCAGTAAAAACTCGATGTTAAAACCACTGAACGGACAAGAGCAAGTTGGTCTCACTATTGAGTTTGCTTGTCCCTCTGGTTGATTGGTAATGGGCGGCTTAGGCCTATTGTCTTTGCACTGTCTTATCTTTTCATAGCCTGCACTTACATGGGGAACCGATTCAGTAAAAATTATTGAATGAAATTTTAAAAAGTATGCAGGACTTTGAACTTAGTCATTTAAAAAACAATCGCAGAGAATTGCCTTACGGTTTAATTAATTCTGAAAATTTGACAGATATCTGAGCTATTAGTTTTAAAGAAAGTTTACAGTTTCGTGGCGGATGATTGATATAATAGATTAATGAAAATTGAATTTTGCTGATTAAGTTAATATTTGTTGCTCACAAACAGCTAACAAATTTCATCATAAATTGCGCCGATCAAAACAACCGTGTGCTAATTGTCGCCATAATTCCACTACTTGACAAACATTAAGGGCGCCTTGACTGCATTATGGACCTTATTGTTATGTTCGCAATTTCGATCCGATGAAGTTTAAATTGGATTCCGGTCACAATTTCGAGATTTTATAGTTTTTAGGACACTGATTTATATAAGCAATCGTTTGAGACCGGCAAAATCGGTAGAAATATTGGGTATCCCGCGTCGTTGGGTTTTACTGTATATCTAAACAATGACCTTCCCTTTTGTAACGTGTGTAAGTTGTTGCAACATTTGAACCCATTTTAAACAGTGAAGAGCTTGTGCTTCAAATCTATGTTGCGCATCTAGGAGATAAAAGCCCATTCACATAATGTTGGAGTAAAGACATTGATTGTTTTGTCCACAACTTTTCTCATAGGAGTTTCGTATACAGCAGGTACGTTTTTCTCTTCTGTTGCATTTCAATATCATATTAACATGTACACGGGATGTTCCAGAAAACAGTTATTTTTACAATGAAAATAAAACGAAAACAAAAACATTTTTGTTGATTTGTTAATGAACATAATATTAATAGATTCTTTAATAGATTTTCGAAATTCCGTCGAAATATTCGTACAAAAACACCATTTTAACAGTCTAAACACATCAACTCATGTAAAGCAGGGCGCATGATCTTGACAAATCACAGTCTCGTAACGTCCAGAATCTTCGCCGCGTGTCTCAACATCTCATGCGTTTCACCCAGACCTAAAGCAAACCCAAAACGATTCCCTAGACTGTCCCTGTTAAATGTCAGTGTGGCTGGCCTAGATTATTTTTCTGCCGTCGTAAGCTCTGTATGGTCATATCCCAACCATCCTATGAAGTTTAAGAGACATTTGTTCAGTTGCTTTTGATTCCTCTGCTTTTATTGCCATTTTCTCTTTTGGTGTGGTGATAATTAAGCCTAATTATTTGCAACAATGGTAGTCAGATTACACATTCAATTTAGCAACATGTTTTGTTAACATCATTATCTTTGTTTTTTTTATATAATCCTTACTTTTTATTTAATATATAAGTGACGATTTTAACACTAAAAGTCAAGACTATCACAATTAGAAACAAGGATAAAGTTAGAGGATTCCAACTGAAAGGACCAATGTGCTATTTGGTCAGTAAAAGCGACTGACTCACAGAATTTAGCTGAAATGTTTTTCTTTAAAATTTAAAAGAAGTTAATATACTATGGGGAAAAAAACATAATATTATGCTTCTATACACCATGAAAACCGAAAAAAGAAGTTTTGTCGTAACCAGAATTCGAATCCGTGACCTTTCGGTCAGTAAAATATAAAGGGACGATCTACACCACTGAGCCACAGAGGTTAGTTAACAAATTTCGTCAAAATTAATTTTATAACTTAAGTATTTACCCCGTGACTAACGGGGTAAATGTATTACCGATAAAGGTATGTAGAATTTTATATTTTGACGTTTTTCTGTAACAAAAAATGAGTCAGTAACTTAGCTTAGATATGTTCTTCACAATTTCAAGATGTATAACAATTTTCCCTTTTTTTTCATCGTCGGCCCATCTGTGAGTCTGTCGCTTTAAACGGTATTGAATTAAATCTCGAGCATAATTTGTCCTTACTTGTTCTGTTTAATTCCCGACTCAGTTGAAAACATAAATACACACTTGTCAGGACTTCCAAAGTGAGATATGTCGGTAGGTACAAAGACTAAAATGCTCAAGAAGTCATAGTGCTTAAGACCTCTACATCAGTCATGTACATTCATTTGAGTAGATCTATGGCTTAAACTAACGTATATAACGTATGATTACTTCAACTTAGGTTGTTTTATGATTTACAACTTGTCAGAAATGTCGATAAACTCATTTTTGTTTTACTTTTTGGCATTGTGGTATTCGCGTCAAGTTTTAAACCTGTCAGTCATAAATAACAAAGCAACTATTTGCAAAGACTGACATTTTTTCGCAATTCAGACATTCGTAATGTTATATTTCAATGTGTATACTTTAAGAATGGCACTCTTTAAAATTCCTGTCTATCATGGTTTGCATTTAGAAAATCTTGCAGAGAAAAATATTTAAGTTTGAATTTCATATTTTTTGTAACATTTGCAAATAAACCCGATGCATATGCTGAATTTCATTTTTTACAGTTTAACAATTAGAATTTCAACAGAGAGGCATTTTGTCACGTGTACTTTGAAAAGTTAACACTTGCAACATTTCTTGTAATAAATAATAATTTTTGCGGAGATCTCCTTCCTCATACAAAAAATATAAATACAATGTAACACATACAAAATTATAAATACAATGTAACATTTTGTGCCTATAGAAAAAAAATAATTCAAGACATTAAGCAATAAGGAAGTTTTATTTGTACAAGTGTTTTAGATCATGTCTCAAGTACATTTAAAGAAGTTTACACTAATGAACTATTTTATTCCTGGTTCTTTCTTTCTTTTTTCTTTCTATTTTCTTTCTTTCCTTTTTCTTCCTTGCTGTGTTCTTTCTTTCTTTTTTATGATAGCTGAAGTTCTTGTTAGGTACATCTTGATAGATATTTCAGAGTCATTATTGCTTACCAATATCATAGACCGTGTGAGTAACAGTGGCCTGATTGAAAGGGCGTAGAAGAACATTGAAACGCGTTACTCTTGCTGTTTTAACAAAGAATGAAACTAGTACTGCTAAAATATGTACAAGATGAAGACGTTTATATGCATAAACATTTCAGAAAAAAAGAAAAAGAAACGCTAGTTAATGTTTGTTTTAAAAATTAGAAAAAGTAAATCGAGGTCTGTATAATTCCTTTTTCACTAATCCTTCATAATCATTTTTGACATGACTTTGAACGTTGTCATTGAAATATACATGTAACACACCTTGATTCCGTTATAAACTTTGAAACTACTATCGTCGTAAGCTAATCCATAATGATGTCAAGAATCGTAGCTTGGGTTTGCTTTTTTCTTCTGGTAGATTAAACACTTTATAACAATTTTACATATACGAAAATCAGCTCTTGACTTTCAAAGGTTTCAGGGTAATGTCTAAACCTCTTAAATGCATCTAAACACTTAAGGGTCAAACATAAAAGCTCGTGAAAAAATATTATTCATTATCTTATGTAAGTAATGAGGAAATTTAACGCATCTTCATTAGCGTTTATGAACAGATGAACTTTAAATGCTGGTTTCTAAATTCTAAAGAGTACTTCTTTTGTTTGAGGAAAACGCTGAAGCACTGAAATCAATTTAAGCAACAAAAAAAATGCAAATTTGTGTCAGTCCTAATTGTGGTCATCTTGAGTTAGCCACACATATGTTCATCATCAGATTTTTTGTATTTCAATATATCTAAGAAAAAATTACCTTCCCGTTTGTTTGTTGTAACAATTGAACGCATTTCAAAAAATGAAGGGTTTGCACTTAAAATCTCTGTTTCGCATCTAGGAGTTGAAAGTCCATCATCTATGTCAACATAACGCTGACAAAGGGATAGATTACATGGAAACAACCTATATAGAGATGATTGTTTTGTCCGTAGCCTTTCTCATAGGGATTTTGTATACAGCAGGTATGTTGTTGTTGTTGTTGTTTTGTTTGTTATGCCCCCAGCATCTAGCGATTGAACTGTCCGTCCGTACGTCTGTACATCTGTACGTCCGCACGTCCGTACGTCCATTCTGTTAACCTATTTCGGCAAGTTGAATATTTCTAAGTTTCTACAAAGAATAGTGGCATGAAAGTTTACACACTTACTTAACAGTGCACAGGTCATGATCCTGACAAGTTACATAACTGTGGCAACCTTATTTCTTGGGTGATCTTCCCATTTTGTACTTAGAGAAATGATTAGCCTTTTCCGGCAAATTGGATATTTCTCAATTTCTACAAAGAGCAGTGGCATAAAAAGGTAGCCACAGTTATGTTACTTTTCACAGTCATGACCTATGTACTGTTAAGTAATGTGTAAACTTTCATGTCACTGCTATTTGTAGAAATTAAGAAGTAACGAACTTGCCGAAACAGGTTAACCATTTCTCTAAGTACAAAATGGGAAGATCACCCAAGAAATAAGGTTGCCACAGTTATGTAACTTGTCAGGATCATTTATTTACAGTGCACAGGTCATGACACTAACATATTACATAACTGTGGCTACCTTATTTCTTGGGTAACCTTCCCACCTTTACTTAGAGAAATGGTTAACCTGTTTCGGCAAGTTCGTTACTTCTTAATTTCTACAAATAGCAGTGACATGAAAGTTTACACATTAATTAACAGTACATAGGTCATGACTGTGAAAAGTAACATAACTGTGGCTACCTTTTTATGTCCCTGGCATGTAGTGATTGAACCGTTCGTCTGTACGTCCGCACGTCTGTCCGGTCAACATGCGTCGGCAAATGTGTCATTTCTCCATTTTTACAAATAGCAGTGGCATGACATTTACACACTTTCTTAACAGTGCACAGGTCATGACCCTGACAAGTTACATAACTCAGCGACCGTATTCCTTGGGTAATCTCCCCATGTTATACTTAGAGAAATGGTTAACTTGTTTCGGCAAGTTGGATATTTCTCAATTTCTACAAATAGCATCGGCATAAAACTAATAATTACACACTTACTTAATAGTTAGAAAAGGCACATAATTAATATCAGGGATAATGTCCCCTTTATGTACTTAGAGAAAATGTAAACTGGTTCGGCAAGTTTGATATTCCTTAATTTCTACAAATAACAGCAACATGTCACATTGCACATGTCATGATCCTGGAAAGGTATCTGTTGTGGTCTTATTTTTTCTTGGATTATCTCCTCTTTATATACTTGGAGAAAAGGTTTACTTATTTTAACAAGTTGGATATTTTTTTCATCTTCCACAAATACAAGTGACATTACACATTACAAACTTACTTATCTATTCAAGGACAGGCAATGACCCTGGTAAGATACATAACTGATGCTATCTGTTTTAGGTGTGATCAGTGTGAATATATTAGCAGTGGCCTGATACTTAACAGTACATAGGTCATGACCCTGTCAAGATGAAACAATGAGCTAGTTGGATTTTTGTTAACTTATAAGTACAAAGTTGTGGCCTTGACAAGTAAGATTATTGTTGCAACTTGTTTTCTTGAATAATCTTCTCTTTATAATCTTAGATTATAGGTTACTTTACATGATTTTTATGTTAAATTCTTTTCATGTACAGGTTCTGGCACCATACTAACTTGTGATTTCAGCTGCTGTTTTACTATTGTGCTGTCATTTTAAATTTGTATCATGACAAACTATGCTACCGAGGGCATATGTGTTTTCTGAACACAGCGTCTTGATTGTTTGTTTTTTTGTGTTGTTGTTTGTTTGTTTTTTGATACCGTCTTAACATACACGTGTTTTTCCCTAGAACTCCGTAATATTTTTACAATGAAAGTTAAAGGAAAACGAAAAAAGTAGAAATATACGTAATATACGGACACACACGTCATAACATCCAACTCAAATCCCTTCACGTGTAATTAACCTATACTTTACAACTTTATACTCTTTAAATATTCTGCTAGATTGCTGAATATGGTATCTTTTCGAGCATGTCAGGTAACCTAAAAAATTCCAGCATAATCAAACATATAAACTGTTTATGATACACTGATACTGTTATGAACAAAGAATGTTGTTCAAGGTGAGTGAATTATTGCTACATCATGTAGCCAACTGGTGGCATATTCAGTTGTGATTATTTGTTCTTAGCCCTACCTTCCTAAAATCTAATATCGCTTATCATCCAGAGTTCACTACATCATGTAGCCAACTGGTGCCATATTCAGTTGTGATTATTTGTTCTTAGCCCTACTTTCCTATAATCTAATATCGCCTATCATCCAGAGTTCACTACATCAGGTAGCCAACTGGTGGCATATTCAGTTGTGATTATTTGTTCTTAGCCCTACCTTCCTATAATCTAATATCGCCTATCATCCAGAGTTCACTACATCAGGTAGCCAACTGGTGCCATATTCAGTTGTGATTATTTGTTCTTAGCCCTACCTTCCTATAATCTAATATCGCCTATCATCCAGAGTTCACTACATCAGGTAGCCAACTGGTGGCATATTCAGTTGTGATTATTTGTTCTTAGCCCTACCTTCCTATAATCTAATATCGCTTATCATCCAGAGTTCACTGGTCTTTGTTATCAATCAGTAATGCATTTTGAAAAATATATATATATTTAAATTGAAGGGTTAAAACTTTTCGGAACCAATGTTTCCAAAACTATCTTTTTCAGCCGAAGCTAGTTATATTGGATGTTATGACGAAAGAGCTTTAACACTTGCACTCACACGCAATGACAACTCCAACACTATAAATAGATGTTTAAGACATTGTCAAGGCTACCTGTATGCGGGAACAAAGGTTTGATTTTTCTCTAATTATTTCAATACATGTACACGCATGCTTTGATTGCAAGTCTTTTCTTAGATTATGTATACATAAAAAATACATTAAAATAATTAAAAAAAGTAAAGTAAAATATTTCAAGTTCTTATGTTGTTTCTCTGTTTGTTTGTTTCTTTATTTTCTTGTAAGTCGACTTTACCATTTTTACGAAAATGACATAAAGTCATGGGTCTGATGAATAGATAAAAAGATAAAATGGTTCTTGCCCCCTCAAAAAATCTTTATACACATAGTCTTTGGAGAAGTAATTGTAGACCAAGTCGAGGCTAATAAATGAATACCGCAGTATTATTGACCAAGTTATTTGATTAAACTTAAAACATCTAATTAAATGTATAAAACAAACAAAAATGGTGTCACAAAACTCTTTACCATTTCCCGAACCTTAACCAAACCATTTTTAAAGTGAAATAATATAACATGTCAGAAGGACTTAACCTATTTGAAAAATAACATCACACAAAAGTGAAAGTTCTACGAATATTTTTATCTGTAAAACATATTCGCTTTGTGATAAATTCAGTTTCATATGAAACAGAGTTTCAACTTCGAAACTACTCAGTATCGAACCCTGAATCTTACACTAATGAAGAGAGGTTTCGGATTTACATTGTGATTATAAGTATGGTGTAACGCTTTAATATACAATTTGCAGTATACTAAATGTTCTTGTGGCAACAAGCTCAGAGACGAATATGTTGTGGCGAAGAAATGCTACGTTGAATGTCCCGGCAATAAGACTCACATTTGTGGAGGGTTGTATAACCAGATGTCTTTTTACCGTATTTTGGGTGAGTATATGTTACGGCCTGCCTCAACCGGTAGAGCGGCTATTTGCCTATGACCCCTTATACCTTTGGCCACAGGTGTGTACGTGGCAATGAAATTTGTTATTGATGGACGTAGGTCCTTTGGATCTCAGGACTGGAAAAATAAATAAATATTCAAGATATAATATATTAACTAATCGAAATACATATACTTTATTCCATAACGAATGGCAAATGCAACGATGTGTTACATATGGTTTTTCTCAAATTATGAGTATTGCTAAGTATCTGTAGTGTTTACATTGTAATCTGGGGGGTTTGGGTTCTGAGTCTGGTCTGACGGCGCGTATGAAGTACAACTGTAAATATATATGTAAATAATATATATTTATTGAATATTATGGCATGTGTCGGTCAACGATATGTACAATATCAGTCGATAATGTTTCTCCCTGACATTGCAAATGAAAACAAATATCAAAATAAACAGACATGACGGATGCTTAAAATAGATTCAATACAAACATGTATACTTATTATAAAAACTTTTCAAATGCATTAATTACATAACAAAATTACATCAAAGTGTACAATACTTTAGACAAATATATAATAATAGCGATGCAATATTAATTACCTGTAAATATATATGTAAATAAAATATATTTATTGAAAATTATGGCATGTGTTGGTCAACGATATGAATAATGGTCCTCACTGATATTGTACAGATAAAATATCAACCTGTTACAGATGCATTGCAATTTCCAATAAAGTAAATGAAATCGTTACGGGTGACAGATAAGTGAGCTATTAGTAGATTATAAAGGGACATAGATATTGGGAAACGGTCAAGTATAGGAGTATAGGTCAGTTTTTTTTTTATATAAAATAAACATTGTACTGGCATTTCTACCCTTTGACTATAGTTAAGCTATGGAGACAAAGTATAAAAATCAAAGCACAGAGAGAACTGTCAGAAACGAAAGCTAAAATGTGTAAAGATTGTTCTTTGTCACTGTACCATGTGATAAGAATCATATCAATTTCTTCAATTGCTTTATTAGATATGCTCTAGAAAAGCAAAATTTTTACATAAAAGTAATGGAGATAATCCAAAAATGAGCCAAGATAGAGTCTTTGTTCGGACTTCCTTGTAACATCAGTGTGATAAGAATCATATCAGTTTCTTCAGTTGCTTTTTTAGATATGCTCTAGAAAAGCATAATATCAAAAGTAATGGAGATAATCCAAAAATGAGCCAAGGTAGAGTCTTGTTCAGACTTTCCTGTCACATAAGTGTGACCATTGTATAAAGTATATACTCAGTCCCTAAAGTATTTTCTGAGTTGTGGCGTACAGATGTGATGGGAGACACTATGGTAATTTGAGACTCTAATAAGAGCATGGCATGCGATGCAAACGATTGTATGTTAAGAGCAACAACTAAATAAAATTAATTTCAAGAGTGTTATGGTGCTATTCAATAATTGCTGTTATGCATTTTACTTAAGATGAATAACTTTGTGATTGTAAATGTTCAAGATACTAGTATTTATACAAAAGTTTATTTTCTATGTGAAAAAGCGGCATAACTCTGAAATAAAAATTGCATACACCGGAATTGACCCGTATTTTTATCAGTTTGATATACACTAATTTGGAAGTTGTTTAATCTATTGTCTACTCCCCTTATAATGCCGCCACTTGTGAACAATCAATTAGTGTTTACACAGCAATCAAACTCTAATAAGGGGATTAACTGGGACAGTAGCATACACTCTGAAACAAGCAATATTGGGAAATTACTGACTCCGAGTGTTTTGATTGGTCCGGCAGACGTATAGGCGGGTTAACATTACTCTGAGAGTTAATGATTGACGCACTGCTGCGTATCCTGCATAGTAAATTTTATGAATGAATTTTTTTGCGGATGAATAATTAATAACTAACTTGTTATTTTTACAGTTTGATTTGCCAAACAATTGAAATTATACCTCATGCTTTCAAAATCAACAGAGTTCTGCAATATCAAAGAACTTTTATCGAAACTGCAATGAAAACTCATACAACTTGTGGTACTATTTTTCATGGATAAGATGCGGTCATGTGATATTAACTAGAAAATCTGTTGTGTAGCTTTAGAAAAAATAAAAGGCTCACATACAAGATTGACAATTATTCTATACCTGTTTTTTGTTTTATACAGTTTGAGCTTTATTTTTCATGCACAGCAAACTAAATGACAATAGACTTGCCTTTTGCATCATGCAAGATGACCTCAGTATTGTACAGAACCATGTTGAATAACCTCATATTATTTTAAAGTGTCTGTATAAATACAAGATATATTAGGCCTGGAACCCTGCGGGTGAACTTGTTAGACTTGCCTAGTAGCTCATCCAATAGAGTTTATCCAGTTAGGTACCTGTCCAATTAGGTACCTGTCCAAATATGTCTTTGTATTTTACAGGAAATAACTTGATGTTATGGTACACAGATTAACAAATACCTTTACAAAAATGATATCCAGTTTGTATCTAAAACTTTATGTAGTTCAATGCAGATACATAACAATATAGATATCCTGTATACCATATGAAGGTTATCTTTCTTTTAATTGCAGATGCAAATCCAATATTTCCCCCTTGTAACAAAGACATAGAGTTTCAGTGTCGGAATGGCGAGTGTATAGTATTGTCATGGCAATGTGACAATGATGCTGATTGTGGAGATAAATCGGACGAGATTGATTGTGGTAAGTAAAGGTACAGATACATGCCGAGAATTAAGTGTTTTAAAAATGCTGCAAGTGATACACCGTTTAATCATTTCCTAGAACAAAGATGAAATTGTGTGTGTAATTATTGTTTTCATTAAAAAGAGAAAAAAAAATAAAAATAAATATTGAAATGAATCTTACAATGATTCTTTTTGTAAAGCAGTAAATAGTAATTATATGGTCTGTAGGTATAGCAGTGTTTTCGTCACCATTTAAGGTTTTTTTTCATATCATAAATTATTTGACATTCACACGCAAATTGGGTCAAACTTTAAACTGACCTGTGACCAGTCAAGTATGCCAGGTATTATTTCATCAAAGAACAATTAACAGTGACGTATCCAGAAATAGATATGTCCCAGACTAGTATGCAGATTGCACTGGATAATCGCCATCTTGACAGCTTTTACAACTCAGATAAACACAGTGCACTCTATCACTTGGATTATTTTGCTAGGAATTTAATAACTATTTCTGCTAAAGTGTTTTGTAACCTTCTTTTACACACTCTATGCAAAATATCAATCTTTTCCATCTCAATATCCACAAAGTTTTATTTGAACTACCATTTTGGAAATAATGGCAACATTAAATCGCAGCTTACCTGTATGTTGTTTTTGAAATATGAAACAAAGTAAAATGCAGATTTTTGTTCTACATTTTCTAAGCTGATTTTATATCATAAGCAATTGCCCCATATAATAATCAAAGCACAGAGAGTACTGTCAGAAGCGAAAGTTAAAATGTGTGAAGATTGTTCTTTTTCACTGCACCCAAGTGATTAGAATCATATCAATTTCTTCAATTGCCTTTTTAGATATGCTCTAGAAAGGCATATTTCAACATAAAAGTAATAGAGATAATCTTTGTATAGGATATGTGGGAAAAATTTAAGGCAAAACGTGGTCATGATGAAACCTCAAACATTTTCATTGAAATGCTTTAATCCTTACATTCTTTATGACCAAGATATTTGGAGATCTTTGCTTATCAATAATCAACTGAAGGTGTTTCAAGAAAAGCATTAAAATATATACATTATTATATACATTATACACAAAAAAACGGTTATCAAAAAGTAGGGATTGGAACGAATAACTGAACTCAATATTCTAATATTTGGTTTGCCATATTGGAAAAGACTCGAATTTTCGGAAGTTCCATCAGTTATCCGAATTTTGATATCCGAATATAGGTACTGTTTAAATGTTTTCGTTCAGACTAACGTGTTTCGGGAATGGAAGCCTCAAATACTTTTTGTGATTGGCATAAACACCATATATTCCGTTCTTTAAATCGCGATTTATCGGCATAAATACAGACAGTTGAAAATGTAGGAATTAAGGGTTGTTTTTTTCTCGGTCAAGTTTCGGGAAAACGGGTAAATATATTGACATTGATAATTTAATCACAGGGGTTCTACTGGACTCTGAAACTCAAGGGTTAGTGACCCTTGACCCCAAATTTTGGATGGTCATTTCCAGAACTTCAGGAGTCAATGCTAAAATACAAGTGTATGATGGGCGGTCCCACGTTTTACCAGAACTGACCATTACTACGTACCGGACTCGACCTATATTTCACACATAAGCAAAATTTTTGAAATAAATATATCATTATTTATTAATATATGATATAATTAGCGTATCAACAAAAGGAATTTGAAGTAAGTGGAAAGATTTTATACGAGACTGAAAATCGACGGGTTGCGGACAATTTTTGTATATTGATATACACCGGAATCGAGCTGTATTTCATAAATAACTGAACAACTTAAAGGTATCACCACAAAACTTTGAATACTTTCTTCTAATGAAAAGGTACAGTTGTAAGACAATAGACATTATTCTGAAATATATTTTTGGAGTTATGCCCCTTTTTAACCTAGAATTTTTGTCAAAATTGGTTTTTAGTGGAACGATATCAAAAGTATCAATATGAAACTTGAAATATTTGCTTACTATGGCAGGGAACAGTTGTAAGACAAGGGGCATTACTCTGAAAGCTGTTATTAGATTTCTGCCCCATTTCAACTTGAAATTTTTGTTGAAATTGGTTCTGATATAGAAAATTTTGAAAACTATCAAAAATATTGTATTCATTCTTTGCATACTTGCTACTGGGGACAAGGCACAAGGAACATTACTAAGTGATCAGTGTTTCTAGAGTTATGCCCCTTTTTCACATGGAAAATAAACTTATGTATAAATACTAATATCTTGAACATTTACAATCAAAAAGTTATTCATCTTAAGTGAAGTGCGTCACAGCAATTATTGAATAGCACCATAACATTCTTGAAATCAATTTCATTAAGTTGTTGCTCTTAACATACAAGCGTTTGCACCGCATGCGATGCTCTTATTAGAGTCTCAAATGACCATAGTGTCTCCCGTCACATCTGTACGCCAGGACTCAGAAAATACTTGATTTTTGGATTATATCCATTACTTTTATGTTGAAATTATGCTTTTCTAGTGCATATCTAAAAAAGCAATTGAAAAAATTGATATGATTCTAATCACATGGGTGCAGTGACAAAGAACAATCTTCACACATTTAAACTTTCGCTTCTGACAGTACTTTCAGTGCTTTGATTATTAACGTGGTTATCCTGGTCTTTAAGCGATATTGACACGCAGATTTTCTTATCTTGTATGAGCTCTGCGTGCGTGCGTGCGTGTTTGTGTGTGTGATTTATAACAACTGGAAAACGGTAGCTGTTGACAGATTTTCTGCCTGTTTGTTTTTTAATTTTCTTTTTTTTTTTGTATCGTGTTAACAAATTGCAATCTCTGAGCATTGAATTCTAATCATAAACGATAATCTCATCCTCAGAATTTCTATTCATATGGGCGCTATGTAAAAAATTCCTGTAAAGAAGTTCTTACAAAATTTGGGGTCCCTATAGGGTCACACCCTTCATTCTCCCCGTCACATGGCTATGTATGAGTCGGGGAACCATCACATACTAACCTTACTATCAAAATGCACAGAGTAGAATATATAATTATATATAGTCAAATAAATTTCATATCATGATATCATATAAGTTTTCTGTTTTATTATAAGTAATGATGGTACCATATAAAAGAACCATTATTATTCGACAGTCTCATAATACATGGACCTTTCTAATATTTAGATGGTCTTAAACAGTGACAAATGTCATGTCAAACATTTCTTTTTGTAAAATGATTACTTGTATTTGTATTTTTTCATTCAAGCGTTGTGATCATAAAATAAACGCAGAAAAGCCAGCGCCATTACTTGCCAGTATTTTTTTTTGGCTTAATATAAATTAGACGTTCCATTATTCCATCACATTGATAATCACTTGTTTTTGATGTTGTAAAACAATAATTAAATCACTTTTTTAGAAAATGACTGCCATTAGTATCATCATTGCCTAAATAATTTATTTTATCACTGTTATTAACATCATCATCATCATTGTCATCAGCTGATTTTCACTTTTAAATATGCATTTACTGTAATTGATTTTCCGAAAATAAACTTCTCAACAATATTATAATTATAATTAATATAATTATTATTGTGTTATCATTACAAAGAGACGCCACTTACTTTTGCTGCAAGTAAAACAACAACGCTACCGACAACACATGGACTATCAACAATAAGAAGAGAAATATTAACAACCAGAACAGCATCAGAAACAACAACAGTATCTCTCAGAGCCAAAACTGCAGTAAATGCAGTAAATGACACTACTACACCTGAAAGAATGAATTCGACAGAGGAACTTGTCACGGCCAGTTGCGGAAATGTTTCAGGTCCGTCCTTACATTTTATTGAATATCTGTTTTCCCTTTCGCTATTACGTCACCTGGTTAGGTCTTCTGACGGGTTTCTCTGTTGAATTGTGCTAATCAAGCAGTGTAACTGGTGTAGCCGGGCATAGGTATCTTCGAAATAAATCGAAAGGTAATGAATCGTGTGGCATGATAGCTCAAATGGTAGAGTGTCCGCCCTGCAAGTTGAAAGCCCTAGTTCGAGGCCCGGTCAGGCTATAAATTTCTCACCACTTTTTTAGCAAAATCCATTTGCCCTGAGTTTGATGTGAATGCAGGTACCCTATATATGAAAGCGGATACTCTACCACGTACCCATACACACTAGGTGCCACGAATTACATTAAAAAGATCAAATCACTAATATCTAAAAGAAAAAGACAAACATGCAGTGTTGGCAGGAAACTTATAGGTGTGTGCAAATATACTGTCTTAGATTTCACAGAAGTGTTTCAGTTAAAACTATATAAAAAGAATTACTGTAAAGAAAAATTACGTAGTTGAAAACTTTGTTACTTTCTCAGTTAACTTTTGAACTTAGTGGAGTAATTCAGTACTTCTTTGACTTTCTTGTGTCTAGCACTTTACGCTCTTGGGTTTTCTTTCAGGAGATGAGCTACAGATTAAACTTGCACTGTATATTTCCCTGCCTGTTACAGCTGCTATTGTTGGAATAAGTGTGATTGTGATTCTGCTGATATCAAGGTGAGAGTAACAAGCATATTTAATAGCACCAAAAAATCAATTTGTCAAAATGGCATTGTCTTCGAAAGGTCTTAGATTAGTTTCAAAGAGCTTTAAATGGTGTAGTTGACATACAAATAGAATTTTAATGGACTTTATCAAATGCTTATCTCTCCGCTGGTTACTATATGGAAGTAGTGCTTGTTTCAGTTACTTCTATTATGCAGCATCAGGTTTTCTGCATTTTAAGGTATAGATATTGAGCTGCATGTGTTCAAGACACAAACAGTTAAAATTACAACTTTAACATTACGTTTACAAGTATACATTTTCTGCGCAAGACTAATACTAATATCACTATTGTTATAAGTTTAGTATATAAATTCCTTTAAATATTCTTTAAATAACTTCATTTAAAGAATCTTGAGTTTGACATACTGTAATAACGTTTAAGTTAATATTGTGACAGTTTATCCCTTTCGCCCAACACGTAAGAATTTTCTCTGTAAGTTGATAACATCATTATGAGACTTATGTTCTGATATGCAAGATTTCCTAATCAACAAAACATTCGTATGTGAATATAGTTGTACAGCATTCCTTGCAGTACTGACAGACGAAAAGTTTCAATCTCATTCTCGTTCTTGGAAACTACACTAACATCAGTGTCCTAAACTGTTTCACGAAACATAATTCTGTTTATCGTTGGAGTTATTGTCTACTTGAATGATTATAGTTTCTTCACAGTCGTTTGAATTTCATGTCAGTCAAAAAATCATAGTAGACCAAGTAAACTGAATGAATTTATACGCATTAATTTTTATATAAGGATTTGTTGTTGTATCATTTCGGTTGAATCGCCATTTATTACAAAAGAACACTTTTGTAATTGCTATATACCTAAACGTATGTTATTCTTTAATTTTTTTGAAGAGACAGCGCCAATAAATACGGGTGCAGTAGTATATTATCGGTTACTTTAGAGTGCTAGTATGTTCTTCTAAGAAGACGTTCATTGTTATTTACTTAATTTTATTTTTGACTGTCAAATTTCCATTTTAAAATCCATTTTTTTAGGTGAACAGGTCAACAAAAAAAGCCCGCAGACTCCTCTCGTTCCGTAAAATATTCACGAACTGCTCCAGGAACAGGTAAAGAAGAGACGGGTGACGTCGGTACTGATGTTATTTATGAGGAATGTGAGCAAGTACATCTGGCAAGCTACCTTGCACCTGTTACGAGCACACCAGGTTTGCCTGGCAACGCGCAGCATGAAACACCGCACCTCTCTTCATTTCAACAGCTGCCGAAGAGACCACTCACCACAATGGAAAGTGGAAGTGACGACTATTACACTAAAACCTACGGACTGGATGAAAAAGGTTTATCTCAGTATGAACGCGTTTTACCTAAAAGTAATCATCGTGAAAATTATTATGAACAACTGAGGAAAGACACAACAAGTTCTAAGTAAATATAAGTGTTAACCTTTATGTCAGTATATGATGTTACGCCTTTTTGTAGGACGTACTGCAAAAAAGGTACAGTTTTGTTGATTTACTTAATGAATTAACTTTTTTTTATTTTCACTTGTGTTAAATTGATATTCACTTTTCACAGCCGACTTGTTTCAGACTATTTTACGACAAATAGGCCCTGTGGCTGGGAACATCAGTTGGTAGAGTGTCCACCGTGGTTTACAGTGACCTCGGGTTGACAGTAGTTGGGAGCCAGATTTAATTACTCTATACCTAAACATGTTTAAACTTATTGAATATGATTACAGCCACAAACTGTAAAATCAATGTTAATATCAGAGAAATCTCAGATTCATTTGAAATACCCTTGTATATTTTAAACGCCAGTCACTCGTCTAATCTTTTAATCTTTTGTTGAAAATGAGCACTGTATCCATCACAGGTTATAAATAACAAGATTTATGTATGTGTTTGGACTATGAGTCCAACGAAATTCCCATCATTCAAACAGCTAAGTACAACTCCATATCTAAAAATCTGTAGGAAACACAAACGGTTTCACTGATTTGATGATACATTCCCTAAATGCAAATTAGATACGGTCACGTGGGTAGTCACGAGAACCTAGGCAGATCTAAATTTATCATAAACATAGCGGTTGTTAAATGTCTGTTAAGTTAGATGTTCGTTCGAATCACAGTTGTAACATATGTGTTGTTAATCCAATTAGTTTATTATAATTTATCTTTGTCAGCTGGATATTAAGAAAGGAGAAATTTGGATCCGCCAACAGTCAGTACAACACAAAGTATATACATTGTACTAGTACTATTTTTGTATCGTTATTATCCATATGTATTCAAATTTTTCTCCCGTGATGATCACGTTACATATGTAGATTGATTGTTATAAAAAAGGAAGGATTTAATACATTTTTTTTCGCACTAGCAGATCGTAGAGTTTCCTCCAATCGAATCAGTTTAACAATTGAGAACATACGGTAGAGTCAAACAATGCACAACTAGCAAGGAACAGAAGAGTCCTCGCAAAACTGGTCGAGTAAGCATTCATAAAACATTTGTTTAGCTGGAAAGTCGGTGATTACATAGGATGTTACGACATGAAGGCCTCAAAATTAAACCAAACAGTATATGAAAGCTTGAATTCTGTAGAAAGTGGTGATGAGTATTGTAATGAGTATTGTAATGACTTTTGGTATGTGAGAAGATTTGTTGTATATATTTGTATGTCATAGTTAATTAATAATAATAAATTCTTTTATACCATGTTATTTCATGTCTCTTTAGAAATTTTATACAAAATTGCGATGAATGCATTCTTAAACTATCTCAACATAAAATATTGTTATGTATATGTATTAAGTTTTGTTCCTCTTGTACTATTTTGTACTATCTGGCTTTCTTTCTCATTGTGCTTGGCTTGGACATGATACTTTATATCAAGGCATCAGAAGAGGATTTTTAAATTAAAGGTTTGAAAACTTTAGTGACCATTTATAATTCATCCAGTTGCTCCTTACAGTAGAATGAATGCTCTTGTGTTAACGAGTAAAGAGACGAATATTCCACTGCAAAGTAGTGCTACGTAGAATATACTGGCAAGGTGAATGAAACACATGTATATGAAGGTTATTGTGACATAACAGCCTTTAATAACATTTGGGATGCATATAAGAAAAACTGTAAAAAAAAGTCCATAATTTCAATAGCATAACCCATCATGAATCGGCTGCATTCAGGTATTTAGGTATTTCTAAGAGGGGGGATGGTTTTAATGATGTGTTACGAGTAAAGGAAAGAACTAATCACAATACAGTTTAACAAACCTGCAGTACTTTTATTTAATAAAACAAAATTTAGTTCAACAACAAAAATTTTAACAATGAAAAAAGTAATTACTTACAATGTGATCTTTACTAATCCAAAATAATTGACTGTCACTGTCTCATGTCACAGAATCCTTTTAAATTGAAATATTATTCCAGCTGTGAATATATTCTCAAGGTGTTGATAATGTCCATGAATGTTAATCCAGCACAAGTTAATTTCCAGGAAGTTTAAGCACTAATATATATATATACATGTAAATTCAAATTCACAACTTCAGCTACTACTCTTATGTCTCAGTGTTTCCTTTTATGTGTTCAAAGAATGTTCTAAATGATTCTAAAGAATACTCATTTTAGAATATACAGGTAAAGTCTACAAGGTTCTCCTACATATAATAACTTGACCTAGAAAAACAATACATCAGTTTAAAAATAGAATGGGAATACCCATGTTATAATGAGTAATTAAAGTAAGTATAGGTAACAGGTGTTTTAATGAGCAGTTATGCAGTTCACGAAGGCTATTGCAACATTGAGTAGAAGACTTCGATATGAATCAAGGGTCTGCATTTTAAAAACGGTTTCCGATCAATAACTCAAGAGTGATTGAAACCAGGAATCTCGAACTTGTCAGGATAAGTTTCAGCTCAATTTGTCAAAAGTCAAGCTCACATGGGCTTGTATTTTGAAAACGGTTTCCGACCGATAACTAAAAATTTACTGAACCCAGGACTCTCAATCGTAAAGGATAATTAGGTATTATGAGAGAAAAATCCTATTTTGGGGAGCTCACTGGGACAAATGTCAAATTCAAAGGACCTGCACTCTGGATATGATATCCGATCAATAATTCGAGAACCACTGAACTCATGAACCAAACTTTAAGAATGGTTGAATGGTCTGAACATTACCACTTTTGATTTGGCCTCACTGAATAAAATGCCAAGCTCACAGCGGCCTGTACTTTGAAAACTTGCACTATATTACTCAAGAACAACTAAACAATAGACGCTCAGACTTTATACGATGATCGGGCATGCCTTTTTTCAGATTTGAAGATGGTAAGGACTTGCAGTTAGAGAACCATTTCAGATTAATAACTGAACAACAACTGAACACAAGTCTCTGAAACTTTATATGATGGTAGGCCTATGATGAAAAGACAATTGCTATTAATTTTGGGGCCGCTTAGTCAGAGGCCAAGCTCACAGAGGTCTGCACTTTAAAAGGGTTTCCGAAAAATAATTCTAGAAAAAATTTACGTCAAGATCTTTCAACTTTAATGGATGGCCATTGGTGATGTCTAGTTTTCTTATCTTTTGTAATCGAATTGTCGTCTGCTGGTGCATTGGTAATCAATTAGATTTATTTATAACTTTATAGATTTATAACACTAATCTCTTGTTAAATAAAGATTACAGACTGCAGTAGTTATATTTAGACACGAGTTGTTCGTTGACAGTTTGCTAACTCTAAAATGTACCTTTTTTTATCAGGAAATGAATTCAAGAAACTTGTGCTATATATCTTGTTTCTTGTTAGAAATGTTTGTGTCGTAATTACAGATAATTTTCCTCTTACTAAGTAACCTTGAAAACTTTTAATAAAATATAAGCTGATATGTATCACAAAACAAACCTTAGTTTATATGCTGAAACCACTTACTTTCAACCAAGTATTTTCTTGAAAAGGGTTTTATTTTCTTTGTAAGTTTCTATTTAAATACATCGTTGTCATATTATCAATTTCAAAGCCTGTTTTAGCCGAGCAGATCAGCAAAATGAGCTGTGCGACACACCCAAGAACCTGTTACAGACACACGTATAGAAGAGAATGAAGGAGTTTGATAACGTTCATTCATACCACAAATGCTATAACTCGAGTACATACTGCACAACAGTCCATATAATAAAATAAAGGACACAGATTCACTTCAACGTCCAGTTCTCTCGACGCAAGAGAATCAGGAAATTAATTCATCTCGTTGAGTGAGTGGACATATATATTGGTTTATATAAATAATAATCTCGTAATGAGAATTCACTAAATGTGATAACACAAAACGTGTATACAGTAAAACTGCTTTAATATAGAACTACATCATACTCATACAACAACATCTGATAGACTACTCATTAGAGAACATGCACTGGCGCTTATAAATTTAAAGAGAGACAACTCTAGCTAAATGATAATAAGAAACAACAGAACTTTATTCTTCCATACTACTTAATCAGTATGCATGTCTTTTATCAAGAACATCACCTCCTCAGAATTATTACAAACAGCTCAGAGAAGATACAAGTTATTTCAAAAATTCAAATGTGTGACTAGCATGGTATTTTAAGAAGTAACGGTGTATTTTTATGTGCCTTTGGTTCCTCTAATTTATTCTATGGACTCTGACAATGATGTATCCACACTGACGCTTGCTCTAGACAGTCTAAATCCTCAAAACTATAATTACATTTCACTTTTTAAAGCCCTATAGCTTCAGTGAGCCTTCGTCTATTAGCCCCTTGTTTTCGCAAGAACCAAGTATTTGACCCAAAGGCCAAGGCCATACTTAGTTATGCAAAACATCCGTTGCATGTGTTCTTTTTTATTGGCAACGTCGTAAACATTTTGTAATGTTGAGTTTTCAAGACTTTTTCATAATACACGTCTCGTTCACAACAGTTTAAATATAAGATGTTATCTGAATACTCGATCAGCCAAGTTGTCCAGTTTTTTTATCTGTTCTTGATTCCATTTCGAACTCTTCGTACATGCTGTGACCGTTACTCAGAAAAGTTACTCACTGTCATGACTTGAGTATTCGGATGTTTATGACACATTCTTTTAACATAACATCTTAACCGAAAATTTTGTCAACAAGACGATTGAAAAATGAAAAGAAGTAGGAAACAGCATTGAAAAATTAGACAGATTACTTATGGTTGTACAGCTGTTAAAAAGAATGGTAACTTCTTTAAACTATTTTCTTCTCTAACATGGTTTCTTTGGTAAAGCTGAATTTCTATAAGGAAATTTAAAACTCAAAATCACCGTCCTTCTGCATTTTCTTTACTCTGTGCTGCAAAATAATTTTTCAGAATTTGACAAAACTCTGTTGATTTTTTTTCTTTTCACTTTCCTTTTCATTTTCTGTAACTGTTCGGAAGGGAGTAGAAATAATGTACAGAACATACAAAGTAAACTGTACATGTAATATTACTCTATTCTTTCACTTATCTCCCCTTCCCCTCGCCCAAAGATATACTTGGTTTTATGCAATCTAATGCACACTGAACACAAATTCAACTTCCATTACAAAGGTGACTAAATAGCTATATTTCACCAAGAGTAAACCATCCAACTTTTGTTCCTAATTAAGACTGGAACGAAATTGTTTGCAGTGATTGGTGGTTCAAAATTGACACTCTGTAGAGTTCAACTGCAAACAACACAGTTTTAAATTCTTCACCCTTTTAGTTTGGAACCCTCTCATAAATTAGTGTAGGTAAAATGATTTGGTATGACTGAAAAGGTGGTAGGCTATTTAAGATGTTTGACGTTTCATACTCACAAAGGATTTTGGCCGGATTTTCATAACTTCTTAATTTTACAGATTCATTCCTAACAGACCTTAGTATAGTGGACATATGCTCTTTATCTACTTTTTATGGCATTTTTAACATTATAATGAGAAAATCATTTCTTTCATAATGCAAAATAACGAAAGAGCCGGCGAACCAATTTAAGGTTAAGATAGAGCCGCTGATTGAGCTGATCGTCGCTCAATACCGATGTCCCTGACGTTGCGGCTTGTCAAAAATGGCTGCCACCATATCATTTCGTTGGCTGGAAATATTAGAAAAAGAATTTGATAAAGCCTTTGTCGACTTAGATCTTCTTTTGGGAGAAATAGATCCAGACCAATGCGAACTTACTTACGATGGGCGGCAGAAAATGACAGCCCTTAGTGCCGCTTTTGCACAGTTGTGTCATAAAGCTCAGACGATTTTCCAGACAAACGCAAAACTTGAAGTGAGTTTTCGAATTGGTTTTACCTTTATTGTGTCTCCTTGTATTTTCCAAGCAAATTACATAAAAATCTGGAAAAATAAATGTTACGCATATAAGGTGGATATAGAATGACAGGGGCGTAGCCAGGGCTTTTGAAGGTGTACGCAGAATCCTTTTCTGTAGATCGTCTCAGGAGCGTTTTGGCGGGTTTTTGGCATAAAATAAGTCATATTTTTTCATCAATTTTACTCGATTTTCTGGACCAATGTGTACGCAGCTGCGTATTCTGCGTACTGGTAGCTACGCGCCTGAATGAAACGTACTTATTAAATCCTGTCTGTAATTTTCAAGCACACTGCAAGTGCTTGGCAGTGTCAAAATTTAGTCTAGTTCATTGTACGAATATGTTGAATACCGTGCTAAGTATTTGAATGGTTGATGTCAGCCTTGATAGGCAGACAGCTGAAGATTGTCATTCACTTGAATGGATATGCCTTCGCAGTCAAAATATAATGTCTTCTGAGGGGTTTGACAAGTTAGGTTTGTCATTTATGACAGATAGGTGGAAAGTTAGATGTTGAGACCAGAAAAAAAGTTAAAACCTTATCTACCATATACTATCTATCTATTTGAGCTTATTTATCGTCGGTATCTGTTGCCCTTATGACCGACGCCCCCTGAAGAGATTACTTATTTTATGTTGTTGGGGAAGTGCAAGATACAGAAAGCAGCCCATTCCAGAGACACCCCTGGTTCTTTTACATGCTCAGTGTATAGCACTGATACATGGGACCTCGGTTTAATGTCTCATCCGAAAGAAGTAATAATAATGTTAGTGGAGGAGCGGGGGATCGTACTCGTGACCCCTGGTTTACCAGTCCAGCGCGTTACCACTAGACCACATCAGCTTCTTACAATATACCCTCTATCATATAATAGATATGTAGAAGGTGTGTCACACTTAACAATCCATAGAATTCAATAGTAACAACACTTGAGTTCATGTAAAAGTCACTTTTAAAAAGAAATATTGGATTGAATTGTTGAATGTGCTGTCATGCAAACAAACAGCCCAGATTTTTTAATTGACTTCATTTCTTGAGTTAGAGATGAATCCAAACCAATTTTTTGTAGGCACAGATACTAGATCTGAAACAGGAGAATGTGGATATTAGTGCAACCAAAGCAGTCTTAGAAAAAGAGCTTCACAAGATGTTAATGCAGTTGCATTCCACACAGTTACAACTGCAAGCTAGTAAAGGTGTGGAGGTGGATTCAGAAAGCATCAGGAAAAAGCTGGTAAGACCAAAATACTTTGTATAATATATTAAAGCACTGTTTTAAATGTCAAGTTTAATATTAGTCTGGATATGTGGTAGGATTGTGTAATTACTGCAACCATCATTTGATTGATGAGCAGTGGTGTTGGAATCAGCTAAGATTGCCCTCAGTGGTTATGTATGTGCAGTAACTAGAAGTAGAATTTAATAGCTTGATTTTTGATTAAGCGAAAATTGGGTGTCATATTTGAATAACTTTCACTTGAAATTTTTTTGATAGGCGACATTTTCAAATATTGTCTGATTTTTTATCAGTTGGTATCTATTTTTGCTATTGGTAATGCTAACATAGAATCAATATTGCCTTCAAAATGTGTTTAAATAAATTTTGGTAAATAAAATCTAAGGATTATCAGAGCTCAGCTGAGCACAAAATGTCCAAACAAGAAACGAAGTGGAAAGTACAATTCTGTTGATATGGCGTATTCTTAGCTCACTTGTTTGTGTTATCTTTAGTACCATGTCAGCTTATATCAGAATTGCCCTGTAATTCATATGAGTAAGCTTACCCATTTCCATGATGTGTATTATTTCATGCAGGATACAGAAATGGAATCTCATATGTCAGAAACAAGAAATATGGCCCATCTAGAGGCCCAGCTGAAACAGCTTCAGAAAGAGAATAATGAACTAAGACAGTACTCTGTGGCTCTCCAGAGTGAAGTCTATGGTGCCCGTCTTGCTGCAAAATATCTTGACAAAGAATTAGCAGGAAGGTATGTTGGCATTCCAATCATCAATATTTTTTTAATGAAAAAAAATCTATACCAAGTCTTAAAATTGGGCCAGGATAGGCTACAGTTATTGACTTATTAATCATTCAACAATATTGCTACATTTGAATTTGATTAATACATAAGGATCAAGTTTTTACTGTACAGTTTTTTTTTTTGTCATTTATGAAGGATGAGTTCAGTATTTGTGTGCCTGCTTAAGTCAGAAAATGCATTTTACTTCCTGTACACAAATGTCTAGCAGAATTATCTTTTCACTACATACTACAGAATCTCATCGTTTGAAATGGTAAATGTAGCTTTGAACATGGATTCTTTTCAACTTACAAATGTACAGGATTCAGCAGATACAGCTTCTGGGAAGAGACATGAAAGGAGCGGAACATGACAAACTGTGGAACCAGCTGGAGGCAGAAATACATCTACACAGACATAAAACAGTCATACGTGCATGTAGAGGAAGATCTAACAGAAAGAAAAAATTGCCCATTCCACCTGGACATGTGAGTTTGAAAGCTTTTTGTAGGAGTCTGTAAATAGATAAAGAAAAGAGTGTTTTTGGCTATCTTGAAATGCCTTGGCAGATTTTATACAAGCTATGCGGAAATTTTGTTAGAGTATATAGAGGATATTCAAGTTTTTTCTATAAAAACGGGATTTATTTTCATTTCGTGGTATGAAAATTATCATATTTCAGTGAGATGAAAATAAATCCCGTATTTATAGAAAAAACCTGAATTTTCTGTTTATTATATACTTTCTCTCTTTTTTGACCTTAAGATTCGAAAGAATTCCCCTTTAATTTAGTGTATTGGCTGAATTTAGAAGAAAGTAGTTGGGCAAGACACCAGTGAAAATACGGAAAATATGTTTCACTGCAGTGAAAAAAAATTTTTTACAGTGAAAATAAGGAAAATGAAAATAAATGCAATTTATTTCATCAATATTTCTCAATATTTCATTTAAAAGTATCTAATAAATAGAAATATTTGTCTGTCTGTCTGTCCCATTCCATATGACTAACATTGGTATCACGCCCGGTTGATATCTCTAATTTTACCTCTTTTACATTTGTACTTTGCAAGTGAAGGGCACTGTACACTGTACATTCCTAGACGCCTTTGATGAATATCCATGGAACTTGCTGTTATTTTACTGTTTCTTTTTCTTTGTAGGATTTTAATTCTTTACGACGCAGACATGGCTTGGGAGATTTGAGGAAAGTACAGTTACATAAAGACCCAGATGAAGGCCTGGGAATGTCCATCACTGTATGGAAATTACTTGCTTTTTTTTGCCTAGCCACTTAGAAAAAATAAGGGTTGTTTTTGCCCTTTGGTCTTGGGTTTTAACTGCATTGTATTTGCCTGCAATGGCAGTGAATTTTCAAAAACAAAAACAACGGCAACATTAATGTTTGTCAGCTGCTTTATGGATCAAGTCAACTTTAACGTATTCAAAATAACCCTCATTAATATAACTATTAACAAACTTTTCAAACAAAAGACTGATTACAAGATAGTGGTATGATGTTGCTTACATAGGCAGGTGAGAGAACCCAGTTTGTTCGCAATGCAGTGTTTCTTGTCCACGAATATTTGTTTTTATTAGTCTTTTTGCCACGTTTTCTACGTCATTAGTTTAAACTGTTCAAGTCTATGGATCAAAATTTTTTGTAACTTGGAATGCAGTGGTAATGTGTATAACTAAAATGTGAAGTAATTTGTTTAATTCTGTTATTTAAATAGAATTTACAAATTCAGGGTGGAAAAGAACATGGTGTTCCTATCCTGATATCTGAAATACACGAGGGGCAGCCAGCTGACCGGTGCCAGGCTCTGTATGTGGGAGATGCAATCTTATCAGTTAACAACATAGATCTACGCAATGCTAAACATGCTGAAGGGGTCAAAATTCTCTCAGAGCAGGTGAGAATTGTTTTAGAACCATAAACTGTGCATGTAGTCATGTTTTCAGTCAGTGATTGAAATGAATGTATTGTCTTGACTTTGTTACAAGTTGTTTTGTCCTAAACAAGTAACCTTTTATATATCTTTTTAACATTATAACTGTGATTCCTGAAGAGAATTTATGGCATAAGAGTTATCCTTGGTACTGTAATTTGAAATCGGGCCATTCATTTTTAGCTTGACCATACCAAGGATATGGATAGCCGTCCTAATCATCCCTTCGTCAGCGTCCGCATTCAGATTGAAGTTTGTGTGCAGTAAAATATTTTTTACTATAACTTCTTTATTTCTTTAGGGTTTTACTTCAAACTTCAAATATGTGTTCCTTATTGTCACCAACATCATTTGTTGTAAGGTTCATAACTCTAGCACCCATATTTCCAAAATTATCTCCCCTTTAAACTTAGAGTTTTCCTTAAAAATTGTAATATTTTACTGTAACTCTTTATTTTGTTAACGATTTTCTTCAAACATCAAATATATGTTCCTTAACATCACCCACATCATATATATTTAGGTTCATAACTCTAGCGCCTATATTTCTAGAATTATCTCACCTTTAAACTTAGAATTTTCCTTAAAAAATTGTGATATTTTGCTATAACTTTTTTATTTCTTGAACAACTTACTTCAAACTTCAAATGTTTTTTTCCTTAACATCACCCACATTATATGTGTTAAGGTTAATAATTCTAGCGCCCATATTTCCAGAATTATCTCCCCTGTTAACTTAAAATTTTCTTTAAAAATTGTAATTTTTTACTATAACCTCTTTATTTCATTAGGGATTTACCTCAGACATCAAATATATGTTCCTTATGATCACCCACATCATATGTGGTATGGGTTATAACTCTAGCACCCATATTTTCAGAATTATCTCCCCTTTAAACTTAGATTTTTTTTTTTTTTAAATTGGAATATTTTACTTTAACTTCTTTATTTCTCAAGTGATTTTCAATGATAAAATAATAAATATTATATGATATTTCATCTACCATGGAGAAGAGTCTTGTCAATATATCTATAGATCTTGAAGTAAATTGATTTTTAAATAATTACCCCTTTCTTAACTAGATCCAGTACTTAAATAGTCGAGCATGCTGTCTCATCTGTTGAAGATACAGTCTTTAACTTTTAGACATATCTTTAATGATGTAGATTTAGAATTTTGTTTCCTTAGTGAGATAAAATATTTCTGTTGAAAATTGTTTTATTTCAGAATTCCAGGTATAGTACTTATTACTGAAGGAAATTTTCTTCTAGTATTTATTATAAGACAAGTACATGATAAAGATTATTATCACATACCTACATAAGATACAGGCTTTTTACCTGCTGGTGCCCTGGTATAAGGATATTTCCTGCAGAAGTTATATTGTCCCTCTCATTTTTACCTGTGCTACCCATTGCACATAACTGATGTAAAAAGGTTTTTATCTTGTCTGTTTCGAAGAAAAAGTCGAGCTGTTATGATCGCTGTGTTGTCGTCGTCATGCAAAAACTTCAATGTAGCCCATTACTCAAACAGTTTTAAAGGTATCAATATGAAACTTTGAATGCTTGCTTATCATGACAAAAGGCATTTGTAACACAAAGGGCATTATTCTGAAAGCTGCATTGTATATTTTTTGAGTTATGCCCCTTTTTAACTTACAATTTTTGTCAAAATTGCTTAAGTTGTTTGATTTCAAAATTGTCAAAGATATCAATATGAAACTTGGACTGCTTACTTATCATAACAAGAGGCAGTCGTATCACAAGGGGCATTATTCTGAAAGCTATATTTTTGGTGTTATGTCCCTTTTTAACATACAATTTTTGTCTAAATTGCTTATTAAGTTGAATGATCAAAGGTATCAATATGAACAACATCAACATCTTGACATGAAATATCAGAGGTATATAGACCACCTCCAGGAGTAGTGCACAAGAACCATAACTATGGCCCCCATTTTCGACAGAGAGCATTGGCACTGCTCCGCGGAGCTCTTGTTTAAACATGTGAAATGGCAAAAAGTTGGATGACCAAATCTTGAAATATAGCAGAAGTATCCAAGAACAGTTCAAAGTATGGATCTCGAGAAAGCATGCCCCTGTATTAGACCTGAAATACCTCTGTGGTACTTGACCTATATCAGCTTGAGAGCTGACATACAATTTTCTTTAAGACAAAAACTGATTGACAGAAATGATGTTGGATACAAAAGTCCTGATTCTTACTGCTGTGAAATATTATGTGTTTCAGCAAGGTGATATTGAACTAGAGGTCATGTTTGTTGCCCCAGATGAAGAGAGTGATAATGAAAACCCAGACCTTGATGAGGAGCAGAAATTTAGGTGAGTTTAAGAACTGTAATTTCCAAGTACCTTTAACAGTCAGAAGGTATATCATTTTGTAAAGTGCTTTAATCATATGCTGAAAATTACGGTTAGAAAAAGTTATTTCTATGTTTGAGTTTTGTCATTTTGACAAGATAACTGTTTGAAATTATCTGTGAAAACTTAGCAGGGATGCAATCATATAACAGGTTTCAAACAGCCATTTGAAGGAAAAAAGATAAGATGGTCTTAATAATTACTGTTAAAATACCACACTTGATAGTTTCTTATATTTTCATGAAATTTTACAATATATATAACATAGGAATCACCTTTTTTAGGATTATTTAAAACTGTTAAAGCCTGAACCTCTTTGTTTCAGTCCAAAAGCACTGTCTTGCTTTTGAAATGTTTTAATGCAATCTGTCAGAATTTTTTATCACAGGATTACCAATATATGATAATCTCTTTTAAGGTATCGCATCTATGATGAAGAGGTCATAAGTCAAACAAGTGAAGGTAACTCTGTAGATCCAGTGGATTATAATGCAAGAGGAGCAAATGGAGTTCCTTCCCCTACCAGCACATCCCCACTAGAGAGCAACAAATCCAGGTAACTCTGGGGTGAAGACTGCAAACTGAGCCAAGTTATTTCCCTTATATCAACAACCACTGGCAGAGACTATTTTTACCTTTATAGCACAGTAGAAACCCGCTGTTAAAACCACCCGTGGTTACTCCAAAAGGTGGTTTTGATAGCGGATTGGTCTTAATTGGCTGTTGTCCAGATTTCCACATTTAAGATTAGGAAAGGATTACTTCTGTCTCAAAAAATCATTCATCTTTATTAGAGAATTACAGTCAAAAAGTAATGTGTGATGAACATGTGTATGCTAAAGTCATTGGTAAAGTTGAATTTCAACTGCATATAGTTCATGTATATAAAATGTTAAAATTGATTTTGAAAAATAATGGCAGTATGTTATAGGATTTATGATCACATGGTCTTGCCATGGTCACATTTTTTGCATAATGGCAGTAGTTAAAGGGGCTGTGCTCCAGATGACACAAAAAAGAAAGTTTCCTTGTATTATAAATTTCTTGTGATATTTATGACTAATGCTTAAAAAACTGACTAACTGACAAAAAATAAGTCAGGTAATCACATTATAAATTGATTTTTTTTCCTTTCATAGTGCTATACCATAACGCGACGGTATAACTATATTGTATAAGATTTAAAGTAAACGATAGATATTTCACATGCGGCAGTAGTGGTGACAGTAAAAGCGTTGTTACTATTTTGTTAACATGAGGGTCCAGAGTTCAAATCCGGCTGGAGCGAATATATTTTTTTTTTGTTCTATTTTGTCTTTTATAAACAGTTTTGAAGTAAAATATCATATTGTTATAATCTTACGGCATCTAGATATTTAATTTAAGTAAAAAAATTTTTTATATCAAATCTGGAGTACAGCCTCTTTAAAGTAGAGTTTTTTTGAAAATTTCCTCAGTTTGCAGACTCTGTAGAAATTTTACTTTTTTTTTTACAATGGCTAATTGTTAAAGCTGGGAGGCAAAATGATATGCACATATTTTGGACAAGTACTCAATTTTGGATATTTATCACGAATTATGAAAGTTTATAATAGTGCTGATTTAATTTTGCACATTATTTCTGGTGTAAAATACATGAAAATTCATCCTTCATGAACAAAAATGTTTTCACAGTATTAGGCCATACCAAATTGTTTTTTCGTTTAGCGTCCACCCTAAGTTCAAAAACCTATCTAGCTATCCTGAAAACACAAACGAAGCCCCAAAAAATAAACAAGTCATACTGACTAGTATCTACACCAGGATATAATTATCAAGTTTCATATTCCACTTTGTAGAGACTTTTAATGCATTTTCAATCAAACCACCTATAAATTCAACTGAAAATATATTTCTGCATAGGTAAATTTACAACTGAGTCTATATTTGGAGTCAACTTGTCAATATCAACTAATTTTCAACAATCTATAAAACTGATGCTCGTTCATGTTATTAGACAGGTCCTTCCATCCTATGCCACTAAAATCCAAATGAGGTATCACTGTAAAAAATTACAAAAGTAAACACTACTTAAACATTTAATACTGAACACCAAAATATCATTTTTACTGGTATTTGTTTTTCTCTATCTGTTTTGTCTGAGTGTCTGTTGGCTTCACTGCAAATATAACACAATTCTTTTAAATAATTCAGATGAATTTGTCTCCCTTATGAAAGAAGAATTCTCAGCAAAAATGTTAGAAAAGGAATATCTTTGTGTGTACTGCTAACAAAATGTCATAAATAATGTCTTTCGACTCTACCTATTTGAATTACATTAAACTTCATCAACAAATTCTAGCTGCAGCTTGCGTATACACTACACTTGAGAAATTCGACTGATAGCGAAAACATATAACAAATACTTCAACGCATACAATTTACTGAAACAATCATTTACTTGCTATTATCTTGAAAAACAATAAAAGGCATTGAAATCTTATTATAACTGACCAGAAACTAACCTCTTCTGACTTCGCCAACAAATATATGCACGCATGGAACTTTTTCACACGACTCAATAAATACAAAATTGGGGTAAAGATGCAAAGGAGGTAACAACACTAGTCATGTATAAATTCTCGAACATACCGGAGAGCATTTAATACTTTGTACAGTAAGGTCGTAAGGCAAAACAATGTTGTTGTTTTTTCCTACCTCAGGAGCTCAAACCTATCCGTCCGCGGACGCTAAACGAAAGAACGATTTGGTATGGCCTTATATCAAAGGGATAGTCTATTCCCTAGAATTAATAGTTTATGGAAAGAATATTTTCATTTCAGTTTAAGGTAGAATTTGTTAGAGGTACTTCAAGTGTGAATCTGTGTTGAATCTGCTTCTATTTTCATTTTTATTTTACAGCCCAGTCAAGACACTAACCCAGAAATCCAAAGATGTGCAAGGTGAAAACACAGCACCTGGTAAAATTCCAAGTCAGATTGCTGTAGGGACTCTTAATACAGACAGTGTCCAGCATCACTCATTGACTATGGAACAGTCAGCATTCAATAGTAGCTATCATTAGTCAAAGTTTTTGATGTGAAAGCAGAGATTTGATTGGTCCAGAGGAATCCTTATGAAACGTATGATGCCTGGTAGAACATGACAGAAACAAGATGTTATATAGCGGGAATTTTGTCATACTATAGGGAAAATTTGTTGTTTTTATTTTTATACCACCTGAGCTAAAATAGCTCATGGTGAGCTTTTGTGATTCTCCTTTGTATGTCACCCATCCTGACCAAGGGTGCACATGTTTAACATAGACTTACGTAAGGGAAGTCCTTAAAATTCTTCTTAACTCATGGTTTTAAAATTTGGTTTATAGTATTTTCTTGTGAACCTCTGCCATGAATGTTAAAACTTTGCCACAGAGTCATTATTGGATCCATCCTAATAGTCAGATTAACTAAACTTATGATGGGAAAATTTTTAAAATCCTCATCTGAAAACACAGCTTTTTATATTTTTAGTATTATTGACTAGTGGACTTCTACCAAGATCATTGATAATATCTTTCAGGATGTCACCACAGGAATCATTTATCTTATTTGGACATAAAAACTAAAACCTTTAAAAATCTTCTTGTCACACACCAGATAGCAGAGGTGTTTGATATTTGGCACATAATATTGTGAAGTTTTATCTTATTTATTAGAAGAGGATTTTCCATGACAGTTATTTTTCGTGAAATTTAGAGCGGTTGTACAAAGGTGAGCAAATAAGGGCCATCATGGCTATCTTGTTTTACTTATTTATTTTATCTCTGTTGCAGTGTATATTCTTCATATTTTGTGGGGGGCAACTCTAATGGTAGGAGAAATCTCATTGGATAGGAGGTTTTTTAACTCATATTAATAACAAAGGTTGGTGAACTTAGGTGTGGGAGGTTAGTTATCTACAAATAACTTTGTCCAGTGACGCACATAATGCTCAACTGAGATTCAGACTTCTGTAAACTGCTTGGAAAGGAAAGCTCCCAAATAGATTCTGATTTTGTTGTAGGCCTGTTGATAAATGCAACCTCAAAATGTCACATAATTATCAGTCCTGGTGGGAAAGATTTAGAATTGTTCGATGTCATTATTGATTTTATATATTCATTGTCCCAGGATTTGAAATCACCACAATATGACTTGCATATTATGTTTAGTTTAAACTTATTTATTTTACATCGATAGGGAAGAAAGTTCTTACAACTTGTATCAGTCCCTCTCAATGACTGCTTTCGGGTTCAAACCTGTACTTGAGCTGAAAGTGAGAAATGTGGAATATCACTGGAGACACTCATTCCTGATGGGTTTGGAACAAGCCACTTCCAGATAGGGAGTCCAGGGCTCTAACCCCTTGACCACTGCATATTATGTTAGATTTGTGTTAGGGCAATGAGGTAATGTTTCTGTATCAGAAAGAATTATTGTCTTGATAGGGACTTCCTCAAAATTGGATACATTATTGTACTCCTCAGTTTTAGAAAATGTCAATAATTTTTTTTTTAAAAACTTCTTGCATCGTATTCCATAGCCAGTCAGCATGAAATATGTATTTTTGTCATTATGAACGGTTTGGAACAAGGTTGTTTGGTAATAAGATGATGGTCATCTCATTTCATACAAGAAAATGCATTTTCAGTGACTGCTGAGGGGCACATTACGTTTAAAAATAAAAAGAATGTTCGGCAAATGAGTTTGTAAGTTTTTCGATGGTATATTTTTGTGATGAATGGCAGATTTGTATGTGAAGTGTAGGGACCATTGATGTGCTGGTGATCATTCTAATGTAATTGTTAAAATGCTCATATGGGTTTCTCTGTATAGAATTTTAGTCGGTGTAGCTCGATTTCCTAAGTACCTTGCTGTCTCGGGGGTCTCGTCATAGGTGAGTCTGTCATAGCAAGGTGGGCTTGTACACTCTGTTGTAAGTACATTGTTAATGAATATTTTACCATTGCATTGTTATTAATATTATGAATATTATTTATACTGTATAAATATGAGGGAAATAAATATTTACAATGTAAATGTTTTTGTGTAACGTAACGTTACAGCAGATGGAGGGGAGTCCTTGTGGGAAAAAGATTTTTTGACAAAGGAAAAAAGTTGCAGATGTATTAAGAAGGAAAAAGAATTAAAAGCCTATACTATATGTTAATAAATAAATGATTTAATATTGGCACTGTTATTTGTCTGAGGGCAGTCATATTGGCCCAATGATAATATTTCGATAGTAAAGACCAGTACCATACTGTTTCTATAGCTCACCTAAACTAACTCAGCGTGAGCATCTGTATATCAGGTGTCGTCAACTTTTTTATTTGTGAACTTTGAAGCCACAATTTTTATCCAGCCTTAATGAAACTTGCTCAAAATGATGGTGAACTCTGTAACGAGATTGAACGTACAAATATGTCTATTTTATGCTGCTGAAGGAGGGCATATAATATTGGACCTGTCGGTCTGCAATTCCATCCAAAAACTTTTAACATTGTCCTTGACTTCCTTATTAGTAAATGGATCTACTTCATACCTTAACACAACACCCCTTCAGACAAGATCTTCCCACTGATATATATTAGTTTGACCTTGACCCCTAAATGACTGACCTTGAAGGTCCAATAGTCAAAAATACTTGACCATAACTCCCTTATTACTCAACAGTTTTTGTTCACGTTTGCAAACAACAACCCTTTTGGAGGGATCTTCCAAATGACAGACACACACAACTGGATCAGATGGGGCCCAGAAAAGCTTGCCCACCAGCTTAAGTCTTACCAAAATGATGTGAACTCTGTAGTTGTTACAGTTTGTATCCAATCTTCGTGAATCTTCTCCAGATTGCGTGTTTTGGTCATCACTAGTAGGATTTTGAAATTGGGTCAGGTGAAGTCCAAATCATCGATTACCGGCCCACACCATTAGAAAGCCGTGTGAACGAACACACCTTCGGTCCAATCTTCTTTGAACTTGGCCAGAATGATGACTTTTTGATGATTTGTTAACTGGATTATGTAGAGTCAAACGCAAGGTCACCAGTCCAGATCAGTGGTTAAACACGTGAGGTGATTTTTTTACCAAATTTTCAATTGACGTAGTCAAAATTGTTTTTCTTGAAGATCACCCCAGGAAAATATTAAATTGGGTCACTTGGAGTCAAAAACTAGGTCGCCAGCTCAAAAAAAGCTTGTTAACACTCGGGATGATTTCATTTTGAAGAGATTGTAGCCAAGTTGCAAAGATTGAAAACTAGATTCACAAAAATGCAATTATATTCGACCATTTTGTTTTTTTATAAAGACAGTGGTACACAGGTGAGCAATAAGTGGTCAGCATTGTCCTCTTGATATATTTAGTATCATTTTTCATTGGCCAAATGACACTAAATCAAATGAACATTTATAGCACAAAAATGGATAGTGTGATTTCTTTCTAGTATTAAGCCATTTTTCATCGTCCCCAACAGACTATTGTGTCTCTTTATTGAATTAATGTTATCACTCTGGAAAGTTAATCAGTTTCTGCCTGTTGGTAATCGAACGTTATTTTCCCATCATGCAATTTTGGAATGAACCATGCACTTCCTTTGTTAGTGATTATTGACGCAAGATGTGATTTTATATTTTGGCCGGTCTCAAATATTGAGCGCAATTTTGTAATATAAAAAATCTGGGTGATAGTATAATTGGCTTTGGTTGGTCGCCCGTCACGAGCGGTAACGTGCACTGAAAAATTAGCGGGTGAATGTCTGTCTGTTTACCATATACTTGTATATTGTGGGTTAAAAATACCTACATGTATTTTATAATTAACCTGCCATTTTTTTTCGGATTTAATTTCGACTTCTTGGTCAGATATTGAAAACGAAAGGGTGGGAAGTGGAATTTGTTTTGGGCTTATTAAAACGAAATATGTGAATAGTGCTGGGTGATAAGGAATCTAAAACTTGCATGTTGAAACATTTATTTTCTTAAACCAAGGTGATCATAGAAACTTAAGATGGTCCGAAATAATGATGCAAGTTAAGTTCGTAAAAAAAAATCAAACCATTTCCGGAGATGTCATTAATCAGAGAAAGAGAATTCTTATTCACCACAAAATTAACTATTAATCAAATAAAATCGTCCAATTCTGAGATTCCTTCAAGTGTGAAAATGATAAGTTTATCCCTAGATATAAGCGCACGATTCTGTTTCCTTGTTCATAAGCTGAATTTCTGACTGTAAACATAGGACCAACATAGGACCAGTGGGCTTTGTACTCGAAAAGTTCATTCAGAAGGTAAGCTTTTTCTTCTACAATTTCTGGACGTATTTCTCATTTGTTTATATATTATAAGGGTTAAGATGTTTTTATATATTAATTTAGACAGTACTGTTCTTTTTCCTACAATTTCTGGCTACTCTTACTTGTTTACTCGTAGGCGGGTTAAATTATTTACGTAATAAAACTTTGTTTAACAGAAGATATTTAAAGTATTCGAGACATTTACGATTTGAAAAGTATCATGACATTAAATGCAAATTGTGAAATGTTGCTATTTACATGACAAATAGCCGGAGGTCATTCTTGAGGGTTTAAGGAACTATTTCTCAGTAAGATAATAACATTTGTCTCGTATACAACTGTTTATTGAGTAGTCAAGTTAAACATGAAATAAGCATTTTTGTTCTATTTTTTACCGTCTGAATTTTGTTAAACTTTGTTTTTGCTTCTGATGTTACAAGTTTGAATTCTTTGAAACCTTATCACGAAAAACTTCGTACCTTGTACTTTGATACAGAAATAACTATTCATTTTTTTTTTAGCTCACCTGAGCATGCTCATGTGAGCTTTTAGGATCATTGATTGTCCGGCGTCCGTCCGTCCGTCCGTCCGTCGTCCACAATTCATACTAGGGCCGGGAATTATAATCGAATATTCGAATATTCGAAACATGACCGAATATTCGAACGTTGAAAAACGAATACGAATATTCGATAAAAGGAAAGGTTTTGATTTTTTTTTTCATTTTTTTTTTTACTTTTAAATGTCAAAGATCGTAAATTAAACCCTTGACCTTCACTTGACCAGGTGTTCAATTATGTTTGTATAACGCGTGTCAACGATTATCGCCAATTAACTGTGAAAAGTTTGGGGTATAGTTGATCGAAAGGGCACCCGTTTCACAGTTTGTAATTTACCTGTCTAACAGTTTATAATGTAATATTTCCGACTTTAATTATCTTACTTTATTGTTTTCTGTGCTTTAATCTTTCCGATCAATCGATAATTGTGTTAATTTTTGTGAAGAGGAATAAATCGGCACGTATTAATCCTGTTAATTATTCTAGAACAATCGACCAATCGATATTCATCACTCTAAAATTAACTCTTTCACCCAATGGAAATTTAAAGCTCTCTTGTTCTAAAAACTATTGATATAAATATATAAATGTCATTTTCGCTCTTACACAAGAATCAATATGTCTGTAAGTATTGTGATCAATATACATGTATTGTTACACTGAACATGCACGAGGTGCTTTTAGAAACCTCAAGCATAACATGATTTCAAGCATATTTTTATTTTATTTTTACTATTTTATTCGTTTTTAAGTGATTTGTGACAGCATATAATAATATTTCAGACGCAGACGACAATGCGACGAACGACGAATGTGTACATCATTGTGATGTCATTGTTTTTCCTTCGTGTTAAATGTGACCGTTCTCCATTCACTGAATGTTACCAAAGGATTGATGCTGCAAATGACCAAATGAATGTTTCTCTAATTAGCGACTCTTGGCTTGACAAATCATACTCAAAGGACCAGTGTTTCATCTCAGAAATATCACATGAAACAGACAGAAATGAATTACCGATTTCAATAATATACTCTGAAAATATGCTTAAGAATGCCAAAAATTACATGCACATAGAACAAAGCAATATAGATATAAAACGTCAGATAACTCAAGAACCATTTGTTGACAATCTAAGAAGAAGAACCAGGTTTTCGACTGTTTCGCCAAGAATAAACACTGACAGTAAAAACGTCATCCAGCGGGAAACTAGGCACAGGCAAAGACTTCAAACACGAGAAGCCCGAAGAGTGTCCCCTGGACGGGAAGTTGTTCAAAACTGGTCTGAGATCAACCCTAAAAAAGAAATTCGCTTACAGAGAAGTGCACGTCTCAACGAAATATTCAGCCCCACCAAACATAGAGTAGATTTTAGACTGGAGCGACGTTTGGCACAGCAGGGTCAACCAAGAGAAAGAATCAATGGGCATCGTTACGACCCAGACGAAAGACGAGGACAAACGTACCAAAAACGCTTCGAACTCGTTGAAAAAGTACACAAAACTAGAAGGTGTAACCAGAGAAACTTTGCATCTGTCCGAACCTTTGAGAAGTCTTTCATCGGTAGAGAAACTCAACGTCGTGAAAGCAGAAGACACACTGGGGAAACTAGGGAAAATGAGTTGCGTGTATACACAGAGGTTCAAAATAGAAGAGACAGACATAGCGAGCGCAGGACAAAGAACAGCGGACTCCAGAATTTCAGACGAAATGCATCTGATAACAGAAAACGAATCGAATCACCCAATGAACAAAGAGCTTATAGTCGGGGTCGCGAGACACATTATATAATTCCACGCTCAAACAGACGATCTTTGAGCCACGCAGTAATACAAGAACACAGACGAACTGATGACATTTTGAAGAATGAAATGTACGGGTCCAGACAACAAGCAGCAGATGTCGTAAAAGGGTTTCGTGTGATTTCCGAATTCAGCAAAGTAAACGAAGTCCGTCAGAGGCGAAATGAAAGGAGAGAAACAGGCAGAATTAGGACAGAAGAAATACACAACAGCAGACGGGATCGGATACAAGAAAGACAAAGGAGAGAATTCAGGGACACGCGAGATGTAAGTATTGTAAAGGTTTTTTTTACAGTCGCTGATACATTAGAAAACAGTGGTTATATATTAATGACATACATACATACATACGAAATGTATATTCGAAAATGTTTTCTGACAGAGATCTAAGATTGAAAGAAAAGTTCGATTTTTTCAAAACGACTGAAACTTATGTACGTAACTACTCAAAAAATAATAGCAATCTGATATGTTCAGAATAAGAGTACCTGTGACAACTAGCTTAATTCTTCTTTGTTTTACAGTGCCTATTACAGAAAAAATAAAAATCTACTTAAAATGCATAAAAAATATAACAGTTTCTACTTTCGGAATATCAGGACAACACGTTTATAAAGTACGTTTTTACTTCTAATCGTTACAGGGCGATTTTCGGAGAAATATTCACAGGAAAACAAGTGTTATTAACCTATGGAATTGGTAAGTTTCTCTGTTTCTTTCCTCGGTTAGTGTTGACAATATATGTTCCATTTGATCTGATCCAAATCTATTACTTTACAATACATCTAGAGGCTTCCTTTCATGTGAATGCATGACCAAAAATATGTCCTAGCTAAACACATTTCAAAGATCAGCAATCCGCCTTTACAGAACACTCTTCCTGTCTTTCACGACACGAAATACGCTTTTATATAATCTGTATAAGTACTGTATTCTGGAAAAAAAAACTTTTTTATCTTTCGTTCACACATTCATCGTTTAAGAACACGTCAAATTTTCTGAGAACTGCAAACTGTGTACATGTATTTTAGGTTAAGTTTCAATATATCTAGTAATGTTAAGAGCTTGAGACTGTATTTGATGATCTAAAAGCTTCTACCGGAATTTTCAGGGGCGAGAGTGGGTTGTCGAGAGCAGTGGTCCTCGGCGTCGCAGGAATTCTGGGTGGACGACTTTGGCAGAAACAAGTGTAGGGCAAATTTAACAGGCAGTGGGACATTAATAGTCCATTCGGGTTGAACTTTTAGACAAAAATGTACGAGCAAAAGCTGCATGTTAAAAGATTCTAGATACTTTTTTTGCGTACATTGTATATAGGACAATAAATGAATCAAGTAGATGAGTCTGTTATTCATCATAGATATTTCCCTGAAATGCGTTCTTTGATCAATACAAATAAATATCTTTTTCCATGGCTCTTAATAAAAAGTGATTTCTTCTCTTGAGGTGTTTATTTTTGATTTTTTAAATGAAGTTAACATCCGTATCTGCAACACACTCTGTGCTTAAACATTATTTTCATGATCACTCGTAATGTGTTGTTGTTGTTTTTTTTTTTTGGGGGGGGGGAGTTTGTTGTGGTTGTTGTTGTTTGTTGTTTTTTTCATTGTTCAAGTAAAATTGGGCCATCATTGCACAAAAAACTTTAGAGAAAAAAAGAACCAGGAAATATTTGATATTTAGCTGTCGTAAAGATTCCTTCTTCATCAGAAAACAGTCCATAGCTATGTAGTGTGAATTTTATATATCCTCGCAGTGAAGAAACTGTTTAGATTCTCCTTTTTAACTTCTCCCATAATTTAGGATACAAGCCACCATGCAATGGGGTCTGTCTGTGACGCAAATGATCGTCATTTATCAAATGTGTAAAGAGTAATGCCCCAGTTCCAAACATATTCTGAAATATCAATGTTAAATTGTTGTTGTGTTTAACATTCTTTTTTAACATTTGTTGTCCTTGTACCGATGTTACAGACACAAGACGCAATCAATTTGAAACTGCGCGATATGTAATTGGTTTTATTCGAAGTTTAACGACAACTGTCGTAAAACGTTAAAACGACGTGCAGACGATAAGGTAATTTCTTTGTTTAGTCGTCTGTTGTAACAACAATGAACTATTTCATTTTTGAATGACAATTATGGATGTCCTTTACTTTTTATGCGATTATTAAATAGACTATGTTTAAATTTGATAGTTGACACATCGCAGGTTATTATGCTTTATGGACTATCAAGACATAAAAAATACGAATGAATGAAATGTCATATAGATCCATTTTCCACAAACAAAACCATCAATAAAGTGATTTAACCTCAGTTCTGCGCACGTGCAAGGACACAATACCTTGCCGTCACTGCATCAAGCACAAGTCAAAATATGTGAAGCTAGATTCTTGTAGACAGGTTTACTTCGCTAAGGTTTGACATCAGAGTTATTATCTGAACAAAGCACACACATATTAGAACGATTTAATCAAATCTGCAAAACAATTTATATAAAATCTTTCGAAAATGAAAGTAGTTCTTCACTGTTACTTATATTTTAATATCTATCACATCTTGTGTGAGCATGTAAGGAAATTCTATTCAAAGCATCGTAGTATCGGGTGAATTTCGTCTTCTCGACGGTTTTGTCCTGTATTTGTCATTCGTCGGCCATTCGGATACATGCTTCTTGCCAACACCATTTGGTCCAGGCTTGTGATCTAACACGGACACTCGGACGAACAGGCTATCGTTACGCCTCTGAAAGAAAAGTCAGTTGTATATCCAGCAAGCTGATTTATATTTTCGGTAGAAAATAGCTAATTCTTACCTTTGTCAAAGTTTTTACGAATGTCCTGCAATGCTTATATATTTGTCAATATTCATACGAATATTGTCCTAAAAAACCTGTTTCACAGACTCTTGTGTCTAGATTCAAACTGGACATTTCATTCCCATTACTTTGAAAATGAAACTGTTTCAATAGCTGAATAAATATTACATTATGTATCCTTAAGGAATACATGACATACTGCCTGTGTTTCTTCCTTTAATGACTTCTGTGACCTGTAATTTTTATGAATTTCAAAAATGACTTACCTACAAATCGCTTGACAGCCGTACCAGATCGTTTCATTGTGTGTTGAGCAAACAGGATCAATGTCACCAGGCAGACACTCGCACGTGCTTAGGGGCTGGTTGCTTGGCTCATTGTTGAAGTTGTTAGGATTGGTACCATACTGGTTTGAATGCGCCTCATATTGTGCGGGCTGGTTCCAGTGTGAGTTTGACTGTGCCGGCTGATAAGCGCCTGGCTGATTTGGACCCGGTTGTGGATCATAGGGTGCAGGTGCATTGTTATACTGATTTGTTTGGGGGTCATAGGGTGCGGGTGCATTGTTATACTGGTTTGGTTGGGGGTCATACTGTGCGCTGGTAGCTGGGCACGGGCATTCACCGTTACAATCTTTCGCCTCATTGCTGCAAAAAAAGAAAAAGAAAAATTTTAATGTGCTGCGTTACAGTACTTAATTATTTGTTCTACATTTTTCAAACTACTCCTTTCGGCTCTGTGTGTCTGCATTAAATATAAATGTTATATAGTCATAGACAAGAAAGTGCCAAAGATATGGATAGTCATCAGTCTTTCTTTAAGGAAACTCTTGTAGCACCAAGGACAAACAATGAAGTTACCATATTTCGATGGTTCGTCGAATTAAATAGCAAAATATTCTGGACAACAATAAGGTTTTAGAAGAGAAAAGCGATTGGTTTCAGTTTGCGTAGATATTTTTCTGTTGTTGTTTTTTTTTTCGTTTTTTTTTTCTTCTTTTTTTTTCTAATTTCGCCTCAGAAAAAAATCCACCGTTAATATATTATTTGTTAATCGGCACATGCAATACGAATAGCGTTTATTAGTAAATATAATTTTCAGACAGACAGAATATATTAAATATGAAAACTGTTGAACATCGTAGTTAAGTACCTGCACTGTCTAAAACAATCATTATCAAAAGTATAACCCCACACAGAGCACACGGGCTGGTAGATTCTGCTGCAGTAGTCTTCACAGAAGTACACGGGCTCGAGGGCAAAGGGGTCACATGGGCATTGGCCATTACACGCTGTCCCGACACTGGCGCTGTTTAAATTTTGTTAGAACACAGATATATATTTAACAACAACATAACAATCTCGGATATAAAATATAAATATGTTAGGTAAATGTGTTGAATTACAAAAACTGTCTTGTAATTCAAGGAAACTAGAACATGCAATGTCGTTACCGTAACACAGAAAAGAAGGATGTATTTTAGAGGAAAATAAATGATGTCTAAAAATATAAACTTTTGAAATATTCTTAAATATCTGACGTGTATGAAACTGGTGCATAATTATATTTGGAAAATACAAGCATGCGGAAAAGTAGTTACGACCTAATTTCATAACTCATTTCTCAGATGACAAAATATGGGCGTTTCGTTACTAAAATGATGTTTACAGTTACCGAAAAACACTTACAAACAAGAAAGTTCGCAAGGGTTTGTGTACGTTATTCCATTAGTGCCACACACTGGGGCGTACAGGTCGTTACATCCGCACTGAGAGGCTCCGCCTGCAGACACACCTCCTGATTGGTCCGACCACGCCCCTCCTTCAATGACTTCCTTCTCTGGTCTTTCCCTCTCTACTGTGACTATTTTTTTTGGAGGCTGTTTCTTTGGACGTCTCATCTCCTTTGGTGACTGCCTAGAGTTTGTCTGTGTGGCTGTGTTTGTTCCTCCAGCTGTGAATGGCGCTGGTTTACTAGAAATGTCTTGTGGACCATTGTTCATAACAGCTGCCGTCAAACTAGCGGATGACTTCTTTGATAACTGTTCACGACCACCTCGTGGTTTGTGTACTGTCGTGGAATGTTGCTGGCCATACGTTGTACTTTGTGTTTGTGGTAAGTCAGTTGGTTTCGGAGCACCTCGGACTGCATTGCGACTAAAACTTCGAGTTGTCGTCTGCCTCTTTTCGGCTAACTGTGTCATTGCTGAATGTTGTTTGCTCTTATCTGGCTGATTTACAGACGGGTTTTGTTGCATAGTCTGTGATGAGGTAGGTGTGTTTTGAATACTGTAGGGGTCAAGGTCAGGTCTAGCAAAATCGTTTGCTTGGTGTCTGATACTATTTTTGCCACAGGGGCATTCACCTTGACACTTAAATCCTTCGTAGCTGAAAAGATGAATGTTGTTAGTTTATTAAAAGCGTTGTCTGGTTACTTCAAAGTAAGTAAAGACATACAATCTAATTGTGACAGGTGGTGGATAATTGTGACAGGTGGTGGATAATTGTGGCTCAATCTGGACTCGAGCGCAAGACCTTCCCCTGTCAGATTGAACACGAGTTACCAATTCCTCGTTCTTTGACCTACACGATTAATTATCTTACTTTCTGACTAATCTACACATATAGAAGCACAGATATGTATATGAACTTGGATTAGTAGAGACAAATACTTGTTTATATTCCTTGCTAATATTATAAGTTATTTACCGAAAGAAGATGCTGCGTCTTTGTCGGTGAGAGTAACATTCTTTGTAACATTTGTAACATTCTAACTAGTTTGAGCATATATCAGCACATTTTTTTCATACCACCACCCTTCTTTTCACGCAGAAGAAAACGGAATAGAACATGGCATTACTGTGACAAAAGAAGAACCGTTTTAAGTATTTGATACGAATCTGCTGTCCAAACAAACTCAGTGCCTTATGAACTTTGAACTTTATATCATTTATTGTAACACCAATTTTCTATCTTACACAAAATTTCAGGAAGTACGGGTTAATTTCTGAGTCATTTGTGCGACTATAGTTATTTGGTTGCCTCTTTTTTTTTGTTTGAAGGTTCATAAGAAAAAAAATGACTTTTGAAACGTCGTTCAACTGAACTTTTGTGGCAGAGCTGTTGACGGCACCGCTGTGCTTTAACGTGATACGGCCATGACTGAGTAATAAACGGTCAAACGTTTTCTTTAACCACTTGTTTCATTGTCAAAAAGTGTCAATTTTATAAACATTTATATCTTGGTTTGCTATTAACGCCAGATGCTACGCGTTGTCTGTCGTAGTGGTCAGTCGTTTTAAACCACTGAGGTCGTAAATTTCACCCTTCATCATCTCAAATATACACCCAGTTTTGCATTAACCCGAGAAGTGTGTTTGTGTACTAGTAAAGATGAAATTAGAAATGTCAAACATGCGCAGGACTTTCGATGTCAGTAGGGTTTCAACTTTATTGCCCACTGGCGTTACAAAGAATGAATATACAAGTGAAAAAAAGATATTGCAGCCGACAAATAACTTCATGAGTCACGATAATTCCGCTAAAAAATAAACATATATTTACAATACAAAGCAAGACCACGATGACACTAGATGCATTAAATAAGGCACGCTTGTTGTTTCATTTTTTTAATCCGTGTAGAGACAAATAAATATACTGAAACGACACCTGTACTACAAGTTGAAGGTTTTTCGGTGAAGCTCCGTAACTTCAGCCGAATTCAGTATTTTAGCGCCTTGATATATTCACGTCCTAGTTAATTATATCTGTATACTGTTTTCTAAAATTAGTAGCAATTTAGATGAGAGCGAGATATCACCTTTAAAATAATAAGTATACCATCACCTTTAGACACTTTAGAAAATTATTTAACTAATTAAAATACATAATAATTACATTAACACTAATTTGGTTTTTCCAATGAGACATTTCTCGAGTATTTCGTTTTGGCGAAAGCCAAATATTGATTTGGCTTGTTGAACACAGGTTGATTTTTAGATTTTTGCCATTTTAAAAAGGCCACAGATGACGTCTAATGAATGTTATTCTAGGCTCAATTTTGAAAGTAGGCTGTCAACAATGAATAGTTGGATAGAAATTGTTATCTGGAAAATAGCTGTCTGATGGCCAAACAAACAATCCGACATTGTACCCTATTAACCCAGAAGTCGCGATTTTGGGATACGATTTTAATCAGTTTAGAAGAAAACCATCATCGACCAGGATGTTTCCTCCTCCACTAATATTACTAATAGTCTTTCGGATGAGACGTTAAACCGAGGTCCCATGTATCAGTGCTATACACTGAGCATGTAAAAGAACCAGGGGTGTCTCTGGAATGGGATGCTTTCTGTATCTTGCACTCCCCCCATAACATAAAATAACTAATCTCTTCAGGGGGCGTCGGTCATATGGGTAACCGGTACCGACTGTAAATAAGCTCAAATAGATAGATCAGGATGTTTCCTGGTGAGCTGAAATATTGGTCCTATGGTAAGTTATCACAGGACTCATAGCTTTACAACCGTATACACAAAAAAAATGTTCGAAACTCTTACTTGCATCTTCTCAAGCAGTCGTTGTCATAAGTACGGCCTTTCACGCTACACACCGGTCTGTACAGATTCGGGCAGTTACAAGTAGGTGGAACATCAGAAACCTGAGGACCTGAACTTACTGGACCATTGTCAGGCGAAGGAGGCGGTGGGCCGACCATCTTTGGACGAGGTCGCCTCTGCCTAAACCCTGGCGGCGGTGGCCCCTTCCTAATTGGTGAAGACTGTCTCATTAAATTTTGCTCAGGTGGTGACCATTGACTACCTGTAGAAGTCTGACCCGGTCTGCCAGAGGGTGGCGGACCGTGCCTACCAGGAAGTTGTGGACCCTGCCTAGCTTGGGGTGGTGGGCGCTGTTTTCCTTGAGGCGGCGGACCTTGTCTACCAGGAAGTTGTGGGTCCTGCCTGCTTTGGTATGGCGGACCCTGTTTTCCTTGGGGTGGTGGACCTGGAGGTGGTGGACCCTGTCTTCCAGAGCGTGGTGGATCTTGCCTTCCTTGGGGTGGTAAAACTTGTCTTATTTGGGGTAGTGGTCCCTGACTTTCTTGTTGTGGTGGACCCTGCCTTCCTTCGGCCGACTGACTTTGACTGCCCGTTGAAGGTGGCGCCTGATTACTTGTAGGTGGTGATCCTTGACTTTTACAAGGACAGAACCCATCACAAGCCTTCGAAACTCCCCTACAAAATCATCAATAAAACATTTTCATGAATGACTGATAAAAAGTGTAAACCATTATCCTTAGAGTGAATTTAAAATGAGTTTGGTAGACCCCAGATTTCTTAATCTTTCACCAGAATTCTAAAAGAAACGTTTTTCTGACAAAACAGAAATGTAATCTCCAGTAACACTGACCAACGTTTTCATAATGCTCTTTTCCAGTCGCACAAATGTTAAATTTGTTTTCTTCTACCTTAAAAAATTTCATTACGTCATTTTATACGTCAATTTGTAATACTTCAGTTTATAATGAGCAGAGTCAACTGAAAAATACATATATTCTGAACATAAAATAATTATGTTGTTGTCCTAGTGAGTGGTCAAAGTACCCAAGGAACTGAGTTAAGAGACGCTGCTTATATGGTAAAAGTGGGAAAAATGATTTTGAAAGATATGTCAAAAAATATTTGCTTGTAATTTACATGCTATTTTGTAGTCATTTAATTATATCCTAGCATCTTTTTTTAACCTTAGCCACAAAAATATAATGATGATTCAATTTTCAGTTCAATATTGACAGCTCACATTTAGTCAAGTGTGTTATTTATAGATTCCCATTAAGGAAAAAATCCGTAAACTTATACGAACGGAAAAAAACAGAGGAAAATGACTGATTTGCAATTGTCAAAAATTGACATCCTTTTTTGTCAACACTTCACATTTCGTACAAATGTGACTGAATCATGTAATCGTTTAGTTAATGAACGAGAAATTAAAATTGCGACTAAAAAAATGACCTTAAACTATTTTGACAAGATGTTAAAAGAAAATTTTCAACCAGTCATTTTCTTATACTTTCTTAGAGTTGTTTTTCTGTATGTAAATAACCGAACGTTTGTTTGTTTGTTTGTTTTTTATAATAAAGATAAAGCATGAATTTCAAAACTAGTCTAGATATTTGTTTGAGATCTCTACGGTATAGTTAATTTCAACTTTTAAGCAGGTTCTGATTGAAAGATCTTAGTTGACACCAGACAAATGTAATCCGTAGGTTCAAACTTTCCTTAAATAAAAATGGTGTTACGTTCCGATTGTTTTTATTTACTGACCATAAACAAGGGGTTTGCTAAAGATTCCTACAAAACGTAACACTGTAAGTCTTTTTTTAGTCTTTTAGTCGATTATGCAGAGCATTGGAAAATGACTGGTTTACGCCCAAAATACTGACTCATTATGCTGGCTAAATACCTGTCTGTAAGAAATTTGTTTTCTAATCAAAAGTTTGTAATTGCATGTTTGAAAAGAAAAGCTTCGTGAAATAGTCCACCCATTTACAAAAGGCGATAAAATGACCAAATAATGCAGTGTAGCCCACTGTGACCTTGACCTTTACAGGTCGTACGTTTTGTGCGCAAAAACAAACCGAGAAGATATAACAACATATTTTATCATTAGACGAACTGGATTATTCATGTAAAATACATAAAACTGGCATTGAAGAATATAAATGGACAAAAGAAGTACCAGAAGACTCTGATCTGAACATCCATCCGATATATGTTCTCAGTCACTTTGGTGGGTACTAAACAATTCATCAACTGGAGGATTTTTTTAGCCAGGTTTACCTCTTAAGTACTTACTTTTTCGCCGTGTGTACTGGTTTGAACCCAAGAAGAAATTAAATTTTAACATTTTTCCAAATCAATGAACAATAAGTTTATTTTCAACTAAGACCAGTGTGTGAACACTGACTAAATCTTTTTTTTAAAGCTTGCCTTAACAGCCGAGTACAACTCGCGTGTGTTCTGAGATGACCATGTCGTTGTACCACAATTGTATTACATGACGACACATGAAAAGTTTTGTTTGACGGCTCAGACGTTTTTACGACCCTGCATTACTGAATTATGGCTTGTGTAATAACCAGTGTTGTAAAATCATCACGGTTTAAAATCACACACAATGTAAAAATGTCAAACATGTTATAGAAAACCTGCACAAAGTCTCAATCAGGTGTCAGAAACAGAAATGATACACTTGATACAAATCAAAGCACTGAAATGTTTAAAATTAGATTTTGCAGTGACCATGACTTTGACATTTATTTTTGGCTAAGCGACACAAGTCACCTGTCAATTTTGTGGCTGAATGGCTGACCCATTATTCTTACAGCGAAAAAAGCTTATATTCAATATAAAACGTTTGCTTTTTTTTCGTTCATCTGTTTTTCTTAATTAAGTTTGTTCTCGTATTTGACGCGTAATTACGAATAGGACATTATGTCATTTCATGTCTGTTTGACTGCACACGGAAAATATTTCCGCTTTTTTTGTGTGCCAGAATAAAACAGTCTAAACATGCTTACAAAAATATTTTCTCAGAAAATGAAGTAGTTTTCTTAATTATCCAGTTCGTTTTATAGTCTTAATGATTGTTTTCACTGTGAATAGTCTGAACAGATTTATACAATGTAATGTAATATGCATTATCGAGGATGTTGAACAGTGTAAATATTAATTGTATGCCTAACGGTGGGGGTGTTTCGTGCAGTCCGTAAGTTCATACTTCCGTTTAAGTTAACGCACTTGAACATGCAATAATGTTGTTTCTCATCCAAAGCGTGATCTAAACCTTTTTTTATCCTAATTCATGATAGTGAAGAAGAAATTTCCAGTCTCTGTTGTTTCACCATTCAAGAACAATTTAGTTACGTACATTGATAATTTAAGATGACTGCAGTTCCAGGAAAGCACAAGCATGCTCTAGACCTGATTCTTTTGTAAGAAGTTGCTAGTTGTTTCCCATACAGTATATTGTTCTGGACTTGATAAACCGGCTCCAAATAACGTTTTAAGTAATAGTACGTAACAGTTCTTATTGAACCTGACCCGACCGGAGAGGCAAAACGAATTTTCTAATAGGTCTTTGTTTTAAGTGGTGGTCTCTATAACCGAATGTTATCTATAGGATTACTTAAGTTTATTGACAGACAAAAGAGATGTCTAGCAATAAAGTAAAAAGATCGCTATGGTAACTCGCCTCCACATTTCTTGATATTTAAATATACTCAGTGTAACCTGATTCATCACCTGCTGAGGTCCACGGTTGTCATGTTCAATAACAACAATGTACTTAATTGCTCGCTTTATAGAAAAACTTCAAAAGGTCAGGCTACTGAACATGATTGGTGACCAAAAAACATCAATCGTAACAACTCGGCCTTTTCCGACAACTTCGTAAAAATACTGAAGTCGCCCGAGGTGTTCCGAATGCAAAAAAAAACATATTACTAACTTCAATACGGCTGCATAGAAAAATCTTGACTTATCTTACATGAAATACGTTTTCTTAATTGAATTGTTTTTTGTTTTGTTTTCTTATGATATTGTTCCTGTATATATCTCTATCTAACTGTTCGTGTTGCTTGTAGATCAGTTAATTTGGCAATTATATAAGGTTTCAAACTTTCACGCTAGATCATCTGGGATGCGTACTGGTTTTAGACACACGTGTTTCCGAAAATTTAAGCTGAATTACAGTTTTAGTATACTTCGCGGCCTCTAGATTATGTTGTGGTGCGCATTTTCCAACTGACCGAATCAACGATTTGACAGCAAACTGAGAACTTCAGTCGCCGAAACACGATCACCTCAATTTAACCGCAGCACAATGCACCTGGAGTTGCGTGTTTTAGTACCTGTGTGTATTCATTGTGTCTTTTACAAGAGGAAGTTTCACCGCGTTAGAACTAATAACAAATAGAACAAACGCTTTCTTTCGTATGGTGTTGCCTCGGTCATATTTACGGCAATCCAATATCCACCTGTATATGTTATTTATGAATCATTTGTCGTTACTCATCATCCATTTACAGATTCATCTAAACAAGTATGATCAATTGACAGTAAGGTATTGTTCTTATTGAACGAATTTCACTGATTGTTGACAGTATACTTTTGTTCTACATGTCTTGGTAAATACGTACACAAATATATTGGTCAGAATTTTATGACCTTACGTTCGTGAGTGAACTGAATAATACACAGCAAAATTACTGGCATTTTCATTACCGATTTTGATTGATAGTTCTTATCACTGAACTATTGATTACGTCTGTCATTCGTCATCATAATGATACGTAATACTTTAAACGTAAAAAGGAAAGAATTTCAAAGAGTAAAGATTAATAGAGTGAGACGGAGCAGTTAAGCCGCGCAATTAAAGCAATGAACACTATATATATCAAATCTGAACAATTTAAACTTTACCTGTATGTACGAATAAACAAGAAAACTTTTATTATTAACGAAAAGCTTAAAATCTCCAACAACAGAACGTCAAGTAGATGTAAGCCCATATTTGATAATTAGTCAAAAACTAGAAAGAAGGCTGAAACTACTTACGACCATATGAAGCATTCTGACATATAAGTGAAGCCATCAGAACCACAGACCGGCGCCACACTGCACGGTTTCTTTATTGGACCAGCAGACTGCTCTGGTGGTGTGTTAGAACTTGAGCCAACTGGAATTGCACCATCAGCATTGTTCGAAACACCTTGATCAGCAGCTCCACGATTTCCAGAATTTCCAGAAGTCTTTGAGATCCTGCTACTCGGAGCTTCTACTAATTTATATTTCTTATTTTCACCTTGATAGTTTGAATCCGCGGCATTACTTTTGCCTTGATTTTTTTGCCAGCTAAGGTTGTCTTGAACACGTTGGTTTCCTTGTGCACCGGCATTGCTTCTGCCCTGGTTTCCTTGCCAACCAGAGATGCCTTGACCTCGTTGGCTACCATGGGCTTCGGCATTGCTTCCACCCTGGTTTCCTTGCCAACCAGAGTTGCCTTGACCTCGTTGATTAACTTGGGCTTCGGCATCGCTTCCGTCCTGGTTTCCTTGCCAGCCAGAGTCGCCCTGGCCTCGTTGGTTAACTTGAGTTTTGGCATTGAGTCCTTGCCAACCAGAGTTGGCTTGACCTCTTTGGTTGCCTTGACTATCTGCTTTGTTTGTATTTAGAGATCCTTGTTTTAACCTTCCATCGAAAGTGTCCGGATTTCCTGCATCATTGAGAATAGTGTTCGCCTCGTTTGTTTGCCTAGCAGGGAAACTTTGAGTGCCTTGGTTTATTGTTGCAGCAGTATTCTTCCAAACCTGATTACTCTTCGTAGCAAATGTGTTAGCCTTAGACCTATCATTGTTATTTACTGACATCTTCCTTTGTGAATTGTCTGTTCTAAGGACAGAATTTTGACTTGTGTCTCTTGAACCTGTTAGTGTGTAAGTTCCGGAAGTGTCAGTAGTAAGTCCGTACCTGTTAGCTCTGCCTGTGAAAGCTTGTCCCGAGTCTCCTTTGTTGTAATTTTTATTCGACAATGGATCTTTGACTCCCTGTGCTATATTTATGTTTGGCCTTGATACTTGTTGATTTTGGAAACGTCCCGAAGCCTGTGAGCCATCTTGTAGTGGGGCAGCATTTTGAGCATTAGAAAAGAGTACAACTTGAACGCGGTTAGTTTCAGCAGCTAAATCACTTCCACCTGTTGGATTTTGATTTTGTGCAATACTAGATGTCTTTGATGCAAGAAAATTCGAGATTTCTGCATTGTTTTGTTGTCTTTGATCGTTTTTAGTTGTCCATGGATCCACTATTTTCTGTGCTATGTTATTATTAGATCTTGAAACATGTTGATTCTGCATGCCCGAAGACTCTTGAAGAGCAGAATTTTGAGCATTTTCATTGGAAAAGGTTATTACTTGAACACGGTTAGTTTCAAAGGCTAATTCATTTCCAGTCTGTTGTTTAGAATTAATGGTACCTGCTTTCGAGATTTTATTGTTGCCATTCTTATCTAAATTAAAATTATACCGATTTGTGTCCATGCCAAAGTTCTTACCGGACTTTAATGGTGAAACTACTTTCCACTTATTAGCAATAAATTCCTGGCTTCTAACCGGTGTTGTCCTTTGGTCCTTACTGCCAGTCACAGGTATCCGAGCACCACGTGCGTTATCAACAACAGATGGCGCGGCCATTGAACCTTGTTTGAACAAAGATTTAATTTGCGTTAGCGAATTTTCAGAAAACTGTTTCTGCTGTCCTTGTTGGTCATTTGTAAAATACCGACTGTTTGTTTTAGGAAGATCTCGGCCAGAAAGCATTGGACTTTTCTTCTTTGACGATCCAGAATCTGAATTCTGGGATGAGACGGTGTTCAAGTTCTGTCCTCTAAGTTCGGCTGCAAGACCTTCCGCTGCGGCAAGTTCGTACGAGGTACCTGTCACTTTCTTGTTGGCATGAGATGTTTTTGCAAAAAGTTCCTTGTTTTGATTAAATGTAAGCTCTGATGCTGATGTCGCTTTATTTCTTTCTGTCCCTGTTTGTGACTGCATGCCAGGTGCATCAATCCAGGATGAGAACACTTTGAATGTTGCTTTCTTTGATGGTGACTTTACCTTTACGTTATCAAATGGAGCCGGTGGTGGTCTAGGTATTGACTTTACTGGAGGCGACGATTGTTGTTTGTTTGGAGGTAAATGTGGCTTCAACGGTGGTGGCAGCGCTGTATCTTGCATTTGAGGCTGAGCGTTTGTCTGTGTTGGTTTACTTTGTGTTTGTGCAATAGATGGTTCGGGTGGCTTTAGTGCTTGTGCTGGTAGAGCAGCTCCTTTATCCGGCTGTAAGTTTTGAGATGGTGCAGGTTCAGGACTTGCACGAACTGGGATATCTCGAGTGGGTGCAGGTGTTGGCGGAGCCGTCGGTGGAGCTTTTGTAGTAGTGGGTGTGGGTGCCGGCGTCTCAGGCTCTGGGCTTGTAGGTACAGGTGGCTGAACATCTTGAAGAGGAGTAGGTTTAGTTTCTTTTTTCTTAGGTTTGGATATAAGCGGTCGACTTCTAGGCACTGATTTTCCATTTGGGTTATTATCACGCGTCAGAACCGGTGGATGTTTAGCTGGATTGAAATAAACATCTTGTGTTTTCTGTACTGGAAAAAGTTCGTCCCACTTCTTCAAACTGAAGCTTGATGAGGACTGTGGGGGTTTAGGAATTCTCTGGCGAGGCATGTTGTTATTCCACTGGCCTGTATTCCACGTGGGGTTATAACCCAACTTCGTAAATGTACCTGTGTTTGAAGCTCCAACTGAAAACCTTGTGATTGGCGGCGCACCGCGCGGCCTTGACCCTTTCTTTGTGGAAGTGCGGGGCATTCCTTGTGGCATTCGTACCTGTGATCTTGCAGGAGTTATGTACACTGTAAGAATACATAAAGACGCTTATGTAATAAATACATTCTGTTAATATGTATATACCAATTTTCTTTAAAAATAAAAGATTATAAATAAAAAAAAGACAAAACATGCTTTAGAATTTCCTGAGTAGAAATCAAAGACTCGACTATATTACCCTGACAAGTAAAACCACGCAACCCCTCTTAAGAATTAGCCTATATTATGTTATACATGTATTATTATCTGTAACTAGAGAGTTCAGCTATTATTGCATGGTTCCAATCTTCAGGCACAGTGTGCACTTTTTGAACTCAGAACAGTTCTGAAAAAATGATACTACACATGTACATTTAAATATCATTTGTTATGTTTCAACCTTTTCTGTCCCGTAAAGCCCACTGCAAATCGCACAGAGCTAAAATTCTATGCCATAAATATACTTACTACTTTGTAGTACTGTTTGCGTAAATTTGAATTTTGGAGTGTACATGTATCTTGTGTTTTCTGCATTGCATATTGAACACTTTTCATAGCAAGCAATTTTATGTGACTTTCTATTTATATCTTATTTGTTATAAATGGTTTATCTATATTTTGAGACACACACTTATTGGCTGAGTATAAGTGCGATTCTAAAGTCACTTTGTCCGCCTGCCCTTCAAGATGTTGATATAATACATCTGTTTTGTAATGCGTTTTTACAAGCACAACGTGCGCCTTTTTTGGAAATTAACCTTTTTTTTCGTTAATGACGTATGTAATGCATACATGCTATTTTTTTCACATTGGTATACGTTCACGACACTTAATGTTAATTATCTACCGACTCCTAAATGAATGAAAAGTTGAAAAGAGAATTTTTAATAAGGCATGTACTGTAATTTAAAACCAAAATCTTATACAGTTAAGATACGCTATGACGACCTGACTTAGATGGTATAATTAATAATTCGTTCCTTATATATTCTATGTTAAAGGTTTTAATTCTCCTAAACAGGTGCGATTTGCATGATTGTGAAAGCTGTTCTTATATACAAACTTTACTGTACTTTCACATATGAGCCTCATATATACTTATACACTAAAGCCTATGCAGTGATATATGATTCATACCATGTCTTAAGAAATGGGTCAGTGGTCCAGTAGTAACACAGAAGACCTGTGATTAAATAGTCGCAGGAATGATTCCTCACAGTCTTTGCACAGTTGTCTTTCGGATGAGACGTTTAACTGAGGAACCATGTAAATGCGCTATACATTTCGCGTGTAAAAGATCGATTGTTGTTTCGGAAAGCTTTCTGTATATTGTTCTATCCCCCACTCACAACCTAAAATAACTTAACTTATCGGTCGATCATTTGGGCAAGCGATGCAGACGACAAATAAAATTAGACAGATAAAGGTTCATGTCTTATTTCTGTACTCCAGTTTCAGTATATTTTACAGTCGTCGATTTGTTTTATCGAAACAACCAGTGGTTATCGACTTCAAGACTGTATTCCATTCAAAGTTTTGTTTTAAAGCAATCGGAATGCGTCGGACAATGCTTACGATTGCCATATTGTTGGTGCGACGTATCCTTCAAGACCGAAGTATTCCAAATGGCTGCAAAGAATAAACACGCTTTCCGTCTGCATACAAACTTCTTTGTTTAACGTTATTTTTGACAGTTATAAATGACAGGTTTTTTTTGGCATAAAAAATCACAACACGTCTTTCACCCACCGATGGAACGGAAATGGTCTTTATCTGCGACGCCATGTGAAACAAAAGTGTGCATTGCTTGGAGCGGATCACTGAATAATTCACACGCGGAAGCAAGGCGACATTTTTTTTTCGAAGATTAGCAAAACGACTTTCCAATCGTTCAAACTCGGATGTTTCCGGAATTTCCTTATAGAAGAACTCCGTCGCCAACGGATATTTTTTTAAAATGCAATACAATTGATTCAGATGTGTAACAGATACCATACTGAATATAACAGAACAACTCCGAAATAACATTTTGCAAACTGTTTTTTTTTCTGCTATTTTTTGTCATTTCTCGGCATGGCTTTAGTTGTCTTAATTTTATGTCCGCCCAGATTTAAATGACTAAACTTTGATCTTTTTGTTGTGTCGCTGTGTTGGTATTTTTCTCTCTCTCAACTTAATAAACTTGAGAACATACATTTTATTCTTCTCTTTTCCCTCTAAAATATCTAATTTCATTCCATTGTTTTCTTTCCTTGTATAACTCAGACACTCTCAAGTCAAGAAAAAGAAAACAAAAGGAATAAGATTTACTTGCATGGCTTTAATTAAATAAATATCCTTATGGGACTGTCTAGTGTTTGTACGTGCAAATGGCATGTATATAGAAAATGTTTGCTTAATTCAATAAAACATATAAATGTGAGTCTACTTTCAACATGTTATTTCTTACTAAAGACATGTTGTTTTTTTACTTTGTTAATGTGTTTTGAAAACCAGTTTGCTTATTTTTATCTGAACATGAAACGAAGTAAATAAAGATTTATGTAATGCAACAAAACATGAAAAATATCTAAATATAGGAAAGGTAAAATTTTTATTTAATTTATATCTATTCACAATCTGCATATCCAACATATATTACATTCTCATATAAGAACACATCTATAAATAAACAAAACAGTGCAAACGTTTTTTTTAAAATAATTTTCTTAATAAAATTAAAGCCATTGCACATAGCAAAATTTAACTCGAACCTGTAACTATCACGGCGAAGATAAGAATGTATTTTCCCTTCATTTTTATTCTATTTATCGTAATTCCAAGATTTCCACAATCTAGTTATCACCAAAGCAATGCATACATCCACTCGTCACTTTGACAGTAACAATTACTTTGTAGGTTTTGTTTTGTGACACGTTAAAGTCATAATTGTGGTACGCACCACCGATTATATCTTGTCATACAGTTTGGACAAATGCGATATACTGGGACACGTCAAAGCTGCCTTTATTTCTTCAAGAAAAAAAACTAAGATGAAAATATTTACCGAATGAGTAAGTTGTTGTAATTTGTTTGAATTAAAACTTTAAAAGGGAAGGCGAGGTTGTGATGGGGTTATAGGTTCGATTCGTAGAAACCGATGGGAGAATTTGACCTCCGCAGTCAGTTTCTCGCGCAAGTACTTTTTTCCTCAGTAAATACTATTCCAGCCTTAAGTTAGCCAGTTTCAGTAAAGAAAGACCTCTGTTCATGTCTTAGTGTCTTCCTCGACTATCTGAATGTCGTAGGGCAATGACAGTATTGTGCTGCAAATATTCTGTAAGTAGGCATTCCACTCCGACAAAAGAATGTTCCGAGAGACTTCCCTATATCCCGAATTTCTGAATGGCAAATTCACTGTCACTGAGAACCCATTGACAAAAGGTATAATAGGAGAAAAAAAATAACGCACGTTAATTTTTCTGTAACTGACAATGAATCTGTAATTCTGAAAAATCAGCACACAAATAAAAAAACAGCATTTAACAAAACATGAGGAAAAATATTCAATTTAAATAACTTTTGCCCGGAACAAAACCTTGCATATACATTTAACTTTCAAAGATAATAATTAAAATCTATCTCAATTATTTTTAGAATTTCACGCTTGAACGCACAGACAGGATGTTAATGTCAAGAAAGCCAAAGGAGGTTGAGCAAACAGGTCTAGCAAACAAGAAAAATTGTATGACTTACACTAATGTGCAAGAAAATACAAGGGCGGTATAAATCCTCATTTAACTTTATAATGTCTAATTAAACTGTCATTTCGCGAACATAATGACGGAAAAGGCGCATTTTGATATAAATTTTCATATCAAAATAGAACTTCTTCCGAAGGAACACACAAAGGTGTCAGATTTTGACTAGTAATATTCATGAAAGTTTTATTATTATTAAGCATAATTGTCCCATAAACTAGAAAGCAAAAGTGCCCCACATAACTGTGGCATCGGAATCGCTCCTTTTCATCGATATATCATTGGCGCCGATGCCACTATATATAAATAATCGTCGACGATTGAGTAATCAAGTGAATGACAAATTTTTGCACTTAATATTTATTTTGTAAACCGTTATGATTTAAAATTACCTCGTAAATCTCATAAAATATATTTGATTAATCAAATTCTTAAACTTGTCAATGTCAGTTGAGGATATATCTTTGTGCTTTATTTCAGTACCAAGACAAAATTTAAGCTTTCTAAAGACCTAAATAACAGTGTTTAAGTCTATTTGTAATAATATTGAAACTCATGCGCACATGCACTGGCACAAATTACAGAGAGAGAGAGAGGGTGGGGGGAGGGGGAGGGAGAGAGATAGTTTATAAATAATACCCCCCAAAAAGCCAAAAATAAATACAATAGTATTATAGACCTAAATTATAATGCACATACAAGTATATTTGTCTTGTTGGAGAAAACATACGCAGCGGAGCGGTAAGTATAAACAGAAAGTAAACGACAGAAGTAAATCTATTTCAGAAACCTGAACTAGTGTGTATATATGTATACTTTTTTCATATTGAGAAAGAAATAAACTAGAACTGCCACTGTCATGGCGCAAATACCCCCGCATAGCACTTTGTCAGAATCAACAGGGATCATTTAGAGGTCATGGACAACCTCCCTGCCAAATCTGAGGGTAGTAAGCCAGTGTTTTTTAGTGGCAAAGATCAAAGTAACCATTACCTTTGACCTACTACCTCAAAACTGAAACTGCCATTGCATGACTTGAACCTCCCTGTGGACCAAAGGATTGTTAAGTTATTGGGCGGACAAGGAAACCCCTTACAACTTCGTTGTGCGGGGGTATAACAAATTTTCTTTTTATAACATGTTTTTTAATGGATTTAAGTCATTTTTACTCATTTATGCCGCGTAACTAGGAGGTTAAGTTTTTGAGTGAAAGCCACCGTAACCATGACCTTTGACCTATTGACCTCAAAATCAGTAGGGGTCATGTACTAGTCATGACCAACCTCCATACCAAATATGAAGACTGAGGGTCAAAGGATTCTTCAATTATAGGGCGGAAGTTATTGGGCGGACAAGGAAAGTCTGACAGAGGGACAGACAGATGGACGGACAGACAAGTTGATTCCAGTATACCCCCTTACAACTTCGTTGTGCGGGGGTATAACACATTTTCTGTTTTTTACATGTTTTTAATGGATTTAAGTCATTTTTACTCATTTATGCCGCGTAACTGGGAGGTCAAGCTTTAGAGTGAAAGCCACTGTAACCATGACCTTTGACCCAGTGACCTCAAAATCAGTAGGGGACATGTACTAGTCATGACCAACCTCCATACCAAATATGAAGACTGAGGGTTAAAGGATTCTTCAATTATTGGGCGGACAAGCCTTTTTAGTCAAAGCTCCTGTGACTATGACCTTTGACCTAGTTATCTCAAAATAAATAGGGGTCATTTTCTGGTCATGACAAACCTCCAGACCAAATATGAAGACTGTGGGTCAAAGGATTCTTAAGTTATTGGACGGACAAGCTTTTGTAGTCAACGCCCCTGTGACCTTGACCTTTGATCCAGTGACCTCAAAATCAGAAAGGGTCATGTTCTAGTCATGACCAACCTCCACACAAAATATGAAGACTGTGGGTCAAAGGATTCTTTAGTCATTGGGCGGACAAGCTTTTTTTAGTCAAGACTCCTGTGACCTTGACCTTTTACCCAGTGACTCAAAATAAATAGAGGTCATCTACTGGTCATGACCAACCTCCACACCAAATATGAAGACTGTGAGTCAAAGGATTCTTAAGTTATTGGGCGGACAAGTGTTTTGTAGTCAAGGCCCCTGTGACCTTGACCTTTGACCCAGTGACCTAAGACTGAGGGTCAAAGGATTCTTTAGTCATTGGGCGAACATGCTTTTTAGTCAAAGCTCCTGTGACCATGACCTTTGACCCAGTGACCTCAAAATAAATAGGGGTCATTTACTGGTCATGATCAACCTCCACACCAAATATGAAGACTGTGGGTCAAAGGATTCTTAAGTTATTGGGTGGACAAGTTTTTTGTAGTCAAGGCCCCTGTGGCCTTGACCTTTGACCCATTGACCTAAAACTGAGGGTCAAATGATTCTTAAGTTATTGGGCGGACAAACTTTTTTTAGTTTAGGCCCCTGTGACCTTTACCTTTGTCCCAGTGACCTCAAAATCAATAGGGGTCATCTTCTGGCCATGACCAATCTCCAGATCAAATATGAAGACTGTGGGTCAAAGGATTTTTAAGTTATTAGGCGGACAAAGAATAACCGACTGACGGCCGGACGGACGGCCGGGCGGACGGACAGACGGACGGACGGACGGACGGACAAGCTGATTCCAGTATACCCCCACAACTTCGTTGTGCGGAGGTATAATAACATAAAGTTCGCAAAAGTTAAAAAAACACAATTTAGACCTAAATTGTAGTATTTACATATAAACATGTAAATGTTTATCACGTTGAGAGAAACACACGCACAAACAGTTTATAAATAATAGATAGTACATGTACAATAAAAAGTAAATATAATATTGCATACCTAAATTATAAAGTATTCATGTTTATGTTTTTATTTGAAAATAAAACAACAACAACAAAACTCAGCTGATTGATAATTGAAAGTAAAGGCAGATGTTATCATAATTTTGTAGACCTAAATTGTATTGTAAACATGTATCTGTCTTTTATGTCAGAAAAACACAGCTGATTTATCTACAAAGTACAGGGAGAAGTAAATACAGTCTAATCGACCTTGATTATCGTGGATATGATTATGTTTTCATGCCTAAAATCATACTGTTTATAAATCCAAAAGGTAAAGGGAAAGTAAAGACAATTTCACAGACCATAATTATCGTGTACATGCTTATGTTTCTCATGCCGACCAAAACACATAGCTGTTTTATAGAACAAAGTACAAGGATTTTAATTATTGCGTAAATGATTGTGCTTTTTGTGATTATTTTAATGCTGATTTATGATTAATCGACGAAAAGTCAAGTTTAGACAGGTTCCCAAAACTCACAGTCACAACAAGTATATTGTCCTTTTGGTAACATAGTTTGAAAGTGTACAGTGAACTGAATGTCTGACCTTTGTATTCAAATTGACAGTGAGAGACAGAGAGGCTTTATAAACATAGCCGTATCAGGAGATTTCACAAACTGGAGCTGACGTACTGACGTAAATGGATGTTACATTGTTTACAGTTTGACTGGCATTCTATATATACTCAATAATTGGGCTTAATTCATGTTTGCTATTATGTTATATCGTATGTTTCGGTTTGTTTTTTTATTTTTTGATAAATCAAAATACTACTTCTCATAATATTCAATATGCTACCGGTATAAAACCTTAAAGTAATATTTCCTTTAGCCGTTTTCCATGTCACGTGTTTTGTCTGTATGTATATATATATTGATGTTAATGTTGCCCACATATGTGGGACTTAACTTTATAGTTACATAAACTTTGAAACTTTAAAATAAGTTTTGTATTCTATTTATAAAACATGCGTATGTTGAATACGTCGCTTTTTACTCAAGTTGTCATACTGGCATATTTGGCTATATCTGTATTATGTCAACTCAAAATCATTTGAGTAAACATGTCAAATGCAGAATGTTTTTCTCCCTCCCACATTCAGCACTTTCAGTGCTTTGATTTACTCAAGTGACCATCCTCTTTAATGTGTGGTATGATATTGACTGACGAGTGGCTATTCATTTTGAACTCACGATGAAACAAGTAAAGATATTCCCCGAGTTTAAAGCTTTTTCTTCTATACTGAAACAATTAGTTGCAGCTTATATAAATTCCGCTTGATAACTGCTTTCTTTGGTTTAAAACAAAGTAGAAAGGAAATTATTTTTTTTACATTTCAAGTAAGTAACATCTCATTGTATACACAAGATAAAAAAATTATAATTACTCCCGTATGTGAAAACAGAAAGAAATGCCTATTTAGGGAATGTTCAGCAATTCTTTTCATCAATCTTGTTTAATTTCATATGGTAAAAAGCAAAAAGCCTTAACAAATTAATTAACTGGGGCGGGGCAGCAATGTTCACGTGTCTGTTTGATTACAAAATCGGAGAAATTAGCAGTATTATTAAGTGCATTTGGAACGTCTGGAACTATAAAGCACTCTTTTCTGGATCAAACTGGCTTCAGCGTTGACTGTGAGTAACCCGGTGACAATGTTAGTATCTGTCAGTGCACTTTATCATTTGTCATCACAGATTGTCCGTATGAGCAACTCTAGAATTCCTCACCTACGTAAACTCAACACAGAAGTACGTAAATTTAACGCGTGACATTTCTAGGTTTGTGTTATATACCGATTTTTTGTCGCCGTTTGTGGATGACGGTATATACAATCGGCCAAATTAGAGAAGCTCTGTGCTAATCGCTTGTTTATGAAGATTCACAACGGGGAGCACTTTCAGTGCTTTGATTTACTCAAGTGACCATCCTCTTCATCGCTTGTTTATGAAGATTCACAATTGGGAGCTTTCAGTCACATGGGGACTGCCAACGGTACTGCTATTTTTTTATTCAGAACCCTTCACTTTCAACTTGTCGTCTTCCTCTAAAACCGAAAATCATTCTGTTTAAGAAAGAATAAGAGTCTGTCCTTATGGACAACCCTGACGTTCAAGAAACAAAAAAATTACACAGCAGTGCCTACAAGTAATACAAATCACAGAATTGTCCATGGTCAACTGGAAACAGACCTATATCAAAATGTTATTATTCAACATTTAACCTCTTATTTACACGGACATCCTCGGAATAATATTGAGAAGCTCCCTGTATATCGCCGGTCGTTGGTTTGCACAGAAAAGCTTGCGACTGGCTACTTTATTTTGCATTCAGACTGTTTTTTTTTCGATTCAGCGCCCCGCTGCTGTCTATTTTTATACCAGTCAGACAGTTTAGTCAACTTCAAGCTCCGCACAAACCCTAGAAAACTTGACTGGTATTAACCATACACCCCCTCCAGCCCTAACCCCCACGGCAGATCCAAAAACAAACAAAAACAAACAAACAAAACACACACGCACGCGCGCACACTCACACATACACACGCGCGCGCGCGTGGTTATTTGAAGAGATGCCCGTTGTTGTCGTTTTTAATCTTAAAATGGAGCACCAATTAGCCTACAGCAGAATTGAAGTGGCAGTCAACAGTCTTGTGTCCTAGGTTCGAACTTAGTTGGCCTAGTCATTTAAGCAAAGATTAATATTGCTTAATTTGTTCTTTGACTGGTTATATTGAAGGCTGACCTAAACATCATGGTTCTACATGTTGCTTTGGATAGATAGGCGTAAACCAGAGCTTGATAGCGGAAACATGGGTTTTTCATGCATTTTCTTGCTTTACAGGGAGTGTGGATGCTGAGACTGAGTAGATTGTGAAATCGCATGAGTGAAATGTCTGTATGCAGTTTTAAAAGTTGACAATTTGGTCTCAGACCGAGTCAGTATTTGGCCGTTTAAATTGCATGACTGTTTTGGGAAAATGCTGAATTTCATATCCTTTAGATTTGCTCTCATAAGGAACTTGATTGTACGTGACTGTACAGGAAAACTGAAAACTGTTAACTGTTGAACTTGATTTCCGGTTAACTGTAAAATTTGAAAGTAAGATCGCTGCTATAATTTCATAGGTGGACAAAAAAAATATCGTCATTTCTTTGGTCACTTGTCACGAAAAGCAAAGGACTCTCGGAAATGAGTACTCAGGCTTTCTAAATGTAATCTAAGAGGTTTATAAGCATTTTTCAATTGTTTTTACATTTTGCACATTTGATATTTGTGAAACAAAGAAAACGATGAAAATTATCGGCAAAAAAATGTCGTACAGGTTGGATTCATGTAAACAAATATTTTCTGCGGAAACTTATCTGCCTGCAGTTTGTCAGTTCATATTTTCCCAATTTCATGTGTCTTTGTACCACGGCCCCATTTTTTTAAGATTCTTCTTGTTTGTGTTTTTATTTTGAAATATTCGTTTTGCTTTGCATACATTTTCAATGATCTAACGCTACACATGATCGATAAATGTAATCTAGGCATCATCATTTTTCCCGGTAAACTTGATTTAAGATTTGCCTGAATGTTCAGCAATATATAACCTAATCTGTTGTCCTAATAATATATTTCAAAATTTGCTCATATAATAAACTGAGCGGTAAATTGTTACCTTGATTTTAGTCATATTTCAATTAGCCTCACTTTTTGATGTACTTTTTGTCTTTTATCTTCAGCAGTCACTAAATTTTCATATTCAAAAGGCCTTGTCAATGTGCTGATGGAACCTAGTGTTATGCTACTTTCATTAAAGGGAAATAATAATATAAAAATACTTGTTGTTCTGCCACAGCTCTGTTTCGGTGTTTGACCGCCCTACCATTCGAAAAAACTGGTTCTATAAAAGTTTCAAGCCCTAGCAAGCAGAAATAATTTATTTTTGATAACTTATTAATATGACACCCGTACTATGATTAAAATAAGTGCGGCAAAAATGATAACGACAAAATCTACGCAACAAAATCCAGTACAAACACACCTAGTCTGAAGAGATCCTGAATCTTTGACAAACACTTATTATAAAAAAAATCAAGACTTACATATGTGTTAAAACGATGCCTGTAACAAGCATATCTAAAATTAAAATGCCTTAATACAACTTAACACAAAATGTTTCACTAGCTGGATGATACATCCACTAAATGCAAATAAGCTACGGTCACGTGGGTAGTCACATGACCTAAGACAGATTTAATTGGTCAAGAGGATAGAAAAGACAGTATGCGCAGCCTCAATAATTTGCTTGAATATCTGCCAGCGCTTAGACAAAATGGGATGAGTTAAACTGAATGGTCAGTGTTTTAATTTATACACATAACATGACTGAATCGCGTTTATCTGCTATAAATATAAAGAGTTCAAAAAGTGAGAACATCAGTCTTAAAACTACACATTCTATGTAACAGTTTCTGCATTTAAATATTGTATGGTACGTCATATATTTTCAAAAATTAATTTCAAAAAATAAAAGAACTTTTAAAAGGTTCGTGCGTCTAAACGGAACAAATGCATGCATGCTGATGCGTTCGTTCAAGTGCAAACTGAACATTGGAGAGAACTAACTTCTTACATCTGAATACATTTGACTCCCATCAAAAAAAATGTTAAAACACTTAAGCGAAGAGTTCGTGAAAACAGGTGTGAAGGAAATAAATCTTCGTCCATATACAAGTTTGTAGTGTAGACTAATAGTTAGACTTTCACATAACACCTAGTGTGTTCATGTGTTCTTGGACAAAAACGAAAGTTGCGTACCTGAATGCGATTTTGTTGAAAACGTCTCAAAATTATTAAGCAGCAGACGTCCAACTTTTTTAGTACAGAGAAAACATATTGCTATAAATAACCCTTGAAGAGAATTGAAGATAATAAACAAATACCACATGCTTGGTTCATTCCAGAAGTTTGCAACAAATGCAAACACCCATGTGAGTCCCATAATTAACGAAAGTTTTAGATTGATGAAGAAAGAACATGTGCTCTTTTGTGTTGCCATTGCTCCCTGTCGTTTGGCCCGAGCAATATGAGCAGCTGTAAACACGAAAGAAACAATGTCAAAGAATTTTAACAAAGCTAAAGGACCCGCAAAAAACAGAATCAAAGCATCTTTCGAAGAAATCCAGCACACACCAGTTCCGTAACCCGGTTTCAATGATTTATATCTGTCATCAACTTTGACGAAGTCAAGAATCACTGCACAGCAGACGATAAGCGCAGGTGTTGCCCAGCCATAGAGATTGTACTTTAGAAATCGTTTTTGCTTCCTGTTTGAACTGCGTATTACGTAGCGGTTCGAAAACGTCATCCACATGTCGAACGCAATGGCGTTCATCCAGCAAAATGCCGCAATGTAGAAATAATGTACAAGAACAGCAACAGAGGTACAGACCTTGGACATAGACTCAAACTGAGCGGATACTATAAATAACAGCTGAGCCAAACCTAGAGAAGCCATCAAACACACAAGAATTTTGCCAGGGATATTCAACAGTGGTGGAAACATGACATAAACTGTAAATGTTATCGCTAAAGAAATTATAGAAATGATCAGTCCTGTCAACGTTAAATAACTTTCGACAATGTCGTTTGGAAATAGTTTGCAGTCTGATAAACATTCCTCCGTAATGTTCACGCAAATAAATACATCTGACCCAACGGTCTGAAATTCTTCATCAGTGTAACTTTTATTATTGGAAAGTAAAAACAAACGAGAGTTGTTCTCTAACCGATATTCCGTCGGATCTAATTTAACCACTGAACAAGAATTCTTACGTCCGCCGCTTCTGTGAAAAGATGTTAGTTCACAAGAACCGTTAATAGCCACGCTCCCAGGCGCACAAAATATTTCACGGCATTTTTGGGAGAAACTGTCGTATTTTTCATTCTCATTACATATTGGCAAGTCTGAAATCACGCCATTTTTTGTGGCAGTTGCTTTGTTAAAGTCAACAAGAAGCCTAAAACTGTACACTTTCTTCGGTACAGGAGTCGGGGTACTAGCAGATGTCATGGGATGAAACTGTTCACAATATACGGCTGTGTCGACCTTATTACATTCTGCACACGCTAAATTACGATATGATTTGCCAGATGCGTCAAAGACCATGTTATATTCTCCATTTCTGCATTGTTCTGATATAACCGCTCGATTTGGTTCGTTAGTGTCAGTACAAGTATTGATGACTGACGGTTGTAGTTGGCATATCCTGTGTTCTATTTCTGGTCTCGGACGTAAATATATCCAATCACAGTCATCCATTTCCGGAATGGTCCAGACTCCTGTTTCATTTACACAAAGTTTCTGAAGTTTCCAATACTGAAAGGCGTATTCAAAGTTACACTGGGCACAATACATATTTCTGTACATCACTTTAAACGTCGATTCATCGGAAACCGGAAGTCGAAGAAAAATGTCGTCAGACGGTAATTCTTCTTCACACAAACGTTTCGTTGCTCCGTGCGTCCAATCATCTGAGCATTTAGTCACCATCGTAACACCATAATCCGGATGCTTTACAATTTCTTTCAAAGAAACGCACGAAAACTGTTTTTTCTTTAATTTAATTTTCATTTTATGGCTGTAATTTACACAACAGTCATCCAGAACTTTACATAACGTGTCACAATGGCAATTTTTATCGGGAAAAGTTTGAAAGAATGTATTCGAACAACTAGACTTTCCTTTGCAATATTCAGATCCGATCAAAATAATATCATTCTCTCCTGTAGTGCTTGTGAATTGCCCGGTGGTATTCACATACTGTGTAGCAAAATGTCTTGGTGTTGTATTGGCAGGTGATCCATTTGTTTTTGTGAAAATATATGAAAACATTATGCAAATTATTACAAAGCAGTCAAAAAGAGGGAAGCATTTTACTGAAGTTTTAAATTCCATCATCTAGACTTGATTGTTGTCCATATTATCACTCAAACGTTGGAATGGTTTGTGAATATTTCCTTTTCTTGTAAAACAAAATCTGTCCGCATTTACAACCGAAGTAGACGGCGGCTGGGACAATGTCTTCCTTTTAGAAATAATTCCGTCTTTCTGCTACTTTGAAGAAAATACACTACAATTTTATCTGTTTATTTCAGATGTTTTCTGACTTGGATGACGTGTGCTCGACCACTAGTTTCGTCAAGTTAAAAAAAAATAAGGATAACATATACATTCAGACTTCTTGTAGTCTACATTGCCACCCTATAGTCTATAGACATAATTCCTTTATATAAAGAAACTCCAGTACTCAGACAACTTTCAGCTCTAATCGCACATGTTCATGTATATATATAAATAAACATTCTTGTCCATAATAACACTAAGTTCTCAAACCAAAAGTCGCGTTTTTTATAACGAATGGATACTTATATATTGACCATGAAGTGTAAAACAAGCAAAGTTCCGTTTGCCCTTACAACGGTTATTTCCCTATTTCCGTTTCAACTTGATGGGAACATCCGTTTTTTACAGCATTGAATTCTGAATGGAAATTATTTTGTCTATTTATAAATATAAAAAACTTGATAAAAATATCAATATAATACAATGTACATAAAATTGACTTTAAACATGGTTGTTAGTTAAATCACCTATTTTCATCTAGCTGGAAATTCGAATGTATCAGGATACTGGATTTTTAACTTTTTATGATTCAGTTTAATAACAAGTATAATAAAAATACATGTACTTATCACATTTTAACTCAAAACTATTCTAAACGTCTGATTCTGGACACGCCTTTGTACCAAGATGATGTGTTGAACATAAGATACCTCGCCCATGAATTTGAAATACGTATTTGCGATTTCTGCACAAAAATGGGGAATATCTATGACTTGTATACCTATGCATTTTTTTATTATTTTTTTTATTTTAAGATCAAGCAAGCACTTTCTAAGAAGAAATTTTTTAAGTCTTCTGTATGGACATTTATGAAAATAAGCCCCGCCACAAGCTTTACTGTTTATACAGAGGTCACCCAAGGAACATTTGTTTCAAGTTATTATCCCCGCCGAATGGCGAGGTATATTGTTTTGGCGTTGTCCGTCCTTCCGTCACTTTGTGTCCATTCGGGGCCATAACTCATACGAGTTTGCATGGATTTAGTTTTAACTTGATGGGATTATGAATAAGAATAGAGGAAGGATGCATGTCAATTGCCGTCATAATTTGCAGACTTATAGCTGAGTTTTAGCCCATTGTTTGAGAAATGTAAGCAGTATGTCCGTCCGGAGTATTACATCAGCAAACAATGGATGGGATTTTATAACACTCACCACAAATATGTGTCATCAGTACAAGATGGTGCAGGCACAAAGGTTGTCCTATCACTCTGACATATAAATACACTCTATACACACAATTTATGCACACTCACACACGCACACACACAGATCCACGCACACACACACATATGCATACATAGACAAATATATTCACATGCTATTTTCGCATACAATGAACAATGCTATACATTATATAAGGTATAAAGACAATTAAAGGGAAAACATCATCATGTCACTCGAATCAGTATAGGATGCTGCAGTCACACAGTTTGTTCAAATCAGATCAGTAACACCAGAATTATTGCCCTTTAATCTTATGTACAATGCATAAATAAGGCAATTATACTTATCAAGAGAAAAGCCTTAAAAGAATGCGTTTGATACAGCATTTAAACTTCCCAGGAGTGTCATTTTGCGTGAAGCTTTTCCAAATTTGTTCCAGCAATTACATTCTGTTTAGAACTCTGGTTACTTTGGCAACCAAAATTGAAAACGTAAAATCTTTAAAACAATCATGTCTAAAACCATAAGACATAAAGCAATGATATTTAGTATGTGGCATCTCCTTGTGATCATGTACTAAGATTTTAAACATTATGCTCTATGCTTCAGAAATTGCCACATCCTAGGGGTCGAAGCTTTTACATAGAGTTATATAGGAAAACTGGAAAAATACTTCTTCTCCAAACCCACGAATACTTGGACTGAGATATTTGGCATTGGACTCGGTACAGTAGTCTTTCAAAAACATTTTTCACATATTGCCCCCCACCCCCACACCCGGACTCAGAAATAACCACGCTCTGGGGGTCCCAAATTTTTAGATAAAGTTATAAGAAAAACCGGATTAATGTTCTTTCAAACCACAAGGCCTAAGGCTTAGATGTTAAGAATCATCTAGTGGTCCTCCGTCATATAGGTGGAGGGTTAAAGATTTTGCATTGCCTGTCTGTCCGTCCTTCCAGTCTCATAACTTTGTAACCAATGGATGATATCTCATGGAACTCGACACTCAGCAGGCACAAAGGTAGTTCCGGTCGAACCAGAACTAAGGTATATTATTTTTTATACAATATAATTATGTAGGGTATATCAACTACTCGACTTATAAATGAAAAAAAATACAGGGTCTTCTCTACAATGACTATACCTGGAGCATTAAACTTCCAAGGAGTGTTCATCAGAGGGATATGGATTTTGTGCTGTCTGTCCGCCCGTCCATCTTTCTGTCTGACTAGCTGGTCCCATAACTACATAACCAATGGATGGAATTTCATGAAATTTCACACAATTTTGTCAAAATCATGCAATGAATATGTAGGATTTAAAGCAATGCTTAGTGACCCGACAACAATTGTCACTGATGCACCATAGTGGAACGGTATCTTAACATATTATATTTCATGACCCAACTTCATTGTAATGCACTGTAGACACCTGTATAGCTTGAAAGGTATTTTTTTCAAACCAGGCATTTGAATTTATGAGAAAGTGTATCTTCAAACTTACATCTACATGTGCATTGTTTGACGGGGAAATAAAACCAAGGAGTTTGTTTAAACTGGAATAGCAGTTTCTTAGAAGAGGGTATTGACGTTTGTCATATAGACGTACAGGGAAAATAATCTCGCCACTAGCGGCCATGTTTTTTTTACGGAACGTTTAAAATTTCGTAATTTGTATAAAAGGGAAGCTGTGAACATATTTGTGCTAAATTATGTTCAACTCGGTCAAGGGTTGATGATGAGAAGAGCTTTGATTTTTTTCCATTTGGTTGCAATAGTAACCAGACTTCGGTACAAAACTCAATAAATTTCACAAATCTGAAAGGGGACTATGCACGAAACAATCTGGAAAAGTTATGTTGAAATAGGTCAAATGGTTTCAGAGGAGATTTCTTCTGAAGGAAATCGTTGACGTTCGGATGGACGACGGGCATTAGGCAATCCTAACATCTGACTTGAGCCTAAAAAGAGAGTGCCTTAATGACTAAAGAATAATTTTGAACATCTTCTTTTTTTCAAATTGTCAATATTTTTATTGTGTGATGAAAAAATATATATGCAGTATATTATCTATTAATTGTAATGCATATCTCATTAAAGAAAATTAAATAGGAGTAATTGTTGCTTAGACTAATTATGCAAATCATGTGTTTGATACGTTCTGTCTTTCTCAATTTTTGTAGTAATGACTCTTTGAAAATATTATGTATGTTCTATCTGAGTTTATTTATCGTCGGTACCGGTTGCCCACATGGCCAATGCCCCCTGCAGAGATTAGTTATTTTATATGTTGTCGGGAATAGTGCAAGATACAAGAAGCACACTCCTGGTTCTTTGCATGTTTGATAGATGGGACGTCGGTTTAACGTTTCGTCCAAAAGACAATTAGTATTGTTAATGGAGAAGTGAGGAATCAATCGACGTATGAACTTAACGGCCCGGATTTCATCTCAAACTTCTAACTTGATATTTAAGTCCTGAAAAAATATACATGTCAGTGGTCCCATATGCAAGTTTCCTGTAAAAGATCACAGAAAACCAACACTAAGTGTGTTCATGAAAAAGCACAATAACTGATAGTCTACAGTATATCTGTAACAAGAAGGTCAAGATACTGAATCGCTCCCTTGAGTATTGCTGTTCTAATCATGGGACGAAAGTGTCAAGGTCAAGGTCATAGAAAGAATTGGAAGTATATTCATGTGCTAACATTACATGCCATAAACAGCATAACACTACATGATAACTAAAGTCTCATGATGATGGGATGGGGAGGGGGCGGGGAGAGGGAAAATTTGACCCTCTAGAGTGTTCACAATTGCTTTCCCACTGAACTGATCTGCTCTCCTAGTTTAAACCCCACATGACACAGTTTCAGACTCCTGCTAAATATTATTAAAAATCTGATTAAGCGTCATGAAAATTGAAGGCAAAGGTACAACCTCTGGTGCATTCACAAGATTTTTCACAGACCAGGACATATAACTTAGTTTTTGAGTCAGTGTCGTCATCTTTCAGTGAAGACTGGCTCATTAATTCGCATGACTTCACAGGGGCTTCCACTGATCTGAGATGGTGACGTGGTATTTGAACCAACAAGACCCAATTACAATTTCATGAACAAGCAAGTTGACAAAGCTTCATGGCTAAATTTCGGTGAACTTAATTGCATTTACCTTGAATAGGTATGAATATATCATACAAGAAAGCAAACTGGTCTGACTTCAAAAATGACTTGGTCACTTTCAGTAGTACGTTCAACCAAAATCAAAATGAAGACCCAAACCAATTATGGGACACGTTCAAAGCTGAGATCAAAAGGTTATCATCCAAACACATACCGTCAAGACAATGCAAAAATAAAGCTGATTTACCATGGGTTACTCACGATATTGTTAAACAGATTAGGAAAAGGAACAAACTCTTCACAAAAATAAAAAGGTCTCGGTCACAGAATTGTCAGAACATAAAGAAATTCAAACATCTTAAGGCATCAGTGCAAAAACAAATAAGAAATGCTTATTGGTTATATCTAGAGCCAATCATCTTCTCAGATAATACAGATCCAGGTCATAAGAAAAAGTTCTACAACTTTATTAAACACAAAAAAAACTGAAAACACAGGAATTGCACCACTCAGCTCTGATGGGCATACTTACAGTGACCCAGTGTCAAAGGCGAACATACTAAACAAACAGTTTGAATCAGTTTTCTCAAAGCCTTCACCACTCAGTCTCAAACAAATAACTAAAAGCTCAATGTCATCACTTGGTCACCCGCCCATGACTCCCGTATCCATCTCAGTTCAAGGAGTTGATAAGTTGTTGACAGGACTAAACCCCCACAAAGCCCAAGGTCCAGATGAGATTTCACCTAGGTTACTCAAAGAGCTACACACAGAGATAGCACCAATCCTTAAAATCATATTCCAAAGATCACTAGACACAGGTATTGTTCCTAAGGATTGGAAACATGCCATCATCACACCAGCATACAAAAAAGGGTCAAAATCAATACCTAGCAATTACAGACCAATATCACTCACATGTATAGCATCAAAACTAATGGAACACATCATTGTTTCAAACATGATGGATTACTTTGACAAACACAACATACTTTGCCCACAGCAACATGGATTCAAATAGCTGTGAGACACAGCTCATTGGCTTCACACAAGAAATAGCTGACAACCTTGATCAAGGTCAACAAACTGGTGTCATAGTCATGGATTTCAGTAAAGCTTTTGACAAAGTAGACCACCACAAACTCATACACAAGCTGAAACACATGGGAGTTCATCCACACATCAGGTCATGGATACAAAACTTTCTCAAAAACAGATCACAACAAGTATTAGTGGAAAACAAGGTCTCTGACAGGCTCCCTGTGCTTTCTGGTGTCCCGCAGGGATCGGTCTTAGGTCCATGTCTATTTCTCGCATACATCAATGACCTACCAGGAAGTGTCAGGAGCCGGGTGCGTCTATTTGCCGACGACACCATAGTTTATTTAACAATTAAATCACAAGCATCTGCACAAACCTTACAAAATGATTTGCACAACCTTGAAATATGGGAAAAAGAATGGTCAATGGAATTCAACCCTGACAAGTGTGAAGTACTCAGAATACACAGGAAAAAGAAACCGGTCATCTTTCCTTACACCCTACACAACACTAAACTGAAAACCACAGAAAATGCAAAATACTTAGGAGTTACAATAAGTAGCAACCTAAACTGGTCATCCCACATAAACAATATCACAAACAAAGCAAAAAAAAAGCTTAAGGTTCATCAGACGAAACGTGAAAACACAAAACAAACAACTCAAAGAAGCAGCATACAAAACATATGTAAGACCACAGGTTGAATACTGCTCAACCATATGGCATCCATGGCAAAACTATCTCACACACAGAATAGAAATGGTCCAGAGGTCAGCTGCATGGTACGTTCATAATGATTACCACTATACAAGCAGTGTAACAAACATGATCAAAGAATTAAAATGGTCAACTTTAGAACAAAGGCGAAACCATGCCAGCCTGGTCATGCTACACAAAATAAAAAACAATCAGGTCAATGTTGATCACAATCACCTTACAAACACAAGAAACAGCAAATTCCTCATTCCACAATCAAAAACACAACATCACATGAACTCATTCTTCCCAAGGACTATACGACTCTGGAACGAATTACCGACCGATATTAAGGCTATCCCAACTGTGCCAGCTTTTATCAGTTGATTAAACAAGTTTTATAGATTTTAAAGTACTTAAAATAAATGTTTAATAAGATCTTCAGTTAAATCTTGTTTTCTTTGTTATTAACTTTTATAATTTTAAATGTTCCTGACACGCGCCTGCCTAGTATAGTCAGTATTGACTTTTGGCAGTATTAAGTTGAAGTTGAAGTTGAAAGAGTACACGTAATAATTAATTTATAGCAGTTCTACAGGTATCAACTTGATATCAAATACAATTTTTCTGGATCTTTGTTTCGACCTAGCTAAGCACATTAAATACGAGATACCAAACACGTTTCCGTGGAATGATTTTATAAACTGTGCAAGAGACAAAACTCTTGTATATAAAATGTGGTATATAAAGCATTAGTTGTTTCCCTTGACTTTCTACACTCTAACATCGAGGAAAAATTTAATTAATTTAATCAGGTACATAATAATAGTTTAACTTAATTGGTGTAAATTACAACTACCACAAAGACTATTTCTCGGTCAGTAAAGATTGAGGCACATGAAATTGGTGACTAGTTTCACAAAGAAACACAAACGTTGGTCCAAATCATTTATCAATAATAATTGAGTTTTAATTAGTTCGTGCATATTAATGTATATTTGATCAGGATGGATGAGAGTAGTGTTTTAACATAACAATCGGTTTGAACGAACTGTCTTTGGAGGAAAATGACCAAGAAAAACATGATTGTCATCCAGCTGGGTCACTGACCTCGCGGTCAGCAATGCTGAACAGATTGAAAAAGGGTGAGAAAAGATGTTGACTGCCTCCAAGCAATTGCGACACACTTTTTGATAAAATCAATAAATAAGTAACCTTTAAAACAGGATTCTCCAAGAAGTGAAAACTTTCCTGTCGTGCATGAAATGTTCGAAAGCTACATGTACTTCTTACAAGTATTTGACAAAAACATAAGAAATCAGACATTCATGTACAGATAATATTACAAAGTTGTCATTTTCTGAGCAAAAGAAATGCAAGCTACTGTTACACCTAAATCGGCCTGATAATCCGTACATATGTATCCAAAACTGGGTTAAAGGCCAATGTTTTACTTCAAGGTCATATTGGTGCGCTCTTAACGATATGGGTCATGGAATACATTAGCTCCTTCCATTTTCCAGAGGTCAGTGACCACGAAAAAAATACAATCCATGAATCTTTCTTTGTAGTCACAGGCGTGTAGCGATTGTGGCATAGAAAACTGGGTCACGGCACCGTTTTTCGATGACCGATATATATTGTTTCCGCCTACAACGAGACGATACTGGTTTCTGAGAGAAAATACGATTGTAAAATTATTGTTCTAGCATTTTAGACAGAAAAGAATAATAGAAACTGGTCTATGTGCGGGCAATCAAATGCAGTCATTCGTTGTTTAAAAAAGAGAAGATTGTGCAGATCATGGTCTTAACCTGGATATATGCCGCAAAAACGCAGTCTCCATGATGCAGGCCTCTTGTCAACCGATTTTAATCGGTGACCATATTGTTGATGTCATAATATTATTTTTGTGGGTGACAGTTATAAAACTGCAGTGATCGGTAAGAATTCATTGAACAACGTAGGAATAGTGCATTCCAAATATCGAAACCGGATGAATAGCTGTTCTATGTATTTTTGACAAATGATTGCTCTGTTAATGTTTAAGATTCACATTTCTTTTCACACGGTGCGAAAGGCTTAGGCAAAACTGTGCGTAAACTTCACACGTAGGCAATTTTTGTGAAAATTTCTTACCATACGTTTGAATTTCAAATTTTTCGCAAATAAACATTATCATTTTTAGATTAATTCCTTTGAATAAATGGATATGAATAAGAGGAACAGCGAAACAAGGCAGTGAAGTTTATTTTTGAAGACTGTCAGAAACACTGATGGCAATATAGTATATGTCCCCACCCTACGCTTGCTGTGGTTTCACCCAACGCCGACACCACACTCCATCCCCTCTTACGTAAAAGGCCCACCCAGGCGCTCCTGCCTTTTTCTGACACCATTGTGGTAAAGCAAGAGAGAAAAGTGCACCTGGCGTGGAATTCGAACCCATGACACCGGAACACTAATCCGAAGCTCTTCCGACTGAGCTAGCCGGGCTCTTGCCGTTATACTAGCCAACGTTGACACCACATAGTTTTGCAAGCAACAGTCAGGATAGGGGTGGGGATCAATACGGGCAAGTGTGAATAGACTAGTTTCTTACTGTTCTTAACCTGAACATCTACCGGGATAAAATAACTTCTGCGTGTGAAGTTGATGTAGATATGAAAGGTACCCCTTCACAATTCACACGTCCGTTGTGCGAGTGATAGTCTGAGTTGTGTGTCCGTCCGTCCGTCTTGCCGAAATGTCACCCCTTATATATCATTGTCCTTTTCACCTTTTGGCAGCGGAACAGTTTTGTGGAAAAGCATGTGAGCGCACGTGAGCGGGTATGTTTAATGATTTTATAGTTTGAATGACTGCGTTATTATTTATGTAAATGTGTTTTGTCTGTTTAGGCGTACCCGACGACAATACGTGTACCACACTTCTTGAGCTGGTACGTGCGGACAGTAGTCTAAACACGAACTCTTTATTGCTGTTTGTTTATCAGAATCCATCCTGCGTAACTTTATATACGTCAGTCAAATTGAACGCTTTCATTGGTTGACACCTACGCAAATGTAATAAACATAGCGAGTTTAAAAATAGACAACGCGATGAATGGTAGACGTCTGTTGTGCTATACCATATATGGCAATCTTTACTATAAAATGTCGTACTAGAGTATTGATGTAAATGTTTTATTTATTTTTTTCTCTCGCTCGAGACGTATTTTATAGGAGTCTATGAAGTTGTTTTCAATCGTGTCCATTATTGGGTTCGGTCCGAAAAAAAAGCAAACAACAAAAACAGTAAACAAAACACCTCGTGATAATAAAGTTGTAAATCTAATTCCAGAATATGAGTAGAGTAAGTAAACATTTGTTCTTCTTGTGTGTTTGTACGTGCGCACGTGTATGTGTGTTTTCGGAGCGGGCCTTTGCTGTTCGATGGAAATTTTCAGATATTCGGGCAGCATTCTAAAACTTGTAGATAATTATCAATACAGAATAGGTCTAATGTCATTTTGCTGATTTATGGTGATTTCTTTCCATGTACCAATTATTAAATCTAGAAAGCAACAAATCTTGTGGTCAGATATTTTTTCGAAAGATCCAGCTGTCAGTTTATTATCATCATTCATATCTTTACATTGCTTTGAGCAATTGACTGTAAGTATTACTTCCCATCGCTCAGTCATACATTTTTGACCTAGTTACAGGCTGTTATGTGACAGGCTGATCAAGTCACTGGAATGTCTTGATGTTATCAAATATCTGATAACGTCCAATAAATATTTGTTGTGAATTTTTTATGAACATTAACAATGTCAGAGCTATGTTCAAAATGGAAGTGAAAACATATTTAGCGTGAATTATATTCCATATAGGTTTTGACATCTTCCAAAATGAGGGCTTAATAACTAAAGAAACTTATAAGATACGCCTCAAAATACTTGTGGTCATGTGGTGGTTGAAAATGACTTGAAAATGCAACAGTGCAACATAGATTTGGTTTAACTAGAGTAAATCGAAAAAAGATATGTTTTGTTGTTGTTGTTTTTTGCTCCGAGACAAATAAAGGATTGTTAATCATTTATGAGAGAAATTAATATGGTTTAATGGCATTTGCGGGTATGTGGTGAGCAAAACAAGTTGTCAGTGAGATTGGGAGGGTTTCCAATAGCAACGGTTTAATCTAGCTCGGCCTACATTCCAGGAGTCTAGGCCACTCTCTTGTTCTGATGTTTTGCATCATTGATTTTTCTGCTGGGGACATTCCTTTTATATTCAAAAGAGACAAGAATAGCTACGTGCAAGCAAATGCAATTTTGGATTAGTCTGAAAATTCGTGTAGCTTGCACAATTCCTGGCCATAAACATTACATCTATGCCCAATAACACAAAGGTCATTGCAAATTTTATCATAAAATCAGTATATTGCACACAGTAATCTACCTGTTTAAGACTTTTAAAGACAGCTTTCTTGAAGTTCAGCAGTTGACCTCAGCATGGGAAAAAGGATGTGTGCATGTGGATTTGCTGGTGCCATAAGCCTGAATGGCTAACGCCTTAGCAAAATTATTGCAAAGACCATGTTAGTTTATGTTTATCACATTTATGACTGATAAACTGAAATCACTAGTAGGAATTTGTGTCATGGCAACAAACCAATGTTGTTTTTTGTTATAAATTATAAAGGAAAAACAAGATCAGGGTTTTATTATGTACACATGTCCAACTTTATTGAAGATTTTCTTACAAAGGTGACTCATAAAAATGACATCTCTTGGAAGTCACATGTATTCCGTTTCCATGGTAACTAAGTTAAATTAAATCATTCATTCTATGTGTCTGTAATGAAACTTTTTTTTTCAATATTTTCAGATTCTTTTTAATTACATGAAGTGAAAAGTTTTCAGCCATGCTATGGAATCCCCTGGTAACCATGGAAACAAGTCAAACAATGCACTAGTATATAATCTTTCTAACCTATCAGATACTTTATATTTATAAATAAATAAACAAACATGAACGACAAATAATCTTTACAAATAGAACAAAAACATTTAGAGCAGTTTTATACAGTTTTAAAATCTATACATTCTGTAAGCATACTTTTAGAACAGACATAAGTTAGACGTGCTTGCTGGTGGCAATACAGTAAAAAGTAAAATAGTTCGTGCAGTCCAAATCATTTGAGAACCACTGTGAATCACATTATGGACATGGTTATCACATACCAAGGCTTGCCCTTTCTTTGATCTCATCTTCATCCATATACTGAAAATTTGTATTGTTACTTTTACCTAAAACAAAGTTACCACCTGTTCAACTCACAATCAAATTTTAAGCTAAATTTGTATTTTAATCTTTGGTGGAAATCTGCCAATAAGTTTGAACTTTCTTTTAAGTACAAGAATCTCTATTCACTTATTAAGTTTTAAATAGTCCTTCAAATTTCAGAAGTCAGAGAGTTCACCTCTATCAAATGTTTAATCAATACTATAACCGCTGGTCTTATAATTGAGAGAGATGTGACCCCTTATGTCCAACAAATGTCTGTTCCAATCTGTCAACTTACAGAATAACACCGAAAATACTAAGGTAATAAATAGAATGTCGACTGATATTGTGAACAATATGAATTAAATAAATAACATATAAACTGCATACTTAATCTATCTTTCATTCTGGTAACTTAAAAGAGCAAGTGCTTTATGAGGCATGTAACTTAGAACTGGTTCCACAATGTAGAGACTTATTCTAAAACTGTAAGCCACAGTTCAATGGCCCTGGGGCACGCTTCAGTTCAATGCCCCTTGGACATAGTTCAATGCCCCTAGGATACAGTTCAATTCCCCTGGGACACAGTCTGTTGTCCCTGGGACACAGTTCAATGCCCCTGAGGCATGCCTCAGTTCAATGCCCTTAGGACACATTTGAATGCCCCTAGGACACAGTTAAATGCCCCCGAGACACAGTTAAATTCATTCCCCCTGGGACACAGTTCAATACCCCTGGGGCACAGATAAACTATCACTGACCCCAGGAAATAAGAGAAATGAAAAATAAAGTAAATATGCAGTGGTTTTGACAAAGAACCAGACACAGTATCTACATATGGTCATAAACATTTCTTTTTACATATATTCACACAAAAATTCACATTTAAACATATCGTAAAAATGAGACTGTAGCCATGCTTACATAACAATTTAAAAATCAGATCATTTCAGTTAAAACAGGAATATAAAAAGAAGACTAAAATATTGTTCACATCTTAAACTGAAGAAATTTGATTAGCAGAAAGACGTCTGATTGCCATTCTAAAGAATGACAAATTTGATCTGTATAATTTCATCATAAAACTCAAAAAATAGCCAGTTTTTTACGGACAGGAATTATGCATGCAAAGACAGAAAAAATATTCAAAAATATATTACATATGATTAAAAAAACTGACATGTAATTTTCATTACCCACTTTCTAGGGTGAAAAAAAAATGGCAACGAAAAAACTAAAGTCACAGATATTTGTTTTATAGTTTGATTTGTACAGTTTTGTAAGAGGAAAATATATAACAGTGTAACAATAACACATTTTCTCTGAGGTATACATGAAAACATTTAGGATTTTAATTTAACATTCAACAGTCTAACATCGAGAAACATACCAAACAAATAACAGATCTCTTACAGCAAAATAAAAACTTTGAAGAAATGTTCAACATTTCTATACAGTCGGAGGGCTTAAAGTTCTCTACACAAGGATCAAATTAAGTCTGGATCCAAGTTCTTTAGAATTAACAACATTTTTAACCCTTGCATCAACAAAAATGACCCATCCTCCATTTAATGTACAGGTAATACAAGAGCTACCACAAAAAAAAAAAAAATCGAGAAAATGTCATACAGAACTGGAATGATACATCGAAAGCCAAACTGAGCTAGTATTCTGAGCTAAGATATGTTGACCTAGAAATGAATTATTACAATGAAACTTTAAATCAGATTTCAATTTTCATTCAACATGTCCCTCTAAACGATCTAATAATGAATGCTGACAACACCTTATGATTTAATATTCTAAGCTCTGGAGACAAACTACAGAAGTTAAGCACCAGTATTTTTTTCAAACATTAAGGAGTTAATACTTGGTTAAATGCTGTCTTATGTACAAACACATCAGCTAAAGCTAAATTCTACCCGCTTTCTGCAAAATTAAATTAACTTGATGCACCCTGACAAGCTGAAGTAGTTAATCTAAGCTCCCACGCAAGATCAAAGTTTACTATACAAACAGAAAACTGTACTTGCTCAAGGCGAAACTACGAACAGGTAATGACTAAAATTTTTTAGGGGTGCTTCTTTTAAGTGATTGTGTCTTATAACTGAAAATGAATTTTTTTTTAATATTTCCTGAATTTCTAGTGCCATGAACTGCTGCAAGGAGACAAATATATCATAAGAATGATGAATAAACCCTAAATGTGTTAAAACACTGGGCTCATTCTTGTGTCATGTAAGAGTGAAAACTTTATAGTTCATGGTATCAAGTAAAATTCTTGTAAACTGGGTGGTGGAAGCTTAAAAGGCAGAGCTTCGAGTAAAGAGCTCATACTTCTTTATACTTCCTGAATTAGAAATTTAAAGCACAGTTATCCCTGTAAATGATTTGTAGTCAGGAGGTCAGTACACAACTACTTAAGTATATATAAAATAAGGAGATACAAAAGTTTTACACTTAATGCTTGAAACCTTTAAATATTTATAACGAGTATTTTCAAGAGATTTTTGACACTAAAACTGAATATTTTTATTTCAGAAAACTAACTCTACTCCATACTTCTAGTCATGTGGACAAAATAATTTTCAGCACTATGAGTAAAACAACACCAGACTTCTAAAATACTAAAAAATACTTTTCTTGTGGAAAGCACTTGAAACATTGCACGTACACATTTACTACAGCCAATTCTGAAGCACCTTTAAGATTTATTTTTAAGCCGGATCCTTCAATATATTCTTTTTGCCAGTCTTATTACAAATGAACCACTTATACACAATTACAATGTTTGAGAATATTTCTCAGTTTCCAAGAAAAGGTGACATCACCATTTTTGTTGTCCTTATATCCTAGGGAAAAATAGATCTTGAGAAAGTAAAAAAAACATACTTGTTAGCTAACATATGTGTGCCAATCCCAAACATCAGTTGTTATACTATGTTTTGTAACTTTACCCCGTTCTTTCATCGCATGTATCTCTAGATTTCTTTGTACTGAGATAATACGGCAAAACACACAGCTTTATATACACATCAACACACCGGGGAATCATCAATAAATAAATAAATATTCCATCTCCTTTCAAAGAACATTCAGTACTTTTTTTTACACAAACCGAACCCTACATAGATGAAAGCTCACTCAAGCTTACTGTATGATAAAAAGCTGAAAAAAAAACAAGAACACCACGGAGTGGCAATAATGCTCACCTGTTTTATTTATCCATGCGGGGGGTGGGGGGGGTGGGTTTGGGGAAGGAAGTACCTACCAATCCCTGGTAAGTAAATTGTTAAGTTCTAGGCTTTGTGCTTTCCCATTAGAAGTTTTTTCCTATATAAGTCTATGCAAAATTCAAGTGAACCCTGGGGCTGTGCTAATTCTGACCCCAGGGACATAATATGAACAATCTTGGTAGTGGTTTACTAGAGGATGTCTCACATCAAATCATAAAACTCTGTGTCAAGCAGTTTAGGTCAAGAAGAGATTCAAATTTTTACCTATATAACTGTATAATTATAAGCCCCAGTGCAGTCCAATTTTAACCCTGGTATCATGATTTGAACCAACTTGGTAGCAGTCCACAAGACAATGCTACACACCAAATATCAAAACTCTAAGCCTTATTGCTTATGATCAGATACATTACAGTGTTTGCATGACACCACAATGACGTAGATGCAGACTCAGTGACCACAATAGCTCGACTTTTTCTTGGAAAACAGTTGAGCTAAAAATGAAAAAAATAAAGAGAATTAAAAAAAAAAAAGAAACAAAATCTGCCCTGCTTTGTAAATATACCAGTACAAAACCTCAGTACAAGTAAAAGTGATGTCTCCCTGAAATTCTGTCTTTGCCATTGCAAGTGCAAGAAATGCCAATTTAAAGAAATAAACTTTTTGTCCTGCCGTTAGAAACCTTGAAGTAACAATTACTGAATGACTCCTCACTAAAACACTTGTCATTACCTCCACTGTGTTAAGCAATAAAATAGTGCAACATTTCACTGAAGTGTATCAGAACCTTTTCATAATGTGAAAGCAGAACAGACGTGTGCTAAAAAACAAATTCTTACATCTTTATAGCGGAAAAAGTATCAGTCCAGCTTTTAATACAAATATCCAACCATTCCTATTTATCACTGTTAGCCCTTATCACTCACATAAAAAACAACTACTACAATACTATTGTAACTATAAAGTGCAGCCTTGTTAAACCCCTCGGAGGAAAGTGAATAACTTAAAAATATTTCAAAATTATCAATACAAACCAATTAAGCATTGTTTTCTTGAATGCGTCTTTCCATTCTGTGAATTAATGGTGACGAAATTCTTCTATTTACAACACCAATCTAGAGTAATCAGTCCTTTAAATCACAATATAAGAATCTACAGCGCTGTATTTATACGACAAAAATCATATATAATAACTACCTTTTCTTGTACAAGTGTACTAAAATATTCAGAATAGTAAAAATACTGGTGATCAACGTTTCACATATTTACACTATTTCAGTCAACCTTACGATGATAACCTCACAAATATATGCCCTTATAAGTTACAAAGAGGAAATACATGAATATTTTACATGTCTTAATCTGAAGAGCTGAAACTTCTCTGAAATAGGTTCATTAAGGCAAATAAGAGACGTTGCATTGAACGGCATAATACTTTTTTAAAAGATGACATTTGCTTTTGATCTTCATGTTAAAATTACATGTACTTAAAAAAGACATTGACGTCTGAACTGTTGGACTCTAATTTAAGTCTTAAAGAATTCCAAAAACCAGTGTAGCTTTTTTTTTCATCAAATATGCCATGCAAACACAGTCAGTGGATACTTGAATTCAAAGCCATCTTGTAAACAATCTTGTTAACATCACGTGTCAAGTGAACAAACAACATACAAAATATTGAATGAAAATACAGAATATAGTGAGGATTACTATGTTTTTATCAATAAATAGATTTTTAAATAAATAAATAAATATTTACAAAATGTACACCCTTCTCTTAAGACTTCATTTTATATAATAATCTTGTATACAAGTTTCCATTAGTACCATGACTAAAATATTGAACCTAAAAAAAAAATATACTTGGACACCTAACATTCATGAAAGACAGAAGATAATTTCTGATTAACAGATCTATATTCAAAACTAGACAGTACCGACAGGATAAAAATTATACCTCTTATTTTAACTGGGTATAGTAACACTTAATAAATATCTTTGTTACTAGTAAAAGACTAAGAGGGAAAAGCCTTTTAGGCTTATCTGTTAAGACATACAGACAGATAAACTGAACTTTATTTGCCTTCCTTTTTGCAGGAAAAACCGCATGTTTCTCTAAGCTAACAAAAATGAAGATTCTTAAATTAAATCTCAGAGAACAATAACCTGTCATGACAACTATGTCAGGAATTAAGGGAGTATTTTAACAGTGAGGCAATATTCATTTATGAGATCATTTTAAATCATGGAGAAACAAAATCTCACCCTACATTTCTCTGAGAACCACAGCTAGGCCTACAGGAAAAGAAATTTGCTTGCATAGACTTGCCTTACGGGCATGGAAAATCTTAAATGGATATGTCAATGATATTTACTTCGAAAAAAAAAAAGCAGCAATTTATGATGTAACTAAAACTTATTTAGTAACTGAGTCAAGAAATAAATAGTTATGCCATGGTGTGTTTAGCTACATGAATGACAAAATATCATTAACTTTATTGAAGACAAAAACAAACTGATCATCTGAAGACAATACTGACATGAACATAATGTTACTTGTTTTGACACAAAAAATTTATTGGCAGTCATGGATTTTATTATAAAAGTATAAAAAATCAATAAATTGTGACTAGATCAAGAAACTTGTATAACTTTAAATGAAGTCACACATCACGGGTCTGCTGGGCAGACCCACAATCCTCTTCAAACTCTCTTCATGCATTGAACAACAAAAAAAATCCATGTTGGATATCTTCTGTGGGATCATTTTTTCATGGATGCTAGGCAAATTTTATGAAACAACATCCATTAATGTAACCCGACCCTTGGTCAAGGCTCCATTCACATCCATCCATGAAATTACTTCTCTTTTACAATGACTTTTCAAGGCAACATATATCCAATTACTTTTTCCCCACTTGAAGTAAACACATAGAATAAAAGGCCAACATGGATAATCCAATCATGTTTTACCAACAGGACAATCACTGCATGTTTTACCAACAGGACAATCACTGCATTGTTTCTAATTTTGTCTCAATCACAGAGAATTTTTATATGTCTCAAATTAGGAATCTTCAGAACACAGTACTTTTATTCCCTTTTTTTCCTGAGATCACATTTTTTTATTAGTATAACTGGTAAAGCCATTTTCATTTAAGCCTGATCCATGTTACTTTTACATTTTTCCTGTATGAACAGGATATCACAACACGCATTATTACTGAATACTGTCGTCGATTCAGTAATGCTACTGGCAAGTATGAGAAATATATCCAATGTAAACATTTCCCTGAATTATTCTGGGATGACTATCATTGAGCTTCTGTTTTTAAATATCCTTTTTTCACAATCAAATATATTTTTTGCAAAAAGAAAAACTGCTTTCTTTAGAAAAAAAAAAACAACTCTTGTAAGTCTACAGTTCATTCCATTAAAACTTAAACTGGTTTTCTAAGAAATTCTGAGATAAGGTCATTTTTCTATGTCAAAAGAAGGAAAAAAAATCCTGCTGTGTTCTAATTAACATTCCATTGGTATAGAGTGGTTTGTCACAAAGTTCATTTTATTGGAGGTACACTTAGTTCTTGTGCTAAGACTGTCCGTTTCTGACAACGAGTCTTTTGGACTGTTTGGGGGACTCTCAGGAGGGGTTTCGGGTTCAGGCGTGTTCGTGTCATAGAAGTCAGCCACACTGAAGCTTGGTGTACTCAAATTACTGTCTGTGTCCTCTAGGGAAGTGCTGCGCTTCAGTTCCTTGCTCTTGTTCGTGTTGTCTGATTTATTCTTGTTACATGACCAGCAGGGCTTCAGGAGCTGTGGATCTACAAGGACTTCACCATTCATCCCTTTAAAGATGGTACCACAGCATACCTGGGTCCTGAAATTATATCAGAAATGAAATTACACCACATTTAGGAATTTCTCAAGAAAATAAGCCTGAATAAGCCAGTTATGAGGCAAATCTAGGGTTACAGACACAGAAGTTGCACTGCTTCTGTTGATCAAACACATCCTACAATGTTGACGCATGTTGCTATTAATTTCGTAGTTACAGTGAATTCAAGATAAAGCTACAGATATTACTTGAGGTACCGCAAACAAATCAAGGGGACAAAACTCTGCCTCACTTGAAACAGTATGTGCAAAAACTAGGTCATACTACATTTCAAACTTAAGAATGCAACTTGTTAACACATCTGGCTGCAGTCAACAATATTTTGTGATGAAAGCACCCATTACAAAATCAATACTGTGCATCAGAGCAGAGAAAGTTTGCACCAAGAATAATGAATTACAGAGAATTCTCAATTACAATATTTCTCCATAGCATTAAGTTTATAACTAACAGCTGAACATTGCTTAGATGCCACTTGGTAAACACTTTCTTCATGCAAAATCAATTATACATGTGCTCAGACTAAATTCTATTTTAGGAAACACGTTTACTCTATTACAGACAGGTTTAGGTGGAACACATTCTGTTCATACTAGTTAGCATTTTGTCTAGCTAAACTCCTCTTTGCATTCTGATAACAAAAAGCAGACGAGAAAGTGGTCAAGGGTAAGAACACTACACTTGCTGGCTGGGGAGAGTCTCGAGTGGTTCCCTACATTGCATACTTAGCGCGTAAGTACTGGTTTGAACCCAGAAAGAAGTTATCAAGCAGAAATTAATAAATTAATTTATAACAACTTGTTTCACAATGTAAAGAAGCTATGTTTAAACAAGAAGCTGAATGCAGCTATAATTATGTTTGACGGTAACCAGTCAATTCAAACTGAAAACCAAATCTTGTATATTTAACAAGATAGCTAACATATAAGTGATGTATTACAGCCTACAAGTTCTTCAGTTATAGAACACCTAAAAGTAATATGAAGTCTGTGCCATGAAGACCTTGAAATATAAATTGTTGTTGAACAAAATCTTGTTACAGTCTTTAAGTTACCCAGACAAAAAGAAAATTGATACTGCCAGAAAATTTATTAATGTCATGTATAAAATGTGAATAAAATTATCTAAATCATTGCATGTTTAACATAATGATTCCCTAGACAACATGTATTGATCTCTCCATGTTTCTTTCATTCAACAATGTTCTTAATGGCTCTCTCCCCTTAATTACCTGAAATCAATAAAACTTGTACCAAGTTACTTGACAGAATTCCCAGGGTAGTCTTTCTAGGTTCATATAGTTACTTTAATTACAAATATTCATGTGAACTTTATGACTTTGGGTCACTGTGTACACTCTCATAGTTCTGAATTAATTACTGACATAATGACAGATCAACATGGATTGAGAGCAGGAAAAGAGCCGATTGATTTATTGATCAAACTGAGCTGTCAAGTGTGTGAATGAGTTTTGAGCTTTACCAACACAGCTCAAGTATAAATGTTATCACTGACATGTTTACACTAATATACATTTTTTTAACCTTTAAATGTATTTGAATGAATTTTCACTGACCATGCAGGTCGATGACCTGACCAGTTGCTCAGATTACAATAAAAAAGTGGTACCCATTAACCTTTAAATGCTTGTATCTGTGTTAAATATTTCATATAAAATACATTATAAAAAATTTCTTAGTATAAACCTATAATCTTAAAAGAGAGGTGGTTGAGTTCTGAAAACTAGCAAAGCAGAAATTTACGACACCAATGAAATTTATAAGGAAACATTTCAACTTACACTTCAAACCCTTTACTCAGCAGACAGATGGCTAGATTCAAAACTATTAACTTACTTTTAACAAAAAATGATCTGACTATTCAGTATACCCCCTTTTCAGACTCATGCCCACAATTTAGTATTTTGTACCACATCACACTGCAACTACGCATAATACAAAATCATAAAATTTCCCTTATAAATGTTTGTTTTTCAGGCCGATATGATCAGTGAAGCTGAGAGTATAATTTTTAATTATCTTACGCAGAAATGATTCACAAACCCTTGAAGAATGCTTTTTATGGTCTAACGAAAAACAACTGGAAGATGAGAAACTGTTTACGTGCCTAAACAAGTGGCTCCAGGGTAGAAAACCTTAGTGCAATTGGTGTGCATTATACATTACTGACATTCCAGACGATATTCATAATCAAAAAGGTAATGGCAGTGCACACACATCTGTACTCTCACATACAGAGTGCCTGTGATTTCATCATCCTAAGCTACTGTATTAATTATAATACTACTTGAATTATTGTGTACATTTTAAAATGAACGTTTCTACAATATTATCAGGACACCAAAGATTTAGCCATTTTTTTTCATTTTTTCTTTCTTTTAATATGATCTACCCTAACTTCTGAGGCTTTTCTGAAAAAATTCAACCAACACTATACAATGAAAAAGATACTTCAAGTTCAACGTAACCATGGCAACAGTGAAATAATTTGAAAACAGATAACAATCAAATATTTTTTGTAAAAACTCTCTAATTGGAAAATCCTGTAGTTCAGGACACAGAATGACATGAAACAACCTAAAAGGTAGCATTTTTAGTTTTAAAAGATTTCACCCTCTGGATTTAAGTATGGGTACACCCTTTTGCTGAAAACAACTATTTCTGAAGCACTTGGAGAATGATTATTCATCTGATCTTAAATGATCTCTGTGGGTTTGTAACCCATCCCTTTTCACTGAAATGCCACTGTAGTATAACTGTACCTCTTATTTAACACTTACTGACATTGACATGTCACATAAACTCGTTTATGGCTTAAAACGTATAAGTGAGTAACATTCTTTGCTCAATAAGTTTTGATGTTATGTTGTCCCTGACACATTTTTTGTTAGTTGTCAGGCTGACATGAAAGTGCATTCTGGTGCATGTGAACATTGAAAAATTCTGACTAAAAAACAAAGAATCTTTTCCTGGCTAGACCAGTTTAGTGAAGACCAATAAAGTTTTCGTTAACTTCTATCCTAAATCAACTTTATGACCAAACTGTTTTTCAGACTACTGGTCTTTTAAGCAGAACCGTATTTGTTAAAACGATTGTGATTTATTTTTCATAAATCCTGCCGTTTTTACAGATTTCTCTTCACATTGGTTTCTCCCTGCTCTGTCCTTAGGGGACTTTCAAAGACGTGATATGATATAAACATGTGTACTGAATAACTCAGAACAGAATCTGATGTACCGAGCCCTTCTTTCAGTTTAAGTAGATTATATGCAATCTAAGTGCTGGAAATGTCCTATTTCTTATTCAATACAGACTTATTTTTTTCTAAAAAGTTTCCCTCTGGTCGTTGCCAGGTCAGTCCTGTCATATAAGTGATTATGAACAAAACAATCAAGTTCATGTTTTGTGTTTACAGTTTTTATGCTAAAGGCTTAAGTTTGAAATAAACACCGAGACTTACATTTTCCAGTATGTGAGATCTAGGAATGGACTGATTTGGTGTTCTAATGATTTCTGTGTTGGTTTTTCACTGATATGTGAGACATTGGAACTTTGACTGTTTTCTGTGTCGGACTCCTCGCTATCTGTCATGGACTGACTGAACAAGTCGGATTTATCCAAACTGTCCTCGTACCCTGTAAAGTAACAATGCATGTTGTAAATAAATAAATACTCAATCAGCACGAACTAAAACAACATCCCACCTCTTTTTACCTAAATGATAAAGTTGCTATCTTTGAGTACTTTTGAGATGGGTCAATCCTACATTTAAGATATTTCTGACAACTTTTACTTTCAGAACCCCTTTCGTTTTTACAACTAATTTAGCTGAACATGCTTTGCAGTATCCATTTTTTGCTACATCTGGTAATTTTCTATCATTTTTCAGTGATGACATTTTTAGGCCATAACATTGTTGGAAATCATCCAGTCAAGTGAGAAAGAAAATCGGATTGATTTTCTGAGTGCAAAAAGTTAGAAGCAGTGATATTGATTCACATAAACACACTGTCTAAGGTAGCCAGACATACTGCACTGCTGGTAAATCAATACAAGAACAGTGATTGAACATGCTGATAAAAATGGGTCAAATTCCGTGGGTAAAGAATAGTTAAAAATAACTCATTCACAAGATACAGTAAAATATTCTTTAGTAAATTTCACATATGTATTCAGTAAAGCTTTTTTATTTGAAGTCTGTGCTGAGTCACAATCCTTTGTATCAGTACTTGATGACCCTTTTGTTAGTGAAACTGGGCGAGGTGTCAGTAAATAAATAATGTGTTTGGAAAAATACGAGGATGCCTAACGAGTTTCCATTTATGGAAATGTGACCAGTCTGTTTCACAGTCAAAACATAAATTGTATTGATGCAAGGTAATTTTTCATACAGTTAACACAAATCAATAAATATCATTTTTCATAAGACTACATCACAACTGACTCCGAGAGGGCCAAGCATTCTAGCACTTGACCTTAAAATTGAATTCCTGAATTATTGAGGCCATGTTGTTCAAGGCAACAACCATCTAATGAGGTTGAATACACCAGCTTACTTTACACTGCTTGGAAAACAAGTTCGTGTTATTTACTGTATATTAATCTTGCTCGAGAACTACTTTGGGTTTAAAGAAGTACTTGTGCCAAAAGCTGCGGAATGTCAGGAGTCTGGAGAGTCTGGTCCCTTGGTGGGAATCAAACCAACAACCTCTGTATTGTGAGTCTGGTACTCTACCCCTTTATAAATGCCTCTGCTATGCAGCATTATTCTCAATGTTTGCATTCATTATTGAAAGTAGTGACAAGAAAGGCTATATCCTCTTTGATTCAAGGTATTTAATCAAGCCATTTAGGCTATACAGATTCGCTGTTTCAGACAAGGAATTTCTCCAAATTTGATTTTCTTTTACAGGAAACCTTTGAGGAAAGAGAGTCAGTGAACTTTAACCTTTCTCCTTGTGACAAAGTTCATGCAAGGTCAGAGAAAGGATTAAGTGTGAATGTCCTTCTGCAAAGAGGGCTGCAGCTGCATAGAGAATACTCTCCATTATTGGAGATAATAAGATCCTGATGTAGAAGACTGAACCAGTTACAAATTTAACGTTGTCCTTAAGCGATTTGTTTAATTGGTATAAAACAAGATAAAATGGATTCACAAAAATAATTTTTATCAAATTAAAAATTTACAACTACAAGAAAGACAGAAAAAAATCACCAAACTACATTTCAATTTGAAACAGTTAATGTTTTTATTGATATGTAAGTCAATTGCTTAGTTTTTCGAGTTTATATTCCTTTTCATACGCCAGCAAGAATACCAGCATTTCCTTGTGTTGTGTTTGTAAAGAATGCCCTTTTAACCACAGTTATTAACACTGGTTCTTTGTGTTTGAGTTACATCTACAGAAAATCACTACTTTTAATACCATAGCAGCCTAATCAAAGGTCTAATACCAAGACTTCCCTCATTAATGTGTTACTACATAAATCAATATTGATGACCAAATAATGATATTGTTTGACATTTAGACAGAGGTGTAACTGCTTTACAAAAACCTGGGCCGAGAATTTTTTCCCTACTGTAATATTCTAAGACAGACACTCATTCCATACATAATATGGAGGCTTGTCTCCTTTTTTCCTATTACAACCAGGAAGTCAATATGTCCATGTCTTGACAGAGAAATTTTAACCTCATCATGTTAACAAGCACAAGGGGACAATGCCTAGTGTTTTTTAGTAATATGACTTCATTAATGGGGAGTATTGATCATAAAAATGGCATCTCTGAGTTTAGTGAACCTGCTTCAGGAATGCGGTCAAAGCTGGGAACCAATGAATTTGCCATGAAGCACAGAAGGTGCTGAAGTGGAAATGATTGATGCTTGGGTTAAGCTAATATATGCTGTAAAAGTATGACCAAGATAGAAGGGAATTTTTGTTTATAAACAGATAACCAACAAAGATTTATACCTGATAGGCAAACAGGAACCAGGTCTTTTCATCAGCAGTGTTATAAACTAGGTCAAAGTCCAAATGAAATGTCTGCTTCCTGTTGTTTAGGTGCAACACAGCAAAGCAGATATGTTTGACCTAAGTAAGTCCTGTGAAATGATAAGAACTGGAAATTCACCCTTTCGATGAATATGGGAAGGTATAGAATCAATTTGGTCCAAGTATCACTGCTTACCTGATAGTTCTTCTGGAAGTGGACTTGGAATGGAGGAGAAATTCTGGTGTAACTGTTGTTGTTGTTGTGATGAGGTTGATGAGCGATGTTTGGCTTTCAGTGGGGATTTATACTTCTGCATAGTGGGACTGAGTTGCTTCTTGATTTTGTGGGTGGATTTGGTTCCAGGTCCTGCACGGGCATCCACAACCTGAAATTTACAGAAATTAACTAGGATAAATTAATGACAATGAAAGCCAAATGTAACTGTTGCCTTTTAAACAATAGAATAAAACATCAGTGCTGCAGAAATAACTTGCAAAGGTGCAACATTTTTTCCTTCTTAGTTTGGTACCCAAACAAATCTATATTTCTCCCCCCACCCCTCTCTTCAAGTGCTGGGTGCATAAAATGACCCAAAATTTCCCAAATTTTAACCCTGAAAGTTCCGAGAAAGACTGATTGAACAAACCTATCTAAAGGCATCTTGGATTGGTATTTCAAGCAGAATACACAAAAAACGCACAGTGAAACTGCTAGGAAATGTTTGTAAAAAAAAAAGTATAATGAATTCTTTTTTTCTTTGACCTTTTTCAAAAATCATTTTTGGATGGATATTTCTGGATTTACTTACTACACTGCAATACACTTACTAGAGTGTCCAAGCAGATAATTATTTTCCATATATTTCACAACTGTTCGGTGATAAGCAAGTAAGTAAAATATTCTTCATCATCCACTTACATAATTATCATTCATGTTGGAATTAAACTGAACAACTTTACTGAATACAAAGAAGTTTGCTAGGGCTTTTACATTTAAAATACTTAATCGTTTTTACATAACACTTTGATCATTTTTTCCCCCTGAAATGGAAATGATTCAGAAAGGATAAACAACAATCTTTTCTGCTCTGCAGTGCAGGAGTCTTGAATTTTTGACATTGAAAAGGGAAATTTTGCAAATTGCTACAAAACAAAAAGACTAAAAGGCTTCCAGTAAATGATAAAAATGGGGCTGGTTAACTTCTGTTATTAAAACTTTTTATATAGATAAAATTCCTGATTTCATGTCAAAAGATGAAAAAAAATCCAAATTTGACACACGGGAACACCACTCAGTACCCAAGCCCCACACCTCCCTCCAAAATATGTGAAGAGCAGAAATAAAGTTCATAACCCTTCTACTCTCAAGAATTTGTAACAAGATGCAGAACTGGCCAAGTATTTGTTGATTTGTGAACATGCTAGTGGATTATTTGGCAAGGGTACAATTACAGAGGTTGGTAATGCCACTGAACACAGGGTGTACATCATCATAGCTCAGCACTGATGCAATTAAAATCCTGGACTATATCATTATTTTGGGAAGTTACTGTCACTAACACTGCCCTAGTCAAACTAAATTAAGATATTATATTCTGTATTCATACAGATTAGAACTTCAGTACAGAAACTTTTAAACAGAAAACAGAAATAAGCCTTATATACCACCCTTTAGGTAGCCTCTTACTAATTTAGTACTAGTGACCACAAATGACCAGCAGTGTTTAGTTCAGAAGTTCACAGACCTCTGCCCACTGGTCATCTATTAAACCTGCCAATATTTGCTGATAGAAGTGAATATTGGAAAATGATTATTCCAACATATGAACATAATTTTCCTAAGCTGCAGTCAGATATGAAAGAATGGTGGACTCCTGCATAAAGCAATTACAGGAAAAGTGCTATCTCAACCAATCTGTAACTAATGGCAACCTATAGCAAGAATACAAAAAGGTTGTACAGCAATCACAACTTGTGGTTTCTTACATGCTAGAGAACACCACTTCTGAACAAACATACCACTTCTTCAACTACTACATCTAGTGCATGACGTTTTTTTTTCAACAGAACCACTTGTAACATTCAACAGAAATCAATATACCGATGTGCTTGACAAAATCAAAGCAATTGCATTATCCTGAAACAGCCTCTTTTCATTACAAAAAGAATCAGTGTTGTAACCCTAACCCTAACCATCAGATTTCAATGGAGAAGAAAACTTGTTTCCCCACAGCCATTCATTTGTTTTTGCTAATACAGAAAGCTAATCTTACTATTTTCTGACATTAACACCAAAAGAACGTATTCAGGAAATGAAGTGACATCCATGACAGTTTATTTCCTGTACAAGTGAATATATTCTATAGTTCATAAAGTTAATTACAATCAATTTAAGGCAAAAAAATCTTTCAAGTGATGAATAAATCTTTAAAGGCATTAATGACTGATATTTTCTATTGTCTGGTCTAGGAGAACTTGTCAATGATAGCTGGGTTCAAAATGAAGGGACAAAGTTGGACTAAATAATACAAAAGGTGGGGCCAGCGTTATCCAGGGAAATACGGTAAAATAAATGCCTGGTGTTGGTGGAGGATCTCTTGTTTTTCTGTTTCTCATATCTATTCTGACTGTATTTAAATGTTTGCCTTCAGCAAAAAATACTGTAAGTAACAAAGAATCAACTGGCAGTACATGGTAAGTCAATGAAGACGGAAATATTAGTAGCAGCATGTTAGATTAACAGATTAATGATGTATTTGTGTACACTAATAGCTCCCTGGCTGACATTTTTATCTTCACCATATGTAAAGAAAGCAACAGGCACATGCCAGATCTGTATATTAATCAACTACCAATCATTATCAGTAAGAGGTCTAATAAATAATGCAGATTTCACACCTTAAAATCAAGAGCCACATCTGTCTGACCTAGAGGGGCAATATACCATGTGCCAGTGACTGAGGCCTGTCTGGTAGAAGAAAGGTGTTAGAAACTGACCTGAGGTTAGCTTTTATGACAGTTAATATTGATTTATTTTTTTTCCCCTGAAAATGTACAAAAAACAGCAAAAAGACCCTAATTTATGTGTGTAATTCTGATGAATTTCATGTTATCCCAATGAATCTGTTAAAATAACCTTCCATATTTTAAACTCCTCCCAGATTTATGCTCCACTTGAAATGAAAAACTACAAAACAAAGAAATATAGGTCAGTGTTACAAGCATAGCTGCTCGAAAACAGATACTGTAACTAAGCTGTGTGAATGGTGTAACTTTTTTGTACTTATAACCAGCCTTCCTTCTTCAGTGCGATAAATGTAAACATTTCTTCAATTAATTTGTGTGTCTGTGCATTATCCCTTTAAACACACAGCTGTTTTATGGCCCCAGCTTAGGAAGTTAAACGGAAACATAAAACTGTCCTGTTCTGACATGTCAGCTGTCAAATATATGAGAGGACTGTGTCGTCTGTCTGCTGACATTTTTTCATGGATGGATAACTTTGTGTGTTTGCACTACTTCAGAGTGTTACAAATGTGTGCTCTGCATTACAAAACCCAGGACACACACATACATTCCTGACTGTAATTTATTTCTTGTTGACCATCTGCCAGATTTAATGTACACGAAGGGGTCAGTCTAAGGTGAGGTGACCATTTCAAACACACACCACAGATATGTCAATGAACTGCACCATCTCAGTGACACTTAGAACAAGTCGGTCAAATTTCACAGGTCATTACAATGATTCAACTCAACTGCACTAACAAACCGGGGCATGTAGTACCCTGGGTTTAGCAGGTTTTATCTCAAATCATGCTATGTCAAGTGTAAGCAAACATTCCAACCATATTTTAAGTATTTATCTTGAAATACATACTTGAAAGAAGAACATGCTGATATATTTTATCACAAGCCTTATGAAAGGAATTGAAAGCTTTCATTTACTCTTAAATCAATCTGAACATTTTTCTACAAGACCATTATGACAACATAAAATTTCATAAAATAGCTAATGAAAATAGACTTACATGATTCCAGTGCCTGTTTGTTCCATCAGGTAACTTTTTCCATCGTTTCACCAGCAATACACAAGCGTTACAGATTTCCCCGCATCGTTTCTCTTGTATTCTGAAACACTTCTGGAATTCTTCTTCATATTTGGAACTGTCTGTAAATCGTGAACTTGAAGATTTTGCCCGACAGATACAACAACCATTGTTACTTCGGTATATTTTTGGTTTATGAAAACTGAACATTTTGTCCTTTCTGTCTTTACCTGAAAATATTTTAAGATTAAATATTACTTCATCAAGTATTGTTTAATTTATAATCAAAATATATCCACTTATCCTCTTTCACACATATTTTACATAGTTTCTTTTCTACTAGCCACTTGAACACACTATGATTCAGTCTGAACGCCCACTCTATCTAGTTATGAATAACAGAACAGTTCAAGCGAAACTGATCTCCACGCACTGTTTGACATCAACATAATGGAAACCAAAGGGAGACTACTGTTGGCTTCAGTTATAATTAATATGTTATGCATCTGACAACGTGTTCTGAAGCATGTATGATATATATAATTGGTTCGGAGTGAAATTTGGCAGTTGTACAACATAACACTCATGGGTTACTGGGTCAAATATAAATACTGACATATCACCACACAAAATGCTTTTATTATATCAAAACATGAATGCTCATTAGGTGCACCATGTAGCAAAAATTCTTCTTAAATGATGTGATCTTTTATTCCATCTAAATTTTTTTGGCAAAGCAGCAAACTTTTTAAAAGGATTGATCACATCTTTCTCAATGTTTAAATTTGCATTAGTTATTTTTGAAAGTGAATAGGGAATAACGAAAACCAACAACTTTTTAATCAATTTATTAATCTTATTTTTTCAATGTAAGTTAAAATTGCATGCAGTTATAAAAGCTTTATTTTGTGTACGTGTTGTAAACAAACATTTCAAGGGTGAGGAAGTAAAAAATCAGACACCTTGTTTTTTTGTTATTCGAATCCATCCTACGAGTTTCAACCTGTTGAATGTTATTTTGCTCAATTCTAGAAGACTATTCAATGTCCACAAAGAAAAGGAAGTGAAGGACAAAATAATGAAAATTAGCAAAACTTATGATAAATCTTTTTCCAGGAAAATGACCTCTTTCCTGGGTCGTTTCATCACACTACTTCTAGGGTCAGGGAGTATATTACTAGTACATAAATGTAATGTGTTTTTCTGCTGAGTGTACTGTCATCCTTAAATTAAGTTATGATTGCAACTATTTTTTTCTTGTTCTGTTGGTGACTTCAAGATTTAAGTCCCTTATATTCTAGTATAGAAAAATAAATGTTCTGATTCAAAATATGTTCTATTCACTCTATAACAATGTTAACATATCTACGTCTCGTATTCAAGCAATTTCTTCATGAAAAAATGTTTCGGATTTTTTTTTTGCAATATTAAAAACATTATGGTACTCAAAGGTAATGTAAGGATTAATGCTGGTACAAATGAAGATCATTTCAACTATTAAGACATATTTCTTGGTGAAATAAGAACTATTTGTTATTGTGATCCTGGGACATTAGAGTCCAAAAAAGTCAAGGTCATAAACCAGACAGATTATAAAGATGAACAGAAAAGGAAAATCCACAGCACAAAATGATGTTTTTTGTTAGCAAAATTTGACAGAATTACCAAACAAATACTTTCTTTTTTGTTGTTTATCTGTGTATCCATTGAGTACAATAAAAAATGTGATAATAAAATAAATATAATAAATGTAAATATTTTGACAGTATAAAAAGACAGACTTCCTTGATCTGATAAAGAAAATAATCAATGCATATCAAGCAATATGTGTTAACTAAATGTAGTGATAAAAAACAGGCAGATATTTTCAAGTTGAAAGGTACATATTACATGTACAAGTACCACCATACAAAATCTTCAATAACCGGGGCTGATTTTAAGGGCAAGGCTTCATTTTGTGTAGGCTAACCTTTGCCATGTGCCCTAAAAACCAGATTATGAACGGTGAAGTCAAGGGAATCTGGCTTTCTTGTTCAATCATAGCACTGAAATGGCAGCCAACTACTGCTAGGACAATGTAATTTCTCTTTAGTGTTCTAAATAGTAAGGATGTTAACCAAGCATGGATAAACAGCAGTGTAGTAACCAAGATTCTCTCAGATGATCAAAAGCCCATTTATCAAATAAGTAGCCCTATCGTAGGGATTATGAGAATTAAGCTGTTGATTATTACTGCCAAGTGAAAGAACATCTTAGGATTAACAGTAAGAATGAATGGAGTTTCAATTGGATGAATTATTCGTATATTAAACAAGTGTATCGACTATTCAATTTACTCTTCACAATATTTTTGCAAGTAGATACTCAAATGACAAGCTCACAAATATAGCAGTTACTGGGCTTCCAACTTATGGGAATGATTGTAAATTATTCCTGACTTCAAATATTGTCAGTTTATTATTTCTCAAAAAAGAACAAAAAATACAGATTAAACAGATGTCAATAAAAGATGTAAAAAAATCAGCTACAATTAATCAAGCAAATGAACTGATGATCACCTCCCTGTGTCTTTCTTCATCAACAACAGAGTTTATTTCTCAAGTATGCTAATTTATGCATCTTAACCAGAAAACACAGATAACCAACTAAATACAACCTTTTCAATTTTGGTATGAAGCAAACTTTTACAATTTCATGTTATATACAACATTATATGGTCATTATCAATGATAAAATATTCTGATCACTTTAGATTCAGGCAATATACGCTACTGTTAGTTGAAATTATCCAATGATGGCCTTGATCCAGTACAAAGGGGATAATGGGCACCTTGGTGGTTACTGGATTTATTAATTTTCAAACATTTTCAATATCAAAGATGCAGTCAATGGATTGTTCCAAGATTATTTAGCTTCAAAAAAGTACAATGGGCTAAACAGTGATGTCTGTCGAAGATCACTGTACTGTTCCCCATTGTTTACAGATACTTATTGCATTTAAAATGCCCACAGTAATTTTTTGTACATCGCGAACTTCAGTGGTGCATTCAATTTTCACACGAATGTCACAAGGCAGCCTGGGAGAAATTTGCCCTACTTTAGATGTTGCTTGTTTACAAATTTAAATAATGGGGCGGCTGGTCAGATGAATCAAGGCAAAAAGTAATTAACCTTCCTTTCTCCTTCAGTTTTTATGAAATGCATAATAATTTATGGTTTTGTTTGTCAAACATCACGTTATATCCAAATTTAAACCATGAAAACTAAAAGAGCGCCAAACACCCTAAACTTATCGAAATAAAAATGTGCATAACCTGGGAAAACCAAGACTCACTTTCAATTAGTTCTTTTGTTTTAATGCTGATATAATAGTCAAAATGAAAACTAGAACTGTGTCCATAGGACACGGATGCCCCCACTATGCATAAGTGCTCATAAACAAGAGCATGTATATCCTGTATGTAAGATTTTTTCTGTACATATACCTAAAATGATCTACAGGTAACCTTATGTACATGTTAAATTAAATTACAAATGTAAAATTTATATGTTCAATTATTTATATGGTATATAGTGAAAAAATCAACAAAGGGCCATAATTCTGTTAAATATGGTCACAGCAAAAATTCCTTCCTTTACTACCATCTACACATTAAAGCTGTTCATCCCTGGAAGTTTAAGCAAAATCTGCCATCCGGTTTAAGAGGAGTTGCGTTCACAAAATTTCTATATGGTATATAGTGAAAAAATCAACAAAGGGCCATAATTCTGTTAAATTTGGTCGCAGCAAAAATTCCTTCCTTTCCTCCATCTACACATTAAGGTTGTTCATCCCTGGAAGTTTAAGCAAAATCTGCCATCCGGTTTAAGAGGAGTTGCGTTCACAAAATTTCTACATAGTATATAGTGAAAAAATCAACAAAGGGCCATAATTCTGTAAAATTTGGTCGCAGCGAAAATTCCTTCCTTTACTATCATCTACACATTAAGGTTGTTCATTCCTGGAAGTTTAAGCAAAATCTGCCATCCGGTTTAAGAGGAGTTACGTTCACAAGATTTCGGGACGTGCGGACAGACGTATGGACGGACAGACAAGTGCAACGCTATATGCTCCCCACTTTGTGGGGGCATAAAAACAAGAGGGCCATGATGGCCCTAAATCGCTCACATGAGTCTCATTGTTCATGTTACAAATATCGTTATTGGTTTTTATTAGTGCAAGTTTGAATAAGTTTGCAAGAAGTTTGAAGACTCTGTGTGTAATGGTACTCAATCTTTTTAGCAGAAATAGTTTTAGACCTACAGACCACAAAAACAATAGGGTTCTTCTAACATATATACCCTATAAAGTTTGAAGGTTCTGGGTGTAATGATACTCCCGTTAGAAGAAGAAATAGTTTCCAACTTACAGGTCCCGGTGACCTTGACTTTTGACCTACTGACCCCAAAAATGATTGGGTTCTTTTACGGAGTAAAGATAATCATCCTATGAAGTTTGAAGGCTCTGGGTAAAATGGTTCTCCAGTTACTGAGCAGAAACAGTTTTCACTCTACAGGTCCCTGTGAACTTAACCTTTGACCTATGGACCCTAAAAACAATATGGTTCTTCTAATACAATTATCCTATATAGTTTGAAGGCTCTGGGTGTAATGGTACTACAGTTACTCTGTAGAAATAGTTTTCACTCTACAGGTCCCTGTGACCCTGACCTTTGACATACTAGCCCCAAAAACAATATGATTCTTCTATTTAGTAAAAGCAATCATCTTATAAGTTTGGAGGCTCTGGGTAATCCTGTTATTGAGTGGAAACGGTTTTCACTCTAGAGGTCCTCCCTCTGACCTTGACCTTTGACCCAAAACACAAAAGCGATTTTTTGTACTCAATAAGGGCAATTACCCTCTGAAGTTTGAAGGCTTTGGGTCAACTGGTACTCAAGTTATTGAAAGGAAACGAAGTGTGATAGACAGACAGACAAACAGACACCCATGCACAAGGCAAACACAATATGTCTCCATCAGAAGGGTGGGGTTGGGGGGAGACATAACAACGAACAATTGAAGGTATAGCCCTTGGTGTTTCAGAGCAGCAGATTTATAAAGTTTTCCCTATATTAATCCTTGTGTAAAATCAAATGACCCTCCCCCCACGGGTGGGCCCAGTTTTGACCCCAGGGTCATGATTTGAACAAACTTGGTAGAAGTCTACTAGACAATGTTACAAACCAAATATCTAAACTCAAGGCCTTGTGGTTTCTGACAAGAAGATTTTTAAAACTTTTCCTATATAACTCTATGTAAAACATGTGACCCCTGGGGCGGGGCCATTTTTGACCCAGGGGCCATGATTTGAACAAACTTGGTAGAGGTCCTCTTGACAATGCTACATACAAAATATCTAAGCTCTATACCTTTTGGTTTCTGATGTGAAGACTTTTTAAACTTTTTCCTATAAAACTCTATGTAAAACATGTGACCCCTGGGGCGGGGCCATTTTTGACCCAGGAGCCATGATTTGAACAAACTTGATGAAGGTCCACTGGACAATGCTGCACACCAAATATCTAAACTCTAGGCCTTGCGGTTTCTGACAAGAAGAATTTTTAAAGTTTTCCCTAAACAAATCTATGTAAAATCAACTGACCCCTGGGATGGGGTCAGGTTTGACCCCATGGTCATAATTTGAACAAACTTGGTAGAGGTCCACTAGATGATGCTTCATACCAAATATCTAAGCTCCAGGCCTTGTGGTTTCGGAGAAGAAGATTTTTAAAGTTCCAACTTCCTGCCAAGGTTCAGCAAGATTGGCCCAGCAGTTCAGGAGAAGAAGTTGTTTGAAGAAAAAGTTGACGACGCATGCACGGACAGATGATGGACATCAGGCGATCACAAAAGCTCACCTTGAGCACTTTGTGCTCAGGTGAGCTAAAAAATGTACTGGTGTTGAAATGATGCAAACTAAACAGAAATCTGTTTAAAGAACTTAAAAATATAGCTGTAGTTTTGTATTTCAATACTTTTGTAAGAAAGATGCACTTGTTTTTGACACTTTTTATCTATCTGTATGAATCAAAAGAAAAAATAGGTGAAAATAATTTTTGTTCTGTATCAGATAATTGTATTTCTGTGTAAATTGTTAAGATTTTTATTCATTATTTTTATTTAATGTATTTCACGTACATTTCGGTTTATTTCAGTATTTCCACATACCGGCGATGCAGTGCACCAATATCCGCTATTTTACAGACATGTTTAATTCAATTCATTATGAAGAAATGGCCTCCAGATCAAAGAACTTTAGTCCAACTATATACGAGATGAGATATTCTTACTTTATGTTACTTTTTGTATGTCAATATAGGAGGAGATTATAGTTACAGGAAGATTCTGACCCAAAACAATAGTATCCCAGAATATGCTCAAAATGTCCTTTTAATATGACTACATTGTGACCAAAGGCACCAGTCTGTCTACAGGACTGATTCAGAATTTCCAAAGTAAAGGTAAGGAAAATAAGAATGACATCAGGTCATCACACTGTCATTTTTATGTTGCCTGAGGCCAGTCTAAACAAAGATTCAGTTGATCACAAAGACGTCATTCTGTGATATATTTTAGGTCTTTGAAAATAAGGCGTTATTATTTTTTTCTGAAAATAGACCGCTGCTTTAGGAGAACAGAGTTTAAGTTATAAAACCACTGTCATCCTGAATAATCGTCAGAATAAATGAAGATTTTTGTGCCTAGCTACAAGTGTTTCGCCTACGACCGAGTAAGGCCGTCGACCTACAAACAGAAATTCTTTATGGGAAAAGTAGGTCAGTAGAATAAAATAAAAAATAACCCCGGTTAAAATTAATAACAGCTTAAAATAAACATTCCTAGTGAAAAAATAAAACATCATTACCAACTCCCGCAACAGGTCTCTTCTTTTCCAAAGTTATTACAAAGAGGAAGCGTTTTTTCGCAACAGACGTCTGTTTCTTCTTTGGTCTACACGACTAGGATGATCAATGAATGCGCATGCGTGATGACGCTTTCATATGCAAATATTTCATTGACGCACAAGGAAACGAAATTTACCAACAAGAAAACTAAAGTGAAATTATCAATTCCTTTTCCTAATAGAAGATATAATGTTTTAGTGTTTGTTTATCACCCTGCCAGTTGATTACACACTTGACATTCTCCTGTTTTTCAAATCTCTGAAAAATATTTTTTGGGAGAACTGTAACGGCATGAAATTCTATTTTAAGATGAACGAGATTTCTCGAGATACAGCAAAGGATTCTGGGAAGTTCACTTTGGAAAACGCCATTTTGGACAAAATTGTAGCAATTCCCGCCCGTTTTAGTACTTTCCTCCGATTGTTTAAGTACCGTCACTTGTAGGAAACAAATCATTGTAAAGACACCACATCATCTGTCATCTTTACGAATTTAAAAATGATGTGATGAATTGTTGACATGGCAGACTGACAGGCTTATCAGATATAAACCCACTTTTACGAACCTGTCATTTCCCTATTGACCAAGGTTATGGCATCGTGTTAGCAACTAAGAATCTACGTCGTTTCCGGATAAATTAAAGATTTGAATTTTAAAGGTATTATTAATAATAGAACTAGTAGTTCCAGCTTGCCTCCGCCATTGCATTCCTTTTTATGTGCTAAATCCCTTGCCATTTGCCAGTATTGCACACCAGTCGTGCAGCTTTGGTTGGAATTCTGAAAAAAGTGATGATTTCATCGTTTGAGTTTTTGTTTGCATTGCCAGTGAAATAAATATTCCTAAAAATTTAACTGTTCTTTGCTTCAAGTTCATTTTTCACAACCATCCAGTTTAATTTGTGTTTTGATTTACTCTCTATTTGAATTTATTTATTGACGGTGCCTGTTGCCCATATGACCGACACCCCATGCAGAGATTATTTAAATTATGTCGTTAGGGATACTCTATGATACATAAAGCATCCCAATCCTGAGACACATCTGGGACCTCAGTTTAATGTCTAATCCAAAAGACAGTAATGTTGGTGAATGTCACTGACACTTGTTAATGCACAGAACCAGTTACTGTATACTGCGAACTATATCCTGGATTAGACCCTGAGGTCTGAACCAGGAGTATATATAGTAGGATCATTACGTATTTTGCCATATATAAAATGCGGTCATGTATAACATGCACCAATTTTTAAAGTTCATTTTAGCAAAAAAAAAGCTTTGTCGTGTAGATAACAGGAAAATATCCTAGAGGTTAACCAGAGACAAAGTGAGACAATTTGATGCAAGGTATTTCTTTCTGGTAAATTTGTTGGTCCTTAAAAGGACTATCGTATCTCTGCATGCGTATGTCTGTACTGGTTTCACTCAATTTATTAGCGTAGCATTCTAAAAAACGGGTAAACACATTCTCAAAATTCTCAACACCTTTTGAAATATCTCAGCATAAATGGACAGTAATTGACAAACAAAAGAAAAATTAGGCAACCTTAATCGACAAACAATGGACCAGTAATCACAGATTGTGCAAACAATCAAATGGGAGCGTAACAAATTTTGTTAAGATGTTATTTGGTTATATTTTTTAACGATAGAACTTAAAACATTAAGACAAACTTTTTAATTACCATATTTTTTTTAACAATAGAACTTAAAAAAAATATTAAAACAAACTATTTCTTTATGTTGAAATAATTCACTCTAACGTTGAATCACGAACAGACTACAGCGACTTTAAAAGATGACAGTGACGGTATGTTTTATTTCCTAATGGCAATTACAATTAACCCATAATATCAACATCAATTCCTTACATGGACGGCCGTTTATCATCAATATTCAAGCCTAAAAAAACATGCCAGAAATTCTGGTAGTGTGTATAATGCGCACTTAAACTATGGGATGCCTTTTTAAACAAAAAAACCTGCTTGATACATATATGGTATATTATTGTATAAGATATAGCCATAGGTCTTTTTCAGGATCATTTGATAAGAACATGAAACCATTATTACCAGGCCTGTGTCAGAAAATATATCAGCTTCTGTTGTTTTTTTTTTAAATCAGCAAGTAATTAGTTACAAATAACAGCAAGTATCATATGAATGATTTCCAATTTTGGTTGACATCATAAATAGAGAGGGTTTAATCTTATCATACCCATTTTAAATTAACAGGGAATGAAGTAATTTCAGCTGGAATAAATCCTGTTTAATGAATTGAAAATGTTCGAGGGTGTGAAAAAAATATTGGCATCATTTGGGGAGATTTGAGTTTTTCCTTATTCTGTTAAAGAATTTAAATGTTTGCAGGAATGATAAGTAGTTTCTAGGGATGTGCAGTCTTCATAACAGCAGATTTAAGGACTCTGTTTAAAAATTGATCAGCCAACAGCATATATATGCATTCTTTTTGCAGTAATTTCTGCTTTACTTCGATAACATGTAGATGTTGGGTATGAAGAGTCTTATGTTATTGTTGAAGAAGAATTTACATTTTTTTGTTTTTATGCCGCTGAAGGGAGGCATATAGTTTTTGAACTGTCTGTCAGTCTGTTCGAAAACTTTAACATTGGCCATAACTTCCATATTAGTAAGTTGATTTACTTCATACTTGGACACAACACCCCTTTGGACAAGACCTTCCAAATGACCTATATTTGTTTGACATTGACCCCTGAATGACCTTCACCTTGGACATCCAAATGTCAGAAAACTTTAACATTAGCCATAGCTTCCACATTAGTAAGTGGATATACTTCATACTTGGACACAACACCCCTTTGGACAAGACGGTCCCACTGACCTATATTTATTTGACCTTAACCCCTGAATGGCTGGTTCTCAGCTCAAAGGTCAAAGCACCACTTTGGGGGCATTGTCATCTTACAGTGACAGTTCTTGTTTATTCATTGCCTCTATGCTTAAACTTTTATAGCTTAAAGACACCTCAAAGTTTTGGGAGACATATGATATGGAAATTCAGCAACCTTGTTTCATGTTTTACAGGGTAGACAACTTCACAGAAAGATGTTTTGGAAGTTTAACTTGCTGACAACATCACACATTGACACCTTGTTAGACAAGGAAGTAAGTATTTTAACTTAATTGAAAATCTTGCAAGTTCTTGTTAACAGAAATTCATGTCATTGTTGTACTTGGGTACAGTGGCTACAAACTGAACTGTCACACTAAAGTTTTGCAAGGCATCATACTCAGTGATCATCTTTGTTTATGTAATGGTTATATTAGTTAGTACTACATCCTTTGTATTACAGGAGAATGTCATTTCATGTATATGTCATCTTATGTAGTAGAAGCCAGTTAGGTATACACAGGTAGGGGACGGTGGCCTTCCCTTAAATTTTGGGAAAATTAACACGGTATTTTTGCAGAAGGGGATGAAAAAACTTGATGTAAATTGAATTTAAGGGGAAAACCATGATTTTAAACAGCCCTTGGTATAGAAGGAAAGAAAACCCTGGATACTAAGTTAATCTTTGTTTGAATCAACCTTTTAGGATGTGAAGCTACATGAGTTAATGGATGAAGACGATATCCTACAGGAATGCAAGGCACAGAACAGAAAACTTATCAATTTGTAAGTTTAGCTTCTACACATATGCTGCACCATACATGACAGAGATCTAAATGACATAATGTTGTGTACATAGTCATTACTTCTGCCATAGATAATTCTATTTGTTCAGTCACCACAAAATTGTTCGCATTATACATGTATCAGATGTTTTTATCCTAATTATTAATATGAAAGATTGTTTTTGCAAAAGTAGAAAGTCACTTGCTGCATTTAAAAAAAAATGGGGTTCATCTCTGGTGATACTGCTGACCTGTTCAATACCACATAAAAAAAATTACATGATATAAAAAGATTTAAGGGCATTTGAAGAACAGCTTTCTTAGTATTATTTTGAATTGTCGTCAGTTTAATTAGAAATTCTTAATTTCATAAGAATCTATTTAGAGCAGTAACACCCTTCGTGTAACATTGAAATATTCTTTAAGTGAAACATAAATATTAAACCTGGTTTGGTGTATTGGTAATTGTAAGTACTGTGATGTAGTTTGGTGCTGCCAGAGAACATGGAGGAGTTGGTTAGACTCATCACAGAGGAACCAGGTGAAGATGTTGAAGAGAAAATACGATACAAGTAACTCTTTTATGCTTTTATGTTGGTGGGACGTTCATGGCATAATTTCTCTATGAGAGAATGTGGATTAAGAAAATGCAACAATATATTTTTACTTAAAAAGGAAGAGTGGAAGATATATAAAACAGAAATCACTGTAGTTTTGTCTTTCTATGAGAGGGGTGGGGGGGGGGGTGCAGTGGTGCTGATACGGTCTTTAAAATAGCCCCAGAAAGTAATTTGAGTACCAGTTTAAGGGAATGAAAGTTTTCAGTAGCATGTTCCTTTTACAAAACAGACTAAATAAATTTATAGCATTGAACTTCTTATTCTAAATGTTTCAAAGAGATATTTGAAAAGTAGGGAAGAAATAGGAATGATGCATTGATAATAAAGTATACCAAATCTGTTTATTCAGAGAAGAGTTGTTCACTACAAGTTTTTGTCCTCAACACTGCAGATACCCAAACACAGCTTGTGAGTTACTGACCTCAGATGTTTCTCAGATCAATGATGCATTGGCTGGTAATGATGAGCTGGTCAAAAAGCTATATGCTTTCTTGGACAAGGAGAATGAACTAAACCCTTTACTTGCCAGTTTCTTCAGCAAAGTCATGGGACTTCTTATAACTAGAAAAAGCGAAATGGTACGTATGCACTTACCAAGACTAAACAAAGCTGGAATGGTAAGATTTAAAATATTATAGGTGCTATTTTCTTCAAAGATTGATGCGATAGTCAGTTTCTGTTGGTTTTTGTATAATTTGAAAATTTTCTTAACTTTTTGATTTGTTTAATGGTGGTCTTTTGTCAGCTGGACTTAGAATAGTTGCTGGCTTAATTGTAGGCTAAAACCATTCCTCTAAATTTGCTAAAGATACAGGGCTTTTTTCCCCCCCTTTTATTATTGAGGCCGATAATGGGTGGCTTCCAAGTTGAAAAAAAAAAACAACTCATTTTTAGCTTGTCTGTTTTGAAGAAAAAAGTCGAGCTCTTATGATTGCTGTGTTGTCATTGTCGTTGTCGTGCAAAAATCTTTAATGTAGAATTTGAATTTAAAAAATATCAGTATGAAACTTGGAGTGCTTGTTTATCATGACAAGAGGCATTAGTACCACAAGGGGCATTGTTCTGAAAGCTATATTTTTGGAGTTATGCCCCCTTTAACTTAAAATTTTGTCAAGATTGCTTATTAAGTTGAATGATCAAAGGTATCAGTACGAACAATATCAACATCTTGACATGAAACGTCAGAGGAATATAGACCTCCTTCAAGAACCACAACTATGGCCCCCATTAAAACAGACGAGCGTTAGCGTCACTCAGCAGAGGTCTTGTTTCCCAGTTTTATCAGCTAACTTCAAAAGAAAAAAATGTCTTGTGTACATTTTTGAGAATTTCACTTGGATGTTCTAATGAAGGTCAATGCCTACACTTCATGTAAAGATTGTTGACCTCTTTAAGGCCTAAGTCTTTAAGGATATGCAGCAGTCTCCGTAATAAATATGACACTGTTGTACTGAATGAAATTAATATAGTTTTTAATATGTACTTTTATGTTGTTTCAACATCATTCCACTTTTTCCCAATTTGACAAAAACTCGCAGCATTAAAGTATTTTTATCCACAAACTTTTAAATTATTTGACATGTCCCTTCCAGATACTAGAATTTCTTCAGTCACAAGAGGATTTTGTCGGTACACTTTTGAAGCATATAGGGACCTCAGCCATTATGGATTTACTTCTCAGATTGCTCACATGTATAGAATCCCCAGAAGTCAGACGTGCCATGATTGAGGTAAGAAATGAAGTTTAAAAGTAGGTTAAATAGAAAATATTTTTTAGGGCTTTCTTTTCTGATTAAAGCTTATGTTATGAAAACCACTTCTTAATTATGTAAACTGAAGCTCAACTGTTTTGACAGATAATCTAAGTTGTCACTGGGAGCAGGGAAGGGATTTTTTCCACTTGTTGAAAATTTTATTTCAAAACACATGCTAGCATTGCTTAACTGAGTTAATGTAGTTGTCAAATTTTGAAATATAACTTAAACACTGTCTACATGGTGTTAAAAACTATTCATATGGTGTTCAAATCAATTCCCATGGTATTCAAAAATATTCCCATAGTGTTCAAAAATACTCCTATCTCTTCACCTGAAAGATAATTCAAATGGTTGGATAGGTTACCTTACAGGCAGATTTTGTAGATATTACCACATAAGAATCACCTGATAGTTATATAAAAAAACTGCAATGTAATGCAATATTCAAACTTTCTAGGAGGAGTTGAAGGATTATATGTCATATATTTCAGTGGTTGAATGAACAGCAAATTGTCCAGAAACTAGTCAACTGTATACACAAAGATTTTGATGAAGATGTAAGTAAAAACTTCTTGTTAAAAATGTAACTAGAAACAAGCCCGAGTTTACAATGTAGTCTACTGTAATTGCCTTTAATAAATGAAAATTTACTTGTCTCAGAATTGCTGGAACAGTTTATGAGTAAATAAATTGCCCATTTTGTTTAATAGTATGTGAACAGAACTCGGATATTCGCATTTTATTCAGACAGTTTAATCTGTTTATTGGATTTGAAATATCTTCTGAAAAAATAAATTTAAAGGAAGGAATGCTTTCTTATTGTAGATCCATTGTAATGCTGCCCAGAGCTTGTGTGACATAATACGCCTAGGGCGAGAGCAGGTGATACAGTTACAGGACAGGGCTGACCCCGATCCATTACTTACAACAGTAGAAATGTAAGAAAATATATTATAACCTAAGTAGATTCATGAATAGTGAAAGGGCTGAAAGAATTTAGGTTATATAAAATCAGTACAGAGTTAAGGATACTGATAATGGCTTTCTGTTGGACAGTCATTTATAATATAATATAATGTATATTATCACAGCTAGAAGCCTAAATAGCGATTACCTACTGAAATTTTTAAAATTATTCAAACATAATAATATATAATAATTAATATTTTAGACAAACATGTATTTTTGGTCTGAAAAAAAGCAGTATTAAGAAAATTGAATGAAAATATCTAAAAGTACAAAAATTGAAATGATTAATGGATAACTCCAGGGAAGAGAATGTTACAAAGTTACTGGATAACATGTTGAGTGATGTAGAGAAGAATGAATCTGTGATTGTGAATGGCTTATCCGTTATCCAGACACTCCTAGAGTTTAAGAAACAAGGGTAAGTTAAATCATTCTTCTTTCAGAATTAAAGGGATTTACCCTTAAACTAACTGATAATACACTGCTTTATGTATTTTGTAATTTCATTCTCTATAAAATTTAAGGTAATGGATACTGGTAAGAAGGGCATATGCTCAAAAATACTTGCTTTATCTAGAAAGTGTTCATTTTTGATAAATTTCCTTCTACCCAGAAATGGCAAAACTCTGTGTAAAGACTTGGATTAATTAAGTTACCTGTTGGACTTAGAATTTTGACTGATGTCTGGACATCAGGTAATAATTCACTCACTATGATTCGCATTAACGTGATTCTAAAAAAATACAAATAGTTTAATGATATGCCTCATGAACCCTGTTAGCTTATCTTTTTATGCTGGAAGCATTATGGGAGCCATGACAGTATAGTTGGCTCTGTCCTTATATAGTGCTGTGTTCTTTTTTTTTTGTGCTTAGTTGATTTGTAACAAAAAAAGTTTTTTATGTGTTTTAATGTTTTAAGTATGAGGGGAGCAAGTTGCCTAAAATACAAATTAAATCATGCACAAACAAAAAATAGGCTTTGTAAAACTTAATATTGTTAATTGTAAAAGGGACATGTTCACTACATCTTCTTCAGCAGAAAGTAATTTGTATTGTTTACAACAACAACGAATAGTAACTGTGTGTAAGACAATCTATGTGAATAAATGGTATATTGTAGGCCTGAAGATTCCATAGAGCATATGAGTACAGTAGATGCTGAACAGATGTTCCTAGGTGTAAATAATGTCCTTACAGCAATCTGTCCAAGACTGAAAGATTTCCATTCTATATTAACTGATCCGCCAAAGGTGAGTTCTGTTTTGTTGTGACTTGGAAAGTTTACAGTGTTGCTACAGTTACAGTTTTGTCATATAACAGCTAGTTGTTTGTGATGTAATGAACAGGGTATTTATATCACTCAGATACATTCAGAGATTAAAAAAAACCAACTTTGGTGTTCATTTAGAGAAAAGGTTGATGTGTTCCATATCATACCTAAAGTCCCAACTCTAAGCTACATGTAGCTGTCTTACAATTACCTAAACAACATAGCATCTGAATTAGTATTAAAAAAAAAAAAAAAATTTAATCAGGTTCTAAATCTGGGCATGCAATTTTTAGCTCCACTTCTTGAAGAAAAAGGTGGAGCTATGGTCATGACCCTCTCGTCATCAATGGTTAACCTTCATGTTAAGGTTCATTTCTCAGAAACTAAGCTATTCACTTCAGATTATAAATTCTTGTTCACTTTCGAAATGTGGTATAAACAAGTGGACACTGGCTTTTGTCTGTTTATGAACTTTTTTTGATGGTATCTTTGCCGCAGCCAAATAATATTATTTTAAGACAACATGTATGTCAGAAATTTTTATTTATTCCAAACATGATCGTATGTGTTGACTGTTAATGTTTTCAGCAACGTTACAGTACAATGCCTTCCACAGTTGGGACTCTAAACCCGCCACTTGGTAACACTCGGTTACAGACAGGTAGACTGGTGGCCTCACTCCTCCTAACAAACACACATTCTGTTAATGTAGAATTAGCCAATTTGGGGACCATAAATGTTTTAATAGTAAGTGGACATTTACGTGATCATTTTATTACGCAATAAAGAAATATTTAATCATTTTAATATGTCTGAACACAGAAATAGAAATTAATAATTGATGAGATATCAGAGGAGAGCATTTGACATTTACTTTAAAGGTAACAGTTGATAAAATAGGTAATAGCAGCTGTGTTTCAAAAAGATTAAATGAAAGTTAGTATCTGTACATAAGGGCTTTCTCCATAAAAATGTTTGAATGACATGCCTGAGTTACAGAGAAATATAATCTGTACCACAGTTCAAATAAAGCTTGTATTTCCTTTATTTTTCAGGATTTGTATTTTAGTTTTATTTGGAATAACTTCTTACACACGCATGTGACGCAGTGTTTATATACAATACTCAGTAATCCTCCAATAGATGTTGAAGGGAAGAAGGAATGTCCACTTTTAAATCATGTAAGGATTTGTTAAGTTTCATACATGTACACTGTTCTGATTTAATTGAGGATTTAGAGAGAGACTTTCAAACAAAATGATCAATTAGACACACGTTGTTTTGGTTTAGTGGCAGAATGTTCCATCTTTGAATAAAATCATCGATCCCTTCTTGTTTCTTACTTAATGTTATAGTAAGTTCTTGTCAGATTTTTTCTGCTTTAATTTTCACCTACCTGCAGGTAAGTAAGGAACTTCATGGGTCTCTTAACCTTGCTATTTAGTCTCTAGAAAGTTTCAGGGCCCAGGAGTATCATGTGTTAACATTACCAGTAGCTGAAGAAGCTAGTACTGCTCAGATTTCTGAAGTTACTTGAAATTGACCCCTGTTGTCCCGATTTCTGTCAAAATTATTTCAAAAGGATGTATATTTGATGAAATGAGAAAAAAAGGCATCTTAGTTAGTTTTCCTAGCACCTGCTCTGTGTAAATTTGTATGTATATGTATTATTACAACACAGGGCAACATTCAAACATTTTGTTTGGTTTCTTTTTCAGTTATTTTCCGAATGCAAATTAATACAAAGGATTTTAGATGAATGGGATTTGAATATTGAAGAACAGTAAGTATATAACATAAATATAAATGTATGTGGCTAGGTACAAGACAATTATTGGTTTATATGTTGTTTTGATACAGGGATGCTATGCTACCATTAGTTGTCTTGAAATGACCAGTGAGTTCTACAGTTGTCTGTAACATCTTCACACTTGATGTTTAACCATTTCAGTACATTGCTGATCTATATTCATTACAAGTATTTAAAAAAAACAACTTAACCATATAAAGTGAAGTTCCACTTTACAACTGGACTGGTAATATGACCAGCTTGATATAAAGGGCAGTTTTGAAGGAACTAACTTTCTACCTTCATATTTCAATGGTTGCAAGGTCCGAAAATAAGACTGATCCACTTTTCCGTATTATGACCACTGTTTCCAGAACCAGCCTGTCAAAATGATTTATTCTTGGTCTGAGTAATAAGATCACAAGACTTCATCCTTTAACAGTGAATGCGTGTCAACTTAATAGCAGGTATAAACAGACCAACCTACTTTCACAACATACAAGTGAGGGAATTACAATACCCAGAAGCGATTTGTGGAAAAAAGTGTTACTGATAAGGATTAATTGAAGTGTGTTTATTGCATGTGCGGTCATTTATTTGACATAATTGTAAACTCAGTGCTGTATATATATGGTTGACGTGTTGAATCAGCAAATGATGAAATCATTATATGATTGGATTTCCAGAAGTGCTGATTGCACCGATTTAAGATAGTTATGTAATGAAACTGTGTATCTCTAAAACAAAACATGTTTTTAGCAAGTTTTAATTGAGTCAGTGTGATATGAAGCTTAAACTTTAATTGCTTCTTTTCATTTCACACTGTTTACATCAGATTTTCAAAAAGTTTGCTATGAGTGATAGACATGGAAAAATGTAAACAGAAAGAAATAAGCTTATAAGAAAATGTTAAGGTGATCTTAAGGAAAGCTTTTTGCACGGTTTCTCTGCCTTCACCTACATACAATTTGTAGATCTGATCTAGGTCATGATAATAAGACCAACTCAAAAATAAGAGGTCTGGATTGTCTTGATAGTGGGACATACATGTTTAGCTAAGCTTTTACCACATCAGAGGTCAAGGTCACAGGGACCTGCTTTTCCAAAACAGTTTCTGATAAATAGTTAAGAACATCTTAACCCAGAACCCTTTAACTTTTTGTTTATAATTTAGTAGAAGACCCATATGATTTTTAGCTCGACTTTTTTTGAAAAAAAAAATCGAGTTATTGTCATAGTCATGGTGTCGTTGCCGTTGCCGTTCCCGTCCGAAAACTTTAACATTGATCATAACTTTTTTATTCCTTGATGTATTATCTTCATACTTGGACACAACAACCCTTTAGACAAGACCTTCAAGATGACCAGACTAAACTTGACCTTGACTCTTAAATGACCTTCATATTCAAGGTCAAAATATTGAATTTTGCTAAAATTGGCCATAACATGATTATTAGTAGGTGGATTCTGTTCATGCTTGGATACAACAACCCTTCAGACAAAACCTTCAAGTAGACCAGACTAAACTTGACCTTGACTCTTAAATGACCTTCATATTCAAGGTCAAAATATTGAATTTTGCTAAAATTGGCCATAACTTTATTATTAGTAGGTGGTTTCTCTTAATTCTTGGACACAACATCCCTTTGGATAAGACCTTCAAGCTGACCAGACTAAACTTGACCTTGACTCCTAAATGACCTTCATATTCAAGGTCGAAATATTGAATTTTGCTAAAATTGGCCATAACTTTATTATTAATAGGTGGATTCTCTTTATTCTTGGACACAACAACCCTTTGGACAAGACCTTCAAGCTGACCAGACTAAACTTGACCTTGACTCATAAATGACCTTCACCTTCAAGGACAAATTATTGAATTTTGCTAAAATTGACCATAACATTAGTATTTATGGTTGGATTTGATTTATACTCGGACAAAACAACACTTATGACAAAACCGACATGTTGAATAACTCAGATTTGACCATGACCTTAAAATAACCTTGACCGTCAAGGTCAGATGATTGAATTTTGCTTAAATTCTCATAACTTTCTCATTTATTTATAGATTTAATTCAAACTTGGACTACACAACAGTTGAGACAAATCCGACATTATGATTACTTCAAGTTTGACCTTGACCTTTAAATGACCTTGGCGGTCAAGGTCAAATCATTGAATTTTGTTAAAACTGGCCATAATTATGTAATTTTATGGTTGGATTTGAATCAGACTTAGACAAAACAACACTTTTTCGTTTCGATTTCAGAAAGGTCATCGCATGACCTATATTTTGACCTACTGACCTACTTTCTGGTTTTGAGCTACAGCAATGAAATTTGGACTGTGTGCACAGTTTTTTATTTCGATTTCAAAAATGTCATGGCATGACCTATATTTTGACCTACTGACCTACTTTTTGTTTTTGGAGCTATGGCAATGAAATTTGGACCATGTACACAGTTTATTGTTCCAATTTCAAAAACGTCATAGCATGACCTATATTTTTGACCTACTGACTTACTTTTTTGTTTTTTAGCTACAGCAATGAAATTTGGACCATGTGCACAGTTTTTCATTCCGATTTCAAAAATGTCATCGCATGACCTATATTTTTGACCTACTGACCTACTTTTTGTTTTTGGAGCTATGGCAATGAAATTTGGACCATGTATACAGTTTTTGTTCAGATTTCAAAAACGTCATAGCATGGTCAAATCATTGAATTTTGTTAAAACTGGCCATAATTATGTAATTTTATGGTTGGATTTGAATCAGACTTAGACAAAACAACACTTTTTCGTTTCGATTTCAGAAAGGTCATCGCATGACCTATATTTTGACCTACTGACCTACTTTCTGGTTTTGAGCTACAGCAATGAAATTTGGACTGTGTGCACAGTTTTTTATTTCGATTTCAAAAATGTCATGGCATGACCTATATTTTTGACCTACTGACCTCCTATTTTGTTATTTTAAAGCTACGGCAATGAAATTTGGACTGTGTGTACAGCTTTTCTTTCGGATTTCAAAAATGTCATCTCATGACCTATATTTTGACCTATTGACCTCCTTTTTGTTTTTGGAACTATGGCAATGAAATAGCATTGGTCCATTTCTGTGAAATGCATCATTACATTCATAAAAATTTCTTTCATCTTTGAACCCAGGTTAGTGCTTTAGGGTCATTGGCCGTCTTGTTTATTAATATTTGGACAAAACAAGGCTTATTACAAAACCTACATGTTAAATTATTCAAGTATGACCTTAACCTTTAAATGACCTTTACAGTCAAATTTCTAATTATTGCATTTTGCTAAAATAGCCAAACTTCTGGTTTTATGGACGGATTTGATCTATACAGGGACTAAACAACACTGAGAATAAAAGGAACGTGTTAAACAATTCAAGCATTACCTTGACCTTGACATTACTTAACTTGGCTATATCTTTGTTGTTAATGGATGTAGTGTCTTCATGCTTGGACATAACTACTTTTTAGACAATACCTCCAGAGAAGGTTAAACTGAACTTGACCTAGACCTTTAAGGTCAAATTTCTGAATGTTGCTAAAATTGGCCATAACTTTATTATGTATAATTATATTTCCAAATGATGTTTCATTTGAAATCCCTTCACCACAATGTGCTTCATCTGATGTGTTTGCCTTTGGAAAGAGAAAAAAGGCGAGCGTGGCCCCCGCTTGCGGTGGCTCTTGTTTAGAGTGATCTAGAAGTTAAGATGTTCCAGCACCTTTCAGCATAGACTGCAGAGAATGTTTATTGAAGTTTGTGTTTGTTGTAATTGCAGGAGTAAAGAAGGTGGTAAAAGAAAAGGATTTATGGGTCATTTAACGCGGTTAGCCAATGATGTTGTCAATGCTCAGGAAAAGGGAGAGAACTCAGAGGCAATCAAAGCTCTTGTAGCTGGTGGGTTTTTCTTATGTCACTCTGTTTACATTTGTAACATTGTTAAATAATGCCCTCTTTGAATTATACACCAAGGCCTGGATGGGACTTGCATTTTATGTCTGGTATGAGGATAGAAACTGCTGTCTGCAGTTGGAAGTTTTTGTCGTAGAATTGATTTTTTTCCGAGTTTTCAAACATCAGTTATTTTTTCTAAAGTTTAGAATAAATTTTTCATTTACACTGAGATGGAAACGAGTCTTAGCAGCATAGTTATCCTGCTCTGTGACAGTCTCTGTGGTGTAAACCAGTTCTTACATCAAAAGTGCGGAATCTTAAAATTGATATATAGTCCTTCAGAGACAGACTTGTTATTTACAGTTGAATAGTTAAAAGGAAAGTAAGGGGATTGTAAAGTTAAAAAATATAGTTGTTTTTGACTTCCTTTTTTAGAGGCATATCCTGAAAAGAATATTTAATTTCTTACAAAGTCATTTGAGTGTGAATCATATTGAATAGAGAAATCATAACTTGAATTCAAATTGCCAGTCAAAAATCCCGAGTAAGGCAGGTAAACTAAATACATATGTATTATTCTTTTATAAGAGTCGTCATGTAGTTTAAAGTTGGATAGTAGTTTTAAACAGATGAACCCTGTCTTAGTGTCTGTATGCCGTAATTAAAAAGTCTAATATTTTGTTCATTCTGTTACCAAGTATTTTTCAGTTTATAGAGAATGTGCTTATTTTTGTGTCTTTAAATGTTTGTGAGAGAAATCTTATTGAAAGAACAAATGAAAAGAAAGTAGCAAAATTGTAAATTGATAATTTCTTACAGAACTGCCAGAAGAATTGAAGGAGAGATGGGATTCATTTGTCACGGGTACATTGGCAGATGTAAACAAACGAAATACAATTGAACTGGTCAGTATCAAACTATAAACCCTGTGTCACTTCAAAGCAAGACAGTCTAATATAAGGACAATTCTCTTGTCAGTAAATTAGTTCAACCATAAGTTGAATTTTTACTAAAGCAGTGAACAGCTGACTTTGTTCATATACGGGTTTAGTTCTTTAGTTTGTAAGATGTAATGAAAAAAATGTCAAAGGAGAAGTTTATATAAGCTTCTAACAGTTCATTTATAGAAAGAAAAGTGTTTGTTTATTATAGTATCACCCCTACTGAAAGGGCCAGCCTCTCGGGTTTATGAGATCTTTATTAGTGTACACATTTACTCCCTGATTTGTTATCCGAGGTGCCAGGCAGACAGTAATCATTCTTTAACAAGTTGGCAGCTCACCAACTTTACGCATTAAAACAAGTCCCTGGCATGGCTCAAACCTTCAACCTCCTGCTTGGTAAGTGGACACCTTAACCACTGAGCCATGGAGACCATTTATAATGAACAGTTGAAGAATAAATTTCAAAGAAGTTTCACTCTTTACAACTAAGAGAAAAATTAACTATTTCATTCAAGGTTCAAGGTCATGGCCTGCCCTCGAGTAGTGAGGACGATGACGCTGACTTTAGCAACATTCCGTTTCCACAAGATACAGCTATGCAACAGGTATTATTACAGTTGTCAAAGCCTGCTTGAAAAAGTCTTACTATTTTTTTTTATTTTTGTATCTCAGAAAATTTATTAGATATTTAATTTGTATATTTATGTAAAATTGTTATCAAATTAAAAAATGATTTCTTTGATTGTTAGATATTTTTTACATACAAAATGTGTACTAACATGATTAACAGCTGAAAGTATGAAGTGCAGGTTTTTGTAAATAGCTAATATTTGGAATAATTTTTTGTCTAAAAGATAATAAAACTTCCGACATTATTATAAATGAACATTAAAAATTCAATTTCCTGAAAATGATGAAAGATTCGGTAACTCGTGAATATTGTCGAAATCAAGATTTTGCTGAAAATGTTAAGTTTGAAAGAAGTCTTCCAGTGATAATGATGGTTTATTAAAAAAACATACATCAGGTCATTTTTCTGATACTTTACCCATTCTGAATAAACCATTCATTGAATAGTTCTTCTGCTGTTCTTGTCTTAAAACAGTAGAGAAATTTGTACATGTAGATTTTCCATCTTTATATTAATTGGGACAGATTTTTATCCAGTTCCTTTAAGATTACTTCAGATTTTTCTTGTAATAGTAGTTTATTTTTTATTAATTTTGGAGAGTGTTTGCTAGTCTTTATTGTCTTTCAGATAAGTTTATAAAGATATTCTGATTATTTTTTAACCATTTTGGGAAAGGTAGCAGTCTAATTTGGAATTTTGAGTACATTATGTGTTCATTCTTAATCATAACAAAATCATGTAAATTTTATGACATGTAACAGCTTATGGGTTAGTTGAAAAAAAATTTCCACAGACCGGAAAATGTACACTTCAATCAGTACAGTGTCAGATCTGATACAACACTTCCTTAATTCATTATGGGTAACTTTTGTAGTAATTTCAAAAGGTCCCTTTTATCTAATGGAGAGTCAAAAATTATTTTAAATTTTACATTGGTAATAAAGTCGGAATTCAGTTTTTCGTCTTAATTTGGTAATTGGTATGCATTTAGACTCGAGGCCTGTAGCTTATGAAAGTTTTACTTGAGCCTATAAGGTCTGCCAAGTGGTGGGCCAAATGGAATGTAAGACAGTAGCCTCAAAACCAGATTTCTTCCATGGATCTGTAGAAACTGAACTGGTTCTCTTGATTTCTAGAACTTTAAGGACTAAATTCATGTACAAATTTGAATAATTAGAAAGACTGAAAAGAAAAATTTCAGTACGAACTATTTAAGATATAGATGCACTTTGACTAATATTCTTCATCATCTAAGTAGATTTAAATGTATTCTCTAATAATTCTAGTTTTAAAAAACATTGATCAAGTATGTTTAACTACACATATGACCCAGTGTTCTGTTCTAAGAACATTCAAATAGTCTTTGTGTTTCTTATTTAGCACTGAATCATTTCAGTTTAACACATCTTGTGGAGAGGAAAATTTGTTCAACTTGTGCTGAAACACTAACTGAACACTACGAACACTGGGTCATATGTTTCCAGCTACATGGTCACAGCTGGGATTTTTATTTTATATTGTGCTTCTGACTTGATTTGCTTTTTATGTTTTAAGTTGCTTGATTTTAATTACATTAGCTATAAACTTACCAATAAGAGGAAGACGTTATAGACATTTTTGTTCCCGAGCACTGCAAGATTTTGAAAGGATAGAACAAGTCTTGCCCCTGTATATGTTGAGTTTCTTGTACTCTCCAAACCCCGATTTATAATTTAGAATATTTATACCGTATACTCTATTTAAATGCTCCTACCCATATCAACCTTAGCTTAGAAAACTTCATTGTTAATTGATAAATCTAATAAACTCAAACATTTCCAAGAATAAAGCAGACTATTTTGCAGAATATCCAATGGATGTTATTGGTACTTTTTTTTCTCAGGGGTAAATGGGAGGAGGGGTTTTAAAGAAATACTTTATGAAGTTTAGAATAAAAACTGGGCAAAATGCATGGTCCTTGGGGATGTTTAAATGGGTTGTATGGTAATTCAGTTTCATTTTGAAAAAAAAAAAAAAAAGAAAGAAACGAATGGGAGCATGTTGCATCATCTTGTATAACTTAATTTGCATGACACTGTTTTCGTCCTTTCATCTTAAAAGAACCAGTACTTCATACCTTTTGCATTGACTTATGTGTTCTCAACAGAAATTGACCAGAATTCTCATAGATGGTCTTATGATTTGGAAATAACATCCAAGGACAACTAAACATTCATTAAGAAAATTTAATATCCCTAGAATTTTATCGATTTTATTCACAAGAGCTTGAAAACAGAAAAGATTGGATAGAATAGTTAACATTGCCCATCAAGCCTTCATTTTTACTGTAACAGATCACATACATTGTGTTTCAAATGCTTTCTGAATCATGTTTTCACGTAAAATTTTACAACAGGTTTTCTGTAGCAAGTTAGATACACTGGGACCCCGTTATAGCGCTCTAGTTGGGGTCCAAGGTTTCAGACCGCGATATAAACGGGTTCCGATATATAACGCGCCTACCGAGATCATATAGTTGACCTGTTGAATTTGCTAGTATTACCCCACCCACCAACATGTAACTGTATCATTATGTTAAAGTTAAAACATTCAAAAGAACCAACTTTGTTTGTAAACCACTCAAGATACATTTTGTATAGAGAAAATATTATTTGGTAAAATATTACCTGCTTTGTTTAAAAAAAAACCAGATAAAAATCGCATAAGAAAAATGAAAACATAAGCAATTCCCGGGAAAACCGCGGCGTAAGCGTTACGAAAGTAAAACCGTGAAAATCGGTAAGTTACAATGTGTAACGCTGCACGTAACTCAATGTACCTATTTTGATGTATCTACCCGTCGTTCCTGTTTTCTATGCCGAAGAATTCCGTCATCTTTCGCTGTGTCTCACATCCATCCTGGCATCATGTATAGATTTGTTACTGACTGAACTTTAGATACGGTGCCGTGCTTTGAAGTTCTTTGCAGTCCTGTAATATCTTCGTGAGATACAACGAACTTTGTGCTGTTCGATAGAAAACAAATTTTCAGCTTGTGTTTGTTACTCATTTCATCGATGTTTGCGCGTCAGAGCTTCGGATTTGAGGTTTTCATAACAGTTTGATACCTGACTGATCATCGATCACAACGAACAAAGAAGCGGATTAACGCCAGACTTTGCATGCTTTTCACACTTTTTGCGCCCTAGAGCATCCTAATTACGTAGTTAATTGTACTTCGCTGACACATTAAACAAGCGTTGTTATGGATACATCACGTAAGATACGGTGCCGCGCTTTGAAGTTCTTTGCAGTCCTGTAATATCTTCGTGAGATACAACGAACTTTGTGCCGTTCGATAGAAAACGCAAGGTTTTTAAACAGATTTTCGGCTTGTGTTTGTTACTCAGTTCATCGATGTTTGCGCGTCAGAGCTTCGAATTTGAGGTTTTCATAACAGTTTGATACCTGACTGATCATCGATCAAAACGAACAAAGAAGCGGATTAACGCCAGACTTTGCATGTTTTTCACACTTTTCCCGCCCTAGAGCGCACTTATTACGTAGTTAATTGTACTTCGCTGACACATTAAACAAGCGTTGTTATGGATACAGCACGTAAGATATGCATGTAAAATTATGGTCGGTGAAAAATAGCTACGTTTTTTTTTTTTTTTTTTTTTTTTTTTGTTTGTTTTTTTTTTTTTTTTGGGAGCCATGACCATTGAGCGCTATACTGAGGTTAGCGTTATAACGGGGCGCGTAGTAACGGGGTCCGAGTGTATAAAATTCTGTAACAGTGGCATAAAAATCAACCTTGACGTGGACCTTGTATCACTTAAGTAAAGATATTTGCCTCTCCTGTTAACATTGTATTTGCTTCAAAAGTAGGAGATGATTGTGAACTGTTGTATCTACTTATATACACTGTATCCCCTGAGAGATAAAACACCACCACGGCTGTGGAAAGGTTTCACAGTCTCTAGTTGCCATAGTTAAATTTATCTGTAGCAAATGATATAAAACAGTAAGAGGATATTTTAAAAATGATACAAGCATTGTGATGTATAAACTGTGATGAAGTAATAGATATAGTTGCATTTTCTGTTGAGAACACATTAATAATTTCTTGCCTTTATTTTGTTAAAAATCCTTGTAGTCTTGCATGTAATGGCCATGGACACACTAATTAGTGGTACATTAACTATTTTATATACTATTTTGTCAGTGCATTGCTACATTTTGTATAGAGTTACATTTTGAATTGATAAGATATTTGAAGGTAGAATATAGAACTATTAGATTAATGCAAGCTTCAGTCGAGAAAACGCATTTTAAACAAGAGGAAAAGGTATCTTTGTCAAAAACAGTCAAAAAGCAATTCTTAAAACTGCTGTCGGACCTGGTATTTCTTTACAGAGAAGGGCGTCTTTCATTCCTAGCTTAATATATTGATTAGTTTAAAGAAATGTTTTCATAGTACATATTAATTCTGATCTTTTCTGATTCTTTCGAATGCTTTTTGACTGTAGCTGCTTATTACAAAGGCAAAAAATAACTTCCCTTGAAAAGGGGGTCATAGGTAGCACTAGGTGTTGTGTCTGTGTGCCTAATGATAGAGTGTGTGTTATGATTGTGTTGCGCCAATAAGCTGGTGACCATGAAATACTGCCTGGTTTATTCAGGCCTTCTCTGATTATCAGCTGCAACAGATGACATCCAACTTCATAGACCAGTTCGGATTTAACGAAGACGAGTTTGGCGAACATGAAGAGAAAACCGAGTGAGTATTCAAATAGACTTTATTTCTTAAGTGTTTACTATGTGTGTACCGTCTCATTGGCCTAGTGGTTAAGGTGTCCGCTTACAGAGTGGGGGGTCGAAGGTTCGAGTCCCGTCGGACTTGTTCTGATGCGGCCGGTTGGTGAGCTGCCAGCTAGTTAAAGAATGGTTACCGATTGCCTGTCCACCTGGCGCCTGGCACATAGGATAAGGAATCAGGGAGTAAATGTGTACTCAAATAATGGTGTCTCATAAGCCCGGGAGGCTGGCCCTTTCAGTAGGGGTGATACTATAACAGACAAGCACTTTACTAAATATATTTGCAACATGAAGAGGTGTTAAGTTTGACAAATATGTCTTCAGACCTCTTTAAAGTTTTTTATCATTTAAAGATCAGGACAAGCTAGGAACCATGGTCCTGATAATGAGTTAAAATGACAATTGTTTAGAGTAAAAAGAAAATGATGCCAACTTTATATCAAATAAGTAAGATACATGTATAAACTTTTATAAAGGTCATACGTTCTTAAATATTGAAACCTGTTCCAGCTGATATCGTTAGCGTGTGTTTTTTTTTTTCAGTTCCCCATTCACTGATAGAATATCCAGTATAGATTTTGGAGGCAGTGTGAATGAAGATGTGGTAGGTTATAGGCCTTCTATTTCTATCTGTTGAAATCAAAATAAAGCATATCTACTTTTACATCTTCATCACAGTTAAAATAATTTGCATTAAATCACTTGTCGCTGATGTTTATGTGTTCGAACCCTGTTTAATTATTTGAGAAAATTAGCGGTTTCTTACAGGGAGTGGGCATCCAGTACTGCTGATTCCCAGGAACTATGGTTAGGTAAGCTTTCTGTCGGACATGACTTTGACTGTTAAGAGGTAGTTAAAGCAATGCAAACCTAATGTAAGCATGATTATATTTCAGCGTCCAAATGCTTCCCGATTTGAACAGTATTGTAATGAAAGACTACAACAATTTGACAATGATAGTGATGAAGATATCTGGGAGGAAAAGGAAATTACTTTCTCACCTTCATCACAACAAAAACGATCAGAGTAAGTTACGATACTGTTTTAACGACATGTTAGAGGCATTTATCATGTAAATTCTGTTGCAGATGTTATAGGGTAAATGCAAATTAAACATTAACGAAGAGAAAAAAAATGCATACAGAATCAAGAGGCCTATATCAATGATTGATAGGTATTTGTTGGTTATTTATAATATGGATTGAAGGTCATAGGTTAAAGCTTCCAACCGTCAAGCCAACAATTTATCTGAGAAAAGTAGCAGTTTGTTAGAGAAGGGTAAAAGTCCTTTCCAGGAACAATGGTTTGATAAACTGCTTTAACTTCAACTTTTTAAGGCTGTTAAACTCAACCAAAACTAAAGACAATATAGGGGTATATCGATGCTCACTTTACAGTGTTAGACGAACAATAAGTGTTTGTTTCAATAGCCATTCTAGCTTGTATACAAGTATGATCATGAGTTACTATATCTTAGGAGATTGCCAGTTACACGTGGGAGTCAGGATGACAGTGATAGTACAGACAGTGAGGAAGAATTAGACTCTCCCAAAAGAATTTTACAACAGCCAGGCCCAGCCGAAAAAATGGATGTAGACTCTAATGAGGGTAAACAATTTATTGAGAGGAAAAAAAAACAGAAATTGCTTAATATTGAAAACTTTAAAGCATCTCTTTGTATTTCCTATTGTTAGATATATTACCAAGTTTGCAATTACATTTCTAAAAGATTTTATTGGAAATTGGTGGCAAACAAAAACCTCAAAAATATTCATGCAGATATACAACTTGAAATGTATGCTTTTCATAACTGAAAATGTGCATTGATGATTGCCAATCTGTCAATAAAGTTACTGTATCTGAACCTGACACATTTTAAGGTTGGAGTGCTAACTTTGGTCAGCAACAAACCAACCCAACGGAAGCTCCTGTCGCCATGGATACATCCCCGTGGGACAGTAATGTCTCAGAAAAACCTGTCCAGGCAGCGGACTGGGCAGACTTTGATAAAGCTACACAAGATAAAAAATCAGAAGAGAAGTGGGCAGAATTCTCTAAAAAAATGCCAGACAACAGTAACAAAGATACCTGGGCAGATTTCACAAATTTTGATAATATTAAAAGGTATCCATTTTCTTTATCCAGTTTGTATAGAAAAACAATATGAATGTGGTTTTTGAATTTGTTACAGTTGTAGTGTAGAGTTGAGTAAGTGATGCTAGTAAAATGAATTTTTGAACACGCTTGAGAGAGGTTAAAATGCAGAGTCAGAAAATATGAAAAAATGACCTTTATTGTTTTAAGGCAAGATAAAACCTTATATAAATCTACACTAGGCTGTATGCACCTGTTTGGTATAGAACTATTTTTGTGACGGCCTTATTACCATTACAGTGAGGGTACTGACGAAGAACCAAGAAGTAGTTCACCGGTTGCCATGGATACAACTGAACCTAGCTCAAGAACAAATGCTTACTGTAAGTATAATTTATAATGGGACTGATGTCTAGTTAAGATCATAATTGATTTAAACTTGACCCAAGATGTCAAGAGCTTTGGGAGTTGAGAGGAAAATTAATAGAAGGGTTGAATGTGGTTTATATATGTCATGATGTTTGTTTCTGCCACAGGAATTTATTGAATTGGTCGAGATGTTGCTTTCCTTTGATCATGAAATTTGTCATAACGCACATTGTGTATACACACGTACAAATACTCAGATTGCAAACATTTTTACCATGCTCTCAGAAAAGTGTTCTGTTTTAACTTGAGCTACTTAAGATTTTCTGTTCTAATGCATGCATAAATACTCTGTTCAGAGCTACAATGAAATAGGTTGATTTAATAATATTGATGAATATTCTGCACACTGTCTTATACTTTGCTTTACTAGATAATATATGAGTTTATTCTGTTGAAAAAGCAGTTATATAAATTAAGGAAGGACCTGTTTATTTGTAAAATCACATTTCTCATAGTATTTCATGTCTGCCATAGCAAAAAATTTAAAAGGGAACAAAGAATGAATTTTTGTAGAACACCATATTTTGGTTGTATTTCAGTTTTATTAAAAGTGGAATTTTCAAGTGAGTCATCAGTTGGTAGGTATTTGTTTTTAAGTTTTCACCTTCTTGAATATTTCAGTGGCCAGTGACAAAGAAGGTGATTTAAAGTTAGAAAGTGTAGACACTACGACTGACGAAGATTTAGGAACAGATGTTGATCAAGTGTTGGAGAAAAATAATGAACAGGACTTAAGTTCCGAAAAGGAACAACCTAGTGTAGACACTACTAGTGACACTGTAAAGCCAGACGAGGCCAAGTCAGAAACTGTGAAAACTGAGAACCAGTCTTCACCCAACACTTCACAAACCCAGGCACAGTCTAATATTCCAGAAAAATCAGAAAGGTAAATTTTTGCAAAGGAGCTTTTTCACATTTTTACTCAATTATGTTTCTGTTTATTCAGGGATTTATCTAAGTGTTCCCCATGGTTATTCATTGCATTATTGCATGTTTTTTTTTTTGTTTTTTAGGCCCAGCTTATTTGTATTACATGGCAGTGTAGTGGCAGAAATACTATATAGTAGGAATATGCTTTAAAGAATTTTTGTTTCTATTTGCTTTTGGCATATTGCTTTAAAGTCTTCATTGAAGGGCTCAGAATAATATGGAGTAAATAGTAATTTGAATAAAAAAAATGGTATTATTGAAGAAAGCATTTTGATTTGTGCAATTTATTTCCCGTCCCTAGTCCTTTAGACAAGCCCCCTACCCCACCAGCTAGTCCCCTACCAGAAGAGGAAGGACATTCAGAGATTCCCACCACCCCCAGATCTCCCCCAGCCCCTACCACAGACTGTGATGCTGAGGACCTTAACAAAGATACAAATGCGCAAGGGGATGGGTATGTATTTTGGCTCCATTATCTTTAAATATTTGAAAAGCTATTCTGTAGGCCCTGTTCACAATGGTTTTGTTTTAAGTTAAAAACAGCAATAAGGTTTCTGTAGTTTACTGAGTTTGGCACTGTTAAATAGAAATATTCACTGAGTTTATTTTGTAGAAGAGTGATCACTTAGTAATCTAGCCTTTGAAATGTGTTCACATAGTGTATAGAGCATGTATGTTTAGATTATGATAACTGAAACTTTTTAATAGCTATTCTTAAAAGTAAAATTCTGAGAAAGGGGCATGGTTTTGTTGACAGGTGATTTTTTCCTTTGCCATGTTAAAAATTACTTTGGCATTATACCTCAGAATATTTGCATCTCCGGTTAAATTGCATCAGATCAAATGAACAAACATAAATAAAGGTCATCTCAAAGAATATGATGCATGCTTCAACAGAGGCTTAACTAAGACTTCTGGTAACAAAAATGTCAAGATCATGAGTGAGAGACAGAAAATGCTACCAAAGAAAATGCGTATAAAAGAAATGGTGCTTAGAAGCTTGACTTCAAAAGCTGGGGAAAAAAAGAAATGCTCGGTATTGTTTAAAATTACTTAAGGTCACTGTGCTTTGATAAAGAATTTTACTGCTGGGGTAAAGGACATTAGGATTCGTATTAGGAGAAACATTATCACAACAGTTGTACTATCGAAACTAATATGTAGGTATTTTATAAGCACCTCAAAATATAAAGTTGGAAACTTGGGTCAAGGTCACTTGTGGTGGTAAAATTGCATATGGCATGAGTTATACATTATAAATCTAAGACAGATTTGTACAAACATAGCTTTGGATTGTAAGTGAGTGAATAATGAACGTACAGCTTCATAGCACTGCTGAATAATGATTTGTGTTGTGTTTTGTTTTGTTTTGTGTTTAATATATTAGGCACATGGTATGTTTTAAGGTGTAACACAAGCTTGACTGATCAACCAGGTGCAGCTGATGATGATCTTAATTCTAACTTTAAGTGAGTTTTGCTACAAACACTGGTGTTTTGTGAGCACAATGTTTATTTTCCTATGTTATATGTTTGCTGGTACTAGCTTGCAATTAGAGTGTTTGTATACTGTAACTTCAGTTTTATTCAAAATGAAGTTAATATATTTTTTTAACAGTTTTACGTTGTAGCTTCACTTTGCTTTTTTCTAAGTTATGGATTGAGATGTTTTAAGGGGTGAAAAGATAATGGTTCTGTCAGCTTCTTAACCATGCTAAATATCTAAAATGGACTTGTCCATCTTTCCGTTTGGACAGATCCATTAATTGTTTATGGGGGTGCTTATTGAAAATCTACTGACTGAATGGAGAATAGTGCAGATCATGATCGGACTGCATGGGTGATCTTGGTCTGCACTCTTCGCAAAAGCAGTTTATTGCCTCTAGCAGGGTAAGGTGTTAAGTCAGTCTTAATTCAATGTTTTAACTGTCATCCTTCACAGTTTTAAAGAACTATACTGGGTTAACATTATAGACTAAAAGTAATTTGAGCTACAGTATTAATATGTGTCTGAAAATGATCTTGTGTTTTAGGCTTAATTATGGTGGTATAACATGTCAGGCAGTATTAAGTTAAATATTGTATTACATTCCTACAAGAATGCAGTTACTTGTCAGAACTGTAGGAAGTAGTCATCAAGGGTTTATACATGTAAAAAATTATGAGAACTTTCTTTATAATTCATGTAATAGAAAAAAAAGCAAAGAAGTTACAGTACACATACACATTATTTGTGTGTTGCATTTGCTCTTGTGAAAGCTTGCAGAAAGCAGTAAGTATTATGAGTCATTACGCACACAAATATTTATACTCGACACAGGTCTAAGTTTTTAGATTAAATAAATCGGCTTCAGATTCTTCCACTTCAGACCTTAAAGTTAGTATGTTGTTGTATTTAAGGAGACATTCTTTTTAGGGCAAATAGTTTTTGATGATTCTGTTAATTTTCTTTGAGGCGTAGGTTAACAAGGGCTGTAAGTAGCCATATGTAGCATTGTTTTGAGCCATATACCAATAAGGTCAATTTCTGTCAGTAAATATACATGTAATCTTCTTCAACCCACAATTGCAACGATGAAAACTGGTGCAATATACAGAGTTTCGGTATCTTGAATACATGAGTATATGTATATTTTAATGTGTGCTTAATGGCTCATAAATAGTTGCCATGAAATGAGAAGCAGACATGCAGGGTAGTTTCATATTGTGTAATAGTAATTATTACTTCCAGTAACTTATTTAGTCAATATTAGTGTTTTATGATCATCAGTGTTGTCATTATGTCTCCCCCCAAAAATGGGGGAGACATATTGTTTTTCCCCCGGTTGTCCGTCCGTCTGTCCGTCCGTCTGTCTGTCTGTCCGTCACAAAATCGTGTCCGCTCTGTATCTTCCAAAGCCCTTGAAGGATTTTTATGAAACTTGGGTCAGATGTTCACCTCATCAAGGCGACGTGCAGAACCCACTTTGCGAGTATGATGTCTCAAGGGCAAGGTCACACTTGGAGGTTAAATGTCAAATGCCACAAAATCGTGTCCGCTCTGTATCTTCAAAAGCCCTTGAAGGATTTTTATGAAACTTGGGTTGGATGTTCACCTCATCAAGGCGACATGCAGAACCCACTTTGCGGGTGTGGTGTCTCAAGGTCAAGGTCACACTTGGAGGTTAAATGTCAAATGCCACAAAATCGTGTCCACTCTGTATCTTCAATAGCCCTTGAAGGATTTTTTTGAAACTTGGGTCAGATGTTCACCTCATCAAGGTGACGTGCAGAACCCACTTTGCGGGTGCAGTGTCTCAAGGTCAAGGTCACACTTGGAGGTTAAATGTCAAATTTTACAATCGTCTGACTCAATACTACCTGCAGCAACTGGCTGGGGGGAGACATATGTTTTTGTTCAATCAAAAACCAATTTCTAGTTTCATTTGTTTATGCTATAGAAATACATGCAAAACCTTGATAGCTAGTTACGTTACCAGAAGCCAAAATGGCCAGTTACCTATAAGGCTGTAAGATACAAGAATTTCCTTAAAATTAAAATTTATATTCACAATTTCTGGCACAATTAATTTGGAATAGACTGTATTTCATTTTTCTTACTAAATTGAAACTCGGATTTAAAATTTCTAAAGTCTTAGCATAATATTTTCATAAATCATTTCTGCTTTACAAGTTACATACTTGATAGGGGGTTGCATATACATGTACATACATTTGTAGGAAAGGGTAACTAACTTTGTATATTTATTAATACATGTTAAATCTGTTTCCACTGGTTTCTGTTGATAAATTTGACTTAAAATCTGTGACAAATTTTCCTAAAAATGCATACGCACTACACAAAGCTTGTTGGCATCAGCAGAAGAACCTTCACTTTCTTTTACACCACCCCGATGATTTAATGTTACAGTTTTACACAAAGTCTCTCTAAACATTCAGCCTGGAGCATAACACTTTTTGAACCCATTTGAAGAGTTGCTATTCTTTGGGAGGTGCAGATAAGTTTTACTCTGTCTTCCATAATTGAATCTTGGTGGTTATGTTAGAAATCTAATTTTATATGATTGATTCAAATGTTATCATTCTATTTATGTGATTCCAGATCAAAATCTGTTTAAATGTCTGTAAATGTTTGACAAATCTTGTGTTATACAAATGGAGTAACTGTTAAATTCCTATGATAAAATTAAGTAATTAGAGAAATAATTTGATGTGTTAAATGTGCTTATATATTTTTCTGTCTTTTTAAATCTGTGTTATTTTTACGATATACTGCATGATTTAAAAAAAAGGGAAAATCCATCCAAGTGAACTTAACTTACATTGATGATAAAAACAAAAACTGGGATAACATTGAATGTAATTGCAATGAAAACCAAACATCTGAAAGTGTGGAGAACCTGGTACATTAAATGATGTTGAAATGAAATTGTTTTTGAAGTGAAATGAAAACATCATTCTTACCTGACACATACTCTTTTTGAATATAAATATATTGAATGACAATGGACTTCAGATCTTCACTAACTCTCCAGCGATGGATGTTATCATTAAACTGAAAACTTGAGTCCAGAAAAGGGATGATGGATATTGTTTGTATATTGTAGCTTCCTAGCCAAGGTGGGTCTGATTAAGCCAGCAGCTGCCCAGAGTAATTGTGTGAGCCCAAGTCAGTCAGACATTCAGGGAAATGGACCAACCAACGATACACCTGATATTTCTTCAGAGAAATTAGAAGAGTTACGGTAAGTTCCTGGCTAGACGGAATGAGGAGTTTTAAACAGTTTAGTGCATACTGCTTGATGCGTATTACTTCAAACTCTTACAACTGCATCAGGGAATTAATTCTTTGGTTGATTTGGCTAGAGCGTTGGTTTTTTTATGCCCTAAAGGATAGCATATAGTTTTTGACCTGTCAGTCATTCTGTCAAAAAAACTTGAACATTGCCCATAACTTCCTTAATAGTAAATGGAATAACTTCATACTTGAACACAACACCCATTTGGACAATACCTTCCCATAGACCTTTATTTGTATAACCTTGACCCCTGATTGACCTTGACCTCAAAGGTCCAGTGGGCAAAAACTTTAACATAGCTCATAACGTCCTTTTAAGTAAATAGATTTACTTCACACTTAAACACTTCTTTGGACAAGAACTTTCCATTGACATGTCCTTGACCTCTAAATGATCCTGACCTCAAAGGTTCAATATCAGAAAAGTTAAATATTGCCCATAACTTTATTATCAGTAAGTGGATTTACTTCATGCTTGAACACAACACCCCTTTAGACAAGACCTTCTCACTGACATTTATTTAAATGACCTTGACCTTGAAGGTCCAGTTGTCAAAAATCCTTAATTTTGTTGATAACTCCCTGATAACTAAACCATTAAGTTCATGTTTGCACACAAACAGTCTTTGGGAGAAATCTTCCAATTGCATTTTTTTTGTACCTCAACCCCTACCTGACCTTGAGCTTGAGGTTAAATTGTCCAAAAAAAACACCAAAAAACCAGCTTCTTTTAAAGTATCTACAATTTATCTTCATCTGGTCACATATATCTTTAAACTTAACACCTAAATGATATTTCCCTTGAGGTCAGATTATAAAAAAAAAACCCACTTATCTTAAAGGAACTACCGTTTATCTTCATCTGGTCCTCGAAAAAGCACCACTTTGGGAGCATTGTCATTTTTCAGTGACAGTCTTGTAAAGTTTATTGCAGTTTTGCTTAGATATTTGAAAATGCCAAAACTTTTAAGATGCTTCTCCATCTGTTTAAAATGTATCCCATTAATTAGTAGATAAAACAAACTGCATATAATTGAAACATTGGTATATATGAAAATCTGTATGGATTCCATCACTTATCTGTGGTGTTTCAATTAATTGCCCCTATATACAAAATTTACTCTCATCAAGTACATACCTATTTCATAAAGGAACACTTCTGTGCTGTACTGTCCATGTGTTTCAGTAATACATATCTGTAGAACACCAACATTCTTTTATTTAAAGTGGTTTAACAGTGTGCTAGCAAATGTTTGATATGAAATCTATCTCTTTGTGTTTGGTCTTTTCAGGAATCAGGCCAAAGATGCCCTAGAAACATATGATTCAGCAATTTCAACCGGTGCCAATGTGCAGAATGGTCCAGTTTGATACGGCATCATAGTGGACTATTGAGAAAAACCTGGTTCTTATTATAACACTGTGATCACTAGGCAGCTGTGTAGATAGTCAGTCTGTCAAAACACTGATGTGTAAACCAAATAACAGGCATTGTTCAACGCGTGAACAATGGTCATTGTTTGATTGACCTCTCAAGGTCACTGTTACCTAACAAAATAAATGTGTAAAAAGATGACCTTGAACAAGGTCAGTGTTTACTAACTCTTTACAAAAATGCTGTGATTGTGATTACAATATTTGTTCATATGACTGGTTATGCAGAGTGCAAGGACTAATGTTTCACTGATACGAATGGGTGGGTAACAGCAGAAAGTGGGCAGAACACTGCTTCATGTATGATAGCACACATAATAACTGAAAAATATGCATAGCATTAGATATACAGTGTATTTCATTTTGTGTTTCAAAGTGGGCTAAATTAAAGTCACATGTGTTAATTATAAAATGGTCGTGATGCAAAAAATGAATCGGGGGGGGGGGGGCTCTTTCAGAATTATAGTGTGGAACTTTTAAATGAAAAAGATGAATTGATGTATGAAACATCAACTTGTAGGTAGGTCCTTGAGATGCATATTACAAGGAGTTATTTAACAAGTTTATAAAATATTACATGCATATGTAAAAAACTTAATTCTGTATATCATGTACAGATATAGGTTAGATAGAGGTCACTCTTATGTCAAAGTTTGCATTGTTACATTAGTGGCTGTGGCTTAAACAAAAACATGTACAAGTAAGTTTTGTCATTGAGTTGAAATTGTGTGAAAAATGTAAATTTCATATCAATTTTTTGTTGGGGTGATGAAAAGTTAACATGAAAAAACATATAATTAACTTGGTGCTGTAATGAGTTTGAAACAAATAATAAGAAAATCAAATGAAAATGCATAATTGTAGAGTGAAAAAAGAGACCAGTTGTGTTTTATTGATAGCTGTAACCTTGTCTGTGATAAAGTATTTTCAGAGAAGTGGAAAGAATTTAAAATAATTGGTTTTTGATCAAATGCTTATGTTCATAAAATTTACTATATAATTAAGCTTTGTACTGTTAAACATCAAGTTTTTTGTAAAGAAATTTCATGACATTAGAACAGGTTGACTCTTTCTCTGCAAAACTAACTTTACTTACAGAATGACTTCGCAATATGTACTTTGAAATGTCTGTTCATAGTTGGATCTCATTTCAGTTGCATATTTCAAGAAAAAGACTTAAAAGCTAAATATAAAAGGGGGACATAACTGCCTGTTTGAGTATGTTTGCATATAGTTTTAAATTCAGAGAAGGGTTATGGCCCTTAGTTTGAACATAAACACTAAATGTGTGTTGTGCTAGATTTATGTAGTATTCCCAACTCTAGCCTGTTCTGAAATTGTGACCAGCTAGGGTTTGCATATCAGTTAAGTCCAACTGGACTTTGGAAGAGACATCTTTTCCTTTCTGTTAATGAGTTTCAGAAAAGTCATAAATTTTAATTGAGTTTACTTTTAACTTGCATTTTAAAGTAGATTTTCTTTTCAGTTTCTCCTCTGTAATTTTCTGACTTAGGCAAAGTCTTCTGCCTTTAGCCCAGAGATGGATTTTTCCAAAAGAAAAAACTCTTAGTCTGTCTTACACCAAAAAGTTTAATGGAACTTTCATAGTCTATTAAAATGCCTAAGACTGCATAGTTAGTCACCAGCTCCACTAGGTCAGAGTTAAAACAACAAAATTAAGCACAGATCGTGTGGATTTGTATATAAAAAATATCTTCACTCTAGCATTCCTAATGATTAAATACAATGTGACCTTGTGTACTTGCATAACTAATTTATGATTTCATTTCTAATGCCTGTCGGAAACAAGGTTCTAACTGACCTCTTTTTTTCAAACTGTTTATTGTGGGATATATCATGTCTTATAATCTGGCCTCCATTTCTAGCCATAATTTATCATTGGATATGTCATGTCAATCTGGGCCCATGTTTATAGCCATGATTTATTGTGGCATATATCATGTTACATAAACTGGTTTTGAACTAGGATTAATTTCAGGATACATCTCCAGTAAACTTGACTTAGTGTAAGCCATGAATTACCAGTAATGTGGGGATATATCATGTAAACTGGTCTTGGTTTCAAACCATGATTTATTGCAGGATAAATCATGTCTAACTTGGTTCAGGTGACAGTTCTGTTGGTATAGCCAATTTTCAAATTGTGATTGTGTATTGTTTTACAGGGATTAATATTTGTTTATTTGATTGTCAATGGTGCAAATTTAGCAGTTTTGCTCCTTGAATTCTAAATTTGTTATCATTGTGTCAAACAGTAATTAATCTCGTGTAACAGACTGTTGCAGTCATTTAAAATGATACTCAGTTTATGAAAATCCATATGTCAGAGTTTATATTCATTAATTGTAAGTGTTCAGTTAGTCAAAGCTGTTAAAGCATTGCCAGAAATAAAACATGTTTATTAAGATAAGATAAAATAAGGTTGTTATATATAGTTTATCATTTATAAAAATGCTATTTTATTTGCCAATGTGTTAATTCTTAAATCATCGTTTTTCCTTTTTGTTACCAAAGATGTAAAATGTGTATAAATTGTGAATGGTAGCAAAAAAGCTAAAATTTTGTTATGAATGAAAATTGTACTAGGGCATAGTGTTGCCTTTTTTATTTGGCATTTGTTGACTTTTTAGCCCCGTAGGCAAAGTTGTAATTTATTTCTAAGCTGTAAATAGGAAGTATTTTATGTGCGAATCAAACAGAGAAATGTACTATAAGAGTGTTATTTTGTCTCTTCATCATAGATTTCCACATAATCTACCTGTATCATGAAAACAAGAAGAAGTAATAAAAATTCTGATGCAGATAGGTGTTATTCTTGTTTTAACCATGTTCATAACATTGATGATACAAACTTAGGTATCCCAGTATCCTTAACCAGATGGCTTTATGCTGATTGTGTACATCCGTCCTAGTCTGGACTAAAATTAAGACACACATTGGCACTTGGTGACAGGGGAGTATAGTTGTCAAACAGAAGTTTGAACTCATTGCTTGTGTCTGTCTTTGGGCTGTTAGGTTGGTCAATATGTTGGCAGTTTCTGTCCATTTTTAAGGACATCAATTTACTTATTTGTTGCTTCTTTCACTTGCCAATACCACTGAAAAGTTTTAAGTTGTAGTCTAGGTGTTTAGGGATAGAACAAGGTAACAGACAGTAGCTTTATTTTTATATGCGTGGTGTGTATATTGGAACTTCAGTTTGGCATCTTGTACAAAATTAGTACCTTTACTGGAGGAAAGAGCTCAAAATATTAAATCAGAGCACAAGTCTTGGGCATTACAACTAGATCAAGAATCCATAACGATAGCAAAATAATATTTAAATAACTTCTGAAGGTTTTCATTATCAAAGAATGCCATCCCTGTAATTTCAGTAAATAACACCAGATAGTCTAGTAGGTCATTCACTCTTGTGAACTTGCAGTCATTTGAATTTAGATCAAGGTTGGTATAACACAGAGGGCCATGATGACCCTTTATTACAGATTTGGGAACCTCTGTCCTAATTGATATGATGATGATAAATATGATCTTTCATTTAGAGATAAGGTTATGCTAGTCTGACATCCTAGTTTTTTCATTCTGTGTAGCTTATTTTCGATCCCGAGTCCAAATGACCCAGTTTCAGTCTCTCAAAAGAGATCATACAGAAGTATTCTGACCAGTTCAAGGAAAAACTGAACCTCAAAAGGTATTCACATTATTTTTCAATATTTCTATTTTTGACCTTCGTATATAACCCAGTTAAAAATTCATAAAAGAAATAAAGACAAAACATTCTGACAAAATTACATTATATTTGGGCCAAAAATGTCATTTCTAGATTTATTACTGTTTTCCCAAGTTCCAAAGTGGTGACCTATTTTTAGTCCCCTACCCGTTCACCGGAGGGGACTTTAGGTTGCCCTCCATCTGACTGCAAAAACTGGATCATGAGGTAATTCAAAAAGTAGTTGTAATATTTTCATGAAACTTGAAACATGGATAGATGAAGATAATGCACATCATTTTATTTTTGTTCTTGTGTTGAGAAATTTGCTATGGCAACAAAAAGACTTGAAATATTACAATAATGATGATATACTTTTGAAGCCCTATAGATATCCATTTTAAACGCTTTACATGTTCTGATACTCAAAAGACCAATTCACATGTCATATCCCATAACTCTGACCTTTGATTTCACAAAGTTATCTCCCTTTTTCACATTGAAAATTGTCCTAAAAACTACATTTTCTTGAATATTTCTGCAACCTATTGATGCCTTTGATTGTGACTTTAAACAAACTTTACTGGTGTCATTATTAGTTTACAAAACATGTTCCATAACCCTTTTCCCTTATATTGACAAAATTGTGCCCCGTTTTGCTTAGAAAACATAGCAAATTGTTTATTCTCTTGAATGTTTTTCTTTTAATTACTTTTGCACTAATACAGAACCTATACAATTTAAGTCAAGTCTTTAAGATCACACAGCAAGGTGCATTTATAAGTCTGTTCTTTGTATTGAAAGAGTCGGATATTTAATTGTATTATATGTAAATATTTTATTGATAACAAACATTACACCCACTTAATATGCATGTGATCTTTTGATAATCTTTTGTACAAAACATACCTTCATCTATCTTTAACAACAACACTTGATTTCAGCTAACTTACTGTCAAAATTTGAATTTTGGTTCTATTTAGTGTGACAATGCCCTTTCCAGTGGGGGACTATTATTGCATGATCCCACATGACCCAATTCATCCAAATGCTGAGAATCATCAAAACATCCATCCTTATGAAATATCATAAAGTTTCCTGATGAGTGAATTTGGTGTCCAAAATATTCTCAAGGTTTTTATTAGATCTGCACTGGTGACATAATTTTTAAACACACATGACCCAGTTTCAAACTTGTCACACAGCTGATAAAATATGAAATTAAAAAGTGACCTCTAATGTGCCCAAGGTTTTCCACTGATCTCATTGGTTGACCTAGTTTTTAACCCTGTGTGAACCAGTATCGAACACATCTGAGAGATCAAAAGGGTACACATTATGAGCCTGTTTCATAAAGGATTGATTCAAAAATCTTTTTTTTTATATAGGCTGGTGACCTAGTTTTTAGGCCCATATGACCCAATTTTGAACTTGTTCATTCTGGTGCATAATTATACCCCCACCACAAAATGTGGGGGGGGGGGGGGGGCGGCTATAATGGATTCGCTTTATCGCGTCCGTCCGTCGGTCCGTCCGTCCGTCCGTCTCCATTATTGTGTCCGCTCTATAAATCCTATACCAACTGAAGGATTTTCTTCAAACTTGTCTGAAATGTTCACCTCAACAAGGGAATGTGCAGAACCCATGTTGCCCATGTGTCAGCTCAAGGTCAAGGTCACAATTGAAGGTCAAATATCAAACAATCAGAAATTAGACATTATGTCGTGTCCGCTCTGTAAGTCCTACACTAATTAAAAGATTTTCTTTAATCTTAACTCAAATGTTCACCTCAACAAGGGGATGTGCAGAACCCATGTTACCCTTTTGCCGGCTTAAGGTCAAGGTCACACTTGAAGGTCAAAATTTGACTTAGAAAATATTCTTAAATTTTAACATGTATTTGAATATTTCTGAAACTAGAAAACGTATTTGCTTGAAACTTAAAATATATACGAAGTGTCACAATTAAGATATGCAGGTCAAGTTTCATAACTCTGTATTGCATTTTGACAAAGTTATGCCCCTTTTTAAGTCTTCAAATTAACATACAATCAAATATTAGACAATATGTCGTGTCCACTCTATAAATCCTATACTAATAGAAGAATTTTCTTCAAACTTTACTCAAATGTTCAACTCAACAAGGTTATGTGCAGAACCCATGTTACCTTTGTGCAGGCTTAAGGTCAAGGTCACACTTGAAGGTCAAAATTGACTTAGAAAATGTTCTTAAATTTTAACATGTACTTGAATATTTCTGAAACTAGCACAGGTATTTGCTTGAAACTTAAAAGATATATGAGGTATCACAAGTAAGATATGCAGGTCAAGTTTCATAACTCTGTATTGCATTTTGACAAAGTTATGCCCCTTTTTAAGTCTTTAATTTACTTACAATCAATACTAGACAATATGTCGTGTCCGCTCTATAAATTCTATACTAATGGAAGGATTTTCTTCAAACTTCACTCAAATGTTCACCCCAACTGGGCAATGTGCAGAACCCATCTTACCCTTGTGCCAGCTTAAGGTCAAGGCCACACTTGAAGGTCAAAAATTGACTTAGAAAATATTCTTAAATTTTAACATGTATTTGAATATTTCTGAAACTAGAAAACGTATTTGCTTGAAACTTAAAATATATATGAAGTGTCACAATTAGGATATGCAGGTCAAGTTTCATAACTCTGTATTGCATTTTGACAAAGTTATGCCCCTTTAAAAGTCTTTAAATTTACATACAATCAAATATTAGACAATATGTCGTGTCCGCTCTATAAATCTTACTAATGGAAGAATTTTCTTCAAACTTTACTCAAATGTTCAGCTCAACAAGGTTATGTGCAGAACCCATGTTACCTTTGTGCTGCCTTAAGGTCAAGGTCACACTTGAAGGTCAAAATTGACTTAGAAAATGTTCTTAAATTTTAACATGTACTTGAATATTTCTGAAACTAGCACAGGTATTTGCTTGAAACTTAAAAGATATATGAGGTATCACAAGTAAGATATGCAGGTCAAGTTTCATAACTCTGTATTGCATTTTGACAAAGTTATGCCCCTTTTTAAGTCTTTAATTTACTTACAATCAATACTAGACAATATGTCGTGTCCGCTCTATAAATTCTATACTAATGGAAGGATTTTCTTCAAACTTGACTCAAATGTTCACCCCAACTGGGCAATGTGCAGAACCCATCTTACCCTTGTGCCAGCTTAAGGTCAAGGCCACACTTGAAGGTCAAAAATTGACTTAGAAAATGTTCTGAAATTTAAACATGTACTTGAATATTTCTAAAACTAGAACAGATAATCATTTGAAACTTCAAATATATATGAAGTGTCGCAAGTAAGATATGCAGGTCAAGTTTCATAACTAAAAAAAGTGGGGGGGGATAACTTTGTATTGTATTTTGATAAAGGTAAGTCCATTTTTATGTCTTTAAATTTATTTACTACAATATTTCTTAAACCAGAACAGATATTTACTTGAAACTTAAAATTTATATGAATGGTTACAAGCAAGCTCAGATGACGAAAATTCTACAATTCCATTGAATTATCACACAAGTTATGCCCCTTTTAGGCTTAGAAAATGTTCTGATATAACCATTAATTCTTAAATGTTTCTGAAACTAGAACAGATATTCACGAAAATGAAAGGTTATTTGTAACTGTTTCGAACATGATTTGACAATATATATTTATACTATTACCTGTACAATTTGTTTGTTTTTTTCACCAGAGATAATTTCTTTTTATGTATATGTATTTGTGCCACTAAAGTTATTCCCTTAACCACCTTTCCATGTCGTCTTCTGTCAAGGACATTGGTGGGGGTATGAATCGCATTCAGCGATAGTTCTAGTTAAAAATGTGACCTCTATTGAGTTCACAAGCTAAAATACTGATGATGCTCGAAAGATGATCTACGATGACAAAGGCCAATCCTATAAGATCCCTTAGTTCAAGTCTAAGCTAAAAGTCAGAAAGTCTTTAAAGAACAGGATGAAAAAAATAAATCCAACAGTCAACTATAAGAAAATCTTCTATCATTTATTTTATCCTGAGACAATGCCCTTCACTCAGAACATTTTGAACAAGCAAACAATAGGCTGGCTTTTTTTTTCTCGCTTATAAAAATATACCCAACAACTTTCCAAGTTCAAGAACACAAAGCAAACTTGTACACTACACCAACAAGATGGCCATGATGGCCCTGGATCACTCACCTGAGTACTCTGGCTGAGGGTCTGCTGTTAAGCAAACATCAGATGCAACATTACATTTTCTAATTGAAGATTTTCAAAGATCTCATATTTTATACAAACAAAACCCATGGGGTAGAGGCAATTTCAAGACAGCAGCTTGTGAGGAGATGTCATTTAAGCAAAATATTGACATAAATCTATTTTTAGCTCATTTTGTTCAATGGAGCAGAACGTTTTTAGCAATTTTAATAGAGGGCTATGTAAGGAACATTTCTGTGAAATTTCGTGGAAAATCACCTTGCCGTTTAGATGAAGATAGTGTTTGAATTTTTTTTCCTTTTTTAGCTTTTGCAGCCATTATGTGCAATGGAGTGAAATTATTTGAACAATTACAGAAAAGGGCAATATAAGGAAAATTTCTGTAAAGTTTAAAAGAAAATGGCTTAACAGTTTGAGAGGAGCTGTCATTTGAAGTCAAATATTGATGAAAATCTATACATGTATTTAGCTCTGGCAGCCATTTTGTTCAATTATGCAGAACCTTTTCCGCAACTTTAATAGAGGTTTATGTAAGGAACATTTCTGTGAAATTTTGTTGACAATCACATTAATGTTTAGGAGAAGATGTTGTTTGAATTTTTTTTCTATTTTTAGCTTTTGTAGCCCTTATGTGCAATGGAGCGGAATGGTTTGAGCCAAGTGGTTTAAAAAAATTGAGGAGATGTCATTTGAAGCCAAATATTGACGAAAATCTATTTTTAGCTCTGGTGTCCATTTTGTTCAATGGAGCAGAAAATTTAAGCAAATTTAATACAGGGCTATGGAAGGAACGTTTCGGTGAAATTTGGTTAAAAGTAGCCTTGTGCTTTTGGAGGAGATGTCGTTTAAAGTAAGATGTTGACTACGGACAACTGACAACGGATGATGGATGCCGGACACAGGGTGATCACAATTGCTCACCCTGTACATTTGCTCAGGTGAGCTAAAAACACAATAGTTCATGACATTTCGAACAGTTTCACCCCATTTATAACTTACTACAACAAACAATGGTCTGTGGATGTAATTTTACAGTTTATGTTTTCACATTTCTTGAAACAATATATCTAAGTTAAATGCATAACAATAATTCACATAAAAACAATTCTTTCAGAACCTAGAAATGTTTAAATATTAGAAAGGGCACAGACGATGCCCCGATTACCAGCCTTTGCACACTACAAGAGCAGATTTCCATAACTTTGCTTAAAATGACAACAACAAAAAAGCACTACAAAGTATAATGTTAAAGTAAACAAAGGCAGAGAGGTATGTCCAAAGTAAGGCTTGAACCCACGGCCCCTTGGACACCAGTCTGTAGGTCATCCACCTAAGCTATCAAGACACCTGCCGTGTTTCTACTCAAAAACTGCCAGTACAATATAAAGAAATAATAAAGGACATTTTCTCTGGCAACAGTGGTCACATGTATGAAGCAGACTTGCAAAATGAGTGAATAATGAATTCATTACAGAATAATTCTCAATAAACAAATATACGTTTGTTGGAACAAACAGGCAGAGAGCAGCAATTTTAAATGCTACAAATACACAAAAAATATAGCAATTTAACATGTATGTGTAATAATATATGTATGTGGTGGTACATACACAAAGCATAATGTATACATTAAGTTCAAGTTAAAGTATATAATATTAATATTGCTGTAGAAATTATAAGCATTACTTTTTAACACATCAGATCTAGAACAACTACATTATTTACAGCACTTGTGGTTCTTTATCAATCTTCCCTTTTCAACTTTGTACAATAAAAGCTACTTCAGAGCGTCGTTTTGAAAGTTCAAGATATCTGGGCGACACAAAACAAATGCAAAACAGAAGAATGGTAACTTTTGATACAGTAACTCATGAAAACTTTCTTATTCATAATTTCTATCCTTTGAGATGTTCTGAAAAAAGTCGCTTGCCCCTCTAGAATTAACAAGGTTTTTGTCAATGAACAAACTGCCATTCCAGAATGAACTTTCTTCTGTGCCTTAACATATTTTAATGCTTTATGTTAGTTCAAGTAAACATGTTTATAAGAACCACCAAATAACCTGGAAAACCAAAAGTACATCAACTGTAAACTACACTGGAGATTTAGAGCACTGCAAATGAAAGAAACGCAATAAAATCATGACTATTTACATGTTGCTGTTTTGAATTCTTGCACCATCTTCAAGAAAACTGGCCTTGCTGAAAGTGTCATTTTGCTCATTTTTAAAACTATAAAATTTTTTTTTCAAACATGGAGAATTCAAAGAAATTCTCATCTATACGCAATGTCTATGTTTTTCACAAAAAATGTCACTCCTTTTGTCTTTGGTATGCAATATATCACTGAGATCTGGACATTTTCCTATCAGAACAATGGTAAAAAGGGCATGCGCAGGCACAGGTCAATTTACGTCATATTCACATTTACGGTATCAATCTTTTCAAGGTATATAGTAAATGTTTATGGATATGTGTTGGCTCTTTCAAAAAAATAAGGTCTGACAGTATCTCTGATCAAGGAAACTGATTAAATTATAAAATTTCAAGAAAAACCCGAAATGCGTATGAAAATCTCATTACTACTAAAACGACAGTCAGACTGACAATGCTAATGTTTAAATTGCAACAGATGTAAGCATTACAAGTATGGTCTCCCTGATTATGACATTTTTATAGAACTATAAAACATACATGTACATGTATAAACTTTTTAATGTTTCAAGTTCACAACTGTAAGGTATCATACCATTACCTCAAACTGTACTGAAGTTACAACCAGAAAAATGACGGAACAGAAATACTTGGCAGGAACTTCTAACAACAAACTATCTACTACAGTGTTAAGGTAATACAAAAATGAACATATCAACCGGGTGTAAATCTGCCAAAAGATACATTAATCTACCTCATGAATTTGTCCCTAAATTTTATTGAAAATTTGGACTAAAAAAACTGCTGAAAGGTAACCATCATTACTTTGATAACTTAAAGATTTAAAAGGTTAACAACTTCTGAAAATTTTTTATATTTTCTGGCAGGTACACTTAACTCGTGTTTAAACAAGCACTACGTTCAAATGAATGTCATACCCTGTCAGGGCCTCAAAATGGTAAAGTTTTGTGACAAACAAACAAACAAACAGACCAAAAACAATATGCCCTCCCTCCGGGGGCATAACAATACTGAAGCATCTCCTAAAATATGATATTGGAGATTATTCTCCGCTTGCTTACTGAATAAAATATGTATTCTGCAGAATGAAGTATCTTCAAGAGCCTAAATTTAGCACAGCGGTGGTTACTGAGGTTACATGTTTTGGAATACCTATCCAACTAGAGCTGCCCTGAAACTTACATATAATAAATAATTTTAAAATCATAAATTTTTGTGAATTCCATGAACTCACAAATTATGGGAAAATTAAACTATTGCAAGAAATTTCTGATTTTACAGTAAAGGCAATGTCCTCTCAACAAATTAGTAAATTCAATTTTACCTATTACTGACAAAGACAAAATAGTAATAGCTAAAAAAAAATGTGCTTTTTCTTAACATTCCATGTTTGAAACAACTCAAAATTTAACCTTAAAATTCAACTTATCTGCTTAACAAAAAATTGCGCTCTCAGTGAATAAAAACTTCATTTACAAGGTTTAGTAAGAACAAACAAGGACTCTACATGGAGTTTTTATGAAATTTATACAAAATGGACACATAATCAAATGAATCTTAATACCCTAAATAAAGATGCACTATGAAATCATTCTTCCTTCCCTTCACTTTTTTGCCAGGAATGACAGATGGTCATCAATACAAAATGTGGGTTCTATGAATAATTTATTAGGTCAGTTGCAGCTGCAAAGAACAGTATTTCCCGGGACGAATGCAAAACAAGTGCTATATTCTTCTTAACTTAGCACTTTCTTGTATTCATCCTTGTGAATTTTCACCTGTAGTTTTAAATCAGCTGTCAACTGCACATTACTGCACACCTTCAAAAACCGAAATACTAATATCTTATACAGGTATGCTATTAAAACCATGTATAAATATATACATTCTGAAATAATGACTATGACAATGTCTGATTGCACTAGCTGTAAGTGTTCACTATCTTTTTTCAAGTTTGGGTTTAGGTGGGCGAAATGTTCCCTTCATCTTCTTGTGTGACTTATTCTTTGATGCAAACTGTCTCCAGCTATCAACGCGACCAGTTCGGCTCTCCTGTTGGTAGATTCAAATATCAATGAGTAATTAAAATATCAATGAGTAGTTCAAATATCAATGAGTAATTCAAATATCAATGAGTATTTCAAATATCAATGAGTAATTCAAATTTCAATGAGTTATTCAAATATCAATGAGTAGTTTAAATATCAATGAGTAATTCAAATATCAATGAGTATTTCAAATATCAATGAGTGATTCAAATATCAATGAGTAGTTCAAATATCAATGAGTAGTTCAAATATCAATGAGTTATTCAAATATCAATGAGTTATTCAAATATCAATGAGTTATTCAAATATCAATGAGTTATTCAAATATCAATGAGTAGGTTAAATATCAATGAGTTATTCAAATATCAATGAGTATTTCAAATATCAATGAGTAGTTTAAATATCAATGAGTAATTCAAATATCAATGAGTATTTCAAATATCAATGAGTAGTTGAAATATCAATGAGTAATTCAAATATCAATGAGTATTTCAAATATCAATGAGTTATTCAAATATCAATGAGTGATTCAAATATCAATGAGTATTTCAAATATCAATGAGTAGTTCAAATATCAATGAGTAATTCAAATATCAATGAGTAATTCAAATATCAATGAGTATTTCAAATATCAATGAGTTATTCAAATATCAATGAGTTATTCAAATATCAATGAGTATTTCAAATATCAATAAGTATTTCAAATATCAATGAGTAATTCAAATATCAATGAGTATTTCAAATATCAATGAGTATTCAAACAGGTAAGTAGAACAATTTACTGTGAAAATATAATGCAAATTAAGTTCTAAGGCAGTACTAAATATTAGAATTATTATCAGTTTTGATCTGATATGTGATCTAACACACTGAAATCATCAGGGATACAGACCAAAAACTGCCTGAAATATACGAGACAGACAAGTTGGAACTACTTCCAATCTACTCCATTATGGCAAATAACTTGTACTAGATTTTTGGTGAAAAAATGGAGCTCTGTCACTCAAAAAGTAACCCAATGCTCTTAAATAAAAGTCTGGAAATAGCCAAGGTGGCATGATTGACTGAGGGGAGGGCCAAGGTGGTATGACTGACTGAGGGGAGGGCCAAGGTGGCCTGACTGGCTGTGGGGAGGGCCAAGGTGGCATGAGGGGAGGGATATGTACACACTTGTAAGAAGACATGATGTACTGACAGACTTTACCTCAAAGTTTTTATTCCATTCTTTCTCCAGTTCTTCTTTCTCTTTCTGATCAGCTTCCTCCTCTGCTTTTCTTTTCCTGTTAGAAATAAGTACAGTTGTGATATATTTCTTAAAATTGGCATTTTTCATGTTTACCATATGACTCAAAATTCACTTGTCATGGGAAGTGGTCTGATGCTTATCATGTATCAGTCAACTAAAAGTGCCAGTCACCCTGATACTTTTGTTAACAAACCATAAACAAACTGTGTTGTCACATTATGCACGCAATTTCATTGTTAGCCCAGGGTTACCGCAGGAATTACATTCCAATATAGTCCACTGTCTTATTTCTTTTCCTGTTACTGATCATAATGTACTTGGGTCTTTATGAAACAATGCTGTACAAATAATATTGATGAGTTTATTGAAGTCTATGGACATGGCAAAGTGATATTTACCTTGACCATTGGCCTCAGTTAATAAACTGTGATATTCCCTTCAACATCATACAATAACACTGTGAAGTACTTTATCTCCTTGCAGTCCTTGCATATCTTTTCGTACAATGCAAGACAAAATCCTTTAAACTAGTATTTTCTTAACAATCTTTCACTTTGCAAGTCTAACACTATGACAGTGCTAAATATTATATCAAAGTAGCCAAATTTTCTATTTTTATATTACAGTATAAACTTTACAGTGAAAATTACGACAAACCTTTCATGCATATCTTTGGCCTCTTTTTCAATCCTAAGTCTCTCCAGATCGGCAAAAAGTTTACATGTCTGTACATACACTGCATGCTTGTACTGAAAAATAAAACATGTTTTCTAGGTGGACATCAATTAACAAGTGCTTGTTAAATTGAAACTGTATCATACATGTATTTATCAATTTTAAGACAAGACTTTTTTTGTGTGTCAATTTTATATCCGTTATTTGGCCATATTCCCAATGGGAAAACATATTGCTTTTTCCGAAACAGAAATAGCAAGCGATTGGAATACTGGCAAAAAATTTTTTAAAACTGGCGAGAAAGGCTAACGTCTTACACTTCAAGTCTATCTAGCATAAAATATTGAATAAAAATTACACTGAAATTTGCACAACTGCACAAAAATTGCAAAAATCTTATATGCGATTCCCAATCCCAAGGTCATACTCCCAAAATCATGTCAATTTGATCATGTCAAATTGTCATTCTTAGAATCAGCCACAAAGCTCATTCATCAAAACAAGTCTGTCTTACTCAATGTATGAATGAAAACAAATGTAACCAAAAAAAAACAACTATATAATATATTATGTACATGTATATATGTGCACTATAGGAAAGAAAGTTAAAATGGGCTTTAATCACTCTGCTGTCTGCTAACTGCAGTTTCAACTTAACTTTAAATTTCAAGAAAAAGCATTGTTTTGGACAAAATTGGGGAAGTAACTCATTTTCCTAAAAATAAAAACGGCAATTGCATGGCCAACTAACAGATATGTATAATAATCAAAATTTCTATCAGACACTGGTGAAACACGAAAAATACAATATTTTGTTTGAATTTTGCCCTGTGCATTGCAAATATTTCAATTTCTACTACAATATGTCTTAATACTTAGAACTGTGAAATCATTTTTGTTCGCGTAGGATAATTTTCACGTATTTCGCGCTAGGAACAATGCGCAAATTTAAGACCGTGCCTTTATTAAACTAATAAAACATTTACGTTATCGGAATCTTGATCCTATCCAAAATACCTGCATATATATTTTTTTCAATAAGAAACAAACTTTTTCTCACTACTGAAACTTATTTTATTCTTTGAGAATGTAAGAATGAAAGTGAATAGAAGTAACAACACATAATTAGGACATGAATGAGTAAAGGTAATTTTCGCAAGCAATGTTTTTTAAGCGTAACTGATTACGGACCGGTAACAAAAGACCTGCCTGTATCAATCTTTTAATCTGTGCACTGTTAACCTGTGTCAATTAACATCAAGTAACAGATGGACCTGTCAGTTTGTATATCGAAAGCGGACTGCGGTAATTGACACGTATACACGCCTCGGTGGTGATCCAGCATCATGCAGCTGTCGTCTGCTTTTTATGCTGATAAAAAAATTGAAACTGAAAATGCACGAATTCAGGACCGCGCGAACGTACTTTTTTTGCTGTTTGCCTGAAATTTCATCCCAGTGAATTTAAATGATTTCACAGTAGTTAGATTTTCTGGCAATGGAAAATGTCACTGTTTCTGCTCAAAATAGAAAAGAAACAAAAAAAATACTGGATAGATAGAGTATAAAATACATCTCAGCTGGTAAATTACTTTTTCATGGTCATCTTCAGGAACAACAAGGGGCTTTCCTTCCTTTTTTAATTTCTTTTTCTGTGTCTTGATCTAAAACATAGAAACATACATTGTACCATGCCACAGCTACATGAGCAAACATTTAACAATCAGATGTTCTACTGACACCAGTACATACATTCATTATACTGTAACATTCGGCTACTAAGACCAATCTGACTATTCTATATTAATGTGTAAATACTTGAACTGACAGAACCGAAGTCTAAAATTTTGAACAAATCATTGGAAGGCTGAACAGTGTTGCAAGCATATAATGGACATGGTAAACAGATAAAATTATAAACCCTACTTTTGTAATATTCATTTTTTCTTACAGGAAATTCAAACAAGCATCTAAATTTAAAACAGACATTAAACATTTATTATGTCTGCAGTAAATTCATGAATCCACATGATCTTAGCTTATTTGTATTTAGTTGATGCAACATCCAGTTAGTGAAGTCATAAGAAACAGCGGTGGTAAAGGGGTTAGACTGCTGGACTCCCATGGTTGCTGGTTCAAATCCCACCAGGTGGGAGTCTCCAGTGACATTCCTCAGTTCTCACTTTCGACCCAAGTATTGGTATGAACCCAGGAAGCAGTCATAATATAAATTTCAAGAACTTGCCTGCCTAGTATAGTCAGTATTGACTGTTGGCAGTATTAAGTTGAACTTTTGAACTTGAACTTTGATAATTGTTAGAAGCATGCATGTAGTTGTAATACACAGGAAAATCCTGTTATTTTTTAAGTGAAACTGGTTCTTTAAATCTTATTGGTTAATCTATTACTTTTTTAAGTGGTCATCGTATTTCTTGAGAACAGTGCTAACACTATATTTTAACATATTTGAATAAAGGGGAGCATAGCAAGGGTCTGGTTCAATGCTTTTTACAAAGTTTACTAATCTATGTTGTGGAATATTTACCATTTCATCAACTCTTTCTCTGGCTTCGTCAATGACTTCTCGACAGCGTTTCATTCCTTCTTCATTCTCCAATGTTTTATATGCCTTATTCACAGCTGTAAGAAATATATGGAAACAGTAATTTTTCAAAATAATAATCAGACAACTTCTTGAAGTCCATAAATTGTTTTTACAGTATATAGAAAAGGAAATAAAGTTTTAACTTGTTCAAAAATGGTTTTCACTGCAAATAAAGAGTTTACTCCAGTTATTCTAGTGACTTCAAAACAGCAATAACTGTAAATTTTTTACAACAAGATCTAATTCATATATGAGCAAGTTCAACAAAACTGTAACAGGAAGATTATTCCTGCATCAGATATAACAATTACTTATCATCTATCTGCAGAATTATTATTTTAAATACACTGACTCACACATACATATTAACTAACCACTTGCTATATGTATATCTTATAAAGTCAAGTTCCATTTCTAAGAACACTTTAATTATTTCAAAATCCAGCCCTTGCTACATGACACTTCTGAATCCAATGACAGCAGTACTGTAACTAATACAGGAAAGACAAAGAATGCCAAACCATTACTACAGCTACCCATGGATCTGTGACTGGGCGAACACTTAACAATAATATCCCAGGGTTCCACTAGTTCCAAAAACTGAAGGGTCATTTTTCATGCGATGCAACTAAATTTACAAAACTGCACTCAAAAATATCTGAATTTAAGCTAAAAAATACCTTATTTTAAGACAAAATGACCCTTCAGTCAAAATACATGAGGGTCAAAATGGGGTCTTTTTGAAATTTCAGGGGTCAAAACCCCTCTATTGGGGTCAAATGGAAACCCTGATACCTCTATACTTCCATCACATACCCTCAAAAGCAGTCTGTGCTCTATCTTTGTCGTCTTGGTTCTTGTCTGGATGGACCAATATTGACATCTATAATACATGAAATCTACACTGAATCAAAACCATTAAGAAACCTGAAACACTGCAGTAATTTTTTCCCCAAAAACTTTAAATACTGCCTGTCTATTTTACTGGCTTATTGCTATAAAATGGAACGTAACTGAAAATTTCATAAAGAATATGTTCAAAAAATTTCTTCTCGAGGCATTACAACACTCAGAAAGCATTCATCTGGAATAAATGCAGTCCACTTAAAAATGGTTCAACAACAATTCTCTATATAAAGATTAAAAATAACATTTTCAGTTTATCTGTTTTACTTAGAATATTTGACCGACACCTTGACATGCAATGATAATACATTCAATATCTGTCACATTTTTAACACACGATTCATAAGAATACTCTTAATTTTAGGGTATTATGGTTCATAATGAGATCATGTTGTCCACATTTTAAAAACAGATGCTTTTCCAATATTTTGAAAAATTAAAGTAGTGACATTAAATTTCCAAAATATGAGACCATTAGCATAAGTGATAAAATAATCTGTTTGTGAGGTGATACTGTTGAACATAACAGTAACATACCCCTTCAACTTGGCAAGCAATAATCATTTTAAAAAATCTGCACTACAAGTTAGAAAGTGGACTGATTTTACCTGTCTGTACTTTTTTTTTATATCTGCCATTGTTGTATCTGGGTCACATTGCAGTACCTAAAAACCAAGAGAAAAATATAAATGTGGAATTCAGAAACAAAAGTACTGATTATCAGTGTAGCTTGCAAACAAATCTTTTATCAAAGACCTAAAATACAAAGACCTGTGAAAATCTCCTAAAATCTCGCAACAAGACTCATTTGCATTATATCTCAAATATCTCCTTCACTATTTAACCCTGAACATGCTAAATATCTAAAATGAACTTGTCCATCTTTCAATTTGGACAGGTCCATTAACTGTTCATGGGGATGCTGATTGAAAATTTACTGACTGAATGGCGAATAGTGCTGACCATGATCAGACTGCTCTGACGTGCAGGCTGATCTTGGTCTGCACTAGTTGCAAAGGCAGTGTCAACTGGTTTTAGCGGAGTAAGGGTTAAGACTGATGTGAATAAACTGTATCAAGAATAGAGCATGCATTTTTCTTTATGTATTTTTCTTTTTATTGGGGTTTAATGCCAGTTTCAACCTCTCTTTGGTCATATCCTGGTGGTCAGTCCACCTAACACATATTCCTGGGTATCCAACCAGTTTACTAACCAGTCTCTCTGCAAGCTACTTACTTCTTTCTCTTTCACCTTAAGATGCAATGTCCATCAATTATCACAGAAAGATTGAGCTGGCCCTGGTTTGAACCAAGAACCCTGGACTGACAATCCAATGCTCTTCTAACTGAGCTAACAAGGTGGGTGCATGCAATCAAAATCAGACCAGAATTGAACAAGTTTTTTGCAAAGGAGAAATGCCCCTATGTAATAAGGTATGTTTAAAACTTGTCAGTATATCTTTAAGCTGACTGACTTAAGTACAAATTTCTACAACACATTTCAAACTAAAACACATTTTCTCTTTATGTTGAAATATTTATTTGGTAATATGTAAATGATATGCAACCTAGACTTTTTCTGGTTAGCATTTTGGAAAAATGTTCATTTGTGATAAACTTTGGTTCATAAAGTAGATTCTAATCTGTGGTTACTGTGAAATCATTAATATTCGTGGGGGATTAATTTTCGTGGATTTCGTGGTTCAGGTAACCCACGAAATCAAGTCCCGATGAACAAATTGTGCCCAAGATAATGTTAAGTATGCCCAATCAGTCAATAGCATCAAAAAAGGGGTGAAACGTGGTTCGTAGTTGGTACATTGTCCGTTGACATGTTGAGTGCTTTACCTGCGGCTTTTTTGTACTTCATTCAACAAATCAACAATAAACATAGGTATGAATCGGATAGTAAACCGAATGATGAGTTTTTTTTCAGGTGTGTACCCGTATTGTGTTTGTTTACTAAGTGCATCCAAACTGAAAGTAGAAATTGTAGTGACGTTGCGTCACGTGTCTGTCAAACCGCACATACTGCGGATGCTATTTGCATTTATACGTTCCCTGGATGAAATGTTTATTTTTACTGATATTGAGTAAACTATTATTACTTTGGAACTTATTACTTAGTAAAGTAAATTGACTACTAGACTTCGTCTGCTGTATTCTCACCAAATTCACATTTTATGATACTCGGATGGTTATACTAGTAAACTATAACGTAAATAATTATAATTAAGGTTGCATTTTCAAAGACAGAAGGCCGACGTTTTTCACAGCTTTAAAATTCACAAAGACAGTTTTTACACACCTTAAATTTTAACAATGAAAACGATGCGCAACATATTGCAAAGTATAATTGACACTTGTTAATTGAGAAGACCAATCGGTAGGTTAATTACCATAGTAACGAATCTTCTGTTGTTTGGTCAGGTGGAAACACGTTAACTTGCACGTGTCAACAAGTTCACAGCATAAACGCTGCATATTGTTTGTAAGGTTTCCTTTCACCGAATGTTTTTTTTTTTGTTTTTTTTTTTTTTTTTGAGGCCCCTTTCAGGTAACCCCCTTTATTCTCCCCGTCATTTGGTTATGTATGGGTCGGGGAACCATCCCATACTAACCTTACAATCATAATACAATAATACATAGAATAGAATATATAAATCATAATATCTTTAAAGTTTTCACTTACTATTATAATATTAACACATAATAAGTTATAATCGACGGATACTTATCCAATATTTTATTCAGAAACCTCGTTTCATTTTACCAAAAAAAAAAAAATGAAAAAGGAAAAGTCAAAATTAAGTACATAGAACAGAATATTAACTTAGTCACCATATAAAATGTAACACATACAATGTAAGTTCATGAAAAGATAATTAATGGATAAATAATTTTTCTACTAGAGACCAATATTCTTTCTTTTTTCCAGTTTTATGGGTTTCTTTATTTATTGAAGAGGCAAGCTTTAAGCTTTTTTTAAGTCCCTGCAAAGACGGCTTAAAACCATGTCTTTTACACAAAAATATGTATTTTTTGATTTCTAAACATAATATATTAAAATGCATTGAACTTCGATTTGTATATCCAAGTATGAAAGATTTAGCATTTATGTAAAAATCTGCATCTAATAATTCTACAGCGGTTTGGATTTCTGTAATTAAAGACTGTGTATATGTACATTCCCAAAACAAGTGGAGTAAAGTTTCCTTATCATTTTTACAAAAAGAGCATTGATCTGTTTTGCTTATCCGCATTTTTGATAATAATACATTTGTTCCCAATATTTGATGAATTATTCTTGTTTGAAACCACTGTAAATAAGTATCTTGACTAATTTCGAAAACCAATTTATTTATGTTTTTCCATTCTGAATTTTCAATTTGAAAAACTTGTGACCATTTTTCGATACATACGGGAATATCCTTGTTTTCTATAAAAATATTGTACATATGACGTATACCCTTTCTTTCACTTATTATGGGTTTTAGATACAAAGGCATTACAGGACATAAATCATCATACACTAGAGCATTTTCATCTTTTTCTGTCTTTATCAAAATCTTTTTAATAGCCCTTTTAATTCCTGCAAATGTGAGAAAATTGATTTTTAAATCTGATTTTCTTTCCAGTTCTTCTCTGTCTATAAAAACACCATGTTTATTAACAACATCTTTTATAAATCTTATTCCCTTGTCATAAAAAGCTCTTAAGTATATTGACTTTTTATCTATTGTTATCATATGATTATAAAAAAGTGGCAATTCTACAAAATTATTCATAGTTTTAACTGATATACAGTCTATAAACTGAGAATAAGCATACAACACATCCTTCCAGAAGTAATTCTTTAACTGCTTCTGTAAAATTTCTATATAATCTTTACCAAAACTGAATATTTTTTCGAAATCTAAAATCTTATCTATAAAATCAAAGCATTTACTATTTTCAGAAATAACTAATCTTCGTAACCATGTAAGTTTCAAACTTTTCATATAGGCAACAATATCAACCATTTTAAGACCACCCTCTGAATATTTTTTAACAAAGATGGAACGTTTAATTTTTGAAGGTCCCTGCCAAACAAATTCAAAAAATAAGGTATCTATTTGTTGTAAAATGTGTGTTGACGGATTAGGTAAAGATATGAAAAGGTGTGTTAAAATTGGTAAAAGTAGGGATTTTATAACTGTTATTCTACCAATAGGAGTAAGTTGTCTTTTCTTCCAATATGTAATAACATTTTTTATTTTTTCAATTTTGTCTAAAAAGTTTAGTTCTATCATTTTTTCTAAGTCTATATGAAAATCCAGTCCCAGAAGCTTAAACATTGTAGTATCCCAATTTAATTTCCACTTAGTTTTTATTGCTCTAGTGGTATATTTCAGTGATCCTATCCAAACCACGTGTGTTTTTTCAAAGTTCACCTTTAAACCTGAGAACATTCCGAATTCGTTTAAAGTATTTAGAGCACAGTTCAGTGATTTTTCTGTTCCATCTAATAATAAGGAAGTATCATCAGCGAACTGATTGATCTTATATTCAGTACCATGTATTGTGATGCCCTTTATATCTGTATTACTTCGAATCTTGTGAGCTAATACTTCTGCACAGAGAATAAAAATATAAGGGCTAATTGGATCACCTTGACGACAACCACGCCCAACAATAAAAAAATCTGAAAGATAACCATTCCATTGAATGGATGCTTTTATATCAGTATAAAAAGTGAAATCCATCTCTTAAACATAGGACCAAATTTTAAAAAATCTAAAGTTTTGTTAATAAAGTCATGGGATAAAGTATCAAAGGCCTTTTCAAAATCAATCATCAACAGTAGACCAGGTATATTATTAGTTTCTGTAAATTGCATAATATCATACAATAAGCGTGTGTTTTCACCGATATATCTACCTTTAATAAAACCTGTTTGATCTGTGCTAATGATAATGTCTAATACTGCTTTTAACCTCTTTGCTATCGATCCAGACGCTAATTTATATACAGTGTTTAACAAAGTTATGGGACGCCAATTTTTTAAAAATTGTCTTGGTTTGTTACCCTTAGGTATACATATTATAATACCTTCTTTTTGTGTTACAGATAATTCTCCTTTCACAAAGGCATAATTAATTGCTCTCACAACAAAATGACCAATCTGCTTCCAAAATACTTTAAAAAAATTAGTAGAGAAACCATCTGACCCAGGACTTTTGTCGTTTTTCATACTTTTTAAAGTATCATTGACCTCGGAAAAAGAGAGTAATCCTTCTAGACTATTTGCTTGATTTTCATTCAACTTTGGTACATTGACCTTATCTAGGTAGTTATCTATGTTAATATCTTGTAAAGAGCCAGACTTATATAGTTCTTGATAAAAATGTTTTGCTTCGTTCAGAATTTCATTTTGATCGTAAGTAACTGTTTTATCATCTTTTTCCAGAAATGGAATAGTTTTACTTGTATAGTGACTTCTCTCTAAATTACAGAAATATTTTGATGGTTTTTCTCCATCGTCAATCCAGTTAGCCCTTGATCGAATAAAATGACCTCTCATTTTATCCTGTCTTATATTTTGTAGTTCAGTTTGTAATAGGAACAGATTTTCTTTATTATTTTCACAGAAGTTATCTTCAAGCTCTTGAATTTTCATCAATAAATAATCTTCTCTAGTTTTCCTACTTTTATTTTTATAACTAGAGTACGAAATAGTTTTCCCCCTGATTTCCATTAAAAGAGTTTCTAAGAAAAGTTGGTCATTAACCGTAAAACATAAATTTTCATTGCTAATTTCAGAAATATTCGTGAAGTTGTATACAGGTACACTGTATTGTATTTTGATTTCTTCGATTTTCTTATTAATACAGTCTATGTAATCACTGTCATATAGCAGTGAGTTGAAAATGTTGAAATCAACGAATTTTCGGCCCCGTATTTTTTTTTAACCTGGCAACTGAATTCCACGAATTTACGACCCCACAAAATTGCCTTCTGCCGACAAACCATGAAATTTTATGCCCTCGAATTTAAATGATTTCACAGTATTAGGTCTTTGCTTTGACCAAGTTTACCACTGATACTTCTACCATAATTATAAGGAAACAAACAACTCCCTGGGATACTTTTCACAATCACAGATTCTACTCACAAATGTAACATAAAAGAGGATTCAAGGTAGATATTTCACTCATTTTGGTTGTATCTCACCATGATAATAATATACTCTAACCCTTCAACATGTCACATCTCAAAAATAGATTGATAGATGAAAGCATCTATGTATCTGAAGTACAAGTTAAATAAAACCTTCAGACCAACAGACATGACTGACTCTGATTGAATCAGACTAATTCAGTCTGACAGTTTGCCTCTCTTACTGTACATCTCTTTTTCATGCTTTACTTCTCTTGGTCTGATAAATCTTCAGACATTATAAGGCCAAAAACCTGACAGAATTCTAACACTTTCAGGAAGTCTGCAGTCCAAAACAAAATTTTTATTAAGAGTAATACTTGCATACTGTATAAGTCTTTGCAGTTCTTGTATATATACTCACATCAAAAGGGTTGAGGTTAAAATAAGTTGAGCCTGGTCTGTTTAATCTGTCTAACTGCTGTTTTGATGTCAACACAGAGTCATGTTTTTCTATAGCTTTCACCTGTAACATAAAACCTCACAGTAACTAGCATGATAAGGATAACCTCAGTATTCAGATAAACTTGAATATTTGACATTAAAACTAAATAACGACATAAGAACTTTATCATAAAGGTTGAATAAGGTAACATCATCACTTTCCTATTCAATAAAGTCTCGATACAAAACATCAATGTCAATAACTAGAGTTTGTCTTGATTACATGGTCTCTACATTCCATTGACCAGCACTCTAAATTTTCAGTGCTAGTTATCTGGTAACTGGTATGTTAGCCACTTAATATTTTGAAAAAAAATTCAATATTTCAGCGCCACTGAACTACTCAAGGCAATAGCATCAGCTTTAAATAACTCTATAACCATCAGCAAAGAGTGGGGCCAGTCATACGTAAAAGAACTTATGTCCTTTGAGTTACTTATTTCTTTCTTCTTTTTAAATCAAAGTGAATTTGTTAGTTAAGACACAAAATCTTAACCGCGAAAATATATGTCAGAACATCATTGGTTTAATTTGCAATTAGGATAACGATATCTAGATACAACAGCAATATTATGATTACATACCTCTGAATAAAATTCATTAAATGTACTGTCATCGCTTTTGTTTTCTGTCTGGTCGCCAGACGTTGATGTTGAGGCAACCTCAGAAAATCCGGTCGACGCCATTTTCAAAATAAACAACTTTTCTGCTTTTCAAACCTGAAGATTTAATTTAACTATTTCTTTTGGACGGAATAATTAAAAGTTTAGTTTAAACTTTTAAAGTTCAATTGACTGAAAAACAAGTTCTTTCATCTTATTTTAATCCCTTTCGATAACTGGATGAAGGGTCATTGACCTGTGTTCTTTGCAAAGTACAAGAGCACTTTTGCATTGTTAAGCACTTTGCAAAGCATACCATCTTCCGTCACTTCACCTGACTGCACGGGTTTAGGGGGAAGCTGTCACGCGCGTTACCAAATTCGTAATGAATGGTCACCTCAGATTATAATGAAAAGCAAGAAAATCTTATCCCAAAAGATTTAAGTAAGGCCCCGATAAGGTTAGTTATGAGAAAATTCTGCTGAAAATCCATTATTATGGCGTCAAGAGTGGGCGGCGGGCAAACCCAAGTAAATTTGAAAAGTTTCACTTTTCGGAGTCTAAATCCCCACCTTAGAGCAATGGTAAGTTGTCAAATTCCCAAAGTGGGGGATGATTTGCATATCCAAAAAACCTAGGAAACTTGGACAAAGTCTTTTTCCCGGTCTATAACTCGGAATCTCTCTATCAATCAAACTTTGTCAAAAGTTCTGTGTATGCCCCCTACCCATATCTAGTGAAACATTGGTAGGTGCACTAAGACGGGTCAAACGTACCTTAAAATAGATTCCAGTCAGTTGCCCTGAATGGTACTTCAAGTATCCCATGCTTTGGTGTTCATCAGGGCTCAGTTATGAAAGCCTTCTTTTTATATCGTCAATAATCTCCCACGTTACATTAACACTAAATTTCGCCTCTTTGCAGATGTTACCACAATATACCTAGCGTTGATGACATTTGCAGTCGTCCTCCAAAATGATCTGAATCGGTAAGTAAAGTTGGAGTTGGATTCAGAGTTCAATCTCCCTAAGTGTTGAATTATACATGCTACAAAAAGGAAATATTCTTTCCCCGCCAAGACACCATGGATAACACTCTGTTATCTAGGTTCTCTACCCGTGTAATATTCCTTCCATGGAGTCCAGCTAGGCCCGCGGGGCTCAGCGGATAAATACCCATCCCTTACATGGGATGCCCATATTGACAGGTCAACCCAGAAAACAACTCAAACGTTAGGGTTTCTGCGCAGAAATATTGAGTTCAGATCCCAGTTCATCAAGTCCATTGCTCATCAGATTCTAAGACGAACCCAGATGGAATGTGGCTTCAATATATTTTGACCCCACATTCAAACCCAAATAGATCAAACTGAAAGAACCTTCAAGAGCAGCTCGCTTGATTAAGTAATATTATGGTCAAATATCAAGTATTACAGTTATATGCTCATCACGGACTGACTACTTACAGTGACTATCCCAATGAACGCCTACCAGACCCCTCTAACAAGAACACCACGCCTAGGTCATTTCCTTGAGATGTAAGTTATTCACAGCCACTATTATTACAAGTTTTCTTTCTTTCCTACGACTGTCTTACCATTGAAACAAACTATCACCCATTGTTGCAACGGGAGTGTTAAATGTGGAATGTCACTGTTTTCTCTCACCCTGTGGATTAGAATCAGCAATCTTTGGATCAGAAGAGGTGCTCGACCACTGCTCTTTAACATGGATACATGATATGGGTAAAGAAAAGTTTATTTTAAAGTATTTTTTTAGAATAAAAGATAAATAATTCAAAATATTGTTAAAGTTCAAAATCAATTTTGATTCCGTTTTTTAATTCTCTTGTCTTTTCCGATATACTTCTTTATTTGAATTGTATGTTTTCAAAAGAAAAACATATCACTGTTGGTTCACAGAACCTCTGCTCATTGGCCGAGTTCCATTGGCAGAGCATGCAAATACCTCATATTTCTATTTGAACTCAATCCCAAAGTTCACTGGCAATATACCCAACAAATGTTTATTTTACAACATAGCCTACTGCTTTTTTTCATATAATTTTATTCTCCTTTCGTATTTCTCGTGCCAAAGATAATAGATAAAATAGTCATGAAATAAAATTTCTTCCGACTCTAAATGCATATATGTATATCATATGAAAGAAAATAATAAGAAGACAAAAGAGAAGGGAAAATGGGATTTAAAATTTTGAATTATCACCCTTTCATTTTTTTTACATTTTTTTTTGACCGGAGCAGTGAAGTGAATTGATGTGAAAATGAATGATAAATAGCTGGCAACGAGGAGAAATGCAGTGCCTTCTTTAATTTCAATAATGAATTTTAGCCCAGAGCATACCTTTAACATTTTGAAAGGGATTGCCTTGAAACTTGAGATAAAGATAGCTAGTAAGAACTAAAAGTGCGCAAGAATCATTACTCTTACTGGTCCCTTTTTTTAAATTATCTTCCCTCTTAATAATTTTTTGTCTGGTTACTTTAAAATTAAAGAGTAATTTGATCTGAAACTTAAGATATAGATAGCTGGTCAGAAGGAGAAGTGCATTGCCCAGGAAGCATAACTCGACTCTTTCCAGTTTAAAGTTATCTACGTTTCTTCGGTTTTATAATGAATTTTTTTGTCCAGAGCATATCTTGATCATAAGAAAAGGGATTAGCTTGAAACTTAAAATGAAAATATGTGGTAAGAAGTAAAAGTGCAGTGTGCAAAAAAATATATCTCCCCTCTTAAAACATTTTTGGTACATAGATATTTTATAGTGAATCGATAAGAGTCTTAAAGTGTCGTTTCAACACAGAGTTGAAGAAATATTCTTGCTTAAGTTGATGATTTCTAAATATTTGTGCAGTGCCATGTGAAATGTCTGGCTTCAACAGTTCGCAGCCTAGGCTGCGTTATTACATCTGTTCTGTGATGCGTTTCTTCTTGTTTATTTTGTTTACAAAATCAATCAAGAGACTATAGCCGTATGCCTGGTATGACTTGAATCCGTAAACCCCGTTTTTGGGGGAAAACCTGCGAGAACAACGGCGACATAGTAAAATTCTCAGTAACCGGTATAAATATTGCAAATATCATAAGTTTACACATTAAGAAGTACATGCAATTAACACTCACGACTACAGATCAAAGCCCAAAATGGTGAAATGTTTACATTAAAAACATTTTATTATCTATGTGTTCGCCAATGGCAATGCAATACAATACAAAGTTTATTTAGAGTCGGTATGATAAAAACAATATTCAACATAAGCTATGTATGGCTTTTGACCGCAGCGTGAATCCTGGGATTTTATTTATAATAATGAAATATATAGCATTTTTAACGTGTGATTAAGAAATAAGGACTTACGGAGAATATATATGTAAGAAATAATTTTAAAAAATCAACATGAGCATTGTTCTTTGTCACAAGGGTATAAAATGTCTTTTAATAACAAAAGTTCTTAACAAAATATATGTATATATTCTATAAAACCAAAAGATAAAGTTTCAAATAATGCAATATGAGGCAAGAACAGAAACAACCCTTATATTTCAAAAACATGCAATATTGATGAAAAAAATATATATAAAAACCAAGTAGGGAAAGGTCGTTTTTTTTTTTTTATTTATTGAAGTACTTATAATAAAATAATGCAATGTGTGTAAAATATTCTGTCTACCTAAGTATGTAGACGTTTAAACCAAAAATGGGGATGTTTTCACCGAAAATGTGGAGGTTCTGACGTTTTTTAGTGTTGGAACGATTTGTCCAAAACTATTTAAGACGTTTGGACTAGGTTTTGATTTGGGGACTTTTTGACAGTGAAGCCTTTAGAACTACCAATTTATAGCTTTCTGATTTATTACTCTAGTCTTGTATGATATCATGGCCTTAAATGTGGCCCTGATGATACAAAGATTTGAAATATCCTACAAATGATGGGGACGAAAACATTAAAATATGGGGAGCATCTGCCATTAGGCAGTTATTGAAATATTTTCGTTTAATGAAATCTTTCGTCTAACACATACTGAAATGTTTTGATATTTCCGGTTTATGTCAATTTCGTCGCAAATTATTCTGTACTAAAGACATACGAGAGAAAAGCAGAAAAACATCTGTTTCCGTTATTATCAGAATTCTTTAGCCATTACTGTAGAACAAGTGCAGTCGTGTACAATTCGAAAAAATAAGCATGAAGACTAGAACTGACTGACATTTCTATGACTATGACCAACTGACTTGTCAAATAAGTTCTTAGATACAGTTTTGAAGCTCTTCGCTCACGGATTGAAGCAAGACAGCTGTGATAACATGGTTATGTGATTTTAGTTCCTCTTCAGAATGTTGCTGAGAGCAATATCGTTTATTGTGATAACCATGATAGGTACTTCTCTTTGATTCTTGCAGAAAGTAAAAATCGGACCTACATTTGCTACAGTTACTTCTTACAGAAAAAAGATACCTGAACATAGGAAGCCGTCATGGAGTTCAACACAAATCTGACAAAGAGAATGTTCCACAGAGGGATCGATGTAAGTTGAAAAACCACTATTCCTTGCTTGAAGATTATTATTCTATGACAAATTAGGGTCTAATTACCCAGTTTGTTGCTCAAGGGGAGAGGGGCCCTTATGGACAAAACGGAGCATTGGACTAATGGACCAGATCATCTGATGAAACAAATAATATTTCGAGACAAAACTGACCATAAGACAGAATGGACCATATCCAGGGTCGGTATAAAACGCAGCTTTTTACGCAGCCTGCAATTTGCAGGCTGCATTTTCGGGGTATAAAAGGCAGCCTGCAGCCAATATAGATATAGTCGGAAAACGCAGCCAATATGAAATCTATAGGAAAACGCAGCCAGTATACAATAAGAAGGAGAATTGATGCAGTTGTATATTTATAGTATGTGATAATATTTAAGAAAAATAAAATAAAATAACTTTATATTATGTTGATTTTTTGTGGTTTTTTTGTTGTTGTTGTTGTCATTGTTTTGTTTTTTTCTAAACCGTATGTAAAGATTCATGTACAAATGTTAATAATCGCTTGCAATCCAAAATGTTGACTGCCTTCATTTATTTCTTTTCTAATTTAATATTGTTATTAATTGATAGAATTTTACGCAGCTTTTTACGCAGCCAACACAGAGATGTAGGAAAACGCAGCCAATATAGAGATATAAGAATACGCAGCCAATATGAAATCTATAGGAAAACGCAGCCAACACATTAAATGTGTTAATATCATAAATGTAAGATATAAAACAATGAAAGAACATGCATAAAAAAGAATTATCAAGCACGATGCAAATAATCTTTGCATTCAGTTATACAGCATTCATCAGTTTCTTTTCATTTGAGATTCATTACACTTGTGTTTCTTTCTTTAATTTATTTATTTATTCCATCAATATTTTGTTAATTAGTTTTTAATGTGTCGACCAAACTTCGTCCTGCTCAAATTGTATTGATAGCCAATGAAATTAATGTGAATAATTTTAATTGCTCCGCCTACCAAGTTCATTTACATAGTAAAGCTGTCAGCCAATGGGATTAATGTATAAAAATTATTTCTCCGCCCACCATTTCACGCATGCCTGACCAGGCGACAAGCTTCACAAATAATCAACACCTGGAACAAAAAAATCATTGCAACATAAAAAGTAATGCAATTCTCTGATGTCATAAGATATTTATAGCTTAACGTACAAAGTTTAACGAAGGAGACGTAGAACATTAAAAAATGTTAACAGTATGCTCACTGGCTTTTGTTCTTTCTTTTTTTTCCAGAAGAGCACAAACATATTTCCCAAATGGCACTATTTATTTCCAATGTAAGAGTGGTGCAATTATACTAACCTTTTTGTAAGAACTAAGTGCACAAGATGAATAAAAAATGTACATCGGAGTTTCATCACTGGCTGCGTTTTCCTATAGATTTCATAGTGGCTGCGTTTTCCTATATCTCTATATTGGCTGCGTTTTCCTATATCTCTGTATTGGCTGCGTAAAAAGCTGCGTAAAAAGCTGCGTATAATTCTATCAATTAATAACGACATCTAATATATGGTGACTTACTATAAAGCAAATGATATAAATAACAATTATATTAATAAATTAAATTATAAAAGAAATAAATAAAGGCAGTCCTCAAAATCAACACTTTGGATTGCAAGCGTTTCTTAACATTTGTACGTTAAAAAAGAAGAAAAAAACAAACAAAAAAACGTTATAAAAAATTACTTTATCTTATTTTTCTTAAATATTATCACATACTATAAAAATACAACTGCATTAATTCTCCTTCTTATTGTATACTGGCTGCGTTTTCCTATAGATTCCATATTGGCTGCGTTTTCCTATATCTCTATATTGGCTGCGTTTTCTTATATCTCTGTATTGGCTGCGTAAAAAGCTGCGTATAATTCTATCAATTTTAAAATAACGATATTAAATTAGAAAAGAAATAAATGAAGGCAGTCCTCAAAATCAACATTTTGGATTGCAAGCGATTCTTAACATTTGTACATGAATCTTTACTCACCGTTTAGAAAAAACAAAAACAAAAAAAAAACTATCAAAAACATAATATAAAGTTATTTTTTTTTAAATTATCGCGTACTATAGAATACAACTGCATCATTTCTCCTTTTTATTGTATACTGGCTGCGTTTTCCTATAGATTTCATATTGGCTGCGTTTTCTTATATCTCTATATTGGCTGCGTTTTCCTTTATTTCTGTATTGGCTGCGTAAAAAGCTGCGTATAATTCTATCAATTATTAATGATATTAAATTTTAAAAGAAATTAATGAAGGCAGTCCTCAAAATCAACATTTTGGATTGCAAGCGATTCGTAACATTTGTATATGAATCTTTACATACGGTTTAGAAAAACAAAAAAAAACAAAAACAAAACAAAACAAAAAAACATAATATAAAGCTAATAATTTATTTTATTTTATTTTTCTTAAATATTATCACATACTATAAATATAAAACTGCATCAATTCACACAATGAACCGACATTTTTCATTCTCCTTCTTATTGTATATTGGCTGCGTTTCCCTATATATTTCATATTGGCTGCGTTTTCCTATAATCTCTATATTGGCTGCGTAAAAAGCTGCGTTTTATACCGACCCCCAAATCCAGTGAAGAAACATACCATTCTAAAAATGATTTGTCATTCACAATCGCTTTTCATTGGCTTCCATCATGAGAGGAGTAAATATATATCCTGTTTATAAGTAAAAACAACCCACACATCAAACCAGAACAGCGCATATATAAAAAAGTTATAAACTTTTAATTCATTTGAATAGAAAGGTTAGTAAAATAATTTGAATTTGAATGCCCATATTTCTCACCAAAACAGATCATGTTACAGATTAGATTAGTTAAAAATGATTAAAGATACTAATCTGCTCTGAATTTTTGCTTCCAAAATATAAATTGCTACAATTATGTATCTAATTCAATTTGTTGTTATGGAGTAAAAACTATTTTTAGGATGGTCCATTTTGTCACTGGATATGGTCCATTTTATCTAGTCTGTTTTATCCCATGGTCCATTTTGTCCATAATTCAGAGGGGTTGGGTGTGTGTGGAGTCAGCCATCTTGTACCATAGTTAACTCGTACCTTAGAGAACTTGTACAGGTTTTATTTAATATTAACTTGTGACTTATATGTCTTCATAAATCAAAAATAGGTATTGTAAATCAAGTATAGGGGTAAATTGTCTGAAAATTTTGAGGGGTGAATTGTCTGGGGGGGTGAATTGTCTTGCTGCTACCTTTGTCAGTACTTGATTTACAATACCTATTTTTGATCCAGGTGGACATATTAGTCATAATAACATAGATCACATATTAACAAAGGTATGGTATTCTTTGTATTGATAATATTTGTCTGTCAGAAGACTATAAGGATAAGTAGAAGATTCACCATTAAATAGTGGTAAGTGTGTACTCATCAGTCGTAAATATCAAGGTACAATATTCTGCATGCTTGTAACTTAAGCTGTCTGTTTCCTATTGTCTATTTGTAAATATTATTGACTATTCAACACAAAGGTATGAAATTGCTGTCAAACATTCATAATTAAGATTTGTACTTATCAATTCCAGGAAAAGGTTGGTTTAATGTTTGTCCGAGATCAACAGGTTACAAGTACACTGATAGCACGTCTTGGTCTAGACCAGGAATTGGAAGGGCATATTGGTTGTGTCAACTGTTTGGAATGGAATGATAAAGGAAGGTAATTGAAACAGCTAACAAGTTAAAAAAAACTTTTACCAAATTGATAACTACAGGGTTATCAGTTTTTTCATAGCTCCTTAAACAACAGCAAGGCTTTAAAAATGTATGAAAAAAATAAACAGAAATATTTTAATTATTAGTGCATCTGGTTGTGAACTTACAGCTAAATTGTGTTTCTATTGAACAAACAAAATTAATTTCATATTCAAAATAAAAACTGGCCATTTATAACCTAAATAATATACCTGACTAACTTTGGTTGTCAGAAACATTGAAGGAAAACTAAAGTGACACATACATTGTACTAAGATTTTACCATTTTAAATTTCTGGTTTTAGTTTGTTAGCAAGTGGCTCAGACGATGTACAGATTATTATTTGGGATCCATTCAGGAAAAGAAAGTTAACTAGTATACAAACAGGTCATCAAGGAAACATATTTTCAGTAAAGGTAAGTTTGCTGCATAAGTTTCAAGAAAACATTCAGGATTAACTCAGTAGTTGCTTCCACAAGTTATATGCAGGTATCATGTGATCTTATTTTTACTAGATTTGATATAAAAATGCTTCAGAATGATAATACTAAAAAGATTAAGGGAATTCTAAAAAAAAAAATCAGGGCATAATTGATAGTAGTTTTTTTAAGCTCTGAAGAACCATGTTTATTTTGCTGTTCATTATTTGGCATTGTTTTAATGGCTTTGAAATGAATTTGCAGTGATAAAGGAAATATGGGAGTGAGTGGTGAATGAAATGGTAACATTAAATGCCTTTTGAGTGGAACTAGCTTTTGTCTATAATGTTAATACTGTATGTTATGTTGTTTACAGTTTTTGCCTAGCTCAAATGACAACATAATTGTGAGTGGTGCAGCTGACAGTAAGGTCAGAGTTCATGACATAGAGGCGAAAGAAACAACACATATATTTGCCTGTCATGCTAGTCGGGTAAAACGTATTGCCACAGCCCCCAAAGTACCCTTCATGTTCTGGAGTGCAGCTGAAGATGGTTGTATAATGTAAGTGATGCCTGTATAGCTGTTAATCTTGAAGTCAGAGGAATTAGACCATTTACAATTTAATAGAAATTATTTACTGGTAATAGAGTGAAATTATTTTTTGGTTTGATGTTATTTTCTGCAACCAGTAAAATTGGCATTCCAGACCAAAATAAAGAACATGAAGAGAAGTGTGAAGAAATGATGTAATGATCTATAAAAATATCTGTAAATTATAGATGATTTTTATTTTTTAATTTATTATTTAGTAAAAGCAACTAAATTGAGGATTGATGTATACTTTTAACCTCAAAAAGAGAGTATTTTTCATCTCAAGGTTAATGATTTTGTCATCTTGTCCTAAACAGCATTATGATAAGTCTTGTTTTGGTTATTCCAGGCAGTTTGATTTACGAAGCCCAGAGCTGTGCCAGTCAAACAGTAAAAATGTTTTGATCAACCTAGATTCACATGTAGGGGGCCAAGTAGAGTTCAAATGTATTGCTGTTAATCCAGTGCAGCCAGAACTGTTAGCTGTTGGTGCCAATGATCCATATGTACGTGTGTACGACAGGAGAATGCTTTCATGTCGCAGTCTGAAAATGTCAGATGAGGGACACCAGAGGTAACATTTTAAAGAATATTGTCAGTAAATTAAGGGAAGTTCAATTTTTTGCACAGAATTAAGGTACCACATTTGTTTCATTGAAAGAATTGCATCTAGAAGCCTTATTTATTCATTACTGTCTTGAGAGTTGGTTACAATGTCATGATTGACAGATTAACTTGGTAAGGATAATCAGATAAGATGATTAACTAGTTGATTTAAAGGAACATATCTTCTGTTACAGATTTTCATCAACAGAAGAATTTCCTCTGCCTCGAGGTTGTGTAGAGTATTATGTTCCAGGTAAGCCTGGTCACTTTAGCCTTTTAGCTAACATACGTTTATGTCAGCAGTGTACCTTTACTCCAAATTCAAATATTTGACATTCACATATGCAGTTTCAGTTTGGTTAACACTGTCTTGTCACTTTGTGGTCTTTTCTTTTTATATATATGTAGTTTATTAATGAATGAAAATATAATTCAAGAAAATTTTTTTATTTTTTTTGTGTCAGTAAGGTTAGAAATGGAATACAGTAGTTGAAAGCCCAATGCTCACTGTTTCGAAAGGGAAAAAAAAAGCAGAAAATTTTGTTTAAGTTAATTTGTTTGTATTTATTGAGCTATTGAAGCTTTTTAACTATGAAAAAAGTGGTCATTTATAGATATATATTTGAAGCAGAAATATAACAGGTCTTCATTAAGATATCTCATGGTACTTCTCCATTTTGGCAGATGAAAATCAAGAATGATACCCTGTTTTGTTCTATAAATGTATTGAAATCCAAGTTTTTACTGAGAAACCATAACTGTTAGATATAGAAATACATTAAAGCCATATTTGATGACTTAACAGGTCATATTCCTCAAAAGAAAGATGATTATCGCAAGAAATTACGTGCTCTGGCTGCCACTTATGTCACGTTTAGTCCTGATGGCACGGAATTGTTGGCCAACCTTGGTGGAGAACAGATTTACCTGTTTGATGTGAATAGAAAGCGGAAAATACAGAAATTTGACATGTCAATGGTCCTGGCATCCAACGGCATTGTCAAGGGTAGGAATCAATAAGATATATTAATTTCTTAGTTGCTAGGTGAAAGGTATAACATGTTTACAGTTTTAGGCTTATGCCATTGAATATTTAGTTGCCTTTAAAAGCTAGAAATCTCTGTAATAATATTAGTTAGATGTTACATTCATAAAAGCATTGCCCCCTTGGTCAAGTTAAAAGAAAAATCAAAGTATTCAACGCTCTAAAGTAAATTCATGTTTTTTTGAACATCTGAATTCAGATGTCTTTAATGACTTATTGTTCAGAGCATTATTCTGTTTTTCAGAATCTGGTCATTCCAGTGTGAATGGTTATAATACATACCGTAACGGATCTACAGCTAATGGAGTGGTTACAAATGGTGTCGCTAAACATTTACAAGAATCCGTCCAGGGTGCTCATCACGGGGCAGAAGGTGATCAGGAGAAGCCGTCAGCCAAAAAGTAACATGCCTTGGTTAATTTATTTGTCATACATTGATAATAGTTCATGATTCAGTGTTCAGTTAAATCAAGCTTTAGAAATGATAAAATGATTATGTTTCTTTTAGGAAGGTAGTCTTTGTTCAGATATGCCTGTCTTCTTTAACTATCATAGTAGAAATTACTTGTCTTAATTCAAGGTGGTCTCTTTTCCAGGTGGTCTTTAAATATAACTCAGGTCTTTCATGTAACTCGGCTGTAAATGTGCTTCATTTAAAACCTTAAAAGCAAGTGTTACCAGTATGTAAGAAACTTTTTATCATGTTGTCTGTCAACATGTAAAGACAAACCATATTATTATGATTACATGAAAACACATAGCAAGTTATTGTAATAACAGTGTAAAATACAGAGGTCAGTCATGTCTGAGTGATTTTAAGTAATTTTTTACTATTTTCAGATTTAAAGCTCTGATTTTTCATTTATGAAGCTTATTTATCTAGCCTCAGATTTTGAGCTTTTCTATCTTGTTTTAGTTTTAGAACTTTTCATTCTGGTTTCAAATTGAAGCTTTTCCTCCTGATTTTAAATTGAAGCTTTTCATTCTGGGTTCAGATTGAAGCTTTTCATTCTGGTTTCAGATTTAAGCTTTTCCCCCTGATTTTTAAATTGCAGCTTTTCATTCTAGGTGAAAATTGAAGCTTTTCCTTCTGGTTTCAAATTGAAGCTTTTTGTCCAGATTTTAAATTGAAGCTTTTCATTCTAGGTGCAAATTGAAGCTTTTCCTCCTGATTTTAAATTGAAGCTTTTCATTCTAGGTGCAAATTGAAGCTTTTCCTCCTGATTTTAAATTGAAGCTTTTCATTCTAGGTGCAAATTGAAGCTTTTCCTCCTGATTTTAAGTTGAAGCTTTTCATTCTAGGTGCAAATTGAAGCTTTTCATTCTGGTTTCAAATTGAAGCTTTTTGTCCTGATTTTAAATTGAAGCTTTTTATTCTGTGTTATATTGAAGCTTTTCCTCCTAATTTTAAATTGAAGCTTTTTATTCTGGTTTCATATTGAAGCTTTTCCTCCTGATTTTACATTGAAGCTTTACATTCTGGTTTCAAATTGAAGCTTTTCATTCTGGTTTTAATTTGAAGCTTTTCCTTTTGGTTTCAGATGGAAGCTTTTCATCTGGTTTCCATAAAAAGCTGTTCCTTCTGCTTTCAAATTGAAGCTTTTCCTCCTAGTTTCAAATCTGAAACTTTTTCATTCTGGTTTCAGATTTAAAATAGAGAAGAAACCTTTGCCAAAGATGGTTGAGAGTTTAAAGAAGAAAGCCAATGCATACTTTGAGAAGGAGCAATACACCAAAGCTATTATACTGTACAACCAGGCTATAGCACGTGCCCCACATGCATCTATGTTGTATGGCAACAGGGCAGCTGCTTTCATGAAGAGAAAATGGTTGGTTTTATTTCTTGAATTCTGTTATTACTCACTTCGGTAAAGGTGTTTATGGTTTCAATTTTTCTGATATTGTCACCTGTGACTGTCAGTTTGTATATGCAGCTTTCAGTACTATGAAATTACTGTAAAAGAACTTAAAAATAATAATAGGCCATTTAAGATTGTTCTGTACAATACAGAGACATATTTGACAAGTACCTAAGTGGTTAAACCGTACTGGACGAGCAACTGGGAGAGTTTGCATTGGTTTTACTAGGTGGGTATGAGTCCAGATATATCCCACATTTTACAGAACACTGTTTTTTTTCCGTTTTCTCAGTCATGTAACAAACTTTGCAAAACAACACTCAGAATTGGACAGCATGATGTTTTATTGATTGGCATGTAAAGACCATTTAATGATTCTTATTCATTTGGAACTTTTTTAACCAGTTTCAGACTTACTCATTCTTTAAACATACAAAACAATGAACTGTACAAATACAAAAAACTTACTGCAGTTTTTTTTTTACAGACAAGCATACAAATATGTAAATATATTTTGCAGTCAAGCTTAATCTTTGGATAGATAAAATGATTTTTATGCTTCCCAATGGGTGAGCATATAGTTGCCGCTTTGTCCGTCCGTTCGTCCATCCGTCCATCTTAATTTTGTCCGGAGCAAAACACAAAATCTAGAGAGATATCAAGACCAAACTTCATAGGTAGTTAGATCTCATTTAGGAGCAGTGCAGTGCACAAGAACCATTACTCTTGCTTTATTAATTTTTGAGTTATTGCCCTTTGAAATTTCTCATACTTTTTGTCCGGGGCATATCTCACAAAGTATAAGAGTTATCAACTTGAAACTTTATAAGTAGATAGATCTCATTGATGAGCAGTGCAGTGCACAAGAACCACAACTCTTGTTTTATTAATTTTTAAGTTATTGCCTTTTGAAATTTCTCATACTTATTTTTTGTCCGGGGCATATCTCACAAAGTATAAGAGATATTAACATGAAACTTTATTGGTAGATAGATCTCTATGTGGAGAAGTGCAGCGTACAAGAACTGTAACTCTATTTTGCATAATCTAGGAGTTATTGCCCTTTGTTATTTTTCATACTTTAAAAAAATACATATTAAATAATAGCCCTTTTGGAATTGGCATTTATTCGGGGAGCATCCATTGGTTCTACCGATTTCTTGTTTTTGTCAGTTTTATAAAAAAAAAAAATACATATTTTTCGTGCATTATGAAAATATCTTCTGCAGTTTAGCTGTAGAAAATGAGAAGGAAGTACGTGTTCTAAATTCTTTTATGAGTTGACAATTCCTAGTGTAGAGAAAGACAATTTTAATAAAATTTAAATGAAAAGTAAATTTTTAATGTTAATTACTGTGGAAAGCTTTTAAGAGGGGTATGTTTGATTGAAGATAAATTCCTTGGAATACAATTGGTCAAAAATGAATAAGATTTTGTTTTTTCTACTGATTCAGCATTATTATGAAATTTCTGATACCAGAACAATTGAATACCTTCTGTTACAGGGACGGTGATATATATGCAGCCCTGCGGGACTGTCACAATGCTTTACGACTGGACCTCAATCACTTGAAGGCTCACTTCAGACTGGCTAAGTGTCTTAATGAACTGTCTTGGTCTAAAGAGGCTTTTGAATGCCTCAATCACTTCAAAAGTAAATTTCCTGACTATGCAACATCTCGAGCTTGTGAACAGCTCGATAAAGACATACGCGCAGCAATTTTTGCCAGAACTGAAAGTGGTATGTATGTACGGTATAATATTATACTCAGAGAGATTTGAAGTTCTTTGTATATTTTGGTAAGCCATCAGTTTATGTTGATAGCAGGATTACTTCCCCTGATAATTTAAAACTGCTTGTACTTCTGTGTCTGTTTTAAGTATTCAGTTTAAACATACAAAGGTGTGCATTATGACTGTTTGGTGCTCTCTTACATAACAAGATACATGACTTTAGAATTCAGTCTAAAAATGCCTTACATATTAAATTCAAATTCTTTCAGTCAAATTACACTCTTATAGACTGGTTTCCTAACATAAAGCTCAACTTTGTAATATAATACGAAGTAAAATGCATATTTTAAAAGTGTAAACTTCTTTGTTCTACCTTAAATGAAAAATGAGTTGTTTACAGATAATCCCACATGAAGACTGCATCCTTAGTACATGTAGGTTCAAACAAATACTCAAGCTTAAAGCATGGAATGCAAAAAAAAATGCAGGAGAATTGGTCCCTCATTGCTGAAGGGAATAGAACCAATGACTCCATATTGGAAGTTTGACATTCTACCCCTGAGCAGTGTAATGCAGAATTCATTGCCGCAATCTTAAGACAGCATAGCTTTACCATTTTTAGCTCACCTGTCACGTAGTGACAGAGTGAGCTTTTCTGATCACCTTTTGTCCGTCGCCCGTCCGTCCGTCCACAATTAGTTCGTTAACACTCAAGTGGTCACATTTTTGCCTCAATTGTCATGAAACTTACTCAGGATGTTTGTCTCATTGATATCTCGGACAAGTTTGAACATGGGTTATCAGGGTTGGAAAAGTAGGTCACAGAGCCCAAATTTAGAAAAACCTTGTTAACACTCTAGAGGCTACTTTTTCAGTCCAAATATCCTGGAAATTTGTCAGAAAGGTTCTATTGATGATTTCTAGCTCAAGTTCAAATATGGGTCATCTGGGTTCAAAAACTAGGTCACGGAGCCCAAAAATAAAAAAATCTTGTTAACTCTCTAGAGGTTACATTTTCAGCCCAAATAATCTGGAAATTTGTCAGAAAGGTTGCTTTGACGATTTCTAGGTCAAGTTCAAATATGGGTCATCTTGGGTCAAAAACTAGGTTACAGAGCCCAAATATTGAAAAACCTTGTTAACACTCTAGAGGTAACATTTTTAGACCAATTAGTCTGGAAATTTGTCAGGAAGGTTGCTTCTATGATTTCTAGCTCAAATTCAAATATGGGTCATCTGGGTTCAAAAACTAGGTCACAGAGCCCAAAAATAGAAAAATCTTGTTAACACTCTTGAGGTTACATTTTCAGCCCAAATAATCTGGAAATTTGTCAGAAAGGTTGCCTTGAGAATTTCTAGATCAAGTTCGAATATGGGTCATCTGGGGTCACAAACTAGGTCACAGAGTCCAAATATGGAAAAAACCTTGTCAACATTCTCAAGGCTACAATTTCAGTCCAAATAACCTGGAAATTTGTCAGGAAGGTTCTATCGATGAGTTCTAGCTCAGTTTTGAATATAGGTTTTCTGGGGTCAAAAACTAGGTCACAGAGCCCAAAGGTAGAAAAACCTTGTTAATGCTCTAGAGGTTACATTTGTAGTCAAAATGTCCTTGAAATTTGTCAGAAAGGTTGTTTCAATGATTTCTAGCTCAGATTTGGATATGGGTCATCTGGGATCAAAAACTAGGTCACATGGCCCAAAAATAGAAAAATCTTGTTAACATTCTAGAGGTTACATTTTCAGCCCAAATAATCTGAAAAATTGTCAGAAAGGTTGCTTTGACAATTTCTAGCTCAAATTGAAGTATGGGTCATCTTGGGTCAAAAACTAGGTCACAGAGCCCAAATATGGAAAAACCTTGTTAACACTCTAGAGGTAACATTATAATTCCAAACAACCTGGAAAAGCTCAAGTTCGAATATGGGACATCTAGGTTAAAAAGCTAGGTTATAGAGCCCAAATATGGAAAAACCTTGTTAACACTCTAGAGGTAACATTTTCAGTACAAATAACCTTGAAATTTGTCAAAGAGATTGTTTCAATAATTTCTAGGTCAAGTTTGAATATGGGTCATCTGGGGTTAATTAATTAACCAGGTCCATAGCAACTTTGTTAAAAGCAGTCGTTCTCAGGTGAGCGATACAGGGCCATCATGGCCCTCTTGTTGTTTCTTGTGTGTTGTAGTGTCTTGCTTTATTGTATTGTGTCTTGTTCTGTCTTGCAGATGAAAAGAATAGTAAGCCATTAGGGGCTGATCTCTTCCAACCCAAAACCCAGCCTTCAGAACTGGAGCAAATCTGGCGTGCAGAAGCCAATGATTATGAGGCCAGATTCTGTGGTCACTGTAACACAACTACAGATATCAAAGAAGCCAACTTTTTTGGGAGGTGAATTATTTTTGTCAGATCCATGAAAATTATTCTGTTCTAGTTGGACCTTGACACAGTTTGTCATGTAATAAAGAAATTCAACTGTCCTCAGTCTCAACCCAGAAGGGTAATGCTGAGATATATTATCACATTAATATGATTGTAGCATTGATCTTTGGTTTTCTACCAAAGTTGTTCAGATTCGTACTTTGTACCAAGGTTAAAACTGGCTTAAACTTTGTTGTCTGTCATTTAAGTTGTTATATAGACCTGTTTGTCTTCCTGTTTGAAGCAAGACAGAATAGAGCTTAGAAAAGGAATGCATACCATTGCTAAGTGGTGTTCTAGCAAGCTTGAAAATAGCAAGGGTTTCTTTGCATGTAAGACTGCAAGCTAGGTGTCTTATGTTTGAGTTGTTAAATAGATCTGTCCTCTTCGAAACAGGACAGAGTAGATCTTAGAAAATATATGTATACCATTGTTAGTGGTGTCCTAGCAAGCTTGAAGATGATTTTTTTAAAATTAAGAATAGCGATGTCTTCAGGGATGGCATAGGCCTTACGTTTTAGTTTAATCTTTGCATGTAAGACACTTCTTTTTACGTTACAGTAACGGTCAGTACATAGTAGCAGGCTCAGATGATGGATCTTTTTTCATATGGGAGAAAAGTACAACGAACATTGTGCGTGTGTTACGCGGAGACGAGTCTATAGTCAATTGTCTGCAGCCGCATCCATCATATTGTCTCCTAGCAACCAGTGGTATAGATCCTGTCGTGAGATTATGGAGTCCTCAACCTGAGGTAAACTAGCATTTGAAAATAAAATAGTTCAACCTTTTAAGTTTCAATTTTTTAAGTTGTTTCCATTATACCAAGATGTGCACATGTTCTTCCTAAAGAGTAATATAGTATTGTGTGATATCGGGAATGGATAATTTTATCACTCCACTGGAAGAATGGGTGCATAAACTCAGTGCCAAGTAATAACCTTTTATTGCATATGCTGGAATCAAAATGATGGAATTTCATCAAAGAAAAGAATATATTTAAGAGATGCGGTGAATCCTCTACAAATTTTTCAAATCACATCAGTACCTGTGTTATTATCATGAAATTCTATGAAATCAGTTGAGAATCTTGTTAATAAAAGCTGTGACATCAGTGTGTTGCATAGATGTAGTACACACATGTGTATGTGTACACTCTGGATATCAAAATACGACTGGTGAGACGAAATAAAATTTAAGGTATTTTTTCTTTATTCATGGAGAAATTTTTTTTACACTACCGACAATTTTAGCAATTTGAGTTGCATTATGGATTAAAATTTCTAGTATTTAAAGATAGTGTTACTATAATCGTAGATTTTAATAGTTAAACAGTATAAATGAAAGCTAAAAATCCTGATTATTACAGGATGGGAAGAAAAATGAACGAGAGGTTGATAATTCTGACGACGCAGCACTTGCTAACCAGAAGAGAATGAATGCTGACCCTCTTGAGGTGATGCTGATGAATATGGGATATAGACTAAGTAGTGTTGATGATGGCGATGGTGATGGGGATAGACGGGGCAGTGAAGCTCAGATCACATGTCCCACCAGCTGAAGACGGGTTATGCTAGCATAAAAATGACATTGTTCATAAATAGTGATATTTTGTTGCTGAATCGTCTTTTAAAGATAGATAAAGCACACACACAGTATGGTGTTTAAATATTTGGAATATTCAGTTTGTGTTACACACAATAAGGCTGATGTTTCTAGTGTGTTTTGGTCTGACTGTCAAGTCATTGTTTACGTAAGATATCACCAGGAACACATAGGGCATGTACATGTATTTGTAATGTTTTAAAAAAGTTTAGTTTTTTTTGTTCTCTTAGTCTCTTACTAAAGCATTAATTTAAAAGTGTGAAAATCTCGTAATGTCTTTGATTTTTACATCATTCTGTTGAGCCAGGATTTGTGTCTGTACAGGTTGTGGTCACTGTATATTCAGCTCACCTCCAAGCTGAAGAGTACTCAAGTAGCAGTAATAACTCACTAGAGAACATGAGAAATACATTGATAAACTATTGAGGCTTGCTTGGTTTGCTTGCAACAAGTTCCATAGGTTTTTGGTTAATAAGTAGACCAGTGTTAAAAGTCATTGATTTCATTTTCTGTGATACATTTGGTTTTTGTTTGTGATGGAGAATATTGCATATTTTTACTTGACCATATTCAGCGAATGTATTAAGAAGATTCAGGTATGGAGGCATCTGTTTGGAGTCTGATGGCATTGTATTGTTGAGTTTTTATTTTGTTTTATTTCTTGTTAAATGATTATTGTTACCATGAATTTAGCAGACTGTGAAAAGATGTCGTATTATATACTATATTGAAGTTATTTTTCAAATTTTAAAAAGCTCAAGCCATTTTGCCAAGCGTCCAGTATCTTTTATTGCAGGACATGGAATGGCTTTCAACTTTATTCTGTAAAGCATAATCATGTCTGGTTGAAAGCTAACAGCCAGGTCTCTTCATGTAAATGACATTGCACTTAATCAGCAGTAAGAACTTGCATATAAAAACTTTGATTTTTCTGAAGTTAAGGCAGTTAAGGCCTTTGTCCCTGTAAAATTCTGTGGGCCTTATTTTGACTCCTTAGGCCTGAAAAGATTACGATAATTTGCTGTGTACAAAATAAAACTTAGAATTTCTAATACATGTATTATTAAAGTTGATAACAAAGTAAAAATGGGATGCTGTTGTTACAACTGGACCTTTGCAATATAAAATTGATCATTGGAAGCTAGATTTTTACAGACCCAAGAGGGTTTTAGTTTGGGAAAGTTTGTAGGCCCAGACAGAAATATTCAAGGCACCAGCCTTTGGCTTATTTTACACACTGGATTGTAAGCAAAAGTTCCATTGGTGTGCAAGCATTGAAGGTTTTCGTGGAGGTCATAAATTTTTTAATCTATCTGTATAGCATGATTTTATGACCAATCTTTATGCCAGAAAGCCAGTATCTTAAGGTGTAGTTAAGGAGACAATGAAACGACTGATCTGTTGATTTCATTTATACTCCGTACATTGTTATGTTATGTCATTGATCATGTTTCAGAACATTTCTGTGTTTGAAATAAAATTTATATTATTTATGCTTTGAACTAGAATAAATGGCTTTGATAATCCCATTTCTTGTTTGTGCTATTCCCAAACAAAGGAATGGAACAGTGAGCTAGGTTTATCCAAAACACTGTTTCTTAGGCACACATTCAAGCTCAGTTGATTTTAATGTTAAAGAGACCCCATCATGGAGTAGGTGATAACTTATTTGGAGAAAACATGTCCGATGGTATGCCTATGTTATCTTTCTCAATTTAAAAATTGGTACTGACAATTGACTCAGTGGTGAAGTAATTATGGTTAAAGGGTTGTTTAAAGCGACTGACTCACAGAATTTTGCTGAAAATTTTTTTCTTTAAAGTTCAAGAGAATTTAATATACTATGGAAAAAACATAATATTATGCTTCTATACACCATGAAAAGTGAAAAAAAAGTTTTGACCTAACCAGGATTCGAACCCAGAACCTTACGGTCAGTAAAATATAGAGCGACGATCTAGACCACTGAGCCTAAGCTCTTACTTGTAAGGTTGCGTCAAAATTAATCTTATAAGTAAAGTATCTACCCTGTGACTAACGGGGTAAAATAATTTTTTTACCGATAAAAGTGTGTAAAACTTTTTATTTTGATGTTTTTCTGTATCAAAAAATGAATCAGTAACTTAGTTTAAATGTGTTCTTCACAATTGCAGCAAAAAATTCAAGATGTAAGAACATTTTCTGTTTTTGTCATCGTCAGCCCATCTGTGAGTCGGTCGCTTTAAATTACCTCTACAAGTTTTCATTAATTAGTGATAACTGAATAGTATTGAATAATTCAGGTCATACAGAATGAAGACTGTCTTCCAACAAAATGCACTAGATGCTTGCAACCTTTTTGTAAAATTTCACCAAAGATAGGATTAAAGTTTCTCTTACATGTATAGAAATACTTTATTGGTAAAAGAATTCTTGTGCATTTTGACAAAGTTGCTAAACCTTTCACTGTAAAAACTTCAGATTTTTATTTCTACTCTTCATTATCATACAAACTATAAACAAAAGTTAATACATCTTTTAATTCTTTTACATGGAAGAAAACAAGTGGATTAGGCACAGGAAATCAGTCCAAGATAAAGATTAAGGCTTAAAAATGGTACATTGTATTTGATTTCATTGTTTGAATAAAACTCTCTTACTGATTATCATCTCTATAATATCAAAATGACATTACTTTGAAAATGATAATACACTAAATTCCAGATGACAACAATATTTTGCGTTATTCGTTACTGACTTATTGAAGTAAAAACAAAATCACATGATTTCAAAATGGCGGAACACATGAATGAGAAATAAGGCGTTGATTGCGTATTTTTATCCATTTTGCATAGAAGTTTAAAATATTCTTGCTTTATAGACACCCTTCTTGTGTGTATTTTCCTGTCAACAACGAGTATGTACTCAGATTATACATTTTTATTGGTATTTATTAGGCTATGTCTTAGTTGTATTTTGACACTGCTTATAGAGCATTTATGATTAATGTATACAAGTAACAATAAATTGATAAATTGTTAGAATCTAAACGAATACGTAGATCTAGTTCTTAACCTTCCTAAGGAACAATGTTTAGCTTAATTGTTTGTTATACTGATTAAGAATGTTAAACAGAAACAAAGCAAAGCCATTTCCTGTACTTAAGGAAGTCTATATAATTTAAAAAAAATAAACCCACTTCAATCTGAAGTCTTACAGTGTACATACTTTGATTAGTTGCTTTTAGCTCAGGAATCATCACATAAATCTTAGAGGTTAGGAAGGTGTTAGGAAAAATGCAGCTGCATCCTTTCCACCAGTTCTAAATCTATACACTGTTTTTACCTTTTTAACTTTAGTAACTTTGCACTCAACATATCTTAACAGCTATTCCCAGACAACGCGCCTGCTTAGTATAATCAATTGTTGATTGTGAAGCAGTACAATGTAGATGTAGATGTGAATATGTGTAAGACTGCATGCCATGCGAGATTTACGTTAAAATTAGACCATGAAGATTAATCATGTTTCTTGGAAATGAATAAGGACCTTAATTCACAGTCATTTTCATAGATTTTTTTTATGCATTATATAATAATAGGTAATTATTTCAGTAATTTTAGTTGCAATATATCACTAACGTTGAAAAAAAAAATTAGAAGTTAAATTGTTTTAATATAAACTTCACATTTTTCAGGATACCAGTTCGTGAAATCAACTACATTTGTGTAATATGTTTGTGTAATTCAAAATAAGAATGTCAGACATTGATGTTGCTGTGGACCCTCTTCATGAAGAAGACATTAAGTCAAATAATACACATTGGAGCCCAACAGGAGGTGATGGAGAGGCAGACCCACTTGGATTAAGGGACACTGTTGTACACTTAGACTCACTGACTAGATGGAATCTGACAGTTTTGCCATTGGCAATGGATGCAGATGAACAGACTCCGAATGATATTAATGAAAAAAAGTCACCATTTCCATGGAGAAATGATCTCAACAGCAAAATTGTGTTATGGTTTGCCTTTTGTGGTGACACAATTTCTTTTTATCATTTTTGAAAAACTGATATTTTAGTATTTTCACTTTAACATTCATAACATTAAGTAAGACACCTGCAACAAGTAGTTTTACCAGTTACATATACCAATATTTAAACAATTTTTGTTAAGCAAGTACTCTGCTATATTTTTTACAGTGTCTGAAAAGTAGTTTGATTATGAACTACATGTATCTATTCTGAAAGTTTTACAATTTTTAAACAATTTTTGTTAAGTAAATTTTCTGAAGTATATTTTTTACAGTGTCTACATTTTATTGCAGTTTGTCAATGAGAACATAGTGTTTTCAATTGCAAAGGATATATTTGAAGGATTATTATATTAAAGCGTATTTTTTTACAGGAATGGTGACATAACAGAGCTGAGTGTCCATGCAGTTGTCCATTCCACGAATGAAAAGATGACTGATAGGTCACCAGTTACAGAGAAACTCTTCCAGAAGGCTGGTCCAAAGTTCCAGGCAGATATCAAAAACAATATTAAAGGTAAAAGTACTGTTCCAGATATCAATTAAACTTGATGAGTAATGTTGATGAAATTTCAGCATGGAAATTTTACTCAATTTTCTTTAAATAAAAGTACTTGCATGAAGGTGTGGCCATGGTGTAATCATGAGACCAATCTTGGGATGTGTAAGTTATTTATATCAAGTTAGAGTTTACAACTTAAAATTTCCAGTTTTCACGTAACATTGAGAACAAAAATTGGGAATTTAAGCACAAGATTTGAGGATGGCTTAGTGTGCCTAGTTACTTTAATGACAAATAAATCTAATGAATATTCCAGTATTTTGGTTTAGTTAGTGCAGTTTAAATCTAACTCTTATATCCATACAAACAGTTCAATAAATTAAAAAATTTCAATGCCCCAGTGCAGAAAAATTTTAAGCATAATACTTGAAAAACAGCATTTAGAACCTTCCTGTGGTGGGGCTTTGATACCAGATTAGTCTCAGATATGTACATATTTGCTTCTTTTGTAAGAAAATACTTACATGTGAAACATTACTAAGCTCGATAGGAAGACACTAGGACACTTTGCCACATAGAATATCAAATATCTTTGCCCATGGGACACACATGTACTGTTATAAATACTGATTCTTTCGTTTTTCATTAATTTTCTCAAGTCGGAATTCGACAATATGTTTTGCAGTATGTAAGACAGGGGAGGCCAAAATCAGTGAAGGCTTTGATTTGTTGTGTCGGTATGTTATCCACACAGTTGGTCCTCGATATAACGTGAAATATATAACAGCAGCAGAGGGGGCATTGTTCAGTAGTTACAGAAATGTTTTGCAGCTAGTCAGGTAGGCACTGTTAACACAATAAAGATCATGCATATTGAAAATAGGTAAAAAATTTTATGATACTCTGCTCCAAAACTTTGCCCTGGTAGAAATTTCACTCATTTTAGACTTTTATCAGGTAAGTCCTGCATTCTTTCAAGATCAGGCTATTGTCTTAAATTCTTTAATATTAACTTAATCATAAATCTCTATAAGCTAACTCTTAAAAATTGTATCTGTTTGATTATAAACAGTTTTTTATTCTTTTCAGGGAGAATTCTATTCGTTCTCTTGGTTTATGCTGCATTCATTCAAATAGACGAGGCTACCCTGTAGAGGAAGGGGCGCATATAGCCAGCAGTAAGTGACACTTTCAACTGCTTTGGTAATTGAAAAGTTTTCCGTCTGCTTCTGCTTTAAATCCTTTTGTTTTCATCTAGCAACCAGCTTGAATCAGTGAATATCTGAATTTCAGATATGGTCACAAATTCTGTTCATTCCAAATACTGGAAATATTTATTTTTTTTCTAAAATTAAATTTTTTATGCCGTTGATAAATCCCTCTACACAGACTTAGAGAGCAGAAAATCTAGTAGAAATTTTGGGAGTCTTGATTTGGCAGTAACAAAGACTCGGTGTAAATGTGTCTCGTATATTTCAGGGACTGTGAGGCGATTCCTTGAGAAATATGGGAGTGATATTGATGTGATTATCTTTGCCTGTGATGATGAAACCTACGTAAGAATTTATCTTGATTTCATTATGATTGTTGAAGTCATTACAGGAAGAGTATTTAGGTCATACAGTTACTCAAGTGCTATCATCAGCCATGGGTAACCACCTTGCTATATTACAAGGCTTGAATGTTGTTGGTCTCAGATTTGAGTCCAGTACATGATTTTATAATACTTTGTAAGGAGAAACAAAACAAGGCCATTTTTTAAAATAAAAAAATGGTGTGTAATAGTTGAATTAAACTCATGAAAATTTTAAATAAGTGAGCCCTCCTTAATTCTTTACAATTTTTGTCATTGAGAAAACTTGATTGGATCTTGACTGTTAGTTTACTGGCTTTTATTTATGGCAAGTAGCTGAGGATTTATGTATGTATGTACAATTTATAAAGAGAATGCTTTATTAGTCCCCTACCAGTTCACTGGGGATGGTGGGGGGAGGGGGGAGCAGGGAGAATAGGTTTGCCCTCTGTCCATCTATCCATCCATCCATCCATCTGCAAAAACTGGATCTGGCAATAATTCAAAAAGTATATTTTTGTGAAACTTTCAATTTGAATAGATGGCAATATGGAAATTATGCACATCATTTTATTTTGTTCTTATGTTGAGAAATTTGGTTGCTTTGGCAACAAATAGACTTGAAATATTGCAAAAATGGTGATGTACTTCTGAAGCCCTATAGATATCCATCTTAAACTTGCCACATGTTTTGATAGCCAAAAGACCAGTTCACATGTCATGTCCCATAACTCTGACTTTTGATTTCTCAAAGTTATTCCCCTTTTACATATTGACAATTTTCTAAAAATCTACATTTCCTTAAATATTTCTTAAACCTATTGATGCATTTGATTGTGACTTTATACAAACTTTATTGGTGTTATTATTAGTTTACAAAACATGCACCATAACTCTTTCTCTTATATTGACAAAATTGTGTCCCTTTTTTACTTACAAAATATAGCAAATTGTTTATTCTCTTCAGTATTTTTCTTCCAATTACTTTTGCACTTAAACAGAACCTATACAACTTCAGTCAAGTCTTACAGATCACACAGCAACATACATTTATGTCTGTTCTTTGTATTGAAAAATTAAGGTATTTATTTGTATTACATTTGAGTATTTTATTTATGACATTACGCCCACTTAATAGGCATATGATCTTCTGATTATCTGTTGTATAAAACATGCCTTCATCTATCATTAACAACAAACTATTGGTTTCAGCAAACTTATTGTCAATATTGAACTAATGAATTTTGGTTCTAATTAGTGTGACAATGCCCTTTTTACGGTAGGGGACTTTTATTGCTTGGCAATAGTCTTCCTTGGTTTTTCTAGTGTCATTTGAAAAATAAATTAAATTAAATGTCTTTAGACTTTTTGCACTTGATATACTTATGTCCTTAAAGTGTGTGTGATTAGTAAAACGTTCAACGTTATTAGTTATTTTTGTTAGATAAATCATAAAAATTTTAATACATGTGATTGTTCGATATTTCAGCCAGTTTATGAGTCTGTATTACCTCTGTACTTCCCTCGGAATCCTCAGGAAGAGAAAGAAAGTATTTCCAAGCTGCCTGAAGATATCGGTAATGAAATAGGGGAACCTGTTATACCTGAGAGACAGATACGCATCAGTGATAAACCAACATTCAATCCAACAGGTAATGATTAACCAATATTCTGTTCAGTAAGTAATGATAAACCACCAATCTGTCCAGTAGGTAACAATAAACAAATATTCAATCCAACTGATAATGGTAAACCAGTTTTTATGCTCCCACAAAGTGGGGAGCATATAGCGTTGCACTTGTCCGTCCGTCCATCCATACGTCTGTCCGTACGTCCCGAAATCTTGTGAACGCAACTCCTCTTAAACCGGATGGCAGATTTTGCTTAAACTTCCAGGGATGAACAACCTTAATGTGTAGATGGTAGTAAAGGAAGGAATTTTCGCTGCGACCAAATTTAACCGAATTATGGCCCTTTGTTGATTTTTTCACTATATACTATGTAGAAATTTTGTGAACGCAACTCCTCTTAAACCGGATGGCAGATTTTGCTTAAACTTCCAGGGATGAACAACCTTAATGTGTAGATGGAAGTAAAGGAAGGAATTTTTGCTGCGACCAAATTTAACAGAATTATGGCCCTTTGTTGATTTTTTCACTATATACCATATAGAAATTTTGTGAACGCAACTCCTCTTAAACCGGATGGCAGATTTTGCTTAAATTTCCAGGGATGAACAACCTTAATGTGTAGATGGAAGTAAAGGAAGGAATTTTTGCTGCAACCAAATTTAACAGAATTATGGCCCTTTGTTGATTTTTTCACTATATACCATATAGAAATTTTGTGAACGCAACTCCTCTTAAACCGGATGGCAGATTTTGCTTAAACTTCCAGGGATGAACAACCTTAATGTGTAGATGGAAGTAAAGGAAGGAATTTTTGCTGCAACCAAATTTAACAGAATTATGGCCCTTTGTTGATTTTTTCACTATATACCATATAGAAATTTTGTGAACGCAACTCCTCTTAAACCGGATGGCAGGTTTTGCTTAAACTTCCAGGGATGAACAGCTTTAATGTGTAGATGGTAGTAAAGGAAGGAATTTTTGCTGTGACCATATTTAACAGAATTATGGCCCTTTGTTGATTTTTTCACTATATACCATTTAAATAATTGAACATATAAATTTTACATTTGTAATTTAATTTAACATGTACACAAGGTTACCTGTAGATCATTTTAGGTATATATACAGAAAAAATCTTACATACAGGATATACATGCTCTTGTTTATGAGCACTTATGCATAGTGGGGGCATACGTGTCCTATGGACACAGTTCTAGTTTGTTCAGTAAGTAATGATGAACCATCAGTCTGTCCAATAGGTAACAATAAACAAATATTCAATCCAACTGATAATGGTAACCCAGTATTGAGTTCAGCATTCAGTGCAACAGGTGATAGAAAACAGGTGTTGCCAGCTTGTTCCTGTTTCCTGAAAAAAACATTTTCTTCACTGCCAGTTCTTTGTTAGTCCAGAGAAAGCTGATGGTTATTTATTGATAAAAGAAAGAAACATTTAATCTGAAGTTGGCCAGGTCACTTCCTGCTAATGATTGTGCTGGGGAGAAACTGTAGAATATTGTCAAAATATAAAACTTAAGCATTTTCTTATGAACATTTATCATTACTCACTCATTTAGAGGAAATGGCTTGGAGTTCTTGAAACTATATATATATATTTATTTTTAGAGCAATGTAATAGGGAGTCTTTCCACATTGTGCAGTCACATTTTTGTTGGACTGTTTTACTTGAGATGCATGTGATAGAATGATCGGTTGTCTTTTGTGTACACTAGTGAAGATAAACAAAAACATACAGATGATAATTAATAGCCAAGATTTTTTAATTTTATCAAAAATGAAATACAGTTGAAACACAGTTGATCAAAGCTTGATAGAATGAAATTACAATATACTGTGAAAAAGTTTTTGCCGTGAAGAAGATATGCGAAAGCCAAAAAAAATTTTAAAAAATGAGCAGGCTGGTTGACGATTCAAAGAATCACATCTCAGTTGCTGGTTGCCGATATTCTTTTGAAAAAATTGGCTTTTCTTATAACTGCATGTATTTTTTTATGGCTATAACTCTCAACTAAATGTATAAAAAAATCAGATTTTAAAATTTTTCAACTATGAAGGGACATAAACATTTTAAAGGGGCTGTGCTCCAGATGATAAAAAAAGAAAGTTTTCTTGTATTATAAATTTCTTGTAATATTTATGACTAATGCTTAAAAAATAACTTACTGACAAAAGATAAGTCAAATAATTACATTATAAATTGATTTTTTTCCCTTTCAAAGTGCTATACCGTAACGCGACAGTATAACTGTATCGTATAAGATTTAAAGTAAATATCTGTAATATCACATACGGCAATGGTGGTGATAGTAAAAGCGTTGGAAATATTTTGTTAACATGAGGGTCCAGAGTTCAAATCAGGCTGGAGCGAAAATATGTTTTTTTATTCTATTTTGACTTTTATAATCAGTTTTGAAGTAAAATATTATGTTGTTATAATCTCACGGCATCTAAATATATAATTTATGAAAAATTTTTTTTTATGTCAAATCTGTAGTACAGCCTCTTTAATACAGGGTCAACAGAGGAAGATGAGCTAGAAAAGACAGTGGATTTAAACGAGGAATTTGGAAGGTCAATAAATGGGTCAGTGGGTCAGCATCCTTTTGCAAGCATGCAGGAGGACCCAGATCAAAGAAAACATCGATACCAAAGGCCAGCGCACGAAGCCAGGCATATTGAACAAAAGAAAAGGTAACCTGGATATGTACAGTTATCAGGCCATAAAGAAGTTACCTCCCTTGATTAAAACGGTTGTACCTTCAAGTCGAATAGATGGCTTTTTCAAGCATAAATTGCCATTTGATTCTTTTCAAGAGATAGATTTATATATAAAAAATGATATGGAGTCATTTATATAAATACTTTTTATTAATGTGAATTCCTACCAGAAAAAGTAGAAACTGTTACTCAGTATTTGAATTTTATTGTCTGAATTTGAGCAGCTTGGAGGTCAGAGTGGCAGCCATACAAGACTTACTTTTTGAAGTCACAAATATCACAATAAATGAGGGACATTCCTAATAACAAATGATCTCCGTCACTCAGATAAAGTCAAAGGTAGACCAAATTGCACATTGGTCCTTTCAGTTGGAATCCTCTAACTTTATCCTTGTTTCTCTTTGTGATAGTCTTGACTTTTAGTTGTGAAAATTGTCACTTTTATATCAAATAAAAAGTAAGAATCATCAAAAAACATAATGATGTTTACAAAACATATTGCTAAACTAAATGTGTAATCTGACTACCATTGTTGCAAATAATTAGGCTTACCGGTAATTATTACCATACCAAAAAAGAAAATAGCGATGAAAGCAGAGGAATCCAAATGAAGGATCAGTGTAATATCAGAGAGTATTCAGGGTAGATAATCCACTTATGTCCCGCATTGGTATTTTTTGAGAAAGTTAGTTGAAAATGTTGTGACTGCTTATCCTCTAGGTATGAGAGGTTACTGAAACGAGCAAGGACAGAAGATCTTACTGACATAGCTGCCTTACGTTGTCTGTACCGGACTGGACAGGACAGGTTTGGGAGACCTGTAGTCGTATTTGTTGGTAAAAACTTTCCGGCCAGCACAATTGATATGGAAAAGGTAGGACACAACTTTCCGATAGCATTTCACCATCACTACAATAATCATTATAATCATCATCATCAGCAACAGATTTGCCTTAGAATGCTGTAAAAAGTATTCAGATGGCAATGGTGATTCTGACAGTCTTTGATAGCGCTCATATTATGTTATTCAAATTAGACAATAAAATACTTCTGCTTACTTGAAGTTTCAAACTTAGTGCTTCATTTAAAGGTTTTTGTTTTTGTGTTATCCAAAATGACATCACAGAACACATTTTTCAGTCAGTTCAGAAGAGAAGTATAGAGATTCTGGCCATTAAGAAATTTGCATATTGCATATTGTCTTGACAATGGACTTTAATTTTACTGCTGTTCATAATATATGCCTCTGTAAGTTCCAAATTACAAACTTCAAGATTAAGCTGTAGGAAAAATAAGATGGTTCTCTTCATAGTTTAATATTCATCTCAATTTTTTCTAGGCATAACCCACTGTTTGTTCACCCAATTTTTTATATGCTAATACTGGTTCCCCTGCCCACTTTAAGAAACCCAAGAATGAGAGGTCTTGCTTAGAATTTTTTGTGATAAATCCAGTAAATTAAAAAAAAAAATTTATGGAAACATTTTTTAAAACTACAGTTGAATATTTCAAAGTCATTTAAATGGCTCTTTTAAACATTTTTCCAAACCCAGTGGTAAATGAGAGGGGTTTTATAGAGTACCGGTAATTGTTGAAGTTTGGACTTTAGATATGTCAGAATGCATGGCTCCTGTAGTGTTAAGATGGGGTTGTGGTATGATAGGAATGGTTTCTATTTCCAGGCCCTGTTGTATATGATTCGTCTGATGGATCCTATAGTTGATAGAGATTATGTGGTTGTGTATTTCCATACAACAACTACCAGTGATAACTTGCCACCTATGGACTACCTTAAGGATGTTTACCATACACTAGATCAAAAGTAGGTAACCTACTTATAAGACCAGTATACTAGATTCAGGAGCACAGGTGCACAGCTTTGCTTAAAATGGAAGCTTGGACTATCCTTCTAGGGGATTACCTGGTCATGTTTCAACACGTTTTTTTTTGTATTTAAAACACTTAATTCTTCAGCTTAAAAAGTCAACAAATGCCCCTATAGTTTAATGGCAGATTAAGGGGTTTATTCTTTTTATTTAAGGGAATTTAGTGTACAGATGGGCCTACCAGGCTCTACTGGAGCTACAAGAGTGTGGTCAGATTGACAGTCTTCTGATGTTTTTTAAATGTCCAAGGGTATAATGTTTTTAATGATACAAATGTTTAAGGCAGAAAGGGGGAAGGAAGTTTTTTCAAGCAGCATTCCCTGAAATTAGATAAAAAGTGTGTATAAAAAGAAATGTCGTAATGAATGGATTAATATGAATAAAGAAAAGGGAATTGAGAGGTACTGTGTGCACAAAAGATGGGTGACTTATAAGCCAACTTGGCTGGTCCTTTCAATAGAGGTGACACTATAATAAACAAAGCCTTTATTTAGTTTTGTTAGATAGAGCGCTATTGTTGTTCTGTATTTTTTTAGCAGTTTATTGCAAATCAACACTTTCTTAGTATCTTAAATGCTCTAAGGAAAATATTTTTGAATATTGGATGTTCTTCATTAAAATATCAATTATAAAAACATATGAAGTGTATCATTTATTAATTTTAGGGTATTCCCCTGTGTAAGGAAAATAGACTGAATTATTCTCAAACTTCAAAAGTTTCTATGGTTAGAAATAGCAAGATTTTGATGATCTGGAAGAACTGTCCTAATATCTGAGTATTAAAAAAAAATTAAGCAAAGCCATATACATATACCTTGAAACATTCAAGCAGGATTTTCATAATAATTTTCATTTTTGCCAAACAACTGTATCTTCTTATTCAATATCAAGTTTCTATAGTTCTGCACTGAACTCTCAGTGCAATGGTAGGATACTACGTCATCGCGCACCTGTTTTATGCTCTTTATGAAAGTTTTTTTCTGAATGCATGCCGGAAAAAACTTTCACCAGTTTTCAGGCCTAAACTAGAATTTTACATTATAAAAATTCTTTATGAACATGTAAATACAAAAGACACCAGCCAATCTTCGGTGCACAATATGATTTTTTGTAACTCTACAGATCTTATTGAAAAAGACCATTTTACCTTTCAAGCGACGGATTGTTGATCTGCGAGAGAGCATAAAACAGGTGCGCGATGACGTAGTATCCTACCATTGAGTATGTTCGATGATAATTATAAGAGTTAAAGAAGTCTTTTCCACTTTCATCTTTTTCAATATTTGATTCATGTAATCAAGCATGTATTAGTTTTTTCTATGACTGTTAATGTATTTTCAGATACAAGAAAAATTTGAAGTCATTTTATATTGTCCATCCGACCTGGTGGTCCAAAGTAAGTACCCTGTAACAGAGTTTTTTAGTCAACTTACATAAACTGATATCTTTGAAAGCTTTGGCAGTATTTTTCTCAACATTCTCTGGAGTGATTTCTTTGGATTTCATTACAGTGATCTGCTTCACTTATATGTTAAAGCATGTTTACAGGTATCTTTATTATAATCTTCTCTGAGACATAATGCAGGATAACGTTCCTTTATTTACCTGTTTTACTGGGGGTTATTTCCAGGTTGTTTACCTCATGTGAATATTTAGATCAGTCACATGCATCATTTTTTATCCTGTCAATTATTTCATATCCGACCCAATAAAGGGGGGTCGTATAAATTTTGCTTTATGCTACGTCATGGACTACTTTTGTGTTTATAATCAGAAGGAAGTGATTAAATGATTGTTATTACAGACAGAGACTACTTGAATAAAAATTAAATATTTCAATATCTAGATCTTATAATATAGCATGATCATTTAAGGGAAAAAATATCGAAATTTTGGAACTATTTTTTGTGTATATGTTCACCTGGCGGATAACCTTGATATTTGAAACACTTTAAAGATAGGTTTTCAATATCCTAGTAATTTACTGACAAATGCAAGATGTGACAGGATGAATAGAATAATAGGTTAGTGTCTTAAATGAGAAAGTTTATCCGGCTCGGCTGCGGAATTTATCAGGTGAGCCGAAGGCGCACCCCGATAAATTCCTACGTCTTGCCAGATAAACTTTCTCATATTAAGACACTTACCTATAATTCTCTATGTATGCCCCGAGCATCATTCATACAGTTGTCAGGTTAACCATTATCAGCAGCTTGAACATTTCTCAGTTCCAGAAAATGGGAATGACACAAAACCTTTCATGACCCTAGCAAGATATATCTCTGGCAACAATTTTTAGAGCTATCTCCCTATGAATCACTAAGGATATAGCCTAAACATTTTTTTGGCAAGACAGATATTACTGAATTTCTACAAATTGCAATGACATTTCACATCCCTCAGTTAATCACATGCAAAAGTCACATGCAAGGAAAGTAAGTTATCTATGGCAGCCATTTTACCAATATCCTCTTTGGAGTTTAAGAATAAGTAAAGCTTTTCCGATGGATATTTAACAATTTCTACATAAATACTTACACATTTTCTAGATTTCTTGTGCTAAGCGTGTCAGGTAACTACAGTAACCTCTTTCCCCTCGCTGGGCATGTATATTTACCAAACACAGCTTGTTATTTTATCGAACTAGAGTATATAGCTGATAACCAACATAAAACCACAGACACTTGGGGTAAAAAAATAGTACTTGTTTCACTCACGCGAAGATATGAGGCACTCATATACCAAGTTTTGTGCCTGTCTGAGAACGTTTCAATAATTGCTAAAATTCACTGAAATGCCTTATGTCTTCGCATGTGTGAAACAAGTACTGTTTCTTTACCCCAAGTGTCTGTGCATAAAACTACTAATTAAACTTGAATAATACTCAGACATGTATTTTTTCATTATCGTTCTTCAGTTGGCCACATGGTTTTTCACAACTTTCACTGCATCCGACATTAAGCAGAAAGTGCATTCACTGAAAGGTGTCCAGTACTTGTATGCTAAAATTAATCCAGACCAACTAGATATACCACCATTTGTTCTTGATCATGATATAAAGGTAATCAGATTTAATTTATTTATAATAATAGCCTTAAAAAGCTTTTTTTAGTGTATAAGCCATAAATAACAATATTTTTAGGCCAATTTTAGCCTTAAATGCATAATTTTCAAACATATAAGCTTCACGTGCATCATTATGTGCATCATATAAATATATATTAAAATATATATGCTTAAATGGCATTTTTTCAGGTATGTAAGTGCTTATTGCATTATTTTGAAGTAAATTAGCCATAACTGCATAAGCTTATAAGCCCTAACTACATAATTTCTAAGTATATTCTAGCCATAGCTGCATTAGTTTTAGTTGTATTAGCAACTTTATGTACATGTGTAAGCTATAGTCTGCATTAATTTGAGGTATATCAATCTTAATTGCATCAGTTTAAGGTACATGTATGTAAGCCATAATTGCCACAATAACAACATTTTAGGGATATCAGTTTAGCCACAGTTGCATCATTTTAGGCATATCAGTTTAGCCATAATTGCATCATTTTAGGCATATCAGTTTAGCCAAAGTTCCATCATTGTAGGCATATCAGTTTAGCCACAATTGCATCTTTGTAGGCATATCAGTTTAGCCACAGTTGCAACATTTTAGGCATATCAATAGCCACAATTGCATCATTGTAGGCATATCAGTTAAGCCACAATTACACCATTTTAGGCATATCAGGTTAGCAACAATTGCATCATTGAAGGCATATCAGTTTGGCCAAAACTGCATCATTGTAGACATATCTGTTCAGCCACAGTTGCATCATTTTAGGCGTATCAAGTTAGCCACAATTGTATCATTGTAGGCATATCAGTTTAGCTATAGTTGCATCATTGTAGGCATATCAGTTAAGCTATAGTTGCATCATTGTAGGCATATCAGTTTAGCTATAGTTGCATCATTGTAGGCATATCAGTTTAGCTATAGTTGCATCATTGTAGGCATATCAGTTTAGCTATAGTTGCATCATTGTAGGCATAAGTTTTTTTATCGTGAATGCTATCCTTTGAAATAAAGAAAAACCTTCTTGCCATTTTAGTTTCATTTTTATTAATTAAAGGTTCATTCTTTATAAGTGATGTAACATATTATGAGCAAAGTTATTTTTATCTGGCTAGGATATTAAACTCAGTTAGCTAAGAGAACTCTTTTCTTTTCCACAGGAAAATGGTCCAAGATACTTTGTACCATTTGAAGAGGGAACTGTGGATGAATTGTGATTTCAGTGTTTACTTGTACAACTTTCTTGCCTGACTGTCTACAAATTGTTGCAATATCAGATATATACTGAAAGTGATAGTTCTATTGTGAAAATGATAGTGTTATTAACTATAACTTAACTACATAAAGCATAATTGTGTGCATATAAGGTAATTGTTTTTTTTTTGTTTTTTTCTGACAATTGTATTATAAATTTATAACTTTTTGTTTAGACAGTTTTGATGGGCTTACAGGGTCATTTGACATCGAACTTTTTTTTCAAGCATAACCTGAGGCCATTTGCTGATACAAATGTAATGAATTGAGATAAATAAAAATAAATTATTCATGTTCTGACAGTGTGAATGTCAGATAGCACGTTCAATCATGTTGATGGTAACCTGTATGAAACCTTGACCTTGACTCATTTTATTAGCTCGACTTTTTTTGAAAAAAAAATCGAGTTATTGTCATAGTCTTGATCTAATAATATTTGCAAAACTGTAACCTTGACTTTCATTTTATCTTGATCAAATAACATATGCAAAATTGTGACCTTGACTTTCATTTTAGCTTGACCTTTTCTCTTGCTAAATTTGTCACCTTGACTTCAATTTTATTGTGACCTAGTTATGTTTGTAAAACTGTGACCTTGACTTTCATTTTATTTTGGTCTTTTCTCTTGCTAAGTCTGTCACCTTGATGTTCGTTTAATCTTGACCTAGTAATGTTTGTAAAACTGTGAAGTGTGGTAATTAAATAACATAATTGTCCTATTTACAGTTTTTATGCCATATTCTTATGCAGGTATTAACTATTTACATAATCAATGCAAACCAAAGTACATTTATATTGTAATTAAGATGGATTTTAAAATTGAAAAAGTTGTTATTGGAATGTATACATCTTTTTGAATGCAGGCATGTTTTGACCAGTTTATCTTGGATAAAAATGTTTTGAAAGATTGCTGATATATTTGATATGTTACCTTGGTCTGTTTGCTACATAGTATTCATTGAATTCTTTTTTTATTATTTTATTTTCTATAGTAACTGTTTAATTGAGAATTCATAAAAAATTGATGCAGAAAGCCATAATAATGAAAAGTTTAGCATCATTTAGGTCAAGGACACATCAGAAATAGTTAGTTAAACAAGCTGTTTAATGGGTGTTTCAATTCTGTGCTGCGAAATTTTATTGTTGCTCAATGACTTAAGCTAATTGAATAAATATGAACTACTGGGAACATTCTTTGCACATCATTTTTCAAATTTTTCTTTTACAATTCGTAGTTTTAGCTTTAATATGTTAACTGTGATTGTACAGTGCCACAAAGTGGTATATGAAATACTTACTTGTTGGTTTAATAAACTGAAGATGTAATTGCAAATTTTTTGTTATCTGTTGTTTTGAAATACCAGTCCTATATCATTGTCTTATACCCAGTCTACCCAGTGTTAAGGAATTAAGGTTTTCGGGTACTCAACAATGTCCTGTAGTAGATACTCAGTTCTCATCTTTCATGCTTTATACATTATTCTATGACATGCCAGACTATTTTGGACTGGTTGTCTAATGAACTGGCTGGAAGAAAAAAAACTGCAGGATTAAAACCGATATAATAATAAGTTAATAATAAGTTAATTTGGTCATTGAATTGGTTTGAAAATTTATACGAAGTCTCTCATTGTCCATGAAATTCATAAAAGACTAGGTTTGTGAACAGTACTGTATACAAAACGGTTGTGGAGCTGATGTATATGGATACAGGAGCTCATGTAAAATAATGGTTATAATGTAAATGGTTACAGGAGCTCATGCTTCCAATTTAAAATATTGGTTATAATGTAAATGGTTACAGGAGCTCATGCTTCCAATTTAAAATATTGGTTATAATGTAAATGGTTACAGGAGCTCATGTTTCCAATGTTAAATAATGGTTATAATGTGAATGTTTACAGGAGCTCATGCTTCCAATGTAAAATAATGGTTATAATGTAAATGGTTATAGGAGCTCATGCTTATAATGTAAAACAATGGTTATAATGTAAATGGTTATAGGAGCTCATGCTTCCAATGTAAAACAATGGTTATAATGTAAATGGTTATAGGAGCTCATGCTTATAATGTAAAACAATGGTTATAATGTAAATGGTTACAGGAGCTCATGTTTATAATGTAAAATAATGGTTATAATCTAAATAGTTACAGGAGCTCATGCTTCCAATGTAAAATAATGGTTATAATGTAAATGGTTATAGGAGCTCATGCCTATAATGTAAAATAATAGTTATATTGTGAATGGTTACAGAACCTCATGTTTCCAATGTTAAATAATGGTTATAATGTGAATGGTTTCAGGAGCTCATGCTTCCAATGTAAAATAATGGTTATAATGTAAATAATTATAGGAGCTCATGTTTATAATGTAAAATAATGGTTATAATGTAAATAATTACAAGAGCTGATGCTTCCAATGTAAAGTAATGGTTATAATGTAAATGGTTACAGGAGCTCATGCTTATAATGTTAAATAATGGTTATAATGTAAATGGTTACAGGAGCTCATGCTTATGATCATTTTTATAATGTAAAATAATGGTTATAATGTAAATGGTTACAGAAGCTCATGCTTCCAATGTTAAATAATGGTTATAATGTAAATGGTTACAGGAGCTCATACTTATAATGTAAAATAATGGTTATAATGTAAATGGTTACAGGAGCTCATGCTTATGATCATTTTTATAATGTAAAATAATGGTCATAATATAAATGGTTACAGGAGCTCATGCTTATAATGTAAAATAATGGTTATAATGTAAATGGTTACAGGAGCTCATGCTTATAATGTAAAATAATGGTTATAATGTAAATAGTTATAGGAGCTCATTCTTATGCTCATACTTATAATGTAAAATGACAATAATAATATAAATGGTTACAGGAGCTCATGCTTCCAATGTAAAATAATGGTTATAATGTAAATGGTTACAGGAGCTCATGCTTGTAATGTAAATGATGGTTATTATGTAAATGGTTACATGAGCTCATGCTTCTCATGTAAAATGATGGTAATAATGTAAATGGTTACAAGAGCTCATGCTTCTCATGTAAAATGATGGTTATAATGTAACTGGTTACAAGAGCTCATTCTTCTAATGTAAAATAATGGTTATAATGTAAATGGTTACAAGAGCTCATGTTTCTAATGTAAAATAATGGTTATTATATATATATATGGTGACAGGAGCTCATGCTTCTAATGTGAAATAAATTGATATAATGTAAATGGTTACAAGAGCTCATGCTTCTAATGTAAAATAATGGTTATAATGTATATGGTGACAGGAGCTCATGCTTCTAATGTAAATAATGGTTATAATGTAAATGGTTACAGGAGCTCATGCTTCTAATGTAAAATAATGGTTACAATGTGAATGGTTACAGGAGCTCATGCTTCTAATGTAAAATAATGGTTATAATGTAAATGGTTACAGGAGCTCATGCTTCTCATGTAAAATGTATAATGTAACTGGTTACAAGAGCTCATTCTTCTAATGTAAAATAATGGTTATAATGTAAATGGTTACAAGAGCTCATGTTTCTAATGTAAAATAATGGTTATTATATATATATGGTGACAGGAGCTCATGCTTCTAATATGAAATAAATTGATATAATGTAAATGGTTACAAGAGCTCATGCTTCTAATATAAAATAATGGTTATAATGTATATGGTGACAGGAGCTCATGCTTCTAATTTAAATAATGGTTATAATGTATATGGTGACAGGAGCTAATGCTTCTAATGTAAAATAATGGTTACAGTGTGAATGGTTACAGGAGCTCATGCTTCTAATGTAAAATAATGGTTATAATGTAAATGGTTACAGGAGCTCATGTTTCTAATGTAAAATAATGGTTATAATGTAAATGGTTACAGGAGCTCATGCTTCTAATGTAAAATAATGGTTTTAATATATATGGTTACAGCAGGTCATGCTTCTTATGTAAAAAAATGGTTACAATATAAATGGTTACAGGAGCTCATGTTTATAATGTAAAATAATGATTATAATGTATATGGTTACAGGAGTTAATGTTTCTTATGTAAAATAATGGTTTCAATGTAAATGGTTACAGGAGCTCACGTTTATGTACAAACAAATACTGATGTTGGTTCAGTTGAGCACAGGAAGTTCAGGGTGATCATTTGTGATTGCTCTTGGACAGTCATGCATTGTGTGATATGCATCTTCAGAATTTTAGCTTGTGAACTTTTTATTCAGCCTTCATAATTTTTTTGTCATGATGATCCCAACTGGGTCAAAAACTATGTAAATATAGCCCATATATTGATGGAAACCCTTGTGTACACTCTAATGTCCATTTGTGCAACCAAATTTTATGAAATTTATTCAGAACTTTTGCTTCGATGATCTCTCAAATATTGAAACAAGTTCACTTTTAGACAAAAACTAGGTCACCGACACAAAGCAATGAATAAACTTGTGAATATTCTAGAGGTCACATTTTTGGACAACTTTTTATAAACTAGAGATGTGTCAATAGGACACAGATGCCTCCACATTCCACTGTATAGTCACAAAAAATCCTGTACAGTTATAGGTACGTTTAAACATTGTCCTTAACATGAAGGAGTCTAAAATGCTATTTTGCTAATCAAGAGGCATAATTCTGTCGATCTCTAATGAATTTGGATTGAAAGAACCAGGGGTGTAAGTTTACATGCTGATGACTATTCTTAGAAAGTTCCATGGCTCTAGCAGTTATACATTTGGAGTTACATATGACACAAGTCTAAAAATGTTATTTTTTGCTTTAAAAAGGGAACAAACCTCTGCCAGTCTCCAATTAATTTGTGTCAAAATACCAACGTGCGTAAGTTCACATGCTGATGACTATTTTTAGAAAGTTTCATGGCTCTAGCGGTTATATGTTTTGAGCTACACGTGGCACAAGTCTAAAAATGCTTTTTTTGCTTAATCAGGGGCATAAGACTGGAGACAGATGTTCAGTAAATTTACGTCAAAATTCCCAGGTGCATAAGTTCACGTGCTGACAACTATTCTTTTAAAGTTTCATGGCTCCACCAGTTATACGTTTGGTGGGGGCATAAAAACTTGCTCTGAATGAACGTCTTGATGATTTCTTGGATGATTTGGAAACTGGATTAAATGGGGTCACCAGCCCTAATAAAAGTACACCAGAGGCCACAATCTTTACTCAAGGTTCATGAAACTTATTTCAAATGTTTTAAGATCTCTCAGATATATTCAAAGCTAAGTTCCATTTGATATAAAACGTCACCAATTCAAATCAGTGGAAAACTTTGTGACTATCAAGGTAATCCTTTTGTACAGTTTTTATAACACTTAGTCTGATTTTTTTCTTGGTGATGTCTTGGATGAGATGAAGTCAGGGTCATAGTTGGCCAAAAACTAAATTACCAGCTCAGGTCATTGGAAAACATAGGTCATTTTTTCCCCCAACTGTCATGAAACTTATTCCAAATGTTTCTTTTGATTATCCATTGGCCAAGTCTTACACTAGGTCACATGGTCAGTTGTTCTGATTATCCATTAGCCAAGTCTTACACTAGGTCACATGGTCAGTTGTTCTGATTATCCATTGGCCAAGTCTTACACTAGGTCATTGTAAGGTCAGCAGAAAACATGTGAACACTCACACAATTTACTGACTAAAAGAATGTTTTTTCTTGATAACCTGTAGGACAAGATCTGTGGACACAGACTATGTCACTAGCTCAGATCAGTGGTAAACCTTTTGAACACCATAGAGGTCAACTTTTTTCCCCAGTCTTCATGAAACTTAGTCAGTTTTTTTATTATCTCAAGGAGCAGTTTTAAACTGGATCATGTTTGGTAAAAACTAGTTAACCAGCTCAAAGCATTAATTTTTTTTTGTAAAAACTTGTGAGTTTATACTTTACCCATTCCTGCTGACCTCAAAACATTTTGCACACTCTAGAGGCCACTTTATTGGCCAGTAGTATTGAATATTTAAAGTTTGATGAGGAATTATTAAGAAATGGTAAAGTTATAGCCAACGTTAAGTTTTCGTGAAAAGGGGCATAACTCTGTCCAATATGACCTTGACCTAAAGAGTTTAGCATCATCATGACCCTGTTGTCGTTAGCAATATAATTTGAACGTTTGATGAGGAATTATTAAGAATTGGCAAAGTTATAGCCAACGTTATGTTTTCGTGAAAAGGGGTATAACTCTGTCAAATGTGACCTTGACCTAAAGATTTTGGCACCTTCACAACACTGTTGTCGTAAGCAATATACAAATGTAATTCGAAAGTTTGATGAGGAAATATTAAGAAATGGCAAAGTTATAGCCAACGTTAAGTTTTCGTGAAAAGGGGCATAACTCTGTCAAATGTGATCTTCACGTAAAGATTTTAGCATCATCACCACCCTGTTGTCGTAAGCAATATAATTTGAAAGTTTGATGAGGAAATATTAAGAAATGGCAAAGTTATAGGCAACGTTAAGTTTTCGTGACGGACCGACCGCCGGACAAAGCGATCCCTATGTATATCGCCGTTTCTTCGAAAGGGCGACACAAAAACAATATTATATATAATATGACTATAAATAATAAGAATATATCATAAAAATAGGAAGAAGTTCATTCTTTAAGTTGTTTTTAACATAATTAATTTTAACTTTAGCTGCTAAATGATGTAAAGAAAAATACTGTTTTTAGTCCACTGGAAAAAAAGGCTTGTGGTGAGCTACTATTTTGATTTCCTTAAGGTCGGCGGCTGAGCGCGAAATGTTTGCAACACGAATATAAGTACTCACTCATACAGTATTGTGATCACTTTCATCTGTCGTCTGTCATCCTCCACTTTCTTTAAACATGACCTCTAAAACCACTGCGCCAAGTTAACTAAACATGTCAGGGAGTTTCTTTGAGTGAAACTCTCCCAAAGTTGTCCAATTAATGGTTCTAGTCCGCTATATATCTGGGTCACGGAAACTAAAAGTGAAAACTTAAAAAAAGAAGCAGTTAACATTGTATAGTGGATGTCTACAAACTATGACCTTGGGATTTAAATTCGCCGATCCTCAGCAGTCCCTTGATCTTTACAGGAAAACTTTTTTGTTAAAAATCTAACCAAATAGAGCTTCCATAATTGGTATTTAGCGGTACGGAATAAAAGTTGTTCAAATCATGGTCTCGAGGTCAAAAGGGACCAGCCCTGGGGTCAATAGTTTTATATAGACTAATATAGGAAAAACCAAAAAAAATGGCAAAGTAATTTTTGAAGGTAACTACATTTTTGTCCTTGATCATCATCTGACTTTGACCTTTACCTTGATGTATCGTCCTTCTCTTTTGTTTTGTTTGTTTTCACCCTGACTAACCAGCTACGCTCCGCGAACGGCACTACGCCGCGATCACGGCATATGCATCGCTCGTAACCGGCATAACCGGTGTCAACGTAGAATATTTTTGAGGGTCAGGTAAGAAAATTTCAGAGTTTTTACTAGATTTTAATATGATAGCCTAACAGTTAGGCTCATACGGCTGCCAAGTCACGGAATTTCATGTTTCCAGTCTCCTCAGCGTCCAGGACTTAGTAGTTTGCTCAATCATTTGTGAGAATGGACCGATATATGATGCGAAATGTTGTGCAATAACGGTTCAAACGTACTTTGCATGAGATAAGGTGAAGTATAGTGAAAAAATATGGTTGCATAGAACTTATCGACACGAGAGAGCTACAGAGTATGGATCTTGAATGCCTTTCATTTGTAGTTTGCAGGCTTTTTTTCAAAACAAGTGGGGCCACGCACCGTACACCGGCACTTTAAATTTGCTACGTTGAGTATCACGGCACTTCATATTGTACTGGAATTTAATATATTTTAATTGTCAAAATATTGTTGACGGTTTCTTCAGATATATTTGGGCTGTAGTTTATTGTCTTGTACATTATAGATATGGTTGAAATATTTACATTGACAAGCTGGTTTGAGCTATCTATTTGCGTAAATCAATTTGCGCTGTCTTTGCGCTGGTGGCCGCATTGCAGTATTAAAGGTGGTCAATCTGAGTTTTTAATGTTTTTAGTTGGAGTAAATCGTATTTAATATGATGATATTTCATAATTTTGAACTAGTTGATTCATACCAACCCCAACTAAAATGGCAATTCTTCACAAATTGTGAGGTTTTCTATTTTGGTTGCACAACAGTGTTAGCTATTTTAAAATTGGCGCGAAAATGTTTGGAGAAGATCGGACGTACATTCTCGGAAACGTGTTTTTGTATATATAAAAACGAAAATGAAACTTCCACCTACTGTGCTTGATTCTCGGGGATACCGCTCACCTGAACATCTGGGTTTTTTTAAGCAAACCTTATAAAAATCCATGCCAAAATGATATCATTTATTGGTTATATATATATATTATCTTTCATTTTGTTACAAAATATAACACAGCTGATTTTTTTAAAGGAATCAGATTGACCACCTTTAAATATGTTTTGAATTTCAGTCATTTTCAGCATACTTGGTATTGTCACGATGGAATCTCTTAGGGGTGTTTGTTAATGGCGTTGAACACAGATCTTTTCGCTTGAATTGTATTGGGGTGGATAGTCCTTTCAACGGCGAGCAGAATGTCTTTATGGTAAGAGTCTTCGCAGATCCACGTCGTCTTTTAACTTTTGACTGGTATACACCTAGCGATGATTTCTTCCTAATATTTCTCTGTAATTAAACAGATTGCCAAAGTTAGAATTTGGACTGGTTAGATCATTCGCGGCGCAGCATGATGTAAATATATTAGCAAAAAATAATTGCAGGTTAACTTAGCAGTTCTGGCGGGACCACGAAAACCTATTTTTCAATCTTGCGTTTAAAAAAATTAAACAAACGCTATATAGTGGCAAAGGATAGAGAGGAAATTAATCAACATGCTCAATATTCAGTTTTTTTTGAATACTGAAATAGAATGAAATATCATGCATGTAGCATTCAGGCTTTTCAGTCAAATAAAAACTATTACCAAAAGATACTTGTTTTTTTTTCCAAGAAAAAGAAATAACGTTACGAAGTTTGTACCGTAAAAATGAATCAAATATAATTTAGGACGAAATAAAGCTATGCTCAACCAGTGAGTACGCTTACATAAGCAGATATGAAAACATTGAACACCGAAGTGTCAGAAGTGCTGGATTTGTACATTTTAATTATAAGCTCAATTTTGAGAATAAATTCCAAAACTCGAAATGCAAACATCAAGGCGTTGAATTATTATACCTAAGATTAAGTCCATATAGACCAATATGTATACACATAAGAATATCTGACTTGGATGTTTTTCTCTGTTTTCTTTATTATCAGAAGCTTATAAAGAGTCTGATGTCAGAATTATGCCTGAAGAAACCATCCGAAGTAATCTGCCATCAAATAATTAGTTTATACCAAATTTATTTCATTTCGATTGTGTAGGAAGCTTTATGTTTATAGACATATTCTCGAATCCGTTCCTGGAACCATCAAATGATTGTTGTGGAGTTTGCAGTTAACAATATTTGATCACATAAAATGCCGTGCTACGCAGCGTAGCAAAATGAAGGTGCCGGTGTACGGTACGTGGCCTCACATATTTTTAAATAAAACATGCAAACTACAGATTCAACACATTTAAGTTCCACATTGCGTTTCTATCTTATCCCGGTAATTCTATGCAATCAAAGTTCTTCACTATACTTCACCTTACCCAAGAAATGTATGTTTGAACCGTTATTGCCCAACATTTTGCATCATATATCGGTCCATTCTCACGAATGATTGAACAAACTACTAAGTCCTGGACGCTGAGAAGACTAGAGACATGAAGTTCCATGACTTGGCAGCCGTATGAGCCTAACTGTTAGGCTATCATATTAAAATCTAGTTAAAACTCTGAAATTTTCTTACCTGACCCTCAAAAATATTCTACGTTGACACCGGTTATGCCGGCTAAGAGCGTTGCATATGCCGTGATCGCGACGTAGTGCCGCTCGCGGAGCGTAGCTGGTTAGTCAGGGTGGTTTTTGAAGCAACAAGTTTGCAATTTCAATTATTTTTTATATTCTGCGTGAGATTTCAATTTTGACCTAAGCTGACCTTGACCTTCTGACCTTCCTACTGCTTTTGAAGCTCATCCATGAAATTTAGAGTATTCAGCTTTTAAAGCAAATATTATGACTGACTTTGGCTGGCATTGTGTCATAATTTGACAATCATGCAATGGTATTCATGTGAGCGACATTGGGCCACCATGGTCCTCTTGTTTTATCCTAAATCTTGGACGCATGGTCATTTATAAAAGTTTTACTTCTTGAGAAAAATTCAAATCATTTTTACACAGTAGTTTGAATGACGTAATAGAGGCTAATAAACTGAATTAGATTGAGTAATTCATTTTTTGTTACGGCTCTTTTAAGATTCTGTTCATTTGCTTAATTACCTGTTATTTGTATTTGATGCCAAGATGTTACATTTATTATGCTTACAATGTTAGAAAGTTAAAAGTAAGATTATATTCCCTCGAGAAAATTAAATCCTGACTATAAAGTACCTGTTTTGTGTCTTTTACGAGAATTTTCGATTCCATTTCCCATCAGTTTTGATGTATTTATGGCTAATGAGAACATGTATATTACGTTAAAGACGTTGTCGTTACTCGAACGCAATCTAATACAGCTGTATTCCGAGCAGTGAAAACATTTAACATTTTCTCCTCTGAAATAACTACGAATGTAGCGTATTAGCTCCTTTACACATAAAAACCTGTAGATTATGTAGTAACATTATAAAATCAAACCTGTGGTTTGAATTTTCAGTTCTTCCCTATGTCATGCAGATGTTTCTGTTATACCTGTGTTGTTTACTTGTTTCCCTATTTCGCCTTCTCACCTACTTTTACATGTGTGTGCATATTGTTCAAGTTTAACTTTGTTGGTCCATGCAAGAGGTCTAGGGTATCAAATTATGAACAGGTTTGCATAATCCATGACTAATAGATCTTCACAATTCATTTGATTTGATTACGAAATTACAATTTTACTTTCATCAACTTAGTTGATTAAAAAAAAGCTATCAAGATGTTCTAGTTATTGATTCTTAACACAACCTCAAAACTTTGCCTATTAAACTACAATTGACTGACAGACAAATATAGATAATCTGATGTTTTTTTTTTAAATTTAGCTCAAAAGAAATCATAAGCTCAAACAAAACTATGTCCGATTTATTAACGTTAAATGTCGACAGAAAATCCGTTACTGCCACGGTACAATATTAAAGTCTAGAAGGGCTGCGTCTTTATGTGATTGATTTTGGTGGGAATTGAAGGTAGGAGCGTTTTTATATCCCCGAAGGGAACATATTATGTTATGGTTCAGGGCGTCTATCCGTCCGTCTGTACGTCCGTCCGTCTGTTAGCAATTTGGTTTCTGGAGGATAACTTGAGTACTCTTTGGCCTACAGTCTTTTACCTTTATTTGATCATTGCCCACATCAAGTGGATGACCCCTATCGATTTTGGAGTCAGTAGCTCAAAGGTCAAGGTCACATATACCTTAACATTGAAAACCATTTCCGCCATGTAACTTGACAATCATTTGTTATAGAGACTTCAAACTTTATTTCATGATTGCACACATTGACTGGATGACTCCCTATACATTTTTGGGTTAATATGTCAAAGGTCAAGGTGAAAGTGACCTGAAGGTTTAGAATCATTTACACTCTGTTACTTGACAACCATTTATCTTTGAGACTTCAAAATTCATATAATGGTTGCACAGATTGAGTGAATAACCCCTATTGATTTTGGGGTCAGTATGTCAATAGTCAAGGCCACTGCTACCATAACATTGAAAACCATGTAACTTGACAAACATTTGTTATAGAGACCTCAAACTTTATATCAAATCTATTGATTTTGGGGTCAGTAGGTCAAAGGTAAAAACATAAATGCATCATACTTAGAAAAAACACCCTTTAGGCATATAATGCTCCGCCCAGTGATGCTCTTGTTTAAAAATATTTTTGCAGTTTATGAAAACACAATTTGTTTTGTTTTGGTTTTTTAAAAGAATGTCAGTCATGTGAAAAAGGATAGACAACCAAAATGTTTTTATTACTTCTAGAATCTAGCGTCTTGCCTGCTTCAATGTTATCCGTAAGGCTTCGCTTGAACTATATTGGGTAACAATAGTGTGATGTTTAAGAATGCTTACTGCCTCTTGAGTATTGGTTTCGAAGTGGCTTTCCGGACTGACTGACTGTTGCATGGCGGCAATATTCCTCTCCTGTTTCAGAAGGAAGTTAAAATAAGAGAGATATGGCATAAAGACAGGAATTGTCATTCCTATTATGAGGTTAGACATTGCTCGTGTTAGTGCTTTAAACAGTCAGATTACCTTTATATATGTTGCCAATGTATAGAGAGTAATGACAATCTGTTACTTTTTAAAGGTTGTTTCCATTTGTTTAGTTTTAATTGTCAGACCTGTGGCAATTAGAAATATAATGGTAATTAATTACAATTTATTATATTTTTTCAAGTAATTGAAAGTAATATGTAATTGAACACATTCTTAATTACATGTAATGGTATTTTAATTAATTACATTGATATTACGTCATATAATTAGCAATACCGTTCAGTTAGTTTTCAATTGCTTAATTTCTTTACTTAAATAAGGTGCAATACTGTATGGTCATTTTTTTCTATCATATGGTGTAAAATATCTCACCTTGATTTCAACAAAGTGTAAGGTGTGAAAGTATACTTTGGCTAATAATTGATGGATCCATGTTCCCTCACATTTGCATGATTTAACAAAGAAGTACAGTTATATTTTCACCGAAACAAGTATATAACAAAAGAGCATATGGCAATGTTTGTGGGTTGTTGTTATAAGATTTAAGAGTCACGCTGTGGATCCATGAATGTTTAGATTTTTGTTCACAGTTGTTGTTTTTTTCACAAGTGTACAATACACATAGCCTGAAGATAATTGTCCATTCAGTAAAAGCAAATGCATTGACGGATAAGGTAAATTGCAGTTCTGCACATATACCTGGTCATTGTCAACTTCAATTTTGATGTATTAAGATGGATGTTAGTATTTTGAATCACTTTGCTTTGCCAAAAGACCAAACACGGAATTTTAAGGAAAATGTTTACACTGTTCTTCAAATATCAGCGGAAGATTGAAAGTTACATCAAAGTGCATAACCCATATGAGGGTAAGTCACGTTTTTTTCTCTTTAATTTTGAATAGCTAGAATCATACAGATTTAAATATACTTTAACTTATCATACATGTAGCATTTGACCTAAATAACATAAACAATATTTATAAACATGGAAAAGGCTTTTAACTTTTCAATACCTGGATTTGAAAAAGATGAACTAAATGAAACTGATAGAGCCAGAATATAAGTGAGCTTTGTGAAGAAACTAATGACAGTTCAGAAAACACCTCTGAGAGTTTTGAATGTCTTCTTCGATGATCAAGCTGTTATGTGCATTCTCTTCAGCTTGTTGTTAAAGATGGACTCAGAGGCTGTGGTGCTAATCTAAAACAAGTTATTGTGAAAGCATCAAAGGTTGTGAGTTATGTTCATCGCTCCGTACATGCGTATGAGATTCTTAAAGATGAAAAGCATAAAAAATTTGAGCAGACAAGACTGTTCACACAAACCCTCCTCATATGAAAGGAATATAAGAACCATAACTCTACCTTGCTTCTTCTTTAAATGAGTTCCCTTTATTATGTTCTATTATGTTTGTTTGCTTGCTATACCTCCAACATTATGAAGGGAATTCATTCATATTGCATCCTCATTGGGGAATGTAGTGTCTAAGGACCATAACTCTACATTGCATCATTCTTGAATTATATCCCTTAATATTAGTATTTGTTTGTTTTGGGGTTTAAGCCGTTTTTAACATATAGGTTATATCTTGGCGGTCAGTCCACCTAGCCGGTTTTCCTGGATAATTAACCAGTAATTTCCAATTTCTCCGCAAGTGACTGACTACTGTTCCCACAAGATCTACTCTGAATCAGCGGTGAGAGACAAATGAACATTAGACTCAATGTCTGAGATCAATTGTCACGGAGAAATTTTGCCCTGCCCAGGGGTCGAACCAACGACCGATGGATTACTAATCCAGTGCTCTACCTATTGAGCTAAGCGGGGGTATTAAGTTAAGTATTTCACATAATGATAGTGAACATCGAGCAAATGTTCAATATGCAAGAACCATAAATCTGTCTTGCCATATTTTTTGTTTTTTCCTTTTGTTGTTTTCCAAATGCTTGTCTACAAGATAACTCACAAAATATAAAAGGCATTTTGTGAATGTTTCAATCACTGATAGAGAACACAGAGAGGAAGTGCAGTGTGCAAGAACCATAACTCTCTCTTGCTTCTATTTTGAATGATTTCCCTTTATCATGTTCTATAATGCTTGTCCAGAGCATAACTCTAAAACTTACAAGTCATTCAGTTAATATTTCACACAATGACGGATCATATTGAGAGGAAGTGCATTAAGTAAAAGCCGTGACCTCAACCATTTCTTTCTTAATTGTCTCCCTTTGTTTGCACATTTAACAAAACTTGTTCACAGCTTTGCTCCATAAATGTTGACTGGAATTTGTTGAAACTTCATGCAGTTATGGAAAGCGGTGAAAGGAAGAATATAAGGGCATAAACTCTACACTTTATTTTGAAATGGTTTCCGTTCTATATGCTTATTTTCTTGCACGATAATTCGGGAAAGTTGTGAAGGTAATGTATTCATTTTTGTATACAGTGAAAGGACCTCAAGGGAAAGTGCAGTGCCCATAAACCATATTCCTACATTGACTTATTCTTGAACTATGTCCCTTTATAATGAAAAAAAAGAAACATGTCATAAGCACAGCTCAAAACCTACGCATGGGATTTAGTTGATATTTCATCAATAGTAGTTTGGACGAATTATTTTGTTTTGGACGTGTATCTTACAATACGTTAGATTCCTTATTCCATTTAAGCCATAACATTGATCTGAGACAATATTTCAAGTATTATTCCACTTGTGTCATAAACACAACATTAATATGGCGTCCCGTACGACTGCAGGTCTTGCGATAGTCTGACCCACATTTTTCACGCCTCAAACTATCTTGCTCAAACTGGGTAGAAATACTATGTAATAAGATAAAGACAGAGAGTTCTGTTTGGGTCGTTCTGAAATCACTTTGTTGTTGTTGTTTTCGCTGCCAACTAGATTAAAGTACTTGTATCTGTTATTACGTACAGTTCTTTTACAAGTGATGTCATTCGACTATTTTTATTCTTGTATTATCATCAATGTATATATTAAATAATCACGATATTTTTTGACTTTTAGAAAAAATCAGAATCCATCTAAAATTCAAATAAAAATATGATATTTAAAAAAAGCAAAACCTGACATTCATCAGTATTTAAAATCAACAAATATGTTGTTTATATAAATTTATATATATGGTATAATTCAGAAAAGCATGTTGTATCATATAATTACAGGTGAATGTTTTAGACATGAGGGATAAGTTTGTTACTTGGTATATGTTACTGACAATACTATACTCTAAGGAATTTGATACATACTGAAACACTTTCATGATTGATTGACAGATCATCCTCAAAGGACATGACACAATTTAGTATGACGTTCGTTTCGTAAATGTTTATCTTGAAATATTTTCCATCTATTCCAACAGCGCTATTGAAAAAAAGGTAACAGTTGAACTTTCCTTTTATAAATATCATACAGAACAGAACAAAATCTTGATTACAGACGTAAGCATATAATCCCATTGTCATATTGTTAAATGTAATGTAACTGCAGATGCTTACATATTATGTATTTATACCAAATTCTGAACAAATAATTCTTATTCATCAAAACAGAACATAGTTAATTAGATGGCTATAACTGTTTCTTTAACTTCTTTCTATCTTTTAAGTTGTATCATCTATTCAGTTTTGTGGATGATGAATTGTTACATAAGGGTAATTTAGTGAAGTAGCATTTATCAGGGTGGCTATACCATGTGGTATAAAATGCCATTTAGACTGTTGCAAACAGCATCTTTTGAGTCGATCGGGAGGGGAAAGCTGCTGTAAATATTTTATTCCTACATCAATTTGAAGGGGACATAATGCATGCGAAGCCCTACATACAGGCCCTTGTGATTCTTTTGTCAGATGTACAGTTTTTCTTAACATTCGGGAAAAAGAGTTCGTAATGTAATGTTTTCTATCGCGAGAAGTGCACCAGTTTTCCCAAATGTTGTAAAATTCTGTACATATGACAAAAGAATCGTCAGGGCCAATGTGTAGGACATAATTTTCCGCTGCGCATGCGCTATATACTATCAAAATTCAGCAGTTTTCTCCTCCGAATCGAGGCAAAAAAATGCTGTTTGCGACAGCATAAATGACGTCATTCACCACGTGGTATGGCCACACTGATTTATATCCCGTACAAAAAATTCAAGCATTCAATTTTTCCAAGTAAAAGAGAAAGAAAAAAGTGAATAAACATCCATGTTTTAAAAAATTGAATTATCAACATATTTTTTGGTTCAATATATACAGTCATTGTGACTTGTTTTGCTCATATTCTGTTTTCTTTCTAGTATGATTGCCATGAGATAATAAATATAAGTTTGTGGCTATGAGGCACACTGAATATTGCCATTAAGGAAGAAAGCTATGAGACTGTAGCTTTGAAAGAACCATGGGATGGTGCGTATTGTGTAAAACTCATAAAAAAGTGGTCATGAAATTCTATTTATGATTGTAATGTTAAGAAACCTCTTATAGTGTTGTTGTTGTTGATTTAATTAAAAGAATGAATTTACAGATGGCAAGTGAAATCTTTTTTTAGACTTCTTGAAAAAGTTAAAATGCCAGAAAATACAAATAGAATTCGTTGAGAATTTACTCCTTTATAAGTTAAACTAATTCATTTAGTCAATCCATGACCATTATGTGGCATTGTAAATGGTAAAACTATTATTTGTTCATTGCCTTGTAGTATGCATGCTCAATAAGTCAGTAGTTTTCGTAAGCTTAACGCATTAATAGAAACATATGGAAATAGTGCAGCTAGCCAAGATGCCAAGTGCAAGATGCGGCGTCTGATTAGAATCTACACCGATTGCAGCAAGGACTTACTCCCCCCCCCCCCACCCCCCCCAAAAAAAAATGAAATAGAAAATAAGTACCAGAAACCCTTTAAATTGCAAAATGGACTCGTCCAACTGAAAAGAATGGCTAAATCCTTAGGGTTAAGTGGTTCGATTTTCGAACCATATGACCTACACCTTAAACAATCTAATTCTTCTCCTTTTTTTAAAAAAAAATAGAAAAGTATTATAATTCTGTTTCGGGTTAGCTATATGCATTTTGTCTAATGGTGTGATGTAAATAATATGAACACTGTTCCTCAGTGACACTGATTCATTTACCAGCTTCTCCGATCAGAGACTACGGTGGCTCAGAGGTAACATGCTTAACTCATTGTTATGTCGTTCCTGTGAGTAAGTCGTTCCCATGAAGTAACTTTTTCCGGCGAGTTAGTAAGTTGTTTATTCGACAAAGCTAACTCGTTCGTACGAGAGTTAGATTTTTTTGGTCGACATAAAAACAAGTAGTAAGTGTCGTGTCTGTGCCACCGTATATTGGTTGTATATTCTTGCGTTGTAAATATTGTGAACGTGTTTAAAATTGAATATTCTTGAAACGTTTAACTTTGGATATATGTCAAGTTTGTTTGAAAATGCTTTCTGTTGAAATATACTATACATCTTTTAATTCTGCCTCTTTTTGTTACTGTTGCTGATTTTTTCTCTCTATTAATTACACATGTCACTGACCTGACCCGTAGGTTGATTTAATTACCATTTACAGTTCTCAACCAATTTCTTTTGACTGATTTTAGTATTTACCACTGATTTTACAGCGGTTCTTGACTAGATCTTCTATTTATTAGAGTAATTCTATAAAAGCACTAGCTTCATTACATTTATGTCTTCGAGAAAAAAAACAAGTCTTGACTTGAAACGACCTCCAATGTCCTTTTCTATAATAAAAAGTTCCCAGTTCGTCCTTCGGGTGACATGATTTAATATAGTTTGAGTTGATTAATACGTTATATTGTCGTCATCAGATTGGAATCTTGTTATTCAAAGGTTTATTCCTGACAGTTATGATATTGGTTTTTGTACGCAGATAATTTTATATTCATTAAACTTTATTGGATAATTCCAAATTATTTAAGAAAGTCAAGGCAAAAAAAAGATTTACAGTTTCAATGTCCGGCTTTACAAAAACAAGACAGTCAGTGTGTGTGAACCTTGTCTGATTTTTGTAAAGCAACATAGCTTCATTTATGACTAAAAAGATATTTCAGTTATTTTATATGAAAATTAGGCTTTGGTGTGCAAGAAATTCCAGACCACCGTCATTTGAGAAAGAATAGCGAGACACAAAGTTGTTTCAGTTTTCGTTCACTAGTGTTGCCTTTAGACTTTCCCTTTTATTGTTGTTTTAAAATGAAATAAATGAATCATGCTGACCATGTTATTCAGGAACTGAACCTAGGTATGCTGTACGCTTTTTCTATAGTGATTAAAATGTGTTTTTGTCATGAATCAAGGAGTAGTTTATAGATTAAACAAATGATCAAAATTTCCTTTACATCATCCTGAAGCATATTTGTATATGGGATGTAGGAAAAAGTAACAAACTAAAAGCCCACTGCTGTCTGGATGGTTACGTGACCAATATATAACAAGCACCACTTTCATTTTTTTCGAAGAACCAAATACGCCCGACAGTTGATAATTCTGTAAGTTTTAAACAAACTTCAGCTGATACACTGAAGTAATTTTATGGTTTCATGTGTGTGGTACTGGGAAAGTAGTTTTATCATACCATTTTGTGATGCCATATCTCTTGATTGTTGGTTTCTGCAGTCGTCATGATATTCTAATTGTATTTAAAAATTGCTACTTTATAATATTTTATCTAATTACATCAAAATTTTGTTTTATTATTATTGTCAATGCATTCTGGTTATTTTAGCTAAACTTTCAATTTTTGTTCCATAAACGTTAATCCACAGTTGTTTTAGGATAATCACACTATGATAAAATTCCAAATACCAGCGGCATTAACATATCTGGTGTAGTAATTGGACGGATTTGAGATTCCATTATATAGAAATTTTAGCCAGTGAACGCCTGTTAAACACTATGGGGCCTCTGCTGTCCCAGTGTTTCTGCTTGTAGAACAGGACTCGTTAAGCTTCGCACGACTTTTAAGACTTGTGTGCCTGCATTCACGTTTTTTGTTTTTGTTTTTTCATTTATTCACTAGTATAGGATAGCTGTGAAATGTAATAAATTGTGTAACATAAGAGGCGATATATAACACAAGAAGCCATACATAACACAAGAAGAAATATATAACATAATAAACCTTATATTACCCTTGATTATTAGGACATATATCTTACCCGCTGTTGTATTGAAGTTAATTGAATAGGACACATCATCGAAACTGCCGAATCTCCAAACTAAAAAGCAAAAGTTACCTACACCTGCAAAAAATATTCTTAACTGAAATAAATTTATATTCTAAATACTATTATATTATACTATAGTTTTACTACGTTTTACAACGTTTATCTGTGGTTTCATCCGATAGTTCTCTTCCATGTACAAATCGTTGTATGTGTCTCAGCCTAGTTTTTGTTTATGACCCGTTCTTGTAGATGTCATTATGAACTCGTTTCTTGCTAATTGTTAATTTGTAATGTACGATTGATTGAGGTTTATGATGTGAAAACATCTGAAATTGAGAAATTATGATCCCTAGGGATAACCAATTCCTGACATCTGCGTTTTTAATTTGGAAACAGTTCCTAATGTACCATCAGTTCAGATATGTTATTTGGTTTGATTAATTTGTTCTGTTGCTGTCGTTAGATTAGAATCTTGTGATTTAAAGCCATATTGCTGACAGTTAAGATATATATCTATATCCCGAAGGATAATAAGAAGTGTGTTGATGCTTAAATGAATTAATCGTCTTTGATGGAAATCGGTTATAAAAGCAAAGACGAAATTTAACCTATGAGTTTTAATGTCAAGCTCACCTGGACAAAGTCAAACAGAATTAAAGCAATCAGTTAGTGGGTTAAGTGGTCCGATTTTAGAACCATGTGACCTACACCTTAAACAATGTAATTCTTCTCTTTTTTTAAAAAAAAAATAGAAAAGTATTATAATTATGTATCGGTTTAGCTATATGCATATTGTCCAATGATGTGATGTAAATAATATGAACACTGTTCCTAAGTGACACTAATGCATTTACCATCTTATCCCATCAGAGACTACAGTGGCTCAGAGGTAACATGCTTAGTTCCTTGTTATGTCGTTCCTGTGAGTAAGTCGTTCCCATGAGTTACTAAGTCGTTCATTCTACAAAGCTAACTCGTTCCTACGAGTAAGTAGTTCCCAAGTAAATAACTTTTGGTCGACTTAAAAACAAGTAGTGAGGGTCGTGTCTGTGCTACCATATTTTGGTTGTATATTCTTGCGTTGTTAATATTGTGAACGTGTTTAAAACGGAATGTTTTTGAAACGTTTTAATTTTGTTTACTTTGGATATATGTCAAGTTTGTTTGAAAATGCTTTCTGATGAAATATACTATACATCTTTTAATTCTGCCTTTTTTGTTACTGTTGCTTTTTTTCTCTCTGTTAATTACACATGACACTGACCTGACCCGTAGGTTGATTTAATTACCATTTACAGTTCTCAACCAATTTCTTTTAACTAATTTTAGTATTTACCACTGATTTTACAGCGGTTCTTGACTAGATCTTCTATTTATAAGATTAATTCTATAAAAGCATTAGCTTCATTACATTTATGTCTTCGAGAAAAAAAACAAGTCTTGACTTGAAACGACCTCCAATGTCTTTTTCTGTAATTAAAAGGTTCCCAGTTCGTCCTTCGGGTGACATGATTTAATATAGTTCGAGTTGATTAATAGGTTATATTGTCATCATCAAATTGGAATCTTGTTATTCAAAGGTTTATTCCTGACAGTTATGATATTTCTTTTTGTACGAAGATAATTTTATATTCATTAAACTTTATTGGATAATTCCAAATTATTTAAGAAAGTCAAGGCAAAAAAAGATTTACAGTTTCAATGTCCGGCTTTACAAAAACAAGACAGTCAGTGTGTGTGAACCTTGTCTGATTTCTGTAAAGCAACATAGCTTCATTTATGACTAAAAAGATATTTCAGTTATTTTTTTATGAAAATTAGGCTTTGGTGTGCAAGAAATTCCAGACCACCGTCATTTGAGAAAAAATAGCGAGACACAAAGTTGTTTCAGTTTTCGTTCACTAGTGTTGCCTTTAGACTTTCGCTTTTGTTGTTGTTGTTGTTGTTTTAAAATGAATCATGTTGACCTTGTTATTCAGGAACTGAACCTATGTATGCTGTAGGCTGTTTTATAGTGATTAAAATGCGTTTTTGTCATGAATCAAGGAGTAGTTTATAGATTAAACAAATGATCAAAATTTCCTTTACATCATCCTGAAGCATATTTGTATGTCGGGTGTAGGAAAAGGTAACAAACTAGAAGACCATAGCTCTATGGATGGTCACGTGATAAGTATAAATCATGAAACCATAAATCATTTAACAAGCACCACTTTCATTTTTTCGAAGAACCAAATATGACCGACAGTTGATATTTCTGTAAAGTAACAAACTTCAGCTGAAGAATAACAAGTAATACATGGGCACTGAAGTAATACTATGGTTTCATGTATGTGGTACTATGAAATCAGTTGATCATACTATTTTGTGATAGCACTTCCCTTGATTGTTGGTTTCTGCAGTCATCGTGACATTCTTATTGTATTAAAAAATTGCTGATTTGTAATATTTTATCTAATTACATAAAAAAATTGTTTTTTTTTTCATTATTTTTTTTTCAATGCATTCTGGTTATTTAAGCTAAACATTCAATTTTTGTTCCATAAACATTTATCCACAGTTGTTTTTGAATAATCACTATAATAAAAATCCAAATAACTGCGGCAATAACATATCTGGTGTAGTCATTGAAAAACGGATTTGAGAAATATATTTAATATATATTTGAGAAATTTTTTAGCCTATTAAACACTATCGAGTCTGTGCTGTACCAGTGTTCCTGCTTGTAAAACAGACTTGTTAGGCTTCGTATAAGACTTGTGTGCCTGCCTTCACGTTTTTCCCCATTTATTCACTGGTATAGCGAAAGGCCTGTAATTCTATGTCTTTGAAATACAAAATTCAGTGAAATTCGAAATCGGCTGGGAAAATTAAACTAATATGTTTTTCCGACCAACGAGATTATACAAAAATATACCATCCATACCAAGGATAGCCATGAAATTCATTAAATTATGTTTATAATGGTTATAACTTCTATAACATAATAAGCCATCTATAACATAATAAGCCATATATAACATAATAAGCCATATATAACATAATGATACATCTACAACTCAATAAGCGATATATTACCCTTGATTATTAGGATACATGTATATATCTTACTTGCTGTCGTATTGAAATTAATTGAATTGGACACATCATCGATACTGTCGAATTTTCAAACTAAAAAACAGAAGTTACCTACACCAAAAAATTCTTAATTGAAATAAATTTATATTCAAAATACTGTTATATTACACTATAGTAAAAACAACGTTGTAGAAATTGATGTATGTGTCAAGTCCCTATTCACTCAGCCTAATTGTTGTTTATGACTTGTTTTAGAAGATGGCATAATGAACTCATTTATATCTACTGATTCTTGACATTGTTTAGTAATGTTTGATTCAAACTTTTCTGTTGATTGAGGTTTATGATGTGAACACATCTGGTAGTGTGAAATTATGATCCCTAGGGATAGCCAATTCCTGACATCTGCGTTTTTAATTTGGAAACAGTTCCTAATGTACCCTTAGTTCAGATATGTTATTTGACTTGATTAATTTGTTCTGTTGCCGTCGTTAGATTAGAATCTTGTGATTTAAAGCCATATTGCTGTCAGTTAAGATATATATCTATATCCCGAAGGATAATAAGAATTGTGTTGACGCTTAAATGAATTAATGGAATGTCGGTTATAAAAGCAAAGACGAAATTTAACCTATGAGTTTTAATGTCAAGCTCACCCGGACAAAGTCAAACAGAGTTAAAACTACTCTCTGCTGCGTTCTCCCCTTTTCTTTAACCCGAACTGTATTTGTTTCTCATTTCATTGTTATGAATCTTCACCATTACAGCTTGGTACGATTCAGTGTAATGTCAAGGGTTTCAGAAAATAACTGCCATTGAAATAAATCTATAAACGGTATCAACTTTTAACCAAACTGATATAATTAAGGCTATGATAGAAAAAAACATTTGGATGTAAATTTCTTGTACAACCCATGCCTTGTATATCATTGAAAGAATCCATTTATTCTATCCATATAAAAGCTCTTTATTGTCTCAGGGGGTATCGTGAAATGCTGTGAAAAAACACTGACAATGACAAAGTACAGAGTGTCAAGAAGCTCATCCTAGGCTGGATTTTCATCCTCTTTTCACGTCTTAGAAATTCAAGTTTAAGTCTAACCGGCAGGTTTGTATTATATCACCTTAATAAATCGTCTTTGTGAAAAGCATGACCTTTTCCTGAAATATTACTTTAATGTTGAAAAAAGACAAGATTCAAATGGTCAATCGTTCCAAGTTCCAAATGGTCAATCGTTTGATGTCTGAAGGATGGCTCGTGTTTGTTCTTGTTTCAAATACAATGTCTATTTACCTCATAGATTTGTTTATCATATAGATAAAAAACATTTTATTTCAAAGCTTGAGATTATCTTTTGACTATACGTTACAGGTTAACAGGTACTAAAATTTCCACAGCGATCTAAAGTAATATACCAAACGAGGAGGTTTTTCATCGGAAAAAGGGGGAGTTGTTCACGATATTTCAAACTGTTCTTACTTTGATCTTAAAGCCGCTATCAGGACCCTCTAGGCATTGATGTTTAGCCCTTATTACCTCGTAGCTTTGCTCAATAATCCACAGCTTCATTACGAAAAGTGGATCTATCTATCTCTTTGAGTTTATTTATTGTCGGTACCGATTGCTCATATAACCGACGCCCCCCTGCAGACATTAGTTATTTATGTTGTGGGGGATAGTGCAAAATACATAAAACATCCCATTCCAAAGACACCCCAGGTTCTTTTGCATGCTCAGTGTATATATAATTACACCCGAGAGCCAGTAATGTTACCACTAGACCACTGATCCACTGATCCGCTCCAAAAGTGAATAGATACTCAATGGGGTTTTGAAATTAACTTGAAAGAAATTACTAACTTGAATATAAGGGAAATTGTAGGAAAATGTATTTAAAGAATCAAGTATCAAATTACCTTTTTTTGCCAATACAGAACAGTAAATCTTTGTCTGACCGTTATTCCTGCTGGCTTTGACACGGTTTTTATCAGACATTTTTTATCATTCGATGCCTGACGAAATATTACATCAGATGTCGTTTAAAAAATTTTTTGAAGTTTTACAAAAACGTTTTTTTTTTGGAGCTAACTGGTTCATTTTAAGCTTAGTGATTGATGTTGAATTTTTGCAGCCTTTGAAATCTCTGACTTGTAGTTTTCTGTAAGGCACATGTCAGTGACCTGACACGTATAGTAATTGCGTTACCCTTTATGACTTTTTAGAAGGTTTCATTTTATAAGTACAGTGATTACTCACTGATGTCTGATAGCTGTAGTTGCCAAGATGTTTTTGAATTAGTAGTTGTATGTTTTCTAGAATAAATAAAGTAAATAACTTGTCATGAGAATCGTTCCCTGTTCGCCCTTTTAGTGATATTTTTAAAGTTTCATTTGGTTATTTTTTTTTATACATTGTCGAAAAATGTTAGAACCCATTCGGAACACCTCGGGCGACTTCAAAAAGTCACCTCGGGAATAATGTGGTAGGCGCCATATTGGACTATATTATGATACAAAAGGTGTCTGCTAAACTGAAATCATTTCTTAAAGCTTCTACCTGTTCATGCTTTAAATTAAAATTTATTTTCATTTGCTCTAATACATAAGACAAACACTGCTTGAATTCTGCCATTCTGAATTCTGTTTGTTTATATTTTTATCAAAACCGAGGTAAATTACCATTTGATGTATTCATACACTTACATACGAGGTCTGTATACAAAGTTGTCGGAGAAAGCCGAGTTGTTACGATTGTGTTAGATTTAGTTATTTCAAAACTGTATTCCTGATATATTAAATGTTTGTTTTGTCTATGTATATTAAAATATCGTTAAATCATTACATAAATAAGTCAGCTATGTAAGCTTTGACGAAAACTGAAGTATGGTGCCAATTTCTAGGTCTACTGCATTGATTATTACACTGAATATGCAGTTTATTAGATTGCTGTTTCTTTCTTTTCTATATTATTGCTTTTCGCTGTATTGTCATAAATATTTTCTTTTGCAGTTTGACTTGTCTCTGATCATGAGTATGAAACAAAGAAGTATAATACTCGTGATCAAAGCTAAACAAATAAATATTAAACAGTGTAGATGTCATAATATTTTTTATTTGTGACTGTTTATGATGAAAAAACCTTTGTTATATTAAAATTGTTTCCAACTGGAAATTGCCTCGGTTCTTCACCAACACTTTATGTTTAGTGGGTTTTTTTGTGTGTGTGTTTTTTTTTCAAAAAACCAGCAATACAGATTTTTTCTTTGGAGTATTTAATTTAAACATATCCGTATAAGGTATCCGTATAAGGTTCGAAAAGAAAAAAAAATCGAGTGACCATGTTAACAGTACGCTTTTATCACGATAAGGACTTAACACTACATACGTGATTCCTTACACAGTTCGCGTGCCTTTCTAGCAACAGAAGGACCAGTGAGATTACGAACTTACAGACACGCTTTTTCTTACGCATATGGTAACATTGATCTTGGGTTGACACACGGCCGCCTTGATCAACACTCGAGCTATCTCACGCAAAATGTTAATTAACTTCTTCAATCATCTTCAAAAACCCTAATAGTTGCCATATGATTCGTGTGACAAGACGCCAAATGCCTTGTTGTGCTTTTACTTCCATTTTTACATAGGCCTAATATGTAACTTTTAACGAATTGTTCATTTTCATTTCGGCTATGAAATTGAAATTTAAAAATTACCTGTTTTTTAATGTTTATGCAAAATAAGATTGTGATTTCATGATATCATTCATTGTATCGTGATAATGAAATCGGGAACTCAGGAATTCTGATTGAATTAAGATACACATTTCTTAAAGAAATCACGAAAAAGGAAAATTCCCATGCTAGTCGTTACTTTAAGCAGGGCCTAAATTAAGGCCCTGCTTTAAGAAACACTGTGGCGTCACAAAAAGTGACAAAATAAATATAAAAAATCTATCTTGTTTTTATCATTACCTAATAACGTATGCAGCTGCAGACTGACCTGTAAAAGAAAGTTCTGTCGTAGAAACTAATTGCAAAGTATATTTGACACTCTCACAAATGTCATCTACATAAAGAGTAAACACATTTTATCACAGAGTTTAATGAAGCCGTTTAATAAAAGCGATAACACACAAGTGTAATAACTATGCAAATGAGGCGACTAATCACTTTATTTACGTATTCATACGCGCTGTCAAAAGAATAAACAAACATGGCGGATTTACTGGATCAGCAAGAACTCACTATGATAAGAGCAATAGAAAAACTTTAAAAATAACATTAAAGTCCTTTTCACATTAACCTCGTTTTTTTTTGCTTGTCAGAATTATTCACTTCTAGAAAATTTGTCGAGTTAGCTGACAAGTCACTAGTTAAGCGAGTTTGTTGTACAAATTCACCTTAGAAAACTATTTATTTCTCCTTTGAAGAAGAATTTTTACAGAAATCTTGGTTCAATAAATTCTGCGTATTATCGTTTGTACGGCAGAGCGATATTTTTCTTATTAGACCCTAAACATGCGTGTGAATGAAAAATAGTACCTTAATTTCCGTACCTAAAGACTAAAGGATACCTGAGATACAGAACTGCAGCGGTATGATGACAATACTGAAATTTTCAACATGCATCATAATGGGAATCCATTTAATTTTATAACAGTATATTTGTTGTTGTTGTTGTTGTTTAGTTGGGACATATCTATTTAGTTCATCACCTAAACATATACATGCTTACTATTTAATTTTTCCAGTTCTTTCTCGATCTTGGTGGTCCTTAAGGTTAATGTATTTTTTTTGTCTTTAACTCGTACTGTTCGGTCTTTCATTGTTTTTTGGGTTTTTTTCACTTATGTGATATTGATCTGTGTTGACAGTTGTTGCCAAGATGTTCCTTTCATTAAGCTTTTGATATTGAAACATCTGAATTAGTAAATCTATGATTCCATTAAGTCCTGACTCTAAACTGAACTTTTAAGTGTTTTCATGTTCCCAGTTCGCTCATCAGGTAACACGTTTTCAAAGATTTTGTTGATAACTTTGTTTTGTTGTCATCATAAGATAAACAATCTTATAATTTAAAGCTATGTTCCTAACAATAAAGAAATTGACAGGGGTAATTTAGTACACACATGTATTAACTATCATATGGAAGTGGTTCAGCTGCGAAAACCACATACAAATCGGCAATGGCTTTAAATAGTTGTCGTATTATTCTGATCATACCAGAGTTTATCTATCTGCTTGTTTTTGCTTTTATTTGTTGTTTTTTGTTTATTTCGATGTTGACTTACCTAATAGACCAATCAGATTTGTTTATGTTTCAGAGTGAATATTAACAGTAATTTCATTGGTCAAAAGTCGTAAACTATATTTACCAAAAAACTTGAGCCGCTTATGATTGGTGACTTATGATTCCTGAGAAAAGGACTTTTTTTCTGTTCTATGAAAGCGGCCCGTGTAATTTACGTACATGGTGGCATAGTAAGTAATGCAAAAAATAAGGATAAATCTGTAATAACAATGCCCTGTACATAACTAAATATGCTAAAATGTAATATTGTATAAATTTAACATAACAAAGAGGGTGATTCAAAATACTACCAACCCGAGGAGAGTAATAAAAAAATCGGGGCGTTATGTTATTGCTTTTAATCTAACAAAAATATATTACAAAGACTTTGATTCTTATTTAAGATTTGGTGATAAGCTGGGATGTTCAGCCAATCGTTCTCACATACAAATGGGATATTTATGAATCCAGAACAAGATACTAAATTTGACTGTCTCAAAGAGAACATTGTTTTATAAGACTGGCAGGTGTAGCTTATTATTGCATTTTCCTGATTTTCTTAACTGCACTGAAACAGATTCTAAAACCAGCATCATAAGTCAATGATTAAGCCCTTTATACAATGTTTAATTCAGATCAATCAATTTTCCTTTGATCATCTACATTTCATTTCAAAAATAGCTATAAAGAAATTGTAGTAATTGATGCTTAACACTTTTATCTTCATAACTTTGCCTTTTAATCAACAGCTGTTCCTATAGTTATCGATTCTATTATAAATATTGTAGAGTGAATGAAAATTACCTACAACATTCACACTCTTAGTCATAAATGATCTCTAAAACTATGTTGAAATATGTGGTTATTTTTTAGCATTATTGCCTATTTAACTGAGTCAGTTCCTAGCGTTGCCAATTTTCCAGATATGCTAGACTCACTCCTTTGTTGCACCAATATGCACTGTGTTACCGAAGTTAAAACCGAAGCAGAATATTGTGTTCAATTTTCATTTGTCTGCCATTTAGTTAACATCTTAATATTTAGGTTATACTGAATATTTCGTAAAGAAAATAATTTATGCATTGCCTCAAACAAAGTGTGACTAATTACAGGTCTTCAGGAAAATTTATTTAAGCTCCATTGCATTGTAAAGCTTTGTATCTTTCCCCAATGCACTTAACGCAGAAATTACCAGAGGTTAACAACGTGTGAGACCATCTGTTGTTGAAATGTTAAAAGTGAACATGTTATAGAATTTTCTTAACAAATGACAATATGACGAATGTAGTTCGACTTCCATCTACCTAAGCAATGTAAGCTTCGTGTATTTAGTTACCTACATAATAATTCTACCGGTTTATCTATAATACTGAAATCACAGTACATTGTAGCTATAATTGTACTCTATGGCAATGAACTATTTGAATACGCCTGGTTTTGCTATTTCATTTTAAAAGGAGGGTAGGGGTCAAGGCAAAATTTCTGGCACATACATGTCTAGTTAAAATCTTAAAACCTGTCCAATCACGTATATTTTTTATTATTAGAAAAAAATCACGGAAATGGATAAATGTACAATTATATGATCATAGTTTACGACTTTCAATTAGTTTATTTATTATCTTTGGCGGAAGTTATGTTTCTCGTTTTATGAAGATCACTGCGCTAAAACATCTGAATCATCGAGATTGTTTCCTGACTTGAAGTAACATGCTATGTTTTTATTATCAATCATCCCAACAGATGGCATCTTTTGAGGTGATCAGTTTGTGATGTTGTGTTATCTTGTCATCTTGGGAATACAAGGTGTATTCCTGACAGTTAAGATATTGCTTAACTATCCCATGGTCATTCTAGGTATGTATTAACGGATATATAAAACTATGAAATAAGCCGTTCATGTAAGTCAACATCGAAACCAAATAAGCAGTTTAATTTCCCAGCTTTATTTGGCTAAATTTAGCAGAGCTTACAATGTCATTTTGCTTTTTTCTCATATTTATGTTGTATTTTGTAAAACAAATAAGACTTTGTAATTGGAATGTGGTTTGTATGGTGAAAGTTGTCTTGAGTGTCAAACTTGGTTAAGATTAGTCTTACTATTGTACGATTAGATGCATATTTCTTGCACAACCTACTGCCATGCAGATTATCAATTTGATGAAAAATACAGCTCCTTTTCATAGGTGTGAAACTACCAAATATATATTTTTGATTCTGTATAAAATTTATATATAGTTTACAGAACATAGCAAGGCCCATTTTAAATGGCTTTAACTGACGTATTTTTGTAGATCTGCAACATCCCCTCATGAATTCGATTCGAAATGTATATGAAAATAAAATTGCTACCGCACTATCAGAAATAGTCAGGCAAAATGATTCCTGGAAAAAACTACACAGAAAATACACATTAGGGTAAAAATGTTCAAACAGCTAAGATACCTGTAAAAAATTTTAGCCGCCATTCTGTAGATACCATTTTTAAGGTTTGACAGACTGAACTGGTAGTTTCACACCTATATGCCATTAAGCAGCTTTGGTCATAAAGTGGTCGCCATCAGGCAGAGGTAAAATAAAGTAAAATCATTAAGTGGCAGCCATATGGTAGGGATCATTAAGTGGTAACTATGGGGAAGTGGCCCTTATTTGGAAACCTTGAGGTTGTGACCATTAAAATATAAAGTTATGGTTATAAATTAGAAAGTGTGAGTCTTTGGCCATGATAATCTAGCCATGAATAATTGTTTTTAAGTGAAGTTGTTAGGTAGTGCCCAATAAATCATTATGTTATGGTTATCAAGTAGGTGTGAGACTTTGGCCAGGATAATCTGGCCACGAAGTAATTGTCTTAAACGAAAGCTATTAGGTAATGGTCATTAAATCATTATGTTATGGTTAGCAAGAAGAAGGTGTGAGACTTTGGCCAGGATAATCTGACAATGAAGTAATTGTCTTTAGACAGAAGCTATTAGGTAGTGGTCAATAAATCATTATATTATGGTTATCAAGTAGAAGGTGTGAGATTTTGGACAGGATAATCTGGCCATGAAGTAATTGTCTTTAAACGGAAGCTGTTAGGTAGTGGTCATTAAATCATTATGTAATGGTTATCAAGTAGAAGGCGTGAGACTTTGGCCAGGATAATCTGGCCATGAAGTAATTGTCTTTAAACGGAAGCTTTTAGGTAGTGGTCATTAAATCATTTTGTTATGGTTATCAAGTAGAAGGTGTGATATTTTGGCTAGGATAATCTGGCCATGAAGTAATTGTCTTTAACAATACAATACAATACAAAGTTTATTGGCACAAACATTTTACAATGTCCATCGCCATTTACTTTGATGGCGGTTTGAAATTAACAATTTTATGAGAAAAGTATGATACAAGGTGACATATGTTAAAGGCATGTCCATTTGGATGCAAGCTATTAGGTAGTGGTCATTAAATCATTATGTTTAGGTAATCAAGTAGGTGTGCGACTTTGGCCAGGAGAATTTGGCCATTAACTTAATCTGGCCATTGTCTTTAACGAAGGCTATTAGGTAGTGGTCATTAAATCATTTTCTTATGGTTAAGTAGAATGGGGGCTGTGGCCTTGATAATCTAGAGTTGAAGTTACTGTCTTTGAGTAGAAGCTATTTAGTATCTATAAATTAATTGTCTTTAAGTGGAACCTATTAGGTAGTAGCCATCGAGAGGTAACAATATGATAGCCTTGTAAGCTTCATCAAGTTGGACAGAAAATCGATAAATCAAGTGTTTGCACACTGAATACAAATATACTATTTCCACAGTGTTAAGAAAAATTCCCCTGAAAATATTTTCAGCCGGATTATTTGCTAACATAGATAACGAGTTTTATATAGCTTAGAGCACATACTAAAACTTTTATGAAGAAAAAACACTTTTACAAAGATTATGTTTGGAATGTTGAATTCATGTAATAGGTTAAGCGTTGCTGTAAAAAACAGCAGTAGTTGTTATGTGTCTGCGAAAGCATCATGGATATAAAATGTTTGATTTGATGTCTTCCAATGTAATTAAGACTGATCTGTTAGTAACTGTCAGTCAAGCTTGTAAAAAGATAAACTGTGAAAAGTATATTATACGCCAGAATCATACCAGTGCATCGTGTTATGGTACGATTGGTAAAATAAATCAGTTTTATGGGCTACTTGATAATTCTACACCCCAAAACATAATAAATCCTTGAACTTCTTAGCCTCAGCTGCTGATGATTTAATAGATGATATATGTGATTGCAAATAGGTCAAAATCCAGGAACAAAGTGGGAAGTCCTCTCGTTACAGTTAGTTTATAAAAATAGTAGACGAATATTTTATGAAAATACAAGACAAAGATTTAATCATTGACCCACTGAAGTCGTGTCCTTCGAAAAAAAATCTACCTTTATGTAGACAAGCTTAGTGGCTTCCACTAAATTTTAGAAATGTATATTTATCTTCTTGTCCTTAACACGTGAAACTTGGCCATTATCATCACTTTGTCAACAACACAAAAATTAAATAATTATGTATTTAGCCAGTTAGTCGATAAAAGGTTTATATTAACCCTTAACCTGCTGGAACCGAAATTGATTAGCCTTTGCCACCAGTATAGAGCCAGGCCAGCCTGCACATCCGTGCAGTCTGACCAGGCTCTATACTGTTGGTAGCTCCATTTTTGTATTTTGATATTGAAATCCCTTAAACTTTGAATGGACTGTTCCAAATTCAAAGCTGGGCAAATCTATTACAAAGTTTCAGCATGTTCAGGGTTAATGAAACAAAACAATGTACTTGACACGGAAAAGCTAAATCATCTGTCAATATGTTTGGCCATTCTTTTAGTCACAAATAGCCAATGAAGATTAACTTAAAGATAGGCAAAAATACGTAATTGTTTTATTTCATTTAAAACAACGTTTATCACGTGATCGATACATATATTTTAAACAGTTTACCGTCCTAGTGACATAAAACCTATATATTACAATGATAGATACGAGGGAAGTGAGGCATGTACATCAGCTGGTGTTTACAGGACTCCTGCCCATAAGCTATCGGTATTTCATGTGTAACAAATTATAACAACAAATGTCCGTCATTAAAGTATATAAATCCAGTTTTAACTTTCTTCCTCTTGTAAATGATATTAGTTTAATCTTTATGACTGTCTCTTAAATGCCCCTGACCAGTGCTTAAACAGAAAAGATTATGAAAGTCGAATGAAAATTGCAATAAATGGATTTAAATGAATTTTACCACTGTCAATATGACATTCAAACGTCCATTCTATGTTAATGACCCCAGCTCTTAACAATTTTTCCAGAGTTTTTTTCACACTATTTCCCACTTATAGCTAACTCAAGAAATGTCCGAAAATTCACAAGATGAAAACATTACCCTGAGGTAATTTCTCAAAATGTCTTAACATCTTCCTAGTGATTAAAAAAATGCTATTACAGAATAAAAACGAGTGAAAGGGGTCAGCATTACTTAAGAAATAAGCTCGTGAATTCAGTGAAAGGAAAAACGAAAATCAGACCTCTCGTTTTAAAAATTTACGTGGTGTGTGAAACATTACCCAGTGTACAAAGCCTTGTCGAAATTATACCAGGTCCTTGTCCAGATTCACTAAATGCAAATATGTTTAGGCCACATGGATGATCACGTGGCCTTATAGGTAGTCCTAAATTAATAGGAAACATAACGAGTGTCCAAAGGAAAAGTTACTGTGGCAACAGATATGGGAGAAAAAACAATGCGAAATATATGGAATAACCTTAGGACGATCATTGAAAGGGTATATAAAATTATTGATTGAAAGATGTCACAATTACGCACTCTTTTTCAAAATGATTAGGCTGAAACACTGTAGAAAATATGTATAGATATTGTTCTGAAAAAAATATTAGAAAAAATGACATTGTTACTAATAGAGAAGCATAAGAGTGCTTTCAGATGTATGAATTTTAATGTCATGTGATACTAATAAGAGAAAATCAGTACTAATCTCGATTTTCCCTGTAATATAAAATGTCCCGGATTTATTGTTCTGTAGTTTGCTGTTAACAAATGCAAAGAAAGACAATATGAAAATCAATGTACAATATTTAGCTTTATTTACATAATTTGATTCCAAATTTGCTTAAAATATTCATTTATAACAAAGATACTGTCATTATGCACAAACTCTCGTAATTCTGCTGAGCCCGTTGTAGCGTTTGGAAAACACACACGCGACTCTTTAGACAACAATACATTGTTTTTAAATACAACAGATTTTATAACAGATTTTTTTTCATTTTCGAATTATCAAAGTAGTGCAATGGTTGTGTCTGATTCGTACGATGCAAAAGAACAAAAACTCATAACGGGTGATAAAAGTCATACAATGACAATCAATACTGCTATGAACACCGGACAGTCTTAGTCATGAGAACTATTCAGTTGATTCCCACCTCAACATTCAGATGAAGAATTCGTTGATCGTTTGGTCGAAGACGTGTCTTTCGAGCTGGTAATCAGTTTCCGCGACGTTTGTGGAGATTCGCTTATTTTTTGTGAACAACATATCATCTCTTTAAAAGTTTTTCTGAAATTCTGACTCATAAAGCAATAGATTAAGAAAACGACTGGGTAAGTTATATATTTCAGAAGAAACACGAAAACCACGCTGCTGCCAAGATGGTTGCGCATGACGTCACCATCTGTATGGGACAGGTATAAAGTAAAACTGACTGCGAACGGAATCTCTACCAGCCAAATCATACTGACTACCAGAAATATCAACCACGTGGTCCTTTTCCTGCCAGCAGCCCTTATCGCCTTACATTCGACGGCCAGTTGTGTTTCTTTCTTTCCGTTTTTCCCGAATGTTTCGTCACTGAGCGCCATTTGTTCAAACTCTCTCTTCTTCAGTTTGTATAGAAGTCCCATGTCTGGGAAGGTAATCAGAAACCATGGTAACAAAGACGTGAAAATTATTTGTACCCAGGTATGAATGAAACAAAATTTTTGCGATGTGTGCGCTTGGCTCTTCTGCAAGTGACATGATAAAATCGTAGAATTCGGGTTTACTAATGATGGTGCTGACAGTGGAATGTACGTGTACTCAAACATCGCCGGCACGTACACCATTATTGCCAGTATATAGATACAAGCGATCGAAAGGTATGTCCGAAATGATGTAATTGTAGATTTTGCGTGTAGAGGGCGCCATACTGAAAAACAGCGCATGAACGCCAAAGCGACGGTTGCCCACAAAGATGCCATATTGGTCAATAGAGGGAAAACGTGAACGAGATTGAAGAACACTCGACACCAGGCAAACGGTACAAAGTCTTCATAGTACCCGAGGGTGTAGAAGTAAACAAACGGAATGACAGGAAGCATGATTGTTACTGTGTCGGAAATGGCAATGCAGACGAGCAAGGTGTTCGCTGGTGAACGCATGTGTCTCTTGAGTAAGATTCGAATCATAAAGAAAGTTGTAACCAGGACAACCAGAGACAGAGGTGGCACAGCATATCCAAACACTGGGACAGCGTACTCTGGCGAGAACATTACGTTGAGATGCTCTGGCTGAGGATCCATGGCGCCGGAAATATGTCGTCTGCTTCACTTTCTGTTTATATTTGAAGTCAGCTTCTGAAATGGACGAATTGAGCCGATTATCACATTGAAAAAAAGCGAACTCTTACATTCTGTGTTCTTATAATAACACTTCGTATACCTCTTACACTTTTTCATTTGTCAAACGATAAATAGACGTAAGAGAAGATAGTTTAAAGTCTCTAACTTTGCAGTTAATAGTCGAGCGTTATGATACAGTGTTGTACATTTTCATGTGTATTTTAAAAAAAGTTCACTTCGACAGGTGTTTAGGTATTTGTTTTTGATTATTATTAAATTCACATACTTTGATTAAAAAAACATGGTGTATGAGTGGTTTTTTTTTTCTTATCAATTTTTACGTCAGCCGAGACGTATAATATGGGTCAAGAATACTGTTCCTATCAATCGACAGTCTTAATGGTAAGGAATTTGAAGACACAAGATATGATTATTTCGCAACATAATACTTAAAAATGCCACTATTTGACATCTTCCTCTTAAGCTCCTTATCTTGAAAGTATGCTGACAGAAGTTGTGATAAACTGATATTTTTCGCGACCAAGAGTTTTGAGGTCATGATAATCTGGTCACGTGCGTAAATGAACAGCTTGTAAGTGGGCAAATTTGTCATCAGATGTGTTATAAGTGTAACTTAAGGGATACTTCAGAACAGAACGCAATCTCTTTAATGAATTTTTCGCAATAGATCCAGTTTTTGTTGTCAACGAACCAAAAATGGAACCTAAAGAGTTAGCTGGATGGTGTTTTAGATAGAATCTTGTTCTGTCCACTGACTACCAAGACTACCAGATTTAATTATACAAATTCTTTATTTCTTCCCCTACCAATTGTTTATATTTACAAACATTTTCTGAAAAAAATCATGTAGATGTTCTTTTACAAATGAACATGTTCTCTTTCAGTTTTTTATCCAATAGATTTCAATATTTAGGAACTATTTTTATGGTGACTGTCTGAAAAAATTTCCTTTCAGTATAGTTAAAAATAGAACAAAGCCCATTTTTCGATCATTTTGGTCACGTAATATGAGTTCACATAAACTTTAAATTTATTACATTAGTGTTTGTCATATGATAAAATGATTTGTGACGAGATTTCAAAGACTTTTGAAACAACCAGGGACTTGAAAGTGTCTTGTAGTCTTGAACTTCCGTCTGATAACTTGAATAGGTCTAAGAGGACGATAGCTGAAGGTAACACAAGAACCGGGCTAAAACGGTTTAATTAGTTATATTACCGCTTTGATTTAAACTCCTGAAAACACTTTCGGAAAGAAAATATTGATTTTGACAAATGATTTCTAAGACTTTTATGTATTTTATTTTATTTTTTACGGGCTTATATCTGTCACATAGGCGACGGGATTTTATAGCGAATCGTCCTAATTTAATTACTAGTTTGTGAAATATTCAATTGAGAATCACAATTATTATGGAAACAATAAAAAAATAATGATATAAAAAATCAGTTTATTATATTTTTATTATATTTTATTATTATATTTGTAGAAATTCTGATTAAATTTGATTCAAAAATAAATTTAACTTAATTAAAATTATTTTATATTGCAACCAACGTCCCCAATGATTTTTTATGCTAAGTCAATACAGACAATTCGGTTTATCAAGTCCATACCAAAACGACATTGTATTCCTAGAAAGAATAACTTGTTAGTGCATTTTCCAAATACTATATCTATACATCTAACAAGAAGTATGAAATATTAAAAAAAGATACGAGCAGACTTGATTTTCTTTGAAGTAAAATGACTTGAACACAATTAGAACCTTGTATGACATTTCTTTTTTCACAGCCGTGTACACGAGATGAGCTTTAGAGTTAATCTCCGCGTCTTATGACTTTGTTATATAAACAAATCAATCCGGCGCAGAAATGCTATATACTAACAGAAAAAGAAAAGAAATGCAAGTTTTTTTTAAAATCTATTTTTGTTATTTTTCTTTAGGAGAGGGTGTACTTATTATAATGTATAGTCATAACTAATAAATTGTACTTTAAAATTGCTAAAAAAACTTGAAAACAAAAGGCTTTATCTGGTGTAACAGTGAGAGGTAATACACTGACAAAATAAGTCTAGATTTAAAATTAATTTTCTTTTTTTTTCTCCGGAAGATATACCAGTCACAGGTAAGTAACACATGTTCCATGAGCACAGACTATACTCAGGTAAATGTATATACATGTTATTAGATGTGTTGCTATGCAAGTGAATAATCCATAATGATAACAATACATTTCTGAATGTTTCAGTTTAAATATTGTAGTAAAAAGGCAGGTATTTAAATTATTATTATTATTATTATTATTATTATTAAGGTACTTACGTGTGTATGATCCTTCGTACACTATTTCTAACAGAAAAAGAAAACGTAATTTCCAAAGTGACCACTTTTATACTTCAGTTGTTATTTTTTGTTAGACCATGACGCAAAAGTCCTCTGTCACGTTACATAAAACGTGAAAACTGTTCAAAATATTCCACGAGAACTGACTAGATGTTTTTTCCATGATATTCTGTATGAGGGGCGTTCAATCATTCCTCAGTTTACAGCCGTGAGTTCACAGAAATTATCTTTGTAAATTTTTCAAATATCGGTTTTCAGGCAGGTAAAACTTACTCGCAAGTACAACGAATTCATAAAACAGAGTTGCGAAAGTTTTGCCTAACAATATTGAATGAGTTTAAAATGCAGCAATGGTATGAAATCAAATATCCTGTAACATATGTTTGCAGCGCGAAATTGCACTGAGCGCTGCTTCGGGGTATACCAGAGAAAGAAATGTAAATTAAAGGGGCTGGCCTCCAGATGACAAAAAAAGAAAGTTTTCTTGTATTATAAATTTCTTGTAATATTCATGACTAATGCTTAAAAACTAACTAACCGACAAAAAAATAAGTCAGATAATCACATTATAAATTGATTTTTTTCCTATCATAGTGCTATACTGTAACGCGACGGTATAACTATATTGTATAAGATTTAAAGTAAGTAACTATAATTACACATGCAGCGATAGTGGTGACAGTAATTTTGTTAACACGAGGGTCCAGAGTTCAAATCAGGCTGAAGCGAATATATTTTTTTGTTCTATTTTGATTTTTATAATCAGTTTTGAAGTAAAATATCATATTGTTATAATCTCACGGCATCTAGATATTTGATTTATAAAAACATATTTTTATATCAAATCTGGAGTACAGCCTCTTTAAGGACTTTTACAATAATATTTACTTGTCTGCATTGTTACTTTGTGGCGAGCATTGTGTCTTATTAATGTCACTGCCATCGCTTAAGGTCGTTTCTCCGGTAATTTTAGGGTTCCACTAGTTCCATTAGTTGTTCTTTCTAAGAATATGTCTTGAAATTCTTAACTGTCTTTAATTCAAGCGACAAGCGACAATTATCAGTTCCCCAAGAGAAAAATAAACCACTGGACTTCTCGGAAGCAGAAAAAGTCAACCTGTATTCATCTCCTGATCGATGTACCATACAATGACCTAAGCTAAGTGTATGGTACATGCTTTGACACCCCTATAAATTGTTAGTCAGAATTTATCTGATATCTTTCTCCGAACTGATAAGATGTTTTCCCCTTAGAATTGCAATGTAGATAGGGTGTCAGTAACTGATTGGTCGTGCCATGCAAAACTGAATGTTGTCTGCTTTTATTAGGGTGTTCAGTTATTTCTGAAGGTTCCATGTACGTAAGGCTTCGTTTGTTTCCTCCGATTGATACAAAACAGATAGAGTAGTTTTCCGTGTCTTCAACAGGTCGTCAGAAACATTTGAGAGAAGGTAATGAATAAAAAAAAAATCAGGTCAAAAAGGTACCAGCTATCCATGACATGATTCATGTACTCATGTACTCTTTATTTCCACTGTCAGAGGTCAGATCTACAGTGATTGTATATGTATGATGAATGAATGAATGCAAACAATTTATTGGGTGTAGCGGTGAAAAGTGCAATCTCAAACGTGAATTCGTGTATATGTCATATGTGTATCAGGAAAACAAAAAGAAACAAAGTGTATAAACCCCACCAGAAGAACAAATAGATTTCAGTTATAAGGAATAGTGTGATTCCATGTGTAACATTCTTTTTATTGTGATATTATTAAGTTATTTATTAAGTAACTATTAAGTAATTTATTAAGTAATTTATTATGTAATTTATTTTTACTCTTTGACATATTCACGATTTTTTAGTCTTAACAAAATTCGTTCCTTGCTATGACATGCCATGATTCATCCGGGACTGTTCGACTGTTATCACATATACCAACCGTGTATGTCAATCCCGAAATAAAGCATGCAATGATGAAGATGATGATGATAATGATGACGATCGTTTATTTTCATTTTTTTTTACTCCAGGAATGTATTTCTTGTTGTAGTTCTTTTTTTTAAATTCTCTTTTTATATTTATTATTTCCGTAAAATAAACGAGTTTAACTTTTTCACATTCAAAAATTGCAGCTCGTGAATAAAATCATTTCTGTGACCAGCAGCTGATGTCATTTACTATGGAAGACCGTGAAAGTCTTAAAATGAGGGTGTTCTTGTATTTTTTTTCCTTGACTAGTTAAGTAGAAGCTTCCTAGCTTTCATTTTACTAGTACTACACATTAGGGCAAATCCCAGCCCCGGACAAGATACCCTTCATCCACTTCACCCATTTTTGCACATCTGAACACTTCCTCGCCCCCCTCCATATGTGGACAAAATCCACCCTTCTCGACGTGCGAATTTTTCAAGTGGACAAAATCCCCGTCAATAAAACTTAAAAAAATGTTTATTGCTCATAGATTTAAGCATCCAAGTTAAAAAATGGTAATACATTTACTTGGGAAATCTTTGAAAAGGGAGTTTTGTCTGGGGTGTGAGGGAGAAGAAAAGCGTGAAGGGGATTTTGTCCACTCATCGGGGTTTTGTCTTGGTAGGTGAGGGGGATTTTGTCCGGAAGGAGGATTTTGTCCATACGCCGTAGAAAATGAAAACAAAACGCAAAAGACTTTGAAATAAAATCATCAACAATAACAAGATAAAGAAGATATATCTTCAAAAAATGATCGGTGTAGATAAAGTACTAAATAAATGCAATAAAAGGCAATGGCAAATATAGTAATCGCATGTCCTTTTTCCAGTTTAGGCTATAAACAAAAATGTTGAGTTTAAAGGGGCTGTGCTCCAGATGACAAAAAAAAAGAAAGTTTTCTTGTATTATAAATTTCTTGTAATATTTATGATTAATGCTTAAAAAATAACTTACTGACAAAAAATAAGTCAAATAATTACATTATAAATTGATTTTTTCCCTTTCAAAGTGCTATACCGTAACGCGACGGTATAACTATATCGTATAAGATTTAAAGTAAATATCTGTAATATCCCATGCGGCGATGGTGGTGACAGTAAAAGCGTAGGAAATATTTTGCTAACATGAGGGTCCAGAGTTCAAATCAGGCTGGAGCGAAAATATTTTTTTTTTATTTTATTTTGACTTTTATAATCAGTTTTGAAGTAAAATTCTATGTTGTTATAATCTCATGGCATCTAAATATATAATTTATGGAAAAAAAAATTTCATGTCAAATCTGGAGTACAGCCTCTTTAAAGCTGAAAGTGACAATATCAATTTCAATGAAATAAATTAAATATATAGTCATATTTATTATATATTTATTCAATTTAGTATAACTGTTCATGGTTAAACTGTTTTGATATTTAATTTACTACATTATTTATGTTAATATCATGATTGCATTATTTTCAGACGCAATTGAACTAACAATTACGAACAAACATTTCATCACAGCAATACTTTTAACCAATGGCAAACTTCCTTCTTCATCTGAAGATTTGGTATCGAACAATGTCATTTCATTTTGACATTGTGTTTAGTTAACTTTTTCCTCTTTATTAATTAATATTTCTTCATGCTTCATTTTTGATACAACAGATTTGAAAAGAGCGACGCTGACGCTTATATTAGAATCAAACTTGAAAGAAAGAAAACACCGGTGTATGCTGGAATCCCGATTATGTTTACATAACTTATTTCCGGTTATTTAAATATTGAACATCCCTCTTAGTTAAGCACTGGTATGATTATCTTCGTTCTTTTCATTCTCGGAAATGTTTCGAAATATCGTGTTCTTTAAGCCAGATTGATTGAAGACTTTCGTATCGCAGTCTTCTACTTTTTTTGGCTTCAATTTTAGAGTCTAAAATCGGTTACCTAACTATATGTATAATTATATGTCCTCTTGCGTGTGAAAAGCAGTTAAAGAAAATTAGAATTTTAAATGACTCAAAAGTGTTGTTGCAGAAATTTTAGTGTCAACTTTGTTGCTATCGTTTTAATGGAACATGAATGACGCAATACACTAGGTAAATACATTTTGTAATTTACAACAGTACCAGCATGTATTTGTTTTAAAACAACATAGATTGCTTCTAGAATGAAAAATATGGCAATCATGTAGTAAATTACATGAATGATTGAAGAAAAAGAGGAAAAAAAAAAGAAAAAATGTACTTTGAGAGAAGTCAGTAAGACTTACATGTGCACAGTTCCTAGCGTTGGTGTATTTTAGTCATTTAGTACTGTCCCCGAAAAAAAACGTGTCCGTTCGATGTGGGCAGGAAATTGAAATTTCTGAAAAAACACCCTACTGTGAACAAAGGATTCAAAGGGATATATACTTATTCTTCATCTTTGTTCCTTACCACTTCCCAACTCCATGTGTATTAGCATACAAGACTGTTTGCCACCCACTTTTTAATCTGAAAAAGTTCTGTGTTTTTTTTTCTTTTCTGCTTGACTTCTAATTAAAAAACACATTTCTTGTGCTGTTGTTGTTGTTTCCAATATAACAAATTCTTTTTTTAAGTTTCCTACTCGAAGCCGTATGTATTTATTCATAGTTGATCGTTTTCTCGCAATGGTAATTATGGTAATTATACATCTATTCCCTGTTTCCTATTAATTTCCCATTATTTACAGCAAGTTTGAGAACACGAATCAATTTCCAGTAAAATACATCACGTGACCTGCGATTCAATACAATCGGGATTCTGAAGACAAAACTAGATTTTCTATCATTTATAAATCAGATAACGTCTATGAACTTAGTTATTTAATACTGTCATTCCTTGTTTAATTAAGAAACACATCGAGTTTAATCATTTAGGCACGAAGACAACGGGCGATTCAGCCAGTAATACTTTAACGGGTTCACTATGACCCATTCGTATCAAAGCAGCATGAATGATATCGTGTCTTTATAATGACAGTGAATAACTGTCAACACAAGTCACTGTAGAGCGCAGTTTGCAAAAATTCAAGCCAGAACTGGAGGAAACCTAAGATAAGTCGTCAACCGTAACCAGTTGGCCAAACAATTTTAAGTAAAGTAACAAGAGGGCCATGATGGCTCTTTTATCGCTCACCTAAGTACAACTACAACTACTTTCATTGACACACCAAATATCTAAACACCAGGCATTGTGGTTTCTGACAAGAAGATTTTTTTAAATAGTTTTTACCTTTACTTTTTGTCAGTCTATATAAAACCAAGAAGCGCCTGGGGTGGGACCAATTTTGATTTGTAGCCTTAGTGACATTGACCCTAGTGACCTATCTTCTTTTAATCTTTGTAGCCTTTACATGGACCCTAGTAACCCATAACCACACCCAGGGGTAGAGGTCTATGCAAGGTAACAACCTACCAACTATCTAAGATATAGGTCAATAAATGAAGGCTCCATTACGAAAAGTAGAAAAATCTATTTTTAACCTTGGTGAACTTGACCTTGACCGCAGTTAACGGTAGAGGTTCATTTAAGATGCCTACAAATCAAGTATTTAAATTATATGTCAATAAATAAAGGCTCTATGACAGGAAGTAGGAAAAATCTTTTATTAGCCTCGGTGACCTTGACCTTGACTCAGTTATAAGGGTAGTGGTCGATGTAAAGTATATACATACAAAATGTCTAAGATATAGGTCAATAATGAAGGCTTCATGAGGTTAAGTAGAAAAATCTATTTTTAGCCATGGTGCCCTTCACCCCAGTTAATGGTAGAGGTTCATGAAAGTTGTATGTATACAAAATATCTTAAATGTCAGTAAATAACTAAAGGCTGTATGACAAAAAGGGGGGGGAAGCAGTTATACCCTAGAGTCATGATTTGTACAAAATTGCTACAGGTATACTAGACGATGCTACATGTCAAATAGCTTAGCCTTAGATCTTGTGGTTTCAGAGAAGATTTTTGAAAGTTTTCCCTAGATAAGCCTGTGTAAAATCATGTTGCAGCTGGGGAAGAACCAGTTTAGACCCTAGGGACATGATTTGAACAAACTCTATAGAAGACCACTAGATAATTCTACATACTAAATATTTTAGCTCAATACCATGAAGTCTCGGAGGAGAAGAGTTTTAATGTTTCACTCTTTACTCTTTTTTTTAGCTCCTGCAGCCCAGATCTGCAATGGACCGTAACCATTTGAACAGCTTTGATAGAGCTTCATGCAAAGAGCATCCAAGGCAAGTTTTATCAAATTTGGCCTTCTAGTTTCAGAGGAGATGTCATTTGATACAATTGTGGACGACAGCCGCCGGACAGCCAGCGACCCTACAAGCTCACGAGCTGTGCTCAGGAGAGTTGAAGTAAAGTAAAAGTGACGTGCTTGTTTGAAATAGTGTCACCCTTATTATAAGGGTAGCCTTCCAGGCTTATGAGGAACATCTATGGATGTTTACATTTATTCCATGATTCCTTCCATCGTTGCAGGCGCCAGGCAGTTGGTTAAAATTTTTCAACTAGATGGCGACTTACCAACCGGCTTGTCGGAACAGGTCCTTGATGGGACTCGAACCTTCGAAATCGCACTCTGTAAGCGGACGCTTTAACCACTAGGCCACGGAAATGGTAAATGCTTCACTCCAAATAATTCAAAGCTGATGTAGAACCATTCTCAAGAGGCATTACATAACCTGCAGTTATTTAGTAATAAACCTACAGAAAAGATTTTTAAGAAGCGATCCCGTTGTCTTGTTGTGGCAGACGTTCATGTTCCTTCTGTCGCTGACTAGTAAAGTAAACTAACAAAGGTGAAAATACTAAAATAAGAGGATTTACATAATGTGTTACAGCTATACATATATTGAACATTCCCATTATTAAGAAAAATTAAATATAACCCCATATATAACAAGAAGGCCATGATGGCTCTATATCGCTCACCTGCGTCCCATTGCTAAGTGGCCATAACTCTGGAACACATGATGGGATGAGGTTGTAACAGGAAACAAGATACCACTATTCAAACTCAACATAGAGATCATCAAGACAAACATTTTGACAAGTTTCCATACCGTGTTGACAAAAACATTGGCCTCTACAGTGTTAACAAGGTAAATTTGTGTTTTGACCCGATGACCTAGTTTTTGACCCCTAATGACAAATATTTAAATCTGACTTAGATATCATCAAGACAAACATTCTGACAAATTTTCATGACATTTGGAAAGAAAATATAGCCACAATACTGTTTACAGGGTTGTTTCTATGTTTTGACCCCGTGACCTAGTTTTTGACCAAATATGACCCATATTCAATCTTGACCTAGATATCATCAAGACTAAAACTCTGCCAAGTTTTCATGACGTTTAGAAAGACAATGTAGCCACTAGTCTTCATATTTCCTATATTTTAACCTAGGTTTTGATCCAAGATAACCCATACTCGAAACTGACCTAGATATAATTAACATTCTGACAAGTTTTCACTTCATTTGGAAAGTAATTGTGGCCTTTAGAGAATCAACAAGGATTTCCTATGTTTTGACCCTGTGACCTAGTTTTTGATCCAAGATGACCCAATTTCGAACTTGACCTAAATATCACCAAGACAAACATTCTGACAATTTTTCCTGTTATTTGGACAGAACATTTAGCCTCTACAGCATTAACCAGGATTTCTATATTTTGCCCCTGTGACCTAGTTTTTGACCTAAGATGACTCATATACGAATTTGGTCTAGATATCATCAAGACAAGCGCCCTGACAAGTTTTCATGTCATTTGAAAAAAATGTGGCCACTAGAGTGTTAACGTTTTTCAATGTTTTGACCCTGTGTCCTAGTTTTTGACCCCAGATGATCCATATTCGAATTTGACCTAGATATCATCAAGACAAACATTCTAACAAGCACTTGAACAAAAAATGTGGCCTCTAGAATATTATTTTTTTTCCTTTGATTTGGCCTTGTGACCTAGTTTGCAGTCTGACATGAACCATATTCAAACTTGTCCAAGATCTTACTGAGACAATCATTCTGATCAAGTTTCATGGTAATTAGGTCAAAAATATGACCTATATAGTGTAAATAAACTAATTGTGGACGAGCGACACTCCACAATACTAAAGGCTCACCCTGAGTTGTGCTTCTCTAACTTCATGACGCTTCAACTAAATGCAAATTAGCTACAGCCACGAGGGTAGTCATGAGACACTGGACAGATCTAAGTTTATCACAAACATAAGTACATCTGTCTATCATCAATTTAGATAACTGTTAGAGGCTTATACGTAGGTAAATCCTGTTATTTTAGTATTGATGAACTTTACAATCTAAACGGATCTTTTACCAGCTTTATTTCTAATTGTGAGTTATTGCCCTTCCACATCATATTTACGTTTTCAATGAACACCCCCCAATTAAGGATAATACTTATATGCAAGTCCTATGTTATGCTGTCCATTTCTAATACGAAGCCGTATAAAGTTATAACATTTGCAAAGGTAATTTATGATGCAAAGCTTTTTATTTTCTTAAGACTTTTAGGCCAACCATATCAAAATTCACTTCTCTTTGTGAAACAATGTTAACAAATTCTAGAAGTAAAATCTCCAAATTAAATAAAGAATTGAAAATGGATAGTCAAACAGACACTTCTAAACTTATGGAAGTTGTATTCAGTAAACAAGAGGACCATGATGGCCTTATATCGCTCATCCGAGTATGAATGCTTTTAACAAAGTTATGGACCTGGTTCTTTGACCCCAGATGACCCAAATTCGAACTTGACCTAAAATTATCGAAGCAACCTTTCTGACAAATTTCCAGTATATTTGAACTGAAAGTGTTACCTCTAGAGTGTTAACAAGGCTTTTCCATTTTTGGGCTCTGTGACCTAGTTTTTGAACCTAGATGACCCATATTCGAATCTGAGCTAAAAATCATCGAAACAACTTTTCTGACAAATTTCCAGGATATTTGGACTTAAAGTATAACCTCTAGAGTGTTTACAAGGTTTCTGGGCTCTGTGACCTAGTCTTTGATCCCAGATGACCCATATTCGCATTTGAGCTAGAAATTATTGAAACAACCTTTCTGACAAATTTCCAGGATATCTGGACTGAAAAAGTAGCCTCTAGATTGTTAACAAGATTTTTCTATTTTTGGGCCATGTGACCTACTTTTTCATCCCAGATAACCCATATTCGAACTTGTTTGAGTAATTTCTGGGAAAAACATCCTGACTAAGTTTCATGACAATTGAGGCAAATTGTGACCACTAGAGTGTTAACAAACTATGTATGGATGTCTGACGAACGACTGACATTTATTGATCCTAATAGCTCACCATGAGCCTACGACTCAGGTGAGCTAAAAAAAACCAGTAAAACAAATAGTATTTAAAATATTTATTCAACAGCATTGCATTCAAAAACAAAACCAGACAGAAAACGTATAAAATGCAAGTTATCGATATGACAATACTATAATAATAAATAAATATATTTAGAAACATAAAACATTATCATGTAACTATATCATTTTTGGAACAGCAAGTTGTATTATATGTAGCATTATAACATTAAAATGATCACTCTATAGAATACACAACATGGTGAGTTGAGACGTCAGCCTGTAAAATACTTTAAGAATTAAGTTTTTAACATCCAGTGATTAATAAGTGCATGCTTGGACAGACATGACCATGTTAGACAATATCTAACTGAACTTGCATTAAAGTTGGCCAATACAGTAATACAGCACTTCCTCGTTCAAGACGAGATTCTTGAAAAATGGATAAATCTGATTGGCAAACAAACTTGCCTTAAATTAATAATTAGTAAATTTATTTGTACATTCAACAGCATGGCAGACAGTATTTGTATTTTCATGTATGTAAACACTGAAAAGGGCACAGCTACAAATTTGCACAACCTTCTGACGGCAGACAACAGAGGTTTCAATTGATGAACAGACAGTGTATCCACAGTGGCAACATTCTGTCACGAAAATTGTATTAATTCTAAAATCTATTTAGAAACCAAAATTTAAAGTGAAAACATAATCATGTGCTCGGTTATTTTTCCTCTTTAGCTGTATTTCAAACATTGGACAAACGACTAAGCCAATATGAAATCAATTAGAAATATTTTATAATCAAAAATTATTTAAAAAAAAAAATAACAGGAAAAACATTACACATCTTTCATCAGATATGAATATTTTTTTAGAAATGGGTGCTACACATAATTAACAGACAAACATGGTAATTCAAACAGACAACTGAAAGCTGAATATAACTAAAAGTCTAACTAACAGACAGACAAACAAACAAGTAAAAACAAACACTATTGAATAAATGACACATTATATTACAATAAAAGAATGCAGTGTTCTATGTATATAGAAGAATTTCTGTAAAATACTGATATGTACACTAATCATTGAATCTCAACATACTGATAACCATGTGGTAATAAACCAATAATGACAGCTATCATCACAATAATTATCTGGACGTTTCCATGGTAATGAATGGACGGATTTTAAAAATGGATAATTATATAATTATCTAACACAGAGACATTTACAAAGATTCTATTATCTCGTTAATGTAGTTTCAGTGGAAACACACTAAAATTAATTGCTTTATTTCACGACAACTTTGAAAACCGCGGATCTGAAATGATTTTGTTTCATCTGGGATGTTAGATACAACAATAATGCCCAATGGAGTAATATTTTGTAATTAAGAAAAATAGTCTTAATGAATAAAATCTAGAAACAGAGAGCAAATGTCTCGATAACAATGGTTGTATAATGAAATGTATTTGTTCTGAATAACAAGGATTGGAGCTTATATAAACATTTTATTTTTTTCTTAATATTTCTGGCAACTTTTCTACATAAATTGAAAAAATGACTCCAAAAAATCTTCCTACTGCTTTTGACATATTTGAAAGGCAAATACATTTTTAAACCTAATTCCCATCTTCCAAATAAATATTGGGGAAAAAAAACAAATATTGGTCATCATATCTTTATTTGTAATGCTGTCAGGTTCAGGTTCTGTAATTGACGTCTGACATAACCATTGTTCCAGAAATCCAATATGACCGCATTTATTCTGTCAACAGTGAAGTAAATGACATAACAAGTTCGGTCCAAACCAGTTTTCATCAAATCCAGCCAGTTTTACCCCTTCTTCTATTGCTCTACATTTTGCACTTTCATTTTTCGTGGGTAAGTTTTGTAAAGTAAAAACTAAGTATAAAATAACTGCAATTATTTTCTTTACTTTTTTGTTATATATCTGTCTTATGTTTGTTTGTGTAACGAGGTACAAGACTCATGAAAACAGTCATATATATTTTGAACTTCATGTCCATTTTAAATTTTCACAACCTCTATTTTCCTTATAAAAAAAACAGAAATGTAACATGAAAAGACATACAGCTGAAAAACTGTATACTTGTGAAATAAAAGATGCTTTAAGCATCAATAATTACTTGGAATGTATATTTTTTGAGCAGATATGATTTCTGAAGTATTAAATACCTGGCTTATGAAGATATTTATGCAACATTCATATGATATGTAACATTCACATTTATACAATTTTCACACATTATGCAAAATTATCATTTATGCAATATTCACATGTGACACAACATGAACATGTAATACTCAGAGGTTAGGTTATATTGACATGTTATGCAATATTGACATGCTATGCAATATTGACATGTTATGCAATATTCACATGTTACACAATATTCTCATTTACGCAATACTCACATGTTATGCAATACTCACATTTATGCAATTCTAACATGTTATGAAATATTCACATGTTATGCAATACTAACATGTTATGCATTATTCACATTAAAGCAAGACTCACATGTTATGCAATATTCACATTTATGCAAAACTAACATGTTATGCAATATTCATGTTATGCAAAAAGGCAAGTCAGAAAGCTACTGCTGAATGTTTGTTTAAACAGCAAATCAAGCAAAACTTGTCACAATTGTCAAAGCTTAAAACTAAACTCTACTTCGGTATTACAATGGTCTTTATAAAAAAAATGAACATGAAATATTATTTTTGCACTTAAAACTTGTACCATTTCTGCAGGTGAGCTGGGCCTATCTTTGCTAATATTTTTCATGTGCTTATTTTTTTAACTAGATACAAGCTCAGCTATGTGAGAATTATTCTTTCAGGTGTCTTTAACACTGCCAAATTTCTAAAATGAACTTGCTCTTCACCTAATATAGTAAAACCAATTTATTATTTATGGGGCTATCAATTATAAATAAGGAACAGCAACCAAAACTGATCAAGATTCAACTGCATGGATGTACAGGCTGACCATGGGCTGCACTGGCTACAAAAGCCAAATAATTGAAACAAGCAGGATAAAGGTTAAATACTTATTCACATTTTTTTGTGTTACTTATACATTAAGACTAACATAAAATTTTTTTTTTTAGAAATGTTTAAAATATTCCTTAACAGTATAAAAACTACCTTTGGATGCTTGAAGTAATGCACAAAATTCAGAGTGGGTGCCAACAAAGACATGCTAATTGCACAAGATCTCTGAAGCTCTTTCACTTTTCTGAGGTCATTTTAGACATCACAAACTGAATCCATTAGCTTGTTGCTGAATGTAAGGGTTCAAATTTTGAGTTATGGGATTCAATTCTCTGTAACAATTGTTCAGCCACTGGACAGAACTGGGTTTCCCAGGACTCCATTACATATTCCTGCATGTCCTCTTCCATCTGGGTTAACTCTTCATCTAATATATTCTCTTTATCTACAAAAAAAATACAACATCCAGCGATACTGAGTTACCACTCAAGATACATAAAGAATATCTTCTATTTTTGTCCATAAATGTTAGTGTCTGCTTAAAATCTTCCAAATGTACTGACTAACTGCAAAATAGCTTCATTAATCTGTCAACCTGGGACAGGTTGCTCAAAACATTAACGGTCTGTTAAACTGATGGTCGCTTAAATTTTGATCCAAAATAACTTTATTTTTTTTCAAATATCTTATTCAAATTTCTTTTTTATTTTAAAAAATCTCTCAGTTATGTCTTTTTGCATGGAGATACTTTCTTGAAATAGTGAGTCAATTTCTTAGAAAACTGACTCAAAATTTAACCGACTGTTAGTTTAACAGACTGTTAAAGTTTTGAGCAACCGGCCACTGGTGGAGATGTGCCAGAAAATATACAGAAACATTTGTTAACTTGCATCCACCTGATTTTAACACACCTTCGTACATTGATAAATTATCAAGCTAAAACTTTTTTTTCTAATTCTTATTTTTACATATATAGTATATAGTGATCATTTACTATGTACAGCTTTTGACTTAGATTTTTTCCATATAAAAAAATCAGGTTTCCTATGTTCTAATATAATGTTAAAGAATCTATTCCAAATGGCCTTCAAGTAACCTAACCTATTCCCTGCTAACAAATTATCAGACTTCACTCCACTTGAGCATTACCATGTTAAGTAACTATGCATGTATAACTTCCAGACTAATTTGATCTGTCTTCCAAATGGAAGAGAAGAATCACTGAAAAACACTAAAAGACATACCTAAGAAGTCAATAAGTAATTCGGACAATTCCTGTGCTTCAACCTGCCCGAAGCAGGCATTGCTACTGGTGATTTTACCGCTATAGTTCCACAATGTCTGACAAACCATTCCCGCAAGCTCCCAATCCCCGCGTCCAAAGTCACGTAAGACCTCAACTAGCCTGAAGATATATAAACCATAAATCACAATTGCTTATTTATTGTTTATTTATATGTAAACTATAGAATTTTTTTGCTCACTTTATGATATATACCATTGTTTAGTTTAGTTTGAATTTAAACTTATCAATTCTACATCAATTGGGAAGCATTTATATCAATCCTGCTTGAAGATTAAATATAGGGTTTTGAGGATCAAGACTTTTCCAGACAGCCACACAAAATAGTACAAAAAATACAACTTCCTGAAAATTGTTCACGTAAAAATAACCATTTATTAACCATGACAGAAAAATCACGTTTGTGTCAAAACCAGTTATCAGACAAACCAAAAAAGTTGTGTCACAGCATGATATTGGCACACTTTTCTCATACTAAAAGCATGTATAATGCCTGTATCAAGGATTTCCCATCAAAAGTACAGGCAAACCAAATGTAATCATTGGACAGAACTACTTACAGATTATTATCTATTTATGTCCCCATTTGTAACAAAAATATCTCTCCAGTTTTTGTCAAATACAAATTTTGCACAAACTTCCACATGCTCATATAAAAAAAAAAAAAAAAAAAAAAAAAAAAAAAAAAAACTTTTTAATGTAATGGTCAAGTTGCAATACTTTGGAAAGATTGTTATAGATTGTTAAAGGGTGCACCTAAATCAAAGAGAAGCTAAAATACATTAGGGAACTGCACAAAAATGTTTCATTACATATGCACTGGAAAAGATTATTACATTAAACCTATCCTAGTATTTTTTTAGATTAGCATAAGCACGGCACTACAACATCAATCACAGATGCTAAAAGTAAGCAAACAGTGCTAAAACAAGTCAGAATCACTTACTTTGTAATGCCACCTTCCCTTTTAAGTACACCTCTTTTCTCTTCATCCACCATGAAGTTGATAAGAACACCACAGGCAATATATACAACCTCCTTGTCCCCCGAGTCAAGTAATGTTATCAGCACCTTATCCACTGCAGGAAAAAAAATTGTGATTATTTTTTTTTGTCTCCAAAGTTTGCAGGTGAAAAAAAGACAGAGTTTTGGATAGAGGATAGGGCATTAGATCTAGTGCATCAAAATATTACAACTAAACTTAGTCTCCCTGAGTAAATGAGTACAGATTCTAGTTAGACTGATAATCACAGACTGAGCCAAATGAGGCTTTTTTCTATAACATAAATATATGTTAAACTGGCTTTTCAAAGACAAGTTCTTTCAATTTATTTTCACTACTTTCGAAGAGGTCATGAGTTTAAAACTTATCAGCAAAATTATATTTTGACTTCCATATTCTTTCTTTGCAAGCAAGAGTCATCAGAACTCATGGATGAGATACTGGAAATTTGAATGAATCTAAAAATCATTGACTCAATTACAATACTTGTCATTTATATAACACAAAAATGTACAGGAGATTTTGAGACTATACCTTGTTGCTGATGTAAGAAGTCACGGACTTGTTTTTCACGAGTGAGGTTTCCAAACACTCGAGACACCTCAACTATAGATTTCATCATACTCTCTGACAGAACCAGTTTCATCAAGCCTGGAAGAAAGGTAACATTTTGTATGTCTGTGACAAGCAACTATTAACTGTTTCCATCTTCCATAAACTATTTCTTGCTTACATAACCTACTTCTGATTTACATAACCTACTCCTGTCTTAAATGAACAATTTCTGGCTGAAACTATTCTTTTAGCTCTGAAGATCAATTAGGAAGAAACTATGTACCGTTTAAGAGGCTGCCTCTTTTAAATCTTGAACTTTTGTTACATTTACTGTATATACTTCCAGAACCTATTTCTACTACCACAAAATGAAGAACAAAACCAATAATTTCACTTCTGAAGTTACAGAAATATCAGAAATATGACAATTACATATAACTTCACTTTCATCACTCTTTATATATTTTCATGTATGCCAGAGGATAACAGTTTTAATTAACCAACAATGAATTTGTAGTACTGATAAAACAAGTAAATTTGTGAGCTAATGCTCACTAGTGATACCCCCGCTATCAGAAATTTGACTTTCATAATGTAATTTGCATTTGTCATATGTATAAAGAGTGTCAAATTTTTCCGAGTATTTACCTGAATTTAATACAACTTCATCCAAGGCAGAGCTAGATGGATATGAAAATGGTCAGAACAATGAACAGGTAATACATCTGTGATTTCTGATTCATCGAAGTCTTTATTCACAAAAACACGATCAAGTGACCTCCTTTCCTGTGTGTTGGTAACTTCTAAGTATTCGGTAAACAGGAAGTAGATGAACAAGGAGCATAAAATCGCTTTATACCATATGAGAATATAGGATAAAGCAATATGTAAAATATCAGGCTGCTGCATCTTATAGTTGCTGAGAAAACTGTGACGGAAATTGTGAATGTATGTCAACTATGTGTAAAAATCTAAGTATTCGGTAAACAGGAAGTAGATGAACAAGGAGCATAAAATCGCTTTACACCATATGGGACTATAGGATAAAGCAATATGCAAAATATCAGGCTGCTGCATCTTATAGTTGCTGAGAAAACTGTGACGGAAATTGTGAATGTATGTCAACTATGTGTAAAAATCTAAGTATTAGGTAAACAGGAAGTAGATGAGCAAGGAGCATTAAATCGCTTTACACCATATGGGACTATAGGATAAAGCAATATGTGAAATATCAGGCTTCTGCATGTTATAGTTGCTGAGAAAACTGCAACGGAAATTTGTTACGGACGGATGGACGGACGGACACACGGACAAGGGTAAAACAGTATACCCCCAACTTCTTCGAAGCAGGGGTATAAAAACACCTTTTACGCATGTGGATTTACTTTTCACCATCTGTGACATTTATAGATTTACTTAATGTACCACCAAGAATATTCTGTCTGCTCAGCAATAATAATCTACTTACACTGAACTAACTTCATCTGGTGGGTGGTTATAGCACTGTTTTTGCAGTTGAAGAAGGACAGGTTGTTTATACACGCCACTGTATTCAACATTAACTCATCACTTGTCTCAATGTCCTTGATTTCTGAAACAGTCAAATATAAGTTCACATTCAATTATTGCAGTAACTTAGACAAATGACTTATCGAGAAAGTCTTGTGGGAAAAATGTACTTTTACTAAATGTAAGACAGTTAAAAGAAACAAAACAATGACAAAACACTTCACACTGCACCAGTTACTTAGTCCCGACAACCGTAAATGGTGAGCAAATTACATGTAGATAATCTACTGAACAGTGGACATGTAGCAGTGGGTAAGTAATCCAGTCATAACAGATGACTATAAATCCTTGGGTGTCCAGTTTGATTTCCTCCTCCACCAGTAACACTACTACTCATTTTATCAGATAAATCAAGGTCCCATGCATTTATGCTATACACTGAACATTTACAAGATCCAAAAATGTCACTAAAATAAGATGCTGAACTGGATCATGCACTATCACCCACTGACTTAAAGGGATATACAGGCAAAAGTTTTACACTTTCTTTCTCATTTCTTCAATCAATAAACTATAAATGTGATCATAATAAATAAAATAAACAGTCACAGTAACAATGATTTTCTCTCTTTTTAAATGAAAAACCGGGTGGTTTCTTAACTTGACCCACGTGGGTCTAGATAGAAAATTCAGATTTCGCGCTAAATTTCGCAGTGACTGATTGAAGTACCTGTCACGTGATCTACGGCAAAAAGCAACCCAAGAGAAACAACAATTGGTTGTTTCTGTCACGTGACCTATTTAAATATAACTCGGTGTTTTCGTTCACGTTTTACTTTCTGTTAGAGAACGTTCAAATATTTACGTTCAAGCCCGCATTTCACTACAAACATACTGGGAATTTAAAGGTCTTCATATTGAACATGATTTCAGCAAATAATATCAGTTTTAATTTTTTGGGCATTCATTTGCCTGTGTATCCCTTTAAATCTCTAAACCTTTCAGAGGATGTTGGTCAATGGTGCCACTGGTTCTGACATTAATTAAACTAAAGACAGAAATGTTTGTACAATAGCTTACCTAGTATTCTAATCAGTAGCTCCACACAATGGTTGCTGGCTGCAACTTGTGGCCCTACATCTTCATTTATAGATATATTGGCTATGACACGGACAACTTTCACAAGAACATCTTCATGTTTTGTCATGTCCTCTGGACTTCCTGTCTCGGGTTTTAATTTTTCTTTTTTCTCTAGTTTATTTTTGGTCTATAAAAGGAATAAACATGACTTTACCTTAATGTTTCAAGAAAACTTCATTATCTATTGAAAGATTTTGTTAGGCTTTTTATACCAAAATCTGTATCTGACAAGGACTTAACATCTGTGTGTAGCCTAAAACTGCTTTCTCTCAATATTTCAATATGCATGATTTATAAATGTAAGTAGTTTATTATGATAATTCAATCAAATTCTTATATAATTTGATTCATTTTTGCAATTCAGCAAAAATGCAAAAGAGCAATTAACACTAAAATATGACTGATGTAATTAACAAAACAAAATCACCTTTTAAAAACAACAGGTGACAGCACTCAAAGTGGTACTGCAAATAAAATTACCAATTCCTGTCTTTTTCTTTCAGTATGGGAGAAACTAGTCTTGTAACATGTTAAAACATACAAGTATTTCAAAGCATAGTCACACAGACTGATATGTCCCCACCCAAGTCCTTAAATATCTAGATCTGAAAGACCAGTCTTGCAAAGTTGTGTTTACAGTTTTAAATTTTTAAATTTTACCTTCTGGTCTAATTCAAGATGGGTCTTTAATACTGATAAGATGATATCTAGTGATTTAGGTTGTTGGAAGAGCTGTACCCGAGCATCATCATTCTTGGCAGTCATGTTTCCCAGTGTGAAACACACTCTCACAACTATATCCTGCAAACAAAAAAATGGGTAAATTTAGAGTTAGCTTTTAAAACCCGACTTGATTGCAAATATTATTATTTCTTAAAAAAAAATAATCTGTCTGTACAAGTGCAGACTACAGACAGACTGTACAAGTGCAGACAACAGACTGTACCAGAGTAATCCACAGACACAATTTACAAATGCAAACCATAGACAAATTTTACTAATTAAGACCATATACAGACTGTACCAATGCAAATCACATAAAGATTGTACAACCACATACAGACTGTACCAATGCAGACCACATAAAGACTGTACAACCACACACAGACTGTACTGATGCAGACAACATAAAGACTGAACAACCACATACAGACTGTACCAATGCAGATCACATAAAGACTGTATAATCACATACAGACTGTACCAAAGCAGACCACATCAAGACTGTACAGCCACATTCAGACTGTACCGATGCAGACCACATAAAGACTGTACAACCACATACAGATTGTACCGATGCAGACCACTTAAAGACTGTACAACCACATACAGATTGTACCAATGCAGACTGTACAACCACATTCAGACTGTACCAATGCAGTCAGACTGTACCAGTTCATACCACAAACTGTATCAGTAGGAGTAGACTAATCAGTGCAGACCTAGAGAAGACTGTACAAGTGCAGACCATATTGTACCAGTAAAGACCATGAAAAGAATTTACCATTGCAGGCTGTGAGTAGAATATACTCTTTTAAACCACAAGTTAACTGTATAAGTGGCAGTGAAGAACATGAATGATATGCACCTCAATTGTCTGAATAACATTGTTAACTATTCAGTAGGAAATTTTCAATAACCAGATTGGTGGTCCTGTCCTATTCAAGAAATTTAGCAGTCATGTTTTAAAGGTCAGAAACAGAACAAATATTAGGAAATGTGTAGAAACACAAAAACCTAAGTAATATAACACTTCTACCTAATTTAAAACTTAGGACACAGCAAAAAGGACTAAGTACAAAGAAAATGTAAACAGTTGCAATCAACCAATTGTATTACACAACATTCAAGAAAAAGAAAAGAACAAACCTGTCTTTTGAGATGCTTCTTTAAGAGATGTAGGAACACTTTGTATGACAACTTATTCTCTGACAGTGCCATGCAGCAGTCTGTATGTAATGTCACTTTGCTGTAAACAAACAATATAACATAATGTACCAGCATTAACTTTTAACTTCAAATTGCAAAACTATAACTTCAGTCTTACTTACCTGAGCAAAAAAAAAAAATTTAGTTTGCCTTAAATCTCCATTTCTTAAACATGACCTTAAAGCTTCACTTACAAAGTTTAAATATACTAAAATAAACAGGATTTACGTCAGTGTTACAACATGGCTACTGACAAACATTTCTATCATTCCAACAGTTAAATATGACCCAGTACCTATAAATCTATAGGAAATGCCAACAGCTTCAGTATATTGATGATTCATCACATAAATGCAAATCAGTTATTGACATGACCCTAGGCAAATCTAAATTCATCATAAAAATAATAAATGTCCAATGTTTGTTCTAAATTTCGATGCTTGTAAGAAACATAGTTGTAGCACATGTGTAAATCCTGTCATTTTTTTTATATTTCATATTTGCACATGAAATCAGATTTTAAATATTATACATTCAATTCAATACAGAAGTCAACATTTAAGTCTGAATGTTTCAATCTAAACATACAAGAAAACAAAGAGACTTTTGAAATGCTATAAACCTATACACTTTTGCTTTTAACCTAGAGACTTCTGTTAGCAGATGATATCAAACAGGACATTTTAGCTAAAAGATGAAACTTGCAATAAAACAGGAGATTTTTGCTAAAAGATGATATTTGGAATGAAACAGGAGATTTTTGCTAAAAGTTGACATTTGCAATGAAACAGGAGATTTTTGCTAAAAGATGGTATTTGCAATGAAACAGGAGATTTTTGATAAAACATGACATTTGCAATGAAACAGGAGATTTTTGATAAAAGTTGACATTTGCAATGAAACAGGAGATTTTTGCTAAAAGATGATATTTGCAATGAAACAGGAGATTTTTGATAAAACATGACATTTGCAATAAAACAGGAGGTTTTTGCTAAAACATGACATTTGCAATAAAACAGGAGGTTTTTGCTAAAACATGACATTTGCAATGAAACAGGAGATTTTTGCTAAAAGTTGACATTTGCAATGAAACAGGAGATTTTTGCTAAAAGTTGACATTTGCAATGAAACAGGAGATTTTTGCTAAAAGATGATATTTGCAATGAAACAGGAGATTTTTGATAAAACATGACATTTGCAATGAAACAGGAGATTTTTGATAAAACATGACATTTGCAATGAAACAGGAGATTTTTGATAAAACATGACATTTGCAATAAAACAGGAGGTTTTTGCTAAAAGATGATATTTGGAATGAAACAGGAGATTTTTGCTAAAAGTTGACATTTGCAATGAAACAGGAGATTTTTGCTAAAAGATGATATTTGCAATGAAACAGGGATTTTTGATAAAACATGACATTTGCAATGAAACAGGAGATTTTTTATATAATTTTTGATAAATTGCTTATAGATGATATTTGATATAAACCTACGGACTTTTGCTAATAGATGATATTTACTTTGAAACGAGATGTTTTTGCTAACAGACAGTAAATAAAAACTCACAATGTGTGAACAATGTTGTTTTCCTGGAGCCACTTGCTGCCATCTTGTCACATGTGCATTAAGTGCATAGTGACTTCTTGAAAGTTGGCTCTCCCCATAAAAATATATACTTTTTTAGGGATTTTATTCAATATTACTTTGTTTCAGATTTTCATTTTAGTCAAAAGTTGCAAATAATTCAACTAAATAATACAATTCAATAACACAAATAATTCACTACAGAAAATAGTTTTGTAAATGATAGTCAATTACAAACCTGAAAATTCTTGAAACATTGAGGACAATTTCCCAGTCAGATGCATAGCTATCGGACACTACAGTAAGAGTGTTCAACAATCTGCAACTCAGAATTTTGTCTCGACTAGAGCCTGTATCGGCAAGGTTTCGCAGAGCTGCAGTAAGTTGGACTAATATATTGCCTAGCTGTTCTGGATTGTGACTGTTCTCCCCTATCTGAAATAAAATTGAGCAAGGGAGTGTTTAGAAGCAAAAAATGTATAACAAGGAAAAGCATACTTAGCCATAAAAAGACAAAGTTTCTAAAATTATTTCAAGCTGATAATAAATGAAGACCATAAGCCTTAAAAACTAGCTTAAACCTAATTATTTTAAACTGACTAGGACACAAGTTTTTGCAACTAACATTAATCCTGCTCGATGACTGCATGCTTGGTTCAAACCAGGAAGTGAAGTGACATGTGCTACATAGTACATAGCATGGAAGTATAACCTTGACCTTTCAAACATATTCTTTTTTGTACTGACATGATTTACAAGTTTGAAATTAGATAAAATCAACAATCACTTTCAACGTTGCAACTGTGATGCATTGTGAAGGGAAAAATACACAATTTTGATGTGACTTTTCATTAAATCTTATCACTTTAGTTTAAACTTATAAATTAATGTTTATTTATGTTTCAGAGAAGATTTTTAAAACTTCAAATATAGTCATATAAGGAAAGAACCTCTGCCCCATGTGGCTGAAATTTTCAACGGACCAATGTACGTTTTACAATTCATACAGACAGTGACACCAAGGAAAATTTGTTTCAAATAATTTTCAGATCAAACCAGCAGTTTCTATGGGAGGAAGATATTTAAACTTCTAATATAGACAACATTTAGGTTTCCCATACAGATATGGTAAATAAGCACTACACCCTGGGGGCCATTTTTTTTTTTTTTCAAAGATCACAAAAAATTTCACAATTTACATATAGGGTCACCAAACAAACATTATATTTTGAGCTAATTTATTTTCTACTCAGTTGAGGGATTGCTGAGAAGAAGTGCTTTGAAGTTTTTCTTTTTGGTGTCCACAGCAAGCAAGTTCTTGACTGAATTCAATAAATTTCTTAAAACTGAAGGGGTCCACCAAAGAAATATTCTGATACAGTTAGGCTGAAAAAGGCCTGTTAGTTCTATAGGAGGTGTTGTTTGAATGCATTATTAATGGACGGACATCAGGCAAACCTAACAAAAAGGTATTGAGTATACTTACCAATTTAATAATACTGTCTAAGAGAGTGGAGAGTTTCTCTATACAATTTTTCTGTACCAACTGCTTGGCTATAGTAGCATTACCAGTCAGGAACTTCAAAGACCCAACACAATAGATCAAAGCCTCATGTGTGCCCAGAATATCTACACCATTCATTGTATCCATCAATAACTCTAAAAGGGGAAAAAAACAACAACATTATAATCATCATGATCATCTGATAAAGTTTCAGTCTTGTAACATAAATCATTAATTACTCTACATGAAATGCAATCATGCCAATCTTCTTCAAAATAGACAGACTTAAACTATCAATAATACAGATTAGTATCCAGCTATTTCAAAAACACATACACGTAGCAATATACTGGATAGAAAGTATTTGCTTTTTTCTTTTAATTCAGTTTTCCATCACTAATGATAGACCAGAGAGAGAGAACAAAGTGGAACCTTGTGTGTAACTTGTTTAACTGTCCATCCAGTATCTACTGGGTCACCACTGTACTCTGTCCATTGTTCTTAGTATAATTCATAGTTTTAGGCAAAAAACTCAACTTAAGAGTGGTTGGACATGTCCTCAATCAGACAAGCCCTTGATCAGACACGTCCGCAGTTAAAATTTTATTTCTTGTAATTATTGTCCAATAAACTTTACACAAAACAATATTTCTCTGTATGTACTATTCCTAACTCCCATTAAAGAGTATTCATATGAGGTCAAGGTCATGCAGCAGACAATTGAGGGCATGCCTACTGACTCTATCTCGTCTTTTAAGCTCAGCCAATCTCAAAGCTGTAAAAAATTGTACTTCAATTATTATTTCAACAGTCAGGACCCAGAGACCAATAGCACTAACTTTTGTGGATTAGTTTTAAAGTCCAAGATGACCAAAGTTATCAGAAACACTCACCTAAAATATTGCCATCAAGAAATGCAGGGTCGTTCTTCTCATTCCTGCTCACTTTGAACACAAGTTTACACACGTTTAACAAGTTGTTACCACCAACCCGAAACTGAAAACAAGAGATTATGACATACAGATACCATGTATAGTACTAACTAGAATAGTTATGACAAGCAATAAAGACAGGTAAGCTTTATTTTACAGAAATGGTTCACTGTAAAAAGAGTGAAATTACTTTTAACATACAAACTGTTTCAAAAGCATGCAGAAAAATGCAAAATGAAAAAAAAATAAAGTTGAAAATTTTGAACAAATATGATCCCTTTGTGCAACTGAATCATTACTAAGACCATTACCTGACCTGTCTTATTAAAAGACATTTTTACTGTATAAACACCAGATGTTTTGACCTAATTTGTTATTCTGGCATAGCAATGTGACATTATTACTTATTAATGTACTTTTTAATATAAAAGGCTGTTTTCCTTGCTACAGGGCCCTTTACAATAGCCACACTAACAACATCTTACATGGTTTACATTCAGAGGGCATTTTAAGAAACTGTTAACATTTTTAAAGACAAAAGTTCCAAAAACCATGTTACAACAGCAGTCTTAATTTTATTAGTATTACACACAGTACCCGGTATGTTTTGTCCCATACAAATGCAATTTGAAGTTATCATTATTTCAACTAATATTTTTTCCAGTTATAATAGGTTGTATACTGTTACACTGATGAAATGAAAAATTTAAACAAAATAAACAAAGAATTATCAAAACGATTAATTCTAAACAGTATGCAAATAGCATTCCTAAAATTTTTAAATGTAACAAGGTGTGTACCATTTCTGTATCCGCATACTGAAAACATTCAGAAGATTTACATGGAAGTTTGACGGCAATTAAACTTATATGTCCATACATGTGAATAAATCTTAACAGTCTAGAATTTAATTGAAACTTTAAATTGAAACCATCAGCACAAACAATGAATCAATTGGTTATCTTCAATCAACATTTGGGTAAACAATGAACTAACTTGCTCATGAATAAAAGTAATATACATGTATGTCTTTTCAATCAAAATATATCACGCCTTGCAAAATTGAAGGGTTTCACTTCAGTTTTTGAAATATACATTCTACTACTGAAGGCAAGGCTGCACAATGCTTGTCTCAGATCTCCAGTCACTCAAACAGGCCAATTATTAAGACATGCTTGCTCATGGGCCATGCTAATATTCTCAGTATTGTTCATCTTTAAGAAAATGTACTGCCAAGAAAGTACAGAGCAAGTTCTTGATAGTTGTATCTGATGTGATTTCAACCAATCAGAGGCTGCTTTAAACACATGTGAGTAGTCACCACAATGAAATAAATATTTCTTTAGATTGAGTCATATATGTTTGCCTAAGTATTAGATGTAAATTTCAACTGATTGAACAATCGACTATAAAGTGTTTCATAGGAAACCATCACAAAAAAGGGGTGGAGAAAAGTATAAAATGAAAGAGTGGTGGAGTGCAATTTATTGGCTTTTATGTTCGATGTATGCAGGCTTCACACATTAGGAGACAGGGTTGTGACAGCTTAATTGTGCAAGGCGTAATAACATGCAATATGAAAAGCTGTCCAAAAGACATATAGTTTATTTGCATACACAGTGTTTATTTTAAAATTCATTTATAAAAGAGACAAAATGGAAAAAGGCAGGTGATAATACCAGAAAGTCTTGCAAACTTATTCAATGAAAAATATCAAACTAATCCATTACAAAAGTACATTGCTCCTTTATTATAATGTCACCCCTTTAGAAAGGGCCAGCCTCCCTGGCTCATAAGAGACCACTTCTAATAAACACACTTCTTCACTGACTTCTTATAAAACATGTTATACTTACTGCTAAGATAAGGCGGGCTAACTGCAGTAATAGCTGGGGTTCATCTAAATCTAACATCTTAAATATCGACTTGAGAATTCTTGATCGTTGCTTATAATTTTTGGTCAATAAATTGTGTTTCTGCAGAAGCTGGTATAGATCTTCTGACAGGGAAATAATTTTTTGTACATCTTTCTCTGAAATAAAATACACAATTTCAAAAAATAAAAATAGTGACAAAAATAAATATCTGGCCTTAACATATTGTTTTAAAAAACATATTACAACTTACATACAAGCCTCTCATATGAAATTTCACTGTCCTGCATTGAGCTAAGTCTAAAAAGATTGTAGTACAGTCTAAAAGCAAATTATCCATTGCAACAAAATGCCTTAACAGTATATTTTGTACCATGAAATTTATGCAATAAGTTTTCTTTCTGGAAAGATATACCTCTTATTAAAGGATTTGAAAAAAGATTCTTGCATATGAAATTTCAGTCTATCTTTGGAGAAAAGTCAACTAGGAAATCTGACAGTAACAAGATGCTAATTAATGACCTCATTTCACAATTAAAAAAAAAAGCTCTATGTTCAAATGAACGTCATGATCCCGGTCAAGATTAAAGTTATTTGACAAACAGACAAACAAACAAACAGACAGACAGACCAAAAACAATATGCTCCCTCAGGGGACATAATACCTTAAACGGAAAGAATATCTACCACTATTCTTTTCAATAATAACTCCCTACAGGTAAAAAGTTTACTCTATCCATGTTTTTGTCAATACTTTATTATATACTCAAATTCTGATTTTTCCCAAAAGGAACTTAGATTGTGTGCTACTCACTCTGGCTATATTCAGTCATAGACTCCAGTAAAGGTGCTATATGACTGGCGTAAAACTCCAGTTCTTCTTGGCTGTCATCCTCTCTTTTACCTGCACTTCCTGAAAATTTCATTAACAAGGCATTGGTATATAGAAAAGTCTTTTAATTATGTCTTTCTGATTGTCCAGGAAATTCTAATAGCCTGGCCCTATTTCTTGATAGTAAGGTCAAATGTTATAAGGGAAAATCTTACAGGTCTTGTTGATTGTTAAGGAAACTCTCCTAGCCTGGCCCTTTTTCTTCAGAGCGCCATTAAAAGTTGTAGAAAACTGTTTGGGTCTCATATATTGTTCATGGAATTTCTGACTTACTTCATGGCCCTATATTCTCATAAAGAGAATACAGCACATTAAAACTAAATAAACTAAAATAATTACTGGATTAAACAAAAGTTGTAAATCAGAGATAGCTGTTGGGACAGAACAGTCGAATACAATGTGGTTTTGAGATGGAACAAGCATATTAATGCAACTCTAAAGTAACACATCCACAAACTACTAAAATCTACACTCCCACAACAAGATTCTGAGGATTCATGAAATCATACAAGCTACATAATGTACAAAGAATGCCTTATCAGTTTGTAGGCTGCACTTACCTCCCCTGCTGCCAGCACTAGATGTCCTCTTGCTACCTCCACTACCAACTCTGGGTTCAGGATCGTGACTGGTCCTTTTTGATCCACCACTTCCCAGCCGCTCTTCAACATCCGAACGTACATTTGATACACTGTAACATGCAATTAATTAACATCAAATGAAGATTCAAGACATATGCAAAACAGTAAATCTTAACATGCTAAAAATTCATTCTGAAAACAGTATAATGAGTATTTCAAATTCAATAACTTTTTTCAACAAAATAACAGCTGTTTAAATACATCTCATATTTCAAGCATATGAACAAAATATCAAATTTTTAAGGAAAAAAGTTATCTGACCTTCCAAGTAATGAGACTTTTATTTTTCAGAATATATTTGGACTTTGCATACATGTATTTTAAGAAAACCTTTAAAACAAAAAAGTGCTAACCATGCTTCTAGGTATAGAAAAAAAGTCTCATTTTGTATCTATAAAATCATACCAGAATATTCTTTTTAAAACTGATATCAGCTTAAGTGTAAATGTCAGTAATAAAAACCAGTGATGAAAGGTTGTCCTGGAATTTCAGAAGAATTCTGCATCTTACCAAACCCTCTTTAAGTAAACACTACTGAGACTTTGAACACTGCCTCACCTGGGTGCAGGTGTATTTGCTGCGACACTCGGGGCTCTGTGGGGTGGGGCCTCCTTTCCATCCCCTTCTCCCCTCTCTTCTAGCACTGGGCTCCTATCGTTAGGCTCACCACTGACATACTTAACAGACTCTGGGAGCGAAGGTGTCTCTTCTTTTGATGGGGAATCTGTAATGTTTAGAGATAAGCTACTAGTATCTTAGGCTTTTACATCTCTTTGCCAAGCATTGTTTAAAACGGTTTTTACTCCAAGGGTATCCTTTAAAAAAAGAGGACAAGGGGACACACATTCATTTGTAAAACAGCTTGTTTTATCGCCAGGATTACTGGTAAAGATAATGTAAAGCTACACAGAACTCATTAGAACTTTTGTAACACATTGCTCCTTTTTTACTAAGTTCATCTCGGAATGTTAGGAAAGAATAGAAGTAATTACACAATTTACCGTCAGAAAGATTACTGTTCTTGTATTTGGTTGATGTTGATGGGCTCGAGTTATCTACACTGTTTGTAGACTGGGCTCGTGCACGTCCAGCCTTCCGACTGGGCTTACCCGCATCACTTGGTGGACGGGGAGGTAGTAACAATCCCTCAACCTCAGCCTCAGAGGGAAGTTTTGCGACCTGAAACACATCACTTCTATTATTTAAACTGCTCGAAAATCATAAAATAAAAATTAGAGAAATTAGATGCAGAGTACTGATACCAAGTTTTGCTGGAGTTTTTTTCCAATCTGCAGACTAAAATATAATGCATCTACGGTTGTTCAGTTTTTAGTAGATAATAGACAAAACAGGGGAATATGCACTGACTGGTCTAGCAAACACTTGCTTAAAGTGAACACATTAAAATGTTTTAAAGACTACAGAACAAAACTAAAACCACAATTAACAGAAATTATGTGTCTGCAGTCTGCACACAAAAAAATGTGAAATCTACAAAATCTGGTAATATGAAACTAAGTCATTCTTTGAAATAAGCAAAAAATTTTCGTAAGGAGAACTGAAAAGGAGGACAACTATGGCAAAATTGGCAATTTGATTGAAACTATATTCATAAAATCCTAACATGTAAGCGATCATATACTTCAGTCTCAATGGCAAATTGTTTATCTACCTATATCAGCTATTTAAAAAGATTCTAACATGCAGTTACAACTGAACATTCAAATACAATGTAATTCAAAGTAAAGCTCAAAGACTGTCTTAACCTAACAACAAAGTAAGCTCCTTTTAAACTTTTTAGCTCCTGTGACTTTCGGTACATGCTCTATTTTCTTCATTCAATGAGCATTCAAAAGTTTTTTAGTTTTCTTTACTCATTCTTTTTTTTTGTGTAACATTAATATCTGATTGTGTTTAGACCCACTTAAGAAGAATGTTCATGTGTACAAACACCCCCTATATGTGGACAGACACAAAATGCATGGAACTAAAGAGTTACTGCAGCTACACAAACAGACAAAACAACTGATTTTCTTAAACTGTGGTAAGTGTAGTCTCTATGCCCCCTCCTCTTGATCCTTAAATGTTTAAGGGCAAACATGCCCCTACCCCATGATCCTAAACTGTTTAAAAATGCCCCCTCCCTTTTAACCCTTTCACCCCTTACACTTGCCACCTCGCCAACCCACCACCAATTTTTCACCCTTTCAACATGCTCCTTCCTCCTGTAACTTTCACCCATAAAACCATTAAAGACATGACAGACAGATATACTGAAATAATTGGAATGGGTTTTAAGGATATAAATGCATTTCTTCAATATATAGTTCCCTAACAAAAAAGTTACTTTTGTGAGCCTTTACATATGAAAACTGTATGGCAGTCTGATGGTGACCAATCTTTTTAACATTCAAATAACCTCAGCCAATGTATGTGTTAGTAAAGAATGGAGACAGAATCTATATAGTTTGTAAAAGAATTTGAAAAGCTCTAGCTGATGAGAAGAGACAGGTGTTACAAAAGGTTTACAGTAAGATCATTAGACAACATCTACTTGACATAGGATCATGCTTACATCCTCCTGTACTGCTGATATGGATGGCTTCTGAAAGGTCAAATTACCTTGTTTGCACTGTTTTAATGCAAATTACATCCTATTGCTTTTCATTTTTTTCTTGGTTTTATTATTTATGGACAAAAATGCCAACAGTTAAATCATAATTTCTGACATAATATTACTTATGTTCAAGAACCTGATTTTTTGCTGTAAATTTTTGCATCAAAACTGTAACATTTGTAACAAGATTTGACCAACACCTGTGTTTCTACAGGTATGGTTAAGCAAGTTACACCACAAAAATATCAAACTCAGATTTCCTTATATTCCAATGAAATGCAGCATTTAAGATATACAAGGATTACACTAAGTCTTGGTTCAAGGGAGGCCATAACTGACTGGATTTAAATATACCTACCTTTGAGATCTCCAGGTAGTAAATTATCATTAGTAATTCAAACAAAGATAAAGGGTTCACATACACTATTCATTAAGAAAATTATTTTGTTGTTTAAGCATTTATGGCCTCCTTACCTTAAGCTATAATGACTGAATATTGGGGGGTACATGTATTAATATTCTACAGTTAGAAATATTTTAGGTCAGCAAAGTATATTAGGAAACAGGGAATACAAAATTTGAAATGAAGGAAATCACAAAATTTTCAAGCAAGTCAAATTTAGAGGAATAAAGAAAACAAAAAGTCTTACAGAAAACTTACATGATCTAAGGGACTTAATCTAGTTCCTGAAACCGGTCTTGAATCTGGATCAAAGTGCCGAGAATCTAAGCTGAAAGGGAAATTAATCTTATGATAAAAGTACCCATAATACCATCCTTATTTAGTTAGCTTTCACAGAAAAGATCTTTTGCTAAATCTATACATGCTACTGACAATTCAATTATGCACTGATTCTAAAATCCTTGATATGCACAACTAATCTAATAATAATGCCCTCTTCTAATTTCTCTGGAAGTCATTCTGGAAGCTACTAACATGCACAATTTTGTTCTTAATTTTTAGGTTGGTCCTTAAAAATTGAACTTAGTAGCTAAATTTTCAATTACACCAAAATACATCATTTAAAATAATTATGTCAAAACTTTTGAAAGGAAGTATCATTTAAAAAATAATATCAGACATTTTAGGAGCCATTGGCTATTTTGACTTATTGTCCATTGACCAATTTATCCTCCATTACAAAAAGTGGGCCAGTGATTGCATCAATTCCATTTATCAGTTTAGTTTTTACTAGCACCCTTACAGCTAATCTAACTACCTGAAAGCACTCGGAGGTCTGTTATCTGAGGTATTCACCGGTCTGGACCCAAACAGGGTTCTCCTCTCATCCCTGGGTGTAAAAGGTCTCTTTGTTTTTAATTCTTTCAGAGAGGATCTTGCTTCATTGATAATCTGTACAGCTATGGGTTTGTCTTCTGGTGGAGCATAAAATGGACGGTTTTCTTTTGGCTTTCTTGGAGGCTGAGGCTCCATCTCTGTTTATACCACTTATCTACTAAGCAAACTGGAACCTATTCCATAATTTCTGAAAGAGTCAATATACACGTGAAGGTATGAATGCTCTTTAGCATATATGATGATCACAATAAATTTCGAGTTTAACAAATGGTATTTATTTCAAATACATGACAGGCAAGCTTCTTTTGCCAGACATACTATAAATCACAAAAAGGACAGTTCTAAAATGTTGTTTTAGTGCTGACAGGCAAAATCTGTGAAAACTAGAATGCCAATGGGCAACATGTTGAGCCCCCCAGTGCAAAGCCACCTATGGGGATGAGACTTTAAAATGAAAAATAAGTGACAGTGAATGACATCTGCTAAATGTTCTCTATCAATATGTCAAAGTTAAACAAAATCACTCTTAAATATTTTGTGTAAATTTAATGATCAAAAGAAGCAAACACTAGATAAAAGGAAGTAATTTGTTCTAAAGCCAGATAGAACTCATGCCAAAGCCAAGCTGAAGTAACAGTCCTATACACTTCACTTCTTCCCATTATTCTCTGTGTAAGGTTTCAGCAAAGACTCGTTTAAACTGATTCAGTTATTAAATTGTGCTTCAGAAAAAAAAATCAAGGGAAATAATTCAAAAAGAAAGCCTTGCAGAGTTATGTGGCTTGTACAGTGCACTTCTGCTTCATGTGCCTTATCACTTTGTGAAGTTTCAACAAGGTTCCTCTAAATATTTTCAGTAGTACTCTAGAAAATGATAAAAGAAAAAGAAGGGAAATGATTAAAAATCTAAACCAGGCAGAGTTATATTGTACTCTGCACACTTCCTCTCACTGTCCTCTATCTCTGTGTGTAGTTTCAGTAACGTCCCTCTTATAGTTAAGTAACATAGTTTTGCTGACTGACAAAACAATCAATAAAGGAATATAATTATAGAACAATTACTATAAGACAGAGTTATGGTTCTTGTGCAGTGGACTCTAACTTACCAAGATCTACCTACCGACCAAGTTTCAATTCTGTTGCTTTTATACTTTAAGAACTATCATCCAGACAAAATTTATATATAAACATGTCACTGTGATCCTGCCCTAACAGCTTATATGCTTAAGTGCTATGTAGAGTTGACGATTATCTCACAGTTATTTACAATCTGAAAGCTGATCAATCATTGATCTTAGATCTTTGTTACAGGGTTAGTTGCTGAAGATTACAACTATAAACTTGAAGCTTCTGAAATGTGATTTATGAAATTATGACCTCTACATACAAAATTGGACGAATGGTCTGAATTCTGATACTGCTCAAACTAAACATGTCTTGATTTGATGATTTTTTTTTGCAAAATATAAATTGAAATACAAAATTGTCAACATGTATCATCTTTTTTAGAATCTTTGATCATTTATATGTAAATCATTGTTAAAATGCAGGAAGATATACAATGTAAATTTTGTGATTAGTATTTTTTAAAAAGCACTTTAGAATAAATGTTAAATCTTCTGATGAAGATTTACAGATATTTTGACCCAAATCTACTGCTAATAGGTATACAGTAAGAAAGTGGTTAAGGTTTAGAATCCTAGACTCCTCACATGGAGGCTAAAATCACCAGAAGTGATTGTCTCAAATGACGTTAAAAATTCCATACTACTGTCACAATTTAAATCCTGGATCAGTCATAAAACAGTAACTGTTAATTAATAAGTTTTAAGAATTAAAGCTATACAAACTGAGGTAGTTGGTGTCCCTGCTGCAATGTCGGACGAAGGGTATCACTGCACAAGCATACCAGGATGAAGCATACCACATACAATTTATATAGTTAATATGACTATTTAATATAAATTATTGTATTTATGCTTCGTATCAAAATGGTACCCCTGTGCAGTGGTACACAAATGCAGTGGTATGCTTCGTCCATCATCACCCCTGCTGCTCTGCCAAACATGGAAAAACATTAATCTGCCTGCTAGTTTTACAACTCTAATGGTTTCGAGACAAGTAAACTTAGCCTAGGTGAAAAGACCCACATGATGAACCCATGACCATCACAACACTGGACTATAGCAGGCATAGTCTCAATAATGCGACTTCAGGCAGAATGCTGCCTTTACAGAAGGCAGATATCGACCATTCAAACAAAAGCACAAGATTCAACGTTTTGAGGTCAATTATTTGGACTATAGGCACAGCCATTGATTTACCAATTGTCAAAACAGGCAATATCTATTTCATTTTTCAGTTATTTGCAAAAACAACATACTTGCTTGAATTTACCATTAAAACATGGAAACGTTTTTTTCACTTAAACATGACATACACCAATTCATTGTAGTTTCTAAACGGGGCTCGAGTAGATTACTGACTAAATTGTGTGCAGCAGTGTTGGGAGATGCGTTAGGCATGTTCACACAAATTTACTAAACCGTTTTCTGCAAGAACGGTCACAAAAAATAAAGGATACAAAAACATAAATAATTACTTTCAAGTTTCAGTGTCAGTTTTCAAACAACCTTTCGATCACTGTGATTAACTTGTTTCAATCAAATTTGTTTGTTGTCCTGTCAAACAAGAATGCTAGCGTAAGAATGCGCATGTGTGAAGTACCACTTCCTGTTCCTGTCAAAAAGACACATTTTCTGCAGTATATTTATGTTTTCTGTTTCATTTCAATTCTTAAATTGTTTAAAGGTATTACAGAGTTACAAGGTACTAGTCACCTCACCAGGAAATTAAACTCTTATACCTGAGAAATGAAGTGAAATCTATTTGACCAGTTTTTTTATATCTAGACAGTTACCCCCACCCACCTTTAACCACGAGTTTTCGTCCCCCAAATTTTACGAAGCAGTGATTTTAGGTGAAGTTATGAATTTTCAGCATATGACTTTGACGCTCGTAAGGGCTTTGTCAAAGCCCAAAATTTAAGTTACTGTAGAACTAACACTATTCCAATAAAGTCTTACGATTTTTGTCAAAAAATGCCAATTTGCATAGAATTTCAAAATTTTTAATCAGACTAAAATCGCAACCACTGAAATTTGATATGACAGAAACAGTTGGGGAAATGACACAATGCTATTGGATTTTTTTAAATCTGACACAAATGGGTATATTGCCAACTGAACGCAAAATTAGCTCAATATTTGTATCACGTCAAATAGTCCAACTAATTGTACACAAGTCAAGATATTGTGTTATTTTGTATGAGTCAGTATCTCGCCTCCACGTAGTTGTAGCGAGATTCTGACCCCAAGAAAAATATCTCATTAAAAATTTGCTCCAGACATGGCTTGAATTATTTTGACTACACATCAAATAACTATGTTTGACTAGGGTTACATGTAACCAAGGGAGAAAATGCACTTGATGTAGGACTCAAATCCATGACTTCCTATACACTAGTCTGTAGCTCAACCAACTTAGCTGATCAGTGCTTGTTTGGAACTTAGTTTATTGCATCTAAAGGGCTTTACCAGCCAGAAAGTTTGAAAAGTATTATATTATTGCTCCCTTAAAAGCAGAGAAGGGCAGTTTCAGAAGTCGGTCACTATACTACTTCATTTTTGAATAAGAAGTTAAGAACACATGGGTACAGTGATGATAGATTGGTCATGCTGAATTGGTGTACAATATTGATTTTGGGACCACAAGGTCAAAGGAATAGCTCTCTGGGCAGTGTCATTCTTACAGATCTTGTCATTGTCACACAGTTGGAAAAATAATATTGATGCAGCAAAGAACTTGTCAACAATTAAAGCTAATTTAACCCATATGTATGGCTTTTGCTTATACAGGAAATCCAATGCTTTATTCCTAAAATTATTCAAAGTACTGAAGTTCATTTTTTCTGTTTCTAGAAATGGCAGTTCTTGGTGCCCAGTTAGTGTTCAGCTTGATTATGTTCAGTTTTCTACAGAAGCTGTCATGTTTCTACTCTTTTGGAAGATGGCTTCTAGCAGGTAACTATACTTTCAGTTTTCTACAGAAGCTGTCATGTTTCTACTCTTTTGGAAGATGGCTTCTAGCAGGTAACTATTCTTTCAGTTTTCTACAGAAGCTGTTATGTTTCTACTCTTTTGGAAGATGGCTTCTAGCAGGTAACTATACTTTCAGTTACAAAATTGCATGTTTCTGTATTGTTGTTTTTTTTGGTCAACTAATTTTTTCCGTCAACATCCATATTAATACTTACTGGTAATATGCATTGTGATAACATGTTAAGACATAATGTACTCCACTGCTTTTCTGACCTACTGGCTTCTACTATTTCAAGTTGAATTGTGTAAGCCAATTTCCTCTTGTTTCACAGAAAGGAAAATGATGAATTGCAAACATGCAAATAATTTCAAATTACTTAATTAAAATTTTAAAACAACACCCAGTAACATAAACATTTCTTGGAAGTTATTTTCAAACTTGGATTCTGTATTTACATGTACATTCTTAGGCCGGCTGGTTCGCTACCTACATCCAACAGATGAAGAATTAAGGAAAGCAGCAGGGTTACAGTCTAATGGGCATTTCAAAGGCAAAAATAAGCGCCATGATGCGAGGAAAGGTGCGAATGTTAAAGACATGAAGGAGGAAACGTTCACTGTGCCCCGAAGCACTCCGATCTCGTTAGATACAATTAAAGTGGAGGCAATTGATCTCATACAGTTACATTATTATGAAGAATATCTATGGATAATTGACTTTGCAGTCAGTGCTGTTATGGTATACACTTTGACAGAAGTCTACTACGTGTTTGGTCATGCAAATGAGATGAACATAAGCATGTTGTGGTGTCTTCTAGCGATAGGCTTTTGTATACGGATTTTGATTAGTCAGACTGCTGCTTATTTCAAGGCTGAGGATGGGGGAGAGAGAATTCTTATTGTTACTTTTGGATTCTTCTGTTTAGTTTTAGCGATGGCAGTGCTTGTTGTGGATGAGAACGTTCTGGAGTTCGGACTTGAAAGCGGTTACAAGAACTTCTCAGATGGGGCAGCTTTGCTATTGGAGAAACAAGGAGTGGAGTCAGCAGGGCCTGTGCATTTCTTAACATTTAAGATAATTCTGGCCTTTGTGTGTGCAGTAATTGGTGCATTGATGACTTTTCCAGGTCTCAGGATGTCTAAACTGCACTTAGATTCCTTGAAATATAGCAAAGAAAACCGTGCCAAACAAGTACTCCTTCATTTTAATTTTGCTCTACCATTTGTCATTTTATTACTTTGGGTAAAGCCCTTATCTAGAGATATCCTTTGTGGACTGAACTGGAGAGTAACCACAAAGGTGTTCAGTGAAACAGTATTTGATAACATTAGAATTGTCATGTTTGCAGTCCTTTGTCTTGTACGTCTCGTTCTTCTACCGACTCATGCTCAGTCACATCTCAACTCGGCTTATGAGAAAGTAGAAAACATTAGAAAAGAAAGTGGAAGAATAAGTAATATGGAAGTAAAGAAGATGGTAGCGAGAGTGTTTTATTTTGTTAGTGTTGTAGTCATCCAGTATATTGTGCCTGTTGTCATCCTGTTGTTTATGTCCTTCATGTATAAAACTCTCGGTGGCTACTCGTGGTCCGGAACATTCGGAGAAACGGCTGAGAATTACATCAGTATGTTTAGAAAAGAACAAACAGTGAGCAATATAACAGCATCAGCAAATGGCACAAAATCTATATTAGATGAAGCAGAAAACATTGCTGTGGCTTTTTCGGACTTGCGGGCTGTTTTTACGCCTGTGTTTTATCGCGGGATCTTGTCATTTCTCACATGGTGGACCTGCGCATCCTGGACGCTAGCAATGACTTTCGGATTGTACTATCATGCTCGTGTGGACACTTGAGATTTTATCATACCCGACACTTGAGATTTTCGGTCATAAAAATAATCTGGATTGACCACAAACACTCATTGAAACCTGCCAAGAATTATTAGATGATTATGCCCAATTTTTGGGGGTGAATATGGGAGAGGGAAGGTTTTAACTGCCAGTAGTAGATTTATAGACTAGAGAGATAAGACAAATTTGATAGAAAAAGAAAGTTCAGTTCCTTGCAATATTCAAAATTGAATAGAAATTTCAAGATTCTAGGGTTATTTAATATAGTATTTTGAAGTTTCACTTAAATTTTATACGAAAGTTTTTACATTGCAAAGTTCAGAGATTGTGATCTCTCTTTAGAATGGATATAAGACTTCAAGTGAAATTGATATATATATTTCTGATATTGAAAGTCTGATTACAGTGATTTAACACTTGTCAGTACAAAAAAATACATTGGAGTGTTTGTAAAAATATCTTTGCCGTAGCATATTATTCTGATATTTTTGTATTAAGTTTTTGCACAGTATGTATACGGATTTCAGATATTTAGTTTAAAGGGGCATACCCGACAATTTAGTAGTTGATGATACAATGCATATCAGTTTAATTGGCTCATCCACTATAGGATGAAATTATCTGATAATTTGAACAAGAACATGTTCAAAAAATTTTCTTTAATCTTTATGGCAGTTAGAAAGTGTTCACTTGGAATAAATATTAAAACAACCCTCTGAAAAATGGTACAACACATCTATAAATGTATTCAGTATACTTGTTGTTCTTAGATCTTTTGACTGAAACCTTGACATATGGTAATTATTCATTCAGAATTATTCAAAATTACTGATTTTAAAGTACATAGAATTCTCTACATTTAAGGTTATGTTTCTTGAATTATTTGTCATACTGTTTCAGAAGAAAAGTTTGTATTTACTTATATTACTAGTATATTTAAGTATGAACTGACCAAATTCAGGTGTTACATTGTATATTGACTGAAATATCTTCTAATACATGTAGTTTTCTTCAGTTTTATGGGGTTTTTTTTCAGCACAACTGAACTACCGGTATACTGTTAATTGGTTGAACTGTTCCCATGTGTTTCTAGTCACACAGCTGTATAAAGTTTTATGATTAAAAAAACGAAGGTATTTTTGTGCCATAAGGCTCCCTTTTCTAAGAATTGTTCAAAGATCTGGGTTCAACTTTCACAATAATCTTTATGTTATTAAAGTGTTTCCGACAAATTGCCCTGGTTTAGTTGGAGAGTTTTATTTTAGTGTTGCATGTTGAATGACCCCTTATATTTTTAAGTACAAATGTCAATTGTTTGCAGATTTCTGGTGTGGTGCATGTTTTACTGTTTTATTGTTTAGCTCTGACAAATTTTAATTCATGAATTGGTGCTTGTAATTTGAATTTTAGTATTTTTCTGTAAAATAAAGTTGAAATTATTTCACAATAGTCGTACTTTCTGCCTAAGAAGTATAGTGGCCGTGGCTGGTCATGTTAAGTTATTGTGCCAATCCTGCAATTTTTACCATCACAAACCATCTTGCAAAACTTCACAGCACTGTTTAGTGGTTGATATATTTCCTAGGAGATTAGACTTATGTTCCTTTAAAATGAATATTACTAGAGATAAGATTATCAGTCAGGAGTCCAGTGTAATTCATATATACCTGTATGTTGATTTTCAGATAGGTTTTCATGGCACATAGGAGCAAAATTCAAAAGCAAACCCAACCTTCATAACTTATAAAAAAAGTGGGAGGCAAATACCGCTGCTGGCTTTACAAGCAGGGTCCTTTCATTTTGTCCAATAAAAAGTGACCAATGTATTAAACTAAATAGGGTTATAGGGCATGACCAGCAGATGGCACTATTGATTCTGATATCACTAGCTCAAAGGTCACAGTGTCAAAGGTCACCTGTGTAAAATCATTGTCAGATCAATAGCTGGTAAATGCTTAAGCCTAGGTCCATGATACTTAATAGGATTATTGGACATGACCAGTACATGGTTTACTAGGTCAAAGGTCAAGGTCAGAGTTACAGCCTGTGTAAAATCCTTGTCGAATTATTAAACTAGGGAAAACTCTGGCCAATGGTATAGGAAACATGGTAGTGGCAATGGACATGACTAGTAGATGATCCCTATTGATTTTGAAGATCACAGTGAGGGCCTGTGTAAAATCCTTGTTTTTTATTTCTAGTTTTTTTTCCTGTCAACTTAGACATCTAGCTTACAGCACCTTTACTTCACTATGAAATGTGAACTGTTTAACTCCACACAGTTAAATTTTCACTAAAACACACTAGACATACATTGCCATGTTGCTTCTGTGACAGGGGCAAGTAGTGGGGGCATCAGTGTCCTTCAGAAACGTTTCCAGTTTGATCTTTCTCTACATTCCAAATGTATTTAGCCAATACCTGCAGTAATGATTACATGGGGCTATCAAACAGACATTTTAAATGCAAATTTAATGTTGGTCTTCTTAGCAGATAACTGCACAAGCTCTGTTATCACTGTCTGATACAGTACCAAAATGTTTGATGTATGAAAACCAAATGTATCCAAGTGGAAACTTGTGCCCAGTCTTCGTGCCACTTATAAATAAAGGAACCAATTCAAAACCAACTGAAGATCCAGATAGAAGGACTTTACAAAATAATAAGCAACAAATTCCAATATAGAAACATTTTACTAAGACTGATAACAATCAAATTTGTGCAATAAACAAAACAGGCACAATATTACAAAGCTTTACATAAATAAATATCAACAAAATAAAATTTCACCTAAAGTGAATATCACAGGGTTTTAACAACATAAAAACCACTCACTAAAGATTACTAGCAGTTTGTAAAAGTCTTTTTAGTGAAGTCTACCATTAAGAAGACAGATAAGTATTTGAAAAATATTCTCTGGAGACGACATTTTTAGCTGAACCACATTTTACATATGAATTCTGAATAATTTCAGCAGCTACGGGTATGTGAAGAAATTTATGCAAGCATGTGTGATAAAAATGTGTCCTCAATGGCTTCCATTGGGTTTTGGAGAAAAAAGCAACACAAAACAGCATTTTGAGCTTAAAATATTTCTGTCTGTAACAGAAAGATGCATTGAACCAGAAAAATCATGCATCACATTAGATTCAAACTCACTCGTATTGAAGAAATCTAGCTTGAAAAACCAATACTCCAGAACACTGAGCCAAAGAATCAAGTCCCTGATACAGAGAGGATCAATTTATACTATATGTAGATGCAGCAAGTGACCAGTGGTCAATGTGATATAGTGCTTTCTTCCTCTTATAGCACTTCACACTTGTTTGCATTCACCCCTTGATATGCATTCATTATTTAGAAACTTTTTACTTTAAAACAGAAACTTTATACTTCCAACTAATATATTCTTAACAAGACTGATGTGACTATTCTATGAGAATACATCCAACCACATGAATTTTGCTCTGTTATGTTTTTATATATCATGTAGGATGAAATGTCTTTAACATTAACAGAACGTCATGTTTAAATAAAGTATTACAACTATAGAAAATGAAGTCGTATAATAAATTTCAACAAAATTCAATGACAATTTGGCAGTAACAAATTAAAAAAGGTATTATGCATTCATTTCAATGAAAATATTCTCCTGATACAAAAAGAAATAATAAAAAACCATGGTATTTTATTGTCAATAAATGATTTTTTTTCAGGTCCAGCTTTGTTTTGCATTAACAATTTGAAATTATTGCAGAACTTAAAATCTACAGAAAAAGGTGTATTCACAATCTGCAAACTGTGCCATCCAAATGCCTATCACCCTTGAAAAATGTTAGGTTGAAATCAGATTTTGTATGGTAAGGAACAATACCTGTTATAAAATTAAGGTACTCAATAATATATAAATATCTATATAATTATATACCAAGTATCATAATATATGTGTAAGGCCTTGATGTCTGGCAGTAGTGAACATAACAGTGGAAAACTGAAATTTTATAGTGCAGTAAAAAAATGATTGTCTGAAACTAGAGATTTACCATCAGCCTTTACAGAAATTGCTAACTTCAAAGACTGCATTCACTCATTCCAAGACAACTGGACAGTACATGTGTATTTTAGACTTGAGTTCACACAAGACCTAAACATATCTGTTGTAACATAGACAAAAGTAAAGACATGACCAGGCTTGCCACAGTTAGTATGCTACGGCTTACTCTTAACAGTATAAAATCCTTTTGACCAAGAAAAATTTGGTCTACCTCTAATATTTTTCACGCAAACAGTAAAAAATGAAGTACTTAAGATGGACAAAATGAAATTAACATACTTCAACAAATTTATTGCTGACTGTAAGCAATGATAATCTAGCCAAAGCTTGTAACTTCAAGGTCATGCCAAAGATCTTTGTAGGTATAGTTCAGATTTGTTAAGGTAATGTCAATTGCCATACCCCAGTCAGATGTGTAGCTGATGAAAAATATCTATTACAACTCAACAGACCATTTTAAAGAAATTAATTTAAAAAACGTTTTAAATGATCAATGTAAACAGAAGGTATATTTTATGGTACACTTGAATGGCACAACAAAACCAAAGACCATAAATACCACAGTCTAGAAACGGCTTACTGAGCCAGTGCAATACACTATTTTTTGATGCGGCAGGACAACATTTTCCCGCAATGCTAAAAAAACAAGGGGAGACGCTTGAGTTGGAATCAAAATCATACTATCATTTTTACTTAAAAAGCAAAAGGTGTTGCTATGAAAATTTTAAAGGTTTAGTAGAAATTTTTATTTTCAGTAGGGATGCAAATGTACCGATCCGTATCATACATTCCTTACCACAAAAGGCCTCTGCTTCTTTGCATTAAAGGTTTTCAAATTCTGATCTGATTTTGAGAAGTAAGTTATCATTTTGTTGGAAAATTTAAGCACCATTACATGATGTAGTTTTATTTCACCAGTCTTAAATATTCTAAGAGATACATGAGATATACCAAAACTGAGATTTTGTTTATTGTAACTACTAGTACCTGCTGCAAAGGTTTGTGAAATCTGCACAAGTAAACAGTCTTTGGTATTTTAGGTCTTTGATCTAACACAATATAAGTAGATCCTGCCAAGCAATGAACCATGGCTACTAGTACTGTCAAAAATATTGTGAGTGACAATAAATCTATGAGAAACCCTATCATTCTTCTTGCTTGTCTTGAGGTGGAGTTGGCACCCTGTTATTATAAGGTATGTGTTTTTCACTATGAATCCTAAATATTTGTGAAATATGTCTGCTTTATTTAAAGGGCAATTTTAACTGGATTTAATGTGCCCTGCTAATGCTTAGGTAGAAACTGGTTCTTTGCTTTTATACAGATTTGTAACAAATGTTCTTAGAACTTGTTTTAATCACTCTCACGACACCAAGTGATGGTAGAAGGTTGGCAGATGACAGTCGTACACAGTAATGCTTCCATCACTTCTTCTTTACAAACGTTTGGAAGTACGGTATATGTGCAAGGAACTCTATTTTTGATATAACTCCTGGCTCACTCTGAAATAATTAACAAAACAAATAGCATTCAATCTGATTTTCTCGGATGCTTTTTTCTTACCAATTCATTAATCTATTTTAAAACACTTATTCTCTCAGGAAAAAGGGTAAGGGTTACTTAGATAATGCTTTCAAAAATATTTTGTCCTTAACATACCTGCAAAGTATTTATTTTATTGAGAATGATTCAAAGATGCAGAGCAATTTACAGTTCAAATGTGTCTGAATGAATCTTATCGAATAATATCATAGTGTACGAACAAGAAAACAAGAGGGCCATGATGGCCCTGGATTGCTCACCTGAGTACTTTGACTGTAGGTTTGCTGTTAAGCAGTATTTTAATTTTTTAACTGAAAATATGTAAGTGCCTACAAACCAAATATGTAAAATATCAGTCAATAAATAAAGGCTCTATGACAGAAAGTAGAAATATCTATTATAGGCTATGGTGACCTTGACCTTGACCCAGTGACCTCAAACCCTACCCATGGGTAGAGGTCCATGCAAGGAACCTCTATACTGAATATCAAAGATATTGGTCTATAAATGAAGGCTCTATGAGGTACAGTAGATAAATCTACTTTTAGCCTCTGTGACCTTTAACCTAATCTAATAATTTGAAAAAGCTTGATAAAGCTTGATAAAGCTTGCTTCATGCAAAATTTTAAAATTCTAGGCCTTGTGGTTTCAGAAAAGAAGATTATTAAAGATTTTCTTCTAAATTGTTATTTAAAACTTGTGACCCCTCGGGCGGGGCCAACACTGACCCAAGGGACATTTTTCTAACAAACTTGGTAGAGGTCCACAAGACTATGCTGCATACCAAATATCTTAACTTTAAGCCTTGTGGTTTCTGACAAGATTTTTTATGTTTTTCCTATATATTCTTCTATGTAAAACATGTGACCCCACAAAATATCTTTACTCTAAGCCTTATGGTTTTTTCTGTGAAGATTTTTAAAACCTTTTCCTATATAACTCTATGTAAACAAGTGTTCCCTGGGGCTGGGCCTATTATGACCAAGTGGCTATGATTTGAACAAACTTAGTAGAGGTCCACTAAACAATGCTACACACCAAATATCTAAGCTCTATGCCTTACAGTTTCTGACAAGAAGATTTTTAAAGTTTTTCCAATATAACTCTATGTAAAACAAGTGACCCCTGGGGCGTGGCCACTTTTGACCCAGAGACCATGATTTGAACAAACTTGGTAGAGGTCTACTACATAATAATACACACCAAATATCTAAGCTCTATAACTTACGGTTTCTGACAGGAAGATTTTTTAAGATTTTCCTTTATAACTCTATGTAAAACAAGTGACCCCTGGGGCGGGGCCATTTTTGACCCAGAGGCCATGATTTGAACAAACTTGGTAGAGGTCCACTACATAATGCTACACACCAAATATCTAAGCTCTATAACTTACGGTTTCTGACAAGAAGATTTTTCAAGGTTTTCCTATATAACTCTATGTAAAACAAGTGACCCCTGGGGCGGGGCCATTTTTGACCTAGAGGCCATGATTTGAACAAACTTGCTAAAGGTCCACTACACACTGCTACACACCAAATATCTTAAGCTCTATGCCTTATGGTTTCTGACAAGAAGATTTTTCAAGTTTTTCATAAATAACTCTAGGTAAAACAAGTGACCCCTGGGGCGGGGCCATTTTTGACCCAGAGGCCATGATTTGAACAAACTTGTTAGAGGTCCACTAGACAATGCTACACACCAAATATCTAAGCTCTATGCCTTACGGTTTCTGACAAGAAGATTTTTTCAGATTTTCCTATATAACTCTATGTAAAACAAGTGTCCCCTGGGGCGGGGCCATTTTTGACCCAGATGCCATGATTTGAACAAATTTGGTAGAGGTCCACTAGACAATGCTACACACTAAATATCTAAGCTCTATAACATACGGTTTCTGACAAGAAGATTTTTTAAGATTTTCCTATATAACTCTATGTAAAACAAGTGACCCCTGGGGCAGGTCCATTTTTGACCCAGAGGCCATGATTTGAACAAACTTGGTAGAGGTCCACTAGATAATGCTATATACAAAATATCTTAACTCTATGCCTTATGGTTTCTGACAAGAAGATTTTCAAGTTTTCCCTATATAACTCTATGTAAAATCAACTGACCCCTGGGGTGGGATCAGTTTTGACCCCAGGCACATAGTTTGAACAAACTTGGTAGAGGTCCAGTAGATGTTGCTTCATACCAAATATCGAAGCTCCAGGTCTTGTGGTTTCAGAGAAGAAGATTTTTAAAGATCCAACTTATAAAATCTATTTTTAGCTCCAGTGAACCAGAAATGCAATGGACCAGAACCATTTGAACAATCTTGGTAGAACTTCATGCAAAGAACATCCCAGGCAAGTTTCATTAAATTTGCCCTATTGGTTTCAGAGGAGATGTCGTTTGAATAAAAAGTTGACGACGGACGGATGATGGACAAAGACCGATCGGAAAAGCTCACCCTGAGCACTTTGTGCTCAGGTGAGCTAAAAACATTTGGTCCTGTTCAGAACCTTTAGCAAAAAAATACAATACATGGAAAAATGCCATTCATTAAAAACAAGAAATCGGTAGAACCGATGGATGCTCCCCGAATAAATGCCAATTCCAAATGGGCTATTGTTTAATATGTATTTTTTTAAAGTATGAAAAATAACAAAGGGCAATAACTCCTAAATTATGCAAAATAGAGTTACAGTTCTTGCACGCTGCACTTTTCCTCATAGAGATCTATCTACCAATAAAGTTTCATGTTAATATCTCTTATACTTTGTGAGATAGGCCCCGGACAAAAAATAAGTATGAGAAATTTCAATGGGCAATAACTCAAAACTTAATAAAGCAAGAGTTATGGTTCTTGTGCACTGCACTGCTCCTTAATGAGATCTAACTACCTATGAAGTTTGGTCTTGATATCTCTCATAGTTTTTGTGTTATGCTCTGGACAAAATTATGACCAAAGGATGGATGGGACGGATGGACGGACAAAGCGGCAACTATATGCTCGCCCTTCGGGGAGCATAAAATGGCTAGTTGGTCCCTCCTTGATGGGAAGCATTATGTTTAAACTGAAGTAAAGAATCTCCCTTTACAATTTTTGTGTTCTGAACACTTCAACATACATAAACCTTACCAAAAGTAAATGCTGAATTTACATCCTAAATCAATTAATTCTAAATGAAAACAAATCTACACATCTTGTAAGATGCCATTTGTTTTTTTTTATTTGCTTGAATGGATAAAATATAACACGTTAAAAGAAAATTCTTTTAAACAGAGGAGATAAATTATTCTGTTAGAATGTGAAATTATCACTTGTGAAACATTTTCAAACCTGCTAATCCAGTAAGATAAATTACAACAGTAATTAGTGGTTGAAATTATATTTCACTGGGCTTTCATCCGGTCATATTGTGGTATTTTTCGAATTGCTTGACATTTTATATGGGTTTATCAGTGACATGCCCTTGCTTAGGAGTGGATGTGATCCAGTGGTAACACACTGGACTGGTAAACCAGGGGTCCCAGGTTCGATCCCCGCTCCTCCACTAACATTACTAATAGTCTTTTGGATGAGATGTTAAACTGAGGTCCCATGTATCAGTGCTACACACTGAGCATGCAAAAGAACCAGAGGTGTCTCTGGAATGAGATGCTTTCTGTATCTTGAACTACCCCCACAACATAAAATAACTAATCTCTTCAGGGGGCTTCGGTCATATGGGCAACTGGTACCGACAGTAAATAAGCTCAAATAGATAGATGCCCATGCACAGTATCTCAAGTGATATAAGTCAGTACACAAAATATAATTTCAACCACTACAGCAGTTAACCTTCATTTGTACATTTTAATAAAATTAAATTGGTGATGCCACCAATGTCATTTTATTAACATGTACTCATAAACACTAAATGATATGTGAACAAACACATTCCCATAACTGTGCCAAATTAAGTTTTACCAAAAGGATAAAATCTGCACGTAGCAATGTAATTTCTACAAAATAATGAAACTCCTGTTAAGCTCTGAGAAAAAAACAACAAAAGAGTCTGGCGTATTCCAATTTTAAAATTTTACTGAATTCGGAAATGAAAATTAACATTATGAAAGCAGAAATATAGCTAAGACATTTATTAACGACTATCAGTTACATGCATTTGATTCTTGGCAGTAACGTTCTACCATGTTAAGCATATAGTTATTTTAAAAGCAGACTGAATTTATTTATCGTGTTGAATTATTTTGGTTATAAATCGCAAACACAGGGTTGAGCGTGAAACTATTGTAACACCTTATTTTCAGATACATATACAATAGTTTTAAATTCAACCCTCATAATGAAAAATTATAAATAATTTTTCTGGCTGGTCACATTTTTAAGACGGCTATGTTTGAAACTACTCTATTAGAAATTAGCTTGTAATCAATTCCTACCAGTTTCAGCTGAAAATACAAGCATCAATGAATAAATATAATTAAGAAATTTCAACATTTCCTGAACACATTTTTCAGAACAGACATAACATAATTAGCAATTCCCAAAGACACTAGCTGTAATGTAAATCGTATATTTCAGTATCTTTACACTTTAAAATGAATGTGTGAAAAAAATCATGTTTTTGAATTCTGCACATTGACTAAGTTAATGTGTGTGCACACTGCATGGATACCCACTATGTTAAGAAAAATATAACAACCAATCCCCAGAGAAATACAGTCACTTATCCATCCCCACATGAATTTTTAAAAACAGGTGAAGGTCAGAAGTATTTACTTCACATTTTGTTACTCAGTACCCAGTCCTGTTAGATGTGATACAACTGTTATGTAGTGTTGACAATGTTCAAACCATGACCTAATGTGAATTATGACACATGTGAATATATCACCTGTCATTTTGTATTCAAACTTGTGAAGTATGGTACCAAAGCAAGATATTCAAAGTACGAAATAACATCTGGCTCCATCTTCAAAAGTACATTACATCATATTACAAGAGTTTAATAAACAGTTTCAAAATATGTTATATTTTATTAAAAGATATGGGGTTTTCCTGTGCGGTACACTGTTTATAAAGGAAATCATCAGTCTTTAACCAGTCATGACTATATTCAAAGCTGCATATATAATAGTTCTAATAACGTACTTCTAGTAGTAGTAAAACTGAATTAAATGTGTTGGTTATGCAATGCAATAAAAAAAAAAATTAATATAGTTACAAATATCTCATCAAACATAATTTCTTTTATTTTGACACCTGTAAAAACATATTGGAGAAGGAAAGAAAATTCATACATTGATTCAAATATAAAACTTAAATAAATACATACAGTTTCTATGGTATCGATGAGTTTGTTCCATCTAGGTGGTTCGGCCTTAAAGTCGAGTGACAATGCGGAAGAAAGGATATCTTGAAGGGATGACAGTGCGATTTTGCCTCGTTGATTTCTGTCTACTGCCTGGTATAATTCCTACAAATTGTGTCAACTGTTACAATAATACTTAATTTCTATGGTAAAAAGGTAATACTTATTTTCTATTGTAAAAAGGTAAGAAGCATTTGATATGTTGAAATGGTTCTGCACATTCTATATTGTACACTAGTTCTGCACATTCTCAAAGGTTAACAGGTGAACAAAACAATGTTTTTTTTAAGATCAATAGATGTACAATTATAAACATCCTCAAAAGTAAAATCAATTATCCGATAGATATATTTTTTTCAGTAAAGTATAATTTTTCTCATATTTCTTTTTTAAACTGCAGCAGCTCACATACACAGAATATGGTACCAACTTCATACCAGTAAATATCACATTATATCCAATCACTTATAAAAAGTATATTTTTTCATATATTGCTTACCACATATTTCAATATTATATCATGCAATCCATGAAATTCTAGTTTGCTGAACGCATCAAGTGGTTCTCCACTGAAATTAAAAGAAAAGACAAGTCTAAGATGTTTGGAATTACTTGACCCTGGAAACAGCAAAAAGAAATGTACAATTCTAAAGGAAAAATAACTCCAAAAAGTATATATACAACACATTGTTCTTACATTCCAATCAAATATCCTCAGAAATAAGTAATACTAGAAACTGAAGTTTATTCAGATGGACGATTATCTTCAGGTAATTCATCAATCTAATTTAAAAAGTCAGTGGACCCTATGCTCCAGGCAATGCCTGATCAAAATGAAGTCTGAAACTTTCAAAAGGAGGAAAACAATTTCTAACCCTTGCCCTGCAAAATTTCTAAAATCAACTTGTGTGTCATTCGACGTTCAGACAGTACCATTGATCATTTAGGGATCATAGGGATGCTGTACTCAGCAGCAAATTGTTCTGACCATAATCAGACTGCTCAAATTTGTAGACTTACCATGGTCTGCACTTAGTGTAAAAGCTAATACAATTGCTACCAGCAGGGTAAAGACTAACTAAATTCACTGAAATGATAAAAGCTTACTTACGTTAAATCTGTGACAACACTGGTTAAGTAGGACATCGTCATGAACTCGTCCACTCCAAAAAATGTGTGAGAACTGGTTATATCATATACCTGAAAATATTCAAATATCGATTACTTGTTTCTTAAATAATTATTAAACATTTTTTCTGATACATTTGTGTGATGAAGCTGTAAAAGTTAAATTAATATTGAAGATTCCTCTATCTTTGAAAATTATCAAGAATTCTATTAGCATAATATGAAGTTTGCTATGTCCAAATTTAACTTAGTGGAAAACTTCAATCCATGTCAAACCTGAAGAAAGCCCATTTAAATGGAAAGAACATGTATTTCTGTTAAACATTCATGTCTGTGAATTATTTTTGTCAATATTGTTCAAATTCTTACACTTGTAGTTGTATACCAACTTTCAAGGTCCTTTACAGGAAAAAAGGCCTTGGACTAAAAGAACAACATTTTTTCATTGCACCTTATATATGTCTATACTTACTTGTTTGATGTATTTTTCTTGTGCTTGACTGAACTGCTTGGGTAACTGAGTTTGTAACTGGCTAAACATAATATGTCTGAAAGATAGGATAAATACATTTTTCAAATAACAAGTAAATTCAATCATTGTAAAAAGCAATGTGTGCACCAGTCATCATACTAGTGATAAAAATATCTTTTTTGTGTGTGAACAGATTTCTTTATTTGTTTGATGAGTCAACAGATATTAAAATCACATCCCGCATAGTTATTACTTTTCATTTCTGGTCAATTTCAAGGCAAAACACAAGTTGAGGCAACACCGACAGAAAGAGGTTGTGGTATTCAACATCTTAAAGAAGAATTATGATGTTGGGGCCACAGCACTCAAATCCTAACCAAGAGGAATCTGACCATGACTATTACATTCCTCCTTTCAAAGGCAGCACTGGTCAGAACTACAAGAGCATTCAAAGAGTAATATTTATCTAATACATAAGGTAACAACACTACTGGCATATGTGACAGTCTGACAACTGCCTCTCTCCAGAATGACCTTCTCTGATGTATTTTGTGTATACACGTTCTTACACCAATGACCATGCTGTGATGAAGATGATACTGATTTACTCACCCATCTTTATCTGTATCCAGTTTGTTGAAGGTCTGTTTTAGTCTAGCCTGTTCATCCTGAGACATACTTTTCACTATTTCAACAGCCTGCCAAGTAAATACAAGGGAAATCATTTAGCCTGTCAATTAAACACAGTTGACAGTAAACATTCTGCCCACACAAGGGCAAAGCCTCATTATGTCTTTCTCTATAAATCTTAATACCCAATTTCAAGGCAAAAAGGGCCTGGCCTGAAAATGTCTTTATAAAAATATCATATTCAGTCACACTGTGAAATAAGCCAACAAACTGCCTGACTGTCGTCCAAATGGACCCTAAGAACTTACTTGCAAGACCTTGATATTTAGTGTTCAGGTCCATGCAACTGGATGACCACAGATTTTCTGGAAACATAACTTTCAAATGGTCTTCACAATTGAGAAATAATATTGCAAACTGAATACTGACATACTGGAATTAAAAGTTCATATGCTGTATGGCTATTTTCTAAAAGAACCCCTTTACTCTGCTGCCTTTTTCTTGTCTACAAGAGCATTCCATCTGAATCACTTTTTCGGCTCCTACTCCAATATTGTGACAGTGGCTCTTCTACCAAATATGGCAGTAACAGTGTCTTTCCTATGTCTCTTGTCACACTGACATTAGGTGATTAAACTCTTCAATTAATCTTGACTTAACTTTTACAGTCCTTGTTTTAAGCAATATTTCGATGAAAAAACCAATCATGTGTGTCCTTTTTCAGAATAAAACAATTTATAATTACAGTATCTTTTCTATAATCAAAATACTTAGATGAAACAAAGACAATCTGGTTTGGTTTTATTGGGGTTTAACACAAGTTTTAACAGCTAAGGTCATATCCCGGCAGTCAGTCCACCTAACCAGCATTCCTGGGTATCCAACCAGTTTACTAACCAATATCTCCGCAAGTGACCGACTACTTCCTCACTTGCTTCAGAGGTGAGGGCCAATTGACCTATAGATGCTTTGTCTGAGATCAATTATCAAGCAGAAATTTTTCCGGCCCAGATGGGAATTGAACCGGGATCATCAAGATTAAACAAAGACAGATGATAAAACTAAAACAGAAATTCAAACATATCTGAGAAAGTATATTCTAGCCCCTACCTTGAGTGGGTTTGGTGTAGGGGCTTTACTAGGGCTGGTGACAGACCTTGAAGTTGATGTATGATCTTGACCTTCATTCACCTTGGAAGTTGTCTCTTCTAACTGTTCTTGCACATCAGGCCTGAAACAACCAGTTACGTCAGCACTGAATTTCTTTCTTATAGTATTATAAACTACAACAAAGCAGAACTATATATAGTATTTATGTAGAAATACGTGTTATCAAAGAGAACTTTATACATAATTATCATGAAGAATATGTAGTATGTCTTAGATTATGTATGGTCGAAGCACAATCAAGTCACAACAGAATGAAATCACAGTGTTCTGCAAAAACAGTTTTTGGTGCATGACCCTTCAGTACTTTTAGTGCTTGGAATGAAATGTGTGAAACTAGTATAACAAAAATTTCAATTCTATGAAAAAACATGATCAGGTCTATCACCATTTCAAATAAATGATTTGAATTCTGTATTTGCTATTCAAACATGATTAAACCTTTATTCATTTTAAGCAAACATTTTTCTAGACACTACAAAAAGTTTTCTTGTCTAAAGACCTTCTACAGTGTGACCATTCCTATATAACTGAAAGTTACTTTTTATGACTTAATTTTTTTCGTGCATAAAATAATACTGTTTCCTGTTTTCTTTGTAGTTATTGGACGCCTACTGACATATCTTATGTGAGAGATTAAGTAAATTTCAGCTCTACACAATATAATGGTGAAGAACTGTTTATTTATACTAATTTATTACAGCATTATACTTGGCCATATCCAAATAGTATATAAATGGTTCAAATCTTCAAATATTGTATCTTTTGTGGTAAACTTGTTATGAAGCCACAATATCACATTGAAACTTTGGAGTGCATGAAATCATAAATTTCTGAAATTAAAAATGCATAAGTGGCAGTTTGCATTATTCCCTTATGTTAATACTACAGTGACTACCAGCAAACTAGCATTATTGAGTAATTACACGTGGTAGATAATGACAGATAACCTTTGGGTATTTTCTACTGAGAGTTTTCTGTGCTTTGTGATTTCGTATAGATACAAAATGTCTTAAACGAGATGGCCATAATGGCTCTGTGTCACTAAGCTGAGTAAAATATTTAGCTCTTATGACCTACTTATGCAGTAAATGGAAAAATGTGAACAATTTTGAAGTTTACTATTGCTTAAAATATGCTTTACAAATAGAATGTAACATTCACATCTACATTTTAGCAACATAAAGGTTTATATGTACAATACAAGTACAACACATGTACTAGCCATTAGTGAAAACATCAACCACACATTTGATCTCAACAGTTTTTGAAAAAAAAAAATGACTCTCCAAATGAAACGTAATCAACAATACTGCTTGAAATTTAGTGTGCTTTCACTCTTTCATATCCTCTTATACAGTTACTTAGCACATAGGTATAACAAAATAAAATACTTTTTTCTTTTTATTTTGAGAACTGTGTTTGATAACATGTGGTTGAGATAAACAGTTACTGTGTTGTATAGGAGCAAATGGTTGGTTCAAGCAAGCTATGACCATGCCTCTAATTCAGGCAAAGTGGGTACAAAGTGCCATGGTCATGCCCCCAATATGGGTATTCAGTAAATACAAAAGAGCTGTGTCCATGCCCCAAATTTGTGCATACAGGTACCTAAGTGCTATGGGCATGCCCCCAGTATGGGCACACAGTGGGTACAGAAGTGGCATTATCATGCTCCAAATTTGTGCACCCAGTGGGTACAGAAATGCTATGGCCATGCTCCCCCACCAATATAAGAACACAATGGGTACAGAAGTGCCATGGCCATGCCCCCGATATATGTACACAGTGGGTACAGAAGTGCCATGGCAATGCCCCCAATATGGGCACACAGTGAGTACATTAGTGCTAAGACCCTTACCAGTCTTCTAGTATAATATCAGTCTCTTCCTCAATAATCATACTGTAATCAAATAAGCTTAACTCAACCAAGGTTTACACAAAAACAACATACACAGAACAAAAACTGACATCACTATTTTTAAGCTAACCCTGCTTAATTTCTAAACATTTATAAATCATAGGAGTATTAACTAAAGATTTTCTTGCAGTGCATACACTGGTTAGACTGCATGAATGTACATGTCAATCAATGATTTGCATTGGCTGCAAAGGGAAACTAGAACTGTGTCCAAAGGACACGGATGCCCCCACTGTGCAGATGTGCTCGTAAACAAGAGCAGCTTCATTTAATGTCTACAAAGTTCTGTTCTTATCATAGCATTTCAGTTGAAATTTCCTCAATTCATGTATTAATGATAAAAAAGTCACCTAACTCTTGAGGCATCATATTTGGTCTCTTTACAGATGGAATACAATATTAGTGTCTGAATAAAACTGAATTTTGAAACACATGTATGGTCTCCTAAAACTGCAGGAACACAATGCTGTGATCAGAGAAATATGTTGGGTATACAGTTACTTTTGGCTGTGGCAACTCATCTTTTACATAGACAAGATCAATAGTAGATCCACTTAAGTGTGTTGGTAATGTCACTTACTTTACTTACTTCCATCTACACATTAAGGTTGTTCATCCCTGGAAGTTTAAGCAAAATCTGCCATCCGGTTTAAGAGGAGTTGCGTTCACAAAATTTCTATATGGTATATAGTGAAAAAATCAACAAAGGGCCATAATTCTGTTAAATTTGGTCGCAGCAAAAATTCCTTCCTTTACTACCATCTACACATTAAGGTTGTTCATCCCTGGAAGTTTAAGCAAAATCTGCCATCCGGTTTAAGAGGAGTTGCGCTCACAAAATTTCTACATAGTATATAGTGAAAAAATCAACAAAGGGCCATAATTCTGTTAAATTTGGTCGCAGCAAAAATTCCTTCCTTTACTATCATCTACACATTAAGGTTGTTCATCCCTGGAAGTTTAAGCAAAATCTGCCATCCGGTTTAAGAGTTGCGTTCACAAGATTTCGGGACATACGGACAGACGTACGGACGGACATACGGACGGACGGACAAGTGCAACACTATATGCTCCCCACTTTGTGGGGGCATAAAAACCTTTGCCAACATCAAGATAACGACAAAAGAGAATCAAGAAAATGTGTGTATTTTATTTTTCTAGGTAAGGCAATCATGCCTCAAACTTAAGCATTATTTTTCTTCGACTTAACAGGGTGACCTTTTTTACTTTGGCTAATGAGAATAACTTTTGCACTGTGCTTTATAGGAAAACGGTCTATTGAAAACATTTTATGCCAAAGAGATAGATGTAGTAATTAATAACATCTTGACCAAAGACATTGATGTTGTAGATTATAATCTCAAGACCAAAGAGATTGAGATAGTAATCTATTATCTCTTGATCAAAGAAACTGATGTAGTAATCTATAATCTCAAGACCAAAGAGGTTAATGAGTAAAATTTAATCTCGAGACCAAAGAGACTGACGTAGTAATGATAATCTATAATCTCTTGACCAATGAAATTGGTGTAGTAAACTATAATCTTGAGACAAACAAAAATGATGTAGTAATCTATTATCCTTAGACCAAAGAACTGATGTAGTAATCTATAATCTCGAAACCTAAGAGACTGATGAGTAAGCAATCTAGAGACAAACGAGAATCTCTAGACCAAAGCTATAGTAATAGCTAGAACAAGTAAAAATAACAAATGGACAGTTTACAACCTAATAGATAATTAATGATCAATAAGAAACAGAAGCAGCTTTTAGATGTAAGGCTCAAAAATTAATACATGTACTTCATGCTTTTACAATTGTTTCAACAAAACATTCAAAATAGTATAAAGGTATCTAACCTTATGGAGAATAATAAAACAGAAAGTTAGTGTTTAAGTCAATAGTAATTATAATTCTCAGTTTGGCATATTGTTAACTGACGTTAACACATAACAACAAATAACAAAAATATCTAATTTACAACAGACATGTCACTCTGCCTTACTTCTTGTTTGCTGCTGGAGTAGTTTTTGGTACCGTTGGTGTGGGTTCTGGTAAAATTTCTGGCTCATCTGGGTCTCTGGCACTAACTGGAATTTTAATATCTGGTTTTGGCACGACGGGTGCAGGCTTAGTAGCCGGTGCAGTAACTGTAGGTCTAGAATATATGCAGGTGTGTATACAACATTCTGTTTATAGGTTATAAAAGCATGCAAAAGACTAACAAAATATGACATCCTGGAATGAGAAATCTGGCAAAAAGGCATCCCATATGGCTTATGCTTAACTAGACTATTTTTTATCATAAGCTGTTGAATAAGATTTATGAACTACTACATAAACTGTAGTTAAATTTTAACTCCCCCACCACTCTGCTCAAGAGAATTAGATCAAAATCATCAAACCTATTACTCAGAGTTAAATCTATGAGTAAAGTTAATGCATGGCAGTAATAGTAAGTTGTAAAATTATTTAAACCTTACATGATAATAAATAAATCAATCTGATTTTAACTTTTTAGGCTCAGTGCTTCAAGAGGCCTTTAAAATCTGCGAATGCTGTTTTTGCCTGATATCATATATTCCTCAAAAGAACTGTGGGTTCTACAAGTTACTATGAATTTCTAATTAAAAGCACTTCAATAATAAACTAAATACCCAGTAATCTGAAAAAGCTGTCTAGCTAGAAAGCAATAGGATTCTTCAGTTTTCTGAAATTTGGCAAATTTAAAATAGTACATGCAAGCTATCGACTATTCAAACATGTAAAGGTAATCTTTACATCCTGTCATGCCTAAAAGATGTTGTCCCTTGGATCAAGGGCGATAATTTTGAAACATTTATACCACATTTTGAAGCCCTTCGTTTCCTTTTACAGAAATAATACCTCCAACTATAAATGGTCAATTAAATCAACTCTGAGAACTGTATCTCTCTTGGTTAACTAAACTCCTGTTTACTAGAACTAAAACACCGAACTATATAGAGGTTGTGTTACACCCACCTCACATTGGAGTCCTTTTTGCTTGGCATCGCTGTCAAACTCCTGCCCCCTCCACCTTGTTTAGGTTGGCCAACAGTAGTGACATTAGTTTTCGATCGAGTCATGTAAGCCTGCTGTGATGAACCTGTTTAGATAAATACAAAAATATTGAACACACCTGCAATAAAAATACAAATTAAATCAGCGACCACCACTACCATGTTACAGCAGCAAAGCTTATCAGAGCCTAGCAGTAGGTGAGAACAAACAATCTCTGGTTTTCATTTTCAGTATTTTTTCATAAAATAACTGAATTTCATGGTTTTGAAAAGTGCTCAGATAGATAAAGATATTCACTCCTGTATAAACTATAATCACGTAACAAGTCTATTTAGTTATTTACACTAATCAAGAAGTTACAAGCTGCAAATATAACTCTGGTTAGAGGAATACTAAAGTACAAAGATTACAAATGAGCCTTGCTATGCAAAAAAGTGTTCTTATAATAAATACAGACAAAATGATAAATAGCATATTAAGCCCTTTGTGCTAAATGCACAAAGTTCGATTGAAACAAAGAAGAGATAATTTAATTTGCCTGGTAACCATTTCTCTAAGTTTGAAATTCACAACTAATGAATGGCCAATTCATAGACTAACATAAGGAACAGTTTTTGCACAGCATGACTCAAAATTTCAATATCAGGCTTATTTTGCATTGCATAAGAAAAACAACCCAAAACCAACCTAAGCTTTTTCATATAAGTTAAAGAACTTATCAATTATTTAATATTCACAAAATATACAAGTAAATAATCTGCCTAAATATTGTACCATAATTCTGTTATTATTTTGTAATGACTTCATGTAGATATTTTGCCAAAATGTGACTGACACAAAGGGAACGTTATCTAGAAAATAAACCTGAATGAAACACAATAGACAAAATACATATGTATCGATGCAGATAACATGGTGGGTTAGTGCAATGTGCAAGACGTTATTAAAGCATGAAGTGTTAAGTGTCAAAATACACAAAAACTACACTCTCTGAGTACAAACCACTTGTGCAATGTGTGCTTTTCACTTGAAATATGTATACATATATCTAATTTCAAACGACTGTAACAAGCTATTTTGGCGCTCTTTGGAGGTTTCGAGTAATTTTACTTTGACCTTTCATGACCCTTTCACCAATTTATTCTAATCAAGTCTTGCAAGGAATAATGTTCGATACTGGTCCAGAAAGTTGTATCTAAGAAAAATTTGAACTGTCAACTTAAAAAAAACATACAGAAATATTTTTGCAAACTGTATGACTTTGCTAGGCCTAGCAATGAAATCGTTCGATCTATTATAATTATATCATCAAATTTCTGAAAAAAAAAAATACCATTACAATGTCCTCGGATCATAGCATAGCAAATATGAGCACCAAAATAACCAGTGGCCAAATATAACATATACCACACCCAAAATATCTTTTGCAAGTATATTTACCTTATCATTTTTATCCATTTCCATCTATCCATTTTTTTTCATTATAAAATGCAGTCATAGAAAATTCTAACTTTTCATTTTCAAACAATTTTCTGGTTAACGTTTCCGTTTCATTAGCCAGAGTCATAACAGAAACACTTCAATATAATACAAAAAAAAAATAATTGCAGATAAAAAAGCAACTGGTAAACAAGTATTTAAGAGTCTCCAAAAGTATAAAAAAATGCATTTCAAATAGATTTACAATTTATTTACAAAGCCATAAACACCAGTATAGGCAAATAAAATCTGATTAAAATAACTAATGTATTTAACCTATAACAATGAAAAAATCAATTTAAAATGGAAAAAAAAAGTTAAATAAAAATAAATTTAAATATTCTAAGAAAACAAGCTTCCAGTGGCATTTCTTAAAATGTTTTTAAAAATAACTTACAAACCCCCATCCCCCCCCCGACGCCCGATTTCTCTATTAATAAATCTTACTTTAATAATCTATGTATTGGAGTTTCTTTTATTTAGTTATATATTCATGATAATTATGCCAATGTTTGTTGGGAACATCAAAGACAAATTGAAAAAAATGTAATAAAAAACACATCTTGTCTAAAAGCTTTTGGAAACAATTTTACATCATCAGTTATTTGCTTAAATGTACTGAGATATTTCCGTGTGTTCTCCTCTTCCTAATATTGCCCGATGTCAGGAGCAGTTAGTGTTTTCTATCAATCTGACTAACTCAATTCTACGGTTCTAATTTTCTGTTTTTTTCTAATTTTCTACAAACTGTACTTCTGTGACACATTTTTCTTTTAAATTTTACTTTTATTTTCTACACACTGAGAAAAAAAGTGACAATCAAGTTTCAGGAAAATTTCAAGAACTACTTTTTAATTGAGACAGAAGATAAATTGGAGTAGGAACCCTGAAGGAAACTTGGAACTGTGTTGTACACATAGGTCGACAGATATACTGAGAAAAGAGGGTAAGACAAGAAACATGGCAATGCCACGAAACCAGGTTTTCAAAAATGTTGTTCTGATTCTATACTATAGTATGAATTTTGGAATGAAGATTGCTATGAATATTCAAAAGATTATAACATGACATGAAGGAAAAGATAATATTCATGAGAATACATGATAATGAGTAGGATGTAAATTTCGGCTAACAATACTGTCTGCAAGAGTTACAGAGCGGACAGGATTTTCAATGTTAATGTCACTGTGACCTTGACCTTGGAGCCATCAAAATTCTTCAAAGGGTTGAAGAGTTACAGAGCGGACAGGATTTTCAATGTTAATGTCACTGTGACCTTGACCTTGGAGCCAGCCATGCGGAACATGCGTTCTGCACGTCATCTTGATGTGGTAAACATTTGTCTGAAGTTTCATCAAAATTCTTCAAAGGGTTGAAGAGTTACAGAGCGGACAGGATTTTCAATGTTAATGTCACTGTGACCTTGACCTTGGAGCCAGCCATGCGGAACATGCGTTCTGCACGTCATCTTGATGTGGTAAACATTTGTCTGAAGTTTCATCAAAATTCTTCAAAGGGTTGAAGAGTTACAGAGCGGACAGGATTTTCAATGTTAATGTCACTGTGACCTTGACCTTGGAGCCAGCCATGCGGAACATGCGTTCTGCACGTCATCTTGATGTGGTAAACATTTGTCTGAAGTTTCATCAAAATTCTTCAAAGGGTTGAAGAGTTACAGAGCGGACAGGATTTTCAATGTTAATGTCACTGTGACCTTGACCTTGGAGCCAGCCATGCGGAACATGCGTTCTGCACGTCATCTTGATGTGGTAAACATTTGTCTGAAGTTTCATCAAAATTCTTCAAAGGGTTGAAGAGTTACAGAGCGGACAGGATTTTCAATGTTAATGTCACTGTGACCTTGACCTTGGAGCCAGCCATGCGGAACATGCGTTCTGCACGTCATCTTGATGTGGTAAACATTTGTCTGAAGTTTCATCAAAATTCTTCAAAGGGTTGAAGAGTTACAGAGCGGACAGGATTTTCAATGTTAATGTCACTGTGACCTTGACCTTGGAGCCAGCCATGCGGAACATGCGTTCTGCACGTCATCTTGATGTGGTAAACATTTGTCTGAAGTTTCATCAAAATTCTTCAAAGGGTTGAAGAGTTACAGAGCGGACACAATTTCGTTTGACGCCCGCCCATCCGCCCGCCATACCCCAATCTAATAACCAGGATTTTCAAAATTGAAAACCTGGTTAAAAAACAGGTTTATTGTATCTTTAAAATGGTTATAATGATTTTTTTCTTCCTATCTGATTTTGTGAAATACACAACAATAAAACATGTGACTGTTTCTTTGATGATATATATTATACATAAAGTTTAATGTAAACCAAAAAACAAAACTAATGTACATAATAACGCAATCCTGACATACGACGTAAAATACATGTACCGCTTAAAAACAAAAACAATGAATACTGGCTAAAATAAAGTGCACCCTATGAAAGAAACATGTACGAATATTTTGAAAAGCTTCTTACTGATCAGCCTTCTGAACATTAATCCTGACAAACCTCTGTCATTTAAAGCCGCAGGTACCGTTTGTACATTAAAGCCATCCATTCCTTTTACAATAAACTTACATTTCTAACTCTGACAAAACACTATGTCTTATCTCGATAAATACACATTTTTAAACGATGACATTCAATGCTGACATAAAATTTGATGACTAGCGAATTACATAAAAACGAAACATCAAACTATAAATCTTCGATGAACTTATCAAAACACTTTTAAGTACAAAAGCCGAAGTCATTTATTACTGCAAGATTAATGGATTGAAGTTTTGCCATAATCCCATAAAAGATTAAGCTTTTGATGTATTACATAAATTTTAAGATGTCTGTTTGATTACCTCTCAAGCTACATGACCTAAAAATCATTCAACAAATCATGAAATAAATGAACAGGAAATATTCATTCTTATATTAAAAAAAATTGTTTCTGTTTTTAAATTGCTATTCCATCAGCTACACATGTTTTATCTTCAAAAAATTAAATAAATTCCTTATTTCCTGTGATATCTAAAAAGATTTTGAAGGATTTTTAAAATTATTTCGAAGAATGTAACTAAGCAACAATATTTCTGGCAAATTTGGTACGTTCTTGTTTTACCCACATTTAGTGTTGTTCTTTTTAAAAGCCTTCATCAATACTGAATTTAAAGTTTGCAATCTAATGCATTCATGCATTGTCTGTAAGTTAAGGGGAAGTAACTGAACATATTAGTTTAAAGATAAAGGGAAGTAATTTGGAAAAAAAAAACGAGCTGATTAACATTATGGGTTGATTATCATAAAAAAAGAAGAAAAAAACGATGGGAATAACATAATAAGGCATTTCTCTGCATTTGAAGTAAATGAAAAATATTTGTGAAAAAATGAAAAGTTCTCATTTTCATTAAACAAAATCCCTACACTGCTACAAAAGGAATATTTCTGTCAGTACATGCTTCTTTTTCTGACTTATAATCCCTCAATCTTGTGTTATCACACAAAATGTAAAGAACAAAATGCCATGCATTGAGTTATACACACAAAAATACCAGCATGCTTTGAATGATTCCTGCATCAGATGCCATGCAAACAAATGTTGACAAAATCCAGCCTATATTTTTGAAATCTTGTGCTTTACTTTGACTATGTAATACTAAAAAATATAGTTCACCATGCCGTTGGACGGCTCACCTATGAGTATCAGACTAATTAAAGAGACTGAACATTTGTTGTAGCCAAGATAAATGAGAATGCCTTAGCAAACATACCATGTCAGAATGACAATATAACAAACTTTCCTACTATCAGATTGTACTACAAAATGATTTCTTTCAAAGAACCTTAACCATAAGTTAAGCAAAATAAAATGACTTTTTATAAAATGGGACTTGAAGTCTAAGAAACACCCAAGTGACAAAACTAAAGTATTACCTTAAAACAGGTTTTTCAATCTTTCAAAGAACAGTTTGTACAATCATAGCATGGAAAATGTTTTTACTCAGATAGCTTCACTACCTTTCTTTATGAACTAAATGTAGCTTATCGAAGCAAAGTTACTAGTCTTCCATATCACACATGCATTGCTATTTCTAAAACTTGTCTCCGGTAGTTAAGTGAGCAAAAATGGACAAACAAGAAACATGGCAATGCCACGAAACCAGGTTTTCAAAAATGTTGTTCTGATTCTATACTATAGTATGAATTTTGGAATGAAGATTGCTATGAATATTCAAAAGATTATAACATGACATGAAGGAAAAGATAATATTCATGAGAATACATGATAATGAGTAGGATGTAAATTTCGGCTAACAATACTGTCTGCAAGGAGTATACTTAATAATGAGACAACAATTTCTGCACGTCATCTTGATGTGGTAAACATTTGTCTGAAGTTTCATGAAAATTCTTCAAAGGGTTGAAGAGTTACAGAGCGGACAGGATTTTCAATGTTAATGTCACTGTGACCTTGACCTTGGAGCCATCAAAATTCTTCAAAGGGTTGAAGAGTTACAGAGCGGACAGGATTTTCAATGTTAATGTCACTGTGACCTTGACCTTGGAGCCAGCCATGCGGAACATGCGTTCTGCACGTCATCTTGATGTGGTAAACATTTGTCTGAAGTTTCATGAAAATTCTTCAAAGGGTTGAAGAGTTACAGAGCGGACAGGATTTTCAATGTTAATGTCACTGTGACCTTGACCTTGGAGCCATCAAAATTCTTCAAAGGGTTGAAGAGTTACAGAGCGGACAGGATTTTCAATGTTAATGTCACTGTGACCTTGACCTTGGAGCCAGCCATGCGGAACATGCGTTCTGCACGTCATCTTGATGTGGTAAACATTTGTCTGAAGTTTCATCAAAATTCTTCAAAGGGTTGAAGAGTTACAGAGCGGACAGGATTTTCAATGTTAATGTCACTGTGACCTTGACCTTGGAGCCAGCCATGCGGAACATGCGTTCTGCACGTCATCTTGATGTGGTAAACATTTGTCTGAAGTTTCATCAAAATTCTTCAAAGGGTTGAAGAGTTACAGAGCGGACAGGATTTTCAATGTTAATGTCACTGTGACCTTGACCTTGGAGCCAGCCATGCGGAACATGCGTTCTGCACGTCATCTTGATGTGGTAAACATTTGTCTGAAGTTTCATCAAAATTCTTCAAAGGGTTGAAGAGTTACAGAGCGGACAGGATTTTCAATGTTAATGTCACTGTGACCTTGACCTTGGAGCCAGCCATGCGGAACATGCGTTCTGCACGTCATCTTGATGTGGTAAACATTTGTCTGAAGTTTCATCAAAATTCTTCAAAGGGTTGAAGAGTTACAGAGCGGACAGGATTTTCAATGTTTGTTTGACGCCCGCCCATCCGCCCATCCGCCCGCCATACCCCAATCTAATAACCAGGATTTTCAAAATTGAAAACCTGGTTAAAAACAAACAAACAGAAATATCATGCGTTTAGAGGTAATTAATGTAAGTCTGGCCGCCTCCAAGACCTGTTCCGTAACGTGGTGATACAAGTCCTTGTGACACAGGATACAATGTTAAGTCTGGAGACTCATTTGGTTTCAGCATGTATCGTCGTGGTGAATATGGAATAGCGGGAGATTTGCTTCCAGTCCGTGGTAAGGGCGACATTAGAGTTGACTGTCGTGTCACATAGGGTGTCCAAGTATCCTCCATTTCCATATTGAAAGGGTTTGGAGTTTTAACAGGTATAGGTTCCCCTTTCTGTGCCCGAAAGTTCTCTACAGATATCACAGGTAGTTTAAATCAATAGTTTACCTTAAAATTAGTGATCTTCACTTGCCAAAATTTTAGTTTCCCTACATGCAAAATTTTTCATTCTTTGAGATTTTAATACCAATATCTATGTCTACATACATCTATATTTTGTAAGGTCTTTCAGCACTTTGATGTGTCACATCACAGCAAGGTAAACTTGCTCTCAAAAGGACGGCAAGAGGGCAGAGATTACCCAATAATGTAAACCAGAGTGAACAGCCCAGATAGGTAGAATATGATCTAATACTTAGATATCACCAACACTTAACATAAGACTAAGATATTATATTTTAAATGAAACATACAGAGAGGCAGCAAAGTTTGTTTTTGATGACTCTTCTACCAAACCATTGACCTTACATCATTCAACCCTGACCATGAGGCTTTTATTGCACAACAAAATCTGAAATTTTCACTCACTGTCATGAACATTGAGGACTAAAACAACTTTTGGTGAACTTGTCTGTGATCAAATTTGATCTACCGGTATGCAACAATTGTCCTGGCATGCATTCTTAGTAAATATTATGATGATTTTATACAAAATACTAAATATTTTGCAAATAGAAAGATAACAGACACCTGATAATAAATACCTTGCAAACAGAAAGATAACAGACACCTGATAATAAATACCTTGCAAACAGAAAGATAACAGACACCTGATCATAACTATCTTGCAGACAGAAAGATAACAAACACCTAATAATAAATACCTTGCAGACAGACAAATAACAGACACCAGATGTCATGTGACCATAATGAGTACTCTCTAGACAAGTACTCTAGTAAATTAGAAATTTTGTTAAGTCTGTATTAACACACCGATCTCTAAAGACACTGTTGTTTCAAGCTACTAAAATAGAACACTGCTCAAATATAAAAATGAAGTCTTAAATGAAGAGCTCACTTTGGCACAAATGTCTGTTTACAGAAAGGTTGGCAATGCCTGTATACAATGTAGTTCCTTATGATCAGAAGAAAAAGTATCATACAATGAACTGATCTCGTATTTTCAAGTAAACTTATTTTAAAAGGAATTTCAATACTACATGGACTTTTCCTTGCACAGTCTTAAGCAAACTTCATTACCGGAAATACCCTGAACCTGCTGAATTTTTGTAATGCATTTGCCCAGCTTTGAATTTGGAACAGTCCATTCAAAGTTTAAGGAATTTCAATACTACATGGACTACTTGCACAGACTTAAGCAAACTTCATAACTGGAAATACCCTGAACCTGCTGAATTTTTGTAATGCATTTGCCCAGCTTCGAATTTGGAACAGTCCATTCAAAGTTTAAGGGATTTCAATATCAAAATACAAAAATTGAGCTACCAACAGTATAGAGCCTGGTCAGACTGCATGTATGTGCATGCTGACCTGGCTCTTTACTGGTGGCAAAGGCTAATCACTTTCGGTTCCAGCAGGTTAAGGGTTAAAGACGTTGAAGATTTACACAAAACCAAAATCTTGGCAAGGATTGATCACCATAGCAAAAAAATGTGACTTTAAAGATATTTCGCAAAAATCAAACAATTCTTTTTTACAATAGTGTAATCAAAGTGACACAAGAAATCTGAAACTAATCTAAGAAAATCAAACAAGAAAATAATATAAGTATTCTTGAGAAAAATAAAACACTATTCTGTACAAAAATGTTCAAAGTAAAAGGATAACAATTTCTGTTGCTTATTTAATGTTAAATTTAAGCTGCAAACCTCACAATTTTAAGACATTTAGAAATTTGTCAAAAACACAAACACACACTACAGACAATTCAAAACTGGAATGTCACTTATATTTCTGTTGGACATTTTGAATTGTCTTTACAAACTAACATTACTGCTTATACATGAATTAACAGCGGGGTTTATGAAACAATCCCACATCCAAAGCATATTGTAGCCACAGCAAACACATACAGCAGTATGAAATACCAACTAGCAATTACATTTGAATGTTTTTCACATTTATTTCTGCTAAAATTTCATTAAATTCTGTCTGTATATTTTTCAATCTCATAGAAACTTGATTTCCATAGTAACACATTTGTAATTTACACTATGGATTCCAGTCTAGGTGTAAATACAAACTGAGAACTACTTTTTAAAAAATCCTTTATCCACCCAAATTTTCAAAATGGACTTGACCATCGTTGAATTTGGACTGACCCATTTATCATTTATAGGGTGTTATTTATTGAAAACTTACTAATACAGTACTGACCAATGCAGACCATGGTAATAAGACTACAGTACGTATATGCATGCAGAGTGATACTAATCATGGTCTGCATTGGTCACAATCCAATCATCATAACTGCAAAAAATTTTGCTGTTTTGAGTCAAGTTTTCAGTCAGTACCCCTACAACTGATAAATAGGTCCATCCAAATTGAATGACAGACAAGTCCATATCAGAAATTTAGGCAGATAAGGATTAAAACATGCAAAAAGCGATGATATTTAAGCCATAATCATACTGGTTGGTATTCTAAGTCTTGCTTTGATACTCTCTACAGTGCGTTTTTCCTTCGACAGTATGATCGGAGCCCCATGGCCTGTCATAAATAAAACGTAACAGCAAAATATTATTAACTAACTAGCACACATAGTATTTGGCTTTCTATGGCTTCTACAGAAAGCTGGAGATCATATCAATCAGTAAACCTTAAGAAAATTATAGCAAGTTTTGCCAAAAGTAGATATAAAAAATAAAATTGTGGATGTTACTTTTTCTTCTATCTTACTTTTGGGCATATAGCAATAGAACCATGACAAAACTTCTACGATTTAAACAAAGTTTAATATTTTTCTTTAAAAGTCACACTGTGCCTTGACAAAGATGAACTAATAGCCTTTAAAATAAAATTTTAATTCTTAATGGTGTGGTATTTCATTTTCAGTCTATATTTGATGGACACATACTTTATAACGTATTTAGTGCATTTGTTTAGCTGAATAACTTGGTGCTGGGTGCTCAGTATGTACAAACAATGTCAAACAATATAAAAGAATAGCTAGTTTCTTAATTTCTTTATATTTCATCTTTGTATTTTTTGAGCAGTGAGATTCCACATAAAGATGGAGTCATATATTTCAAAATTATAAAATAAAAAAAGCATTGACGTTTGATTTACTGTAATTACAGTTAAACTTGGTGTATTTGTTCCCATCGTCGGAACACTCAGCGATGGTCTGTCACAGATGTATGTAGTGTAATGGGTTCCGACAATGATTTGTTCCTATCTTATGCATACTTTAGAAGTACATAACTTGTGCTACACTGTTTGTACACTGGTATACTGAACATACATGTATTATAAAGGTGAACTGTTACAATGGGAATAAGAACTGAAACCAACTTAAAATAACTATCATTTAGTTTTTCAAAGATCCCATCGAAATACATTTGTAAATATCTCAATGACGTTAAAATGCAAACTTTTTCATGAAGATAGCCACGAATGCCTTGCAAGCTAAAAGCCGAACCTATTTGGTACAGATTTTCAAATAAAATGTTTTCGATGAAATTTGGTGAAAATCTGTCAAATCTCTAGAGATGAAACAATTACTGATGAAAAGTGTTAAACTCTTAAAATTGAATCTGACCATGTTACAACCTATAATCTTTTCAACATAATTTAATGAAGTAGAATTTGATTTAATTACTGTATAAGCGGCTATTTTTCTTACAAGAACTTTTAAATAAGACCCTTTTTTGTGAAATTTTATGCTAACGTAAATTGCATCAAATGGGTGAGGAACATTTGAATTACAACTTCTTATTTTGATGAGTATTACTTTCACAAAATTTTATGTACAAGATATGTCAAGAATCTCATAATCATTAATTTTTTGACACACGGAAATATCCACTTTTTACAGTAATAAATGAAAAACTAATATCATATCATGATGCTCTTGCATCATTGCTGATCTACTTTTGAGTCGTGTTTCTATAAAAAAAAAAAAACAATAATAATAATAAAAATAAAAAACAAGATGTTTGAATCATTATTAACTTTTATTAGGTAAAAAATAAATCTTGTGTTATTTGATTAAATAAATGCAAATCAAATAACAATTCAAAAAGCTCAATTAAAGTTTAATTAATCATGTTAGATAACTCAACTCAAAAGTAGATTTCATTTCAATATAGTTCCTATTTCAACCCATATAATTCAAGAAAGCTTATTACTTATGGAAATAAGCTCTTTTGTTTTCAAAGAAAGATAATTCAATTCAGACAAAATTGAAAGAATAAAATTCATCTGTTTATTATTCATTCCATGAGCGAAAATAGCAAGATGACCATATATGGAAGTTTTGAAGACTTTCAGTTGTTGGTGCGTCCCCAGTGGTTGAGTTTATGAAACAGTAATATGCCTATGTCCAAATGTGTCCCCCAAAAACAGTCTTGCATGTTATTAAATTTGATGATTTGATATACTATTCACCACTATTAAATTAAATTTACCACTATAGCACAGCCAAATACATAAAAATTATCACTGTTTCATAGTTGCTTGTGTCGGAGGCTGCATTATCAACAAAACTCCCTAATGCATTTAACCCCTAATGACAGGACAGGGTCATTCATTATCAATGGCTGAAAGTGAAAGGAACTGCTTCCTCATTTAAATCTAACCCTCCTTAATCTCAAAAAAATGGACTTGCCTGTCACTGACTTTAGACAGACACTTTTATCATATATAGGAGTATTAAATGAAACTCACTGACTGACAAGAAACCAGTACAGACCATGATCTGATTGAATGCTATGTACATGCCGAACATGGTTTGTACTGGTTTCAAAAAAAATTCCCGAGTGTGGAGTTAAAGCTAATCCTTTCACTTTCTGAACTCAATAGCCAACAATGATAATGATGCCAGTGATAATAGTGGTATGTATTTCAGATGTTTAATTCTGTGACTTCACATTTCCATACGTCTTGATTTTACAGAAGAAGATAATAAAATCATTTAAATCTTTCATATGAAATAATAAAATGACAACCCCTTCATAAATTAAATGAATATTTTATCCTCAAGAAATTAATGCAAGCTAATTATTCAAAAATTAAGGAACCATCAACTTTGGACTCACTTTTCCTACTTTTAAACTTGGTTCATTTATTCGTACCTATTACATTGTTAATGCTCGAAAAATTTTGAAAACATTTTATAACATATAGACAATAAAAGTGTTGTGAGGACTGTAACTGCGGGATGCGGGGACTGAGTTTCTAAATGCATAAGCACTGTAAAGGTACCAGAGCGACCAAGTTAAACAGACAATACCCCATTTACCTGATCAGTAACAAAGCCTCACGATTAGCTATCAGAGAACTCAAATTTCTAGCAAAACTGCCAAATTCAAACATCAAATCTTCTAAAAATATATATTCAATTTTGTAATTCTAAGCAAAATTAATTCTTTCCTAAAAAGCTTTATTGATGGCAAAGAACCGGCACTTGTCATAAAATGAAAAGAAATATAATAAACATAAACTTGAGTTTATCAATGTCAAATACATATTACCTAATCATTTTTTTTGTAAAACTCGGTTATAAACAATTTAATGAAGAAAATTCATGTAGATAACACTAGTATAAATTTTTATTGTTAAATACATAGTTTTCTTGAATCGTAAAAATACTGTTAGTAATAGATATATCACCTTTAACAAACAAAAAGACAAAGGCATTGTTAGTACAAACTCATATAATTATGTTAGAAGTGAAATTAGTCTGGTTAAATATTTACGCTAATCACAATGAAAGCATAGAGAAAGCAGGTAACAAGGTAAAAATAAAGTCTGTACCTAATAAATATCCTTTATTGTTAATCTTTGGTAATGAGCTAGACTGGTCGATTGGGTACTGTCGATTTCGAGGGTGTACCCGCCCTGTTTCCGGGTTGAATGAATACTTATCTGGTGAAAATGGGCTACTGACTGTAAACAGATGAGTAAATTGGTTATAAACTAATAGCATGTTATCAATCATTTGCTGCCACTATAATGCATCAACATTTAATAAACTTTGCTGCAGCAAAATTTGTTAAATTTTGATAAATAATAACAATATATTGTCATGTTGCTCTAACTGATGGCATCTAAGATAAATGATAGTAATGGTCAAGGGGTAGAACATTAAAGACTCCCGATCCAGAGATCATGGGTTTGAATCTCATCAGAAGCGTAAGTCTCCACTGATAGTCCACAGCAAACAAATTGTCCACTTCAAAAGCAAATATCTGGTATGAATTTAGTAAGCTGTCATCAAGTGGGATCAAAATAAGTTGTAAGAAATTGCTCACAAACTGATGTAAGAAATACTATGTTTAAACTAATGTTTAATTATTGAATAAGAGTGATAAACAAAACTTGACTGTCACTTTAGAAGAAAATGTTTACTTCAGTATTATTCTGCCAGTGTTGTTACACTGTAATAAGCTAACAGAAATAACATTAGGCTCAAATCCATGACCTTTACTTGTGACCTTGACCTTGTCTAGTCATGATTCTGACAGAGATTTTGATATATCATTTTTGTGGTCTAAACATACAAAGGTCAAAGGTTAAAACAATAATAAGCTCAAAGTATTTTGATCAGGTTCACAAAGAAAAAAATCCTTGCTATTACTGCAATAAGTTTAATCAAAACATATGTCAGGGTAGACAGAAAGTACTAAAGGCAAACAAAAATATATCTCCATCAGTATGGTGAGGGTAGGGGAGACATATCTGAAGATTAATTAAAATCATTTTATGAACAAAATTACAAACATATCTGTATCAAATTTTACAACTGAAGTGTCAGCAAATAAGCAAATTCTAAATGATATGACTAAATGCTTAAAAATAAATGATATGCTTTTGCAGTCAAGCAAAATTAATTTTCATCTCAAAGCTTATACATTTTAAAAACTATCTACAATCTTTCAAGCATGATCATGTCATATATAGGTTTCTAATTAGCTGCATTTTTTCTATAACAGTTTGTACTAGATATTCTTGCAAAATATCATACTCTATTTTAAACCCTAGGACATCACTACTATTTCTAACAGATAACAAAGTTAATAGTAATTTACAGTCGAAAACTTATAGATCATGCACATACAAATTTTTTTTGAAATTATTTTTCAATGAAATTTTGTGTTCTGATAAAACTGAAGGTGCACATGCAATTTTAAAAGGAATCTGTACTTTCATTAGACACATATACATGCAAAATATGAAAGAAATCTGTGCAAGTGTTTTCCTTTAAATGCATGGAAACAAAATGTGGATTGTCAGACGGATGGACAGACAGGTGCAACACTTTATTCCCCTTCACCACTCTTGAAATGGTGGGGGCATTAAAATGCATTCCACCTTTCACAAAACATCCATGGCAACAAAAACAATTTTTAAGAAACAATAAGAAACAATAACACCAAAAAGGCATTGAAAGTTCTCTGTATAGTGTTAGGTATCTTTAACCTAAAAACCAACATTTCAAGCATTGGTGTGGTTAAAATGAATAGACCCATTACCAACTTTTACATAAAACACAGGGCCATGCATTCAGAACTACATGAACGAACTTGAAACATTTTTTTCTTCATTTTTTTTCTCTTTTTTTCTCAGAACTGCTAAAACTTAAAGCCATTATCATGAATCGTTTACTAAAATATTTAGATTTTTCCCCACTGTACAAAAAAAATACCATCTTCAAGTGAGTTTACCCTCACTGAACTGAAGCACATCTTTTGTATTGTAACTGAAGTTAGATATAATTGACATGACATTCGAGGTTTTAAAGTATCATACAGTATTGTTTGATTACTGTAAAGTCACAATCTAAAGTGTCAGTCTTCTGGGTTAATAGGCACCTGTAACTCCACAATACCTATAACAGATGGAAATCCTAGGTTTTTCTCAACTACATGGACAGATGCAAGTATCAGAAATGTACTTATTGCTAACTTACGTTCTTCCTCTAAATCAAAATTAGGATCAGCGGGATGTCTTGGTCGCACTGAGTTGTGAGTTCTGAAAATATATCAAAACAATTTTGTGCCTGACTTTATGTCTCATTTCAAGCTTTTTTCAACATTTTTTCTTATCAAAGGGCAGTAACTCATATAATTCTCCAGCTAGCAAAATGAAAAGAGTTGTCATCCCTTATCATAACACAGAAAAGATAACAATTTGACAAATAATGATTTTTACCCTGAATCAGCAGTGAGAGGCAGAAATTTGATGTTACTACTGTATTTCTTTTTACTATAAAACTTATTAACCCTATAAAAGTCTAAATTTCATTTTGACAGCAATGTTGCAACAGTAATTCAACACACAATCCATCTTGGTGCATCTTTACTGCTGAAACAAATGTCTTTGTAAGTCACCACAAAGCAAGTATTACTAAGTAAGTGTACATTCTTAAAAAAGCATTTAATAGACAAATCTGAGACAATCTGAAACAAACTGTCTTTACCTCATTCATTACCCAATATAGCAACAATTATACTAACAGATTTGTTGCATCTAAAAAAGAAACTAGCCTAAACACACAAGGTTTTCCACAGAATTTGTCTCTTAGCAAAAAATTTTAACACTTATCCCTAAACATCACAATCATGGAGAATAGAAAAACATAAATGCAAACAAAAGAAAATTTCTTACGCTGGCAGGACAAATCCACGGCCATGGTACAGATCTTTGGCATGCTGTGGCAAGATAAGGGACTTTAATTTTTCTATTTCTCTTTGTATATGAAACCTGTAAAATACAGAATAGAAAAGTCAGTAGAAATGTATTTAATGTTAGACATCATTACATTCTGATAGATCATGGAAACAAGTCATGATAGTTCAGGCTTCTTTTAAGATGTTCCTGCATACATTCTTAAGTTTTGTTTCATCTTACAGATAATATAAAACTACTTTCAGTAAATCTACAATGCCTTGACTGTTTAAAACAAATCATTCTGGAAATTGGAATTGGATTCTGAACATTTCGGAGTTTTTTTACCAATTTTTTCAAATTTGCTCAAGTGCCTTACATTTGCCCAAGATGTAAAAATTAACTTTCTAAATATTCAAACAGAAAAGGCATAAAAAATATAGATCAACAAACCTTTCATTAAACTCCACTTTTTTACCTCCCATAAGGAGATCAAGTTGAGCTCTGTGAGGTAGGACTTCTCGTCTCCGCTTGATTCCACGTAATCGTTCCATGTACTCAAGCTCAGCATGCAGCCGTTCCCGCTGACTCATCCTAGATTCAAGGAGAGGAAGTCGTGTGTAAGTGTTGCCATGACAACTAAGCAAACTGTTACTAGCGGCAGCATCTATTTGGAACAGCAATTTTGTTTCAACACTGAATGGTAACACTCTGTCACAAACACTAGTGTTTGAATTATATCTAAACATTGTCAATTTCATTAAATTTACACTAATCTTTTCAACATGGTTTAAATGGCCCTACAGCCTTATTTAACTTTTCAGAAGAATATTCTTCCAGTATGCATTAAAGAATTCCAGAAAGACAACATGGTCACAATTTACTATCTTCTCAAAAGACCACATGTACAAAATATCTTCTCTAATTTACAGAGCAACAGCTTTGATCAGTGTTCACCTGAGAATGTTCATCTAAGAAGATGAAAATATTTTAAGAAATACTTGCACATGTTGTATGGCTAGTCTCCAAGATTAACAATATTTATGTACAATCTTTTTAATATTTTGAATCCCTAGTCCTTCATCTGATTATAAGGTTATAGCATAATTATGGTCAATATCCTAGTCTGATAAAATGGCCTGTTCAGAAATGGAGTTCATACAAAACCAAAATAAAACATGCATGTTGTTAAAAATAACAGTTGCATAAATTGAAGAGTTATTTCTAGAGCATCTTAGCAGGGCACTGCACCCTGTCCCTCATTGTTCTGCCCCAGACACAACTGCTACAGTACTGGGTCCCATTTCCCACTTTTGTGCCCCCTTTTTCTTCTGATGTCCAAATATATTTCAAACACAAAAAAACTTTTTATTGTTTCGAAGTATTTCAAATAAACAGTCATATACAGGATTGTAAATCTTTCAAGTATGTATTTACCTTTACCCATGTTTACATAACTAAATACTTTCAGATACTTAATATGTTAATTTCCTGACAAGTCTTTTCACCTTCACCATTTCGACGGGTGGATGGGAAAACATGCTATCTGCTTTTTTATTTGAACACTAAGAACTTTTTTGCATTTACCCGTGATGTGAACCATGACCTTTCATTCAAGCACTCTCCCCCTTATTGAGACAAGAAACAACACTCTATCATTTATAACAGCCTACCCATCTAACGCCTTTGCCAGATCCCATTGGTATCTGTCTGTATGAAGCATCATTCCCCGCTTAGCAATTCCAGCCATCCAGTCATATGATCCAAAACTGTCAAAATGTCGTCTGGCCACAGGAACTTTTTTCATCATTGTTGATGACCTGTGAAAATAAAACAATTTTAGAATGGATCTATCTTATTCTTTACTTAAAATTTAAGGAAAACACAATTATGGACAGCAGACAAGAGACCAGCCACTTTCTGGAATTTTATTTTTGTGGAATTTAATTTCTGTGGAATTTCAAAAGAGAGAAAGGAATATTGGTTAAAAAGTATAATACTCAAACACATGTTAGTCCAAGATTTCCTGAAAACAAAAAGTACCTGTGACTCTTCCAGAATATACTGAAAATACCTGACATGATAACTGGTTCCTCAATTTATGTATTATCAGATTTATAAGTCAGATTTTGATCAAAGGTAGAGTTGCCATAATGAGAAAGTTTCTCATTCTGGAAATAAGTTACAGTGAATTATCTATGACTTAAGACGGTTCAACCTCCTAATGCACTTAGTTTGTGAATACAAAAGGAGTGTTATAACACTATGGCACTCTAAGGTTACGGATCTTATGGCTTGGTTGCATGTGTATTCACTGATCAGCCGAGAGACTGAGCCTCAAGTGCGATCACCAGAATACACAACCTGTGAGAAAGATCTGCACGGATAGATACACACACTGTTTAACACACAAAATTTTTCCTGAAAAAGAATTTGATATACAAATGTGTCTTTTTTTATACCCTATGCAATTATGACTTTGCAAATCACATAATTAACAGGTAAGATGCATAATTATTGCATATGTAGTTATGATGCTGCGCTTTACACAAAAGACATATAAAATACAAGTGATTCCATCATATATAAAGTTTGCAATCTAAAGAACCATATTAAACAGTATCTCAAGTATTTCAGTATAATTGTTTCAGATTGTTTCAATCCTTAGCCTGCTAAATTTCTCAAATAGACTTGTCCATCTTTCAATTTTGACAGTACCATTTATACAGGTATGAGTGAACAATGCAGATCATGGTCAGACAGTGCAGATATGCAAGCTGATCATGGTCTGCAATAGACTTGTCCATCTTTCAATTTTGACAGTACCATTTATACAGGTATGAGTGAACAATGCAGATCATGGTCAGACAGTGCAGATATGCAAGCTGATCATGGTCTGCAATAGACTTGTCCATATTTCAATTTTGACAGTACCATTTATACAGGTATGAGTGAACAATGCAGATCATGGTCAGACAGTGCAGATATGCAAGCTGATCATGGTCTGCAATAGACTTGTCCATCTTTCAATTTTGACAGTACCATTTATACAGGTATGAGTGAACAATGCAGATCATGGTCAGACAGTGCAGATATGCAAGCTGATCATGGTCTGCAATAGACTTGTCCATATTTCAATTTTGACAGTACCATTTATACAGGTATGAGTGAACAATGCAGATCATGGTCAGACAGTGCAGATATGCAAGCTGATCATGGTCTGCAATAGACTTGTCCATATTTCAATTTTGACAGTACCATTTATACAGGTATGAGTGAACAATGCAGATCATGGTCAGACAGTGCAGATATGCAAGCTGATCATGGTCTGCACTGGTCACAAAGGCAAACACAATTGCAGCTAGCAGGATAAAGATTAAATTTTTAAAAAATGTGGGCTTTTTCGATTTCTTTCAACCCCCTCCAGCTACGTACCAAAGCCATAATACATCAGTAAACACTGCAGGCTAAAACCTGCATATTTAAACTACTTCATACGTTTGGGAGTAATATTTCAAATTAATTATTCTATATTAGTTCATTATACCAAACCTTGATAAAACTGAAGTACATTAAACAAGCATTTGAATATTGAATGAACTATCTGATAAGCTTTTTAAACATTTGCCAATGGACCTTTAACAGGCTCAAAATCGTGTAATAAATCTTTTAACAAGTGTCAATCTTTCCTTTTTTGAAATCAAAACCAAAAGAGGTTTTAAGGGTTAGATCTATTTGACAAGTATCCATGCAATATGTCTTAAATTCTTGAAAGCATTCCCATAAATTTAGTCTTAAAAGTATTTATTTAACATTGATTGTAGAAAGCAAGTTTTTGCATCCTGGTGGGGACTTATGAAGAACCACCTCCAAAACGAGAGTTCAACACTACCTCTCAACCACTACTCTATATAAATTGTTTCCTCTAATATATTGGTTAATGCATCTGACTAAAATCTTCTAGTGGTCAGTTATATGCATACATTAAAGTTAATTCTGATTATGATATCATTCAGTTGTAATGAATGCCCAATCCATGTCAGCTTCTAAAAAATAAATTGTCAAAACAGCCATTTAGTACTAGAAACTTCCAAATTTATTTAAAAACATCGCTTAGCTATTCTTAAAATTTATGAAAAAATTATTCGAAAATTATGATGTCCTTTTTAAAACACTGAAACCTTAGCTACTTTGTTCTATTTCTTAGTATCATGGAAATTAAAAATGAACTATAGTTTTCTCTAAAAAATTTTTTGCTTATTAAAATGATGACACATTATTTATTGGAAATAAAGCCTTCCTTCTACTCTTGTGTTTGAAAAAAAAGAGTATCTCTGAAACCAAAGATTTTTATGACTCACAATAAGATGGAATCTTAGCTACTGCTAAGTTTAAAATCTAGATAGCAATCCCTCCCGACAGATGAAGAAAAAGACAATTAAGTATGGCTGTATAATAGAGGGGAGGTAACTGGTATTTACACACATTACCTATTGGAGATTTACGTTATTATGTTGATTACTTGATATTAATATTCTTCTGACATATAAGGTCAATGAACAAATGGATTAAGAGATTAACTGAATGAGAACAATACTATATTGACCTGTAAATGTAGGTCAGTCCCATGTCAGTTTTGAGATACTATTGAAAATCACCCTGTTTAATCGCATCAATCTCACATACTTTTGCCTATGTTTTAATGTTGAATAAATTTTGAATATAAAATTACTTAAGAATCTAACTAAGCCCAAAATCTAACCAGCAGAACTAGGTCAGTAGGTACCAAAAACATTCATTGTAAAATACTTGAAGCATTTTCAACAGCCAATTTTTTTTTTTAAATTTTGACCTTTGACCTTTAAGTAAACGGCTTTTCTTGTGTTTTGAAGACCTGTACAAAGACCAGACTGTCACAAACAAATGCAATACACATTACCATACACCACAAAATCTTTGACAGAAAAACTAAAGTTTAGCAAACAAGAAAAACTCTAATTTTTAGAATGAAATGATTAATCTAAACTACCAGCTTCAAACTAAACAAAAAACTGTACAAGCATCTCAAAATAATTACTTTTCAACATCAAACTAAACTCAACATAGAACATGCCTAAAGTACATTATTTAACATAAAAACACAGCATTTAGCTAGCACAATAAACATGCATTGTACACATGTGACTTACGTTGTGGGGGCACTTAATTCTGGACCCTCAAGTCGACTGCTCCTTCCCGCACTTTATGTAGAAAAATCATACATGTTCCTGATCATTCTCTCAAAGATTACCAGTGGTCAAAAGAATACATATTCTCAATCATACGATTCTAAGTTTTTAGAAATATCCTTGCAAGAGAATATCTTTGACCCTTTTTTAAGAAATGGACCTTAACAGACAGGCTAACCAAAAAAATTCTAAGTTGCAAAAAGGGGCATAACTTTGCAAAAATAAATTTGTGGGTAATCTGCCCTTTAAAATGGTGTCACATTTTAATCATGAACAAATATTCTAAATTTGAAGTGCATAGCTTTGATAGTTTCTGAGAACTGGACCTTAACAAAAAAGTTAACCAATGCAGACGTCAACGTGACGGCCATGACAGTAGCTCCATTTTTTTTCTGTAATTAATACAAAGATTTTTTTATCAGTCAGGCTAACAGTCAGAGTAATTATAACTAAACTTAAAGTGTTGATGCATTCTGTGCTTAGTAACAATTTTCTTTCTCTTCTGTGATATTTAATGAAATATCTGGGAAAAGAAGGCAGTCACAAGACCAATGAGGCAAACTGTTTTGTAAAACAGGAAACAAGTTAAGAAAACTTACATGAAGTTGTTAGGTTGGTATGGTACAGGGTCTGGGTTAATACTGAAGTCTGTCCCCTCCTCTGCCTCCCGCCGGCTGTTGTTGTACATGGTACGCAGCTGAAAAAAATATACCACATAATCACCTGGTTTTTCATTTTACCCCAAGTATTACAGAAGTATTAAAGTTTATGCATCAATGATCACTTAATAAATCCAAACAAGGGGTTTTCAGTAAACCACATAATTCCTAAGAAAAAAAAATCCAAATAAGGTGATTTCCTGTTAACCAAAAAAAAACTCCTAAGAAAAAACTACAACCAAAGGCTTTTCCTTTTAGGACAAAACTTAAGTAATAACTACATAGCAGACAGAATCATCTTGACACAGGCAGCTTCACTTTTAATGCTTTTGTTTACAATTACTTTCAATTTAAAAGATATGAAGAATTCTGGGTCACCAGTTAGTAGACATGATGTAATGCTGGTCATTCAACTAACATGATGATTTTTGCAATACTGTCATTACAAGTACATACTGTATTAACTGTATACGACATGACATGTGCATCCAACTGATATGATATTAAACTTTAAGCCCATCCCACATAAGATTTTTTAAAGCAACATGATAATAGTATGTCCATCAAAATTACAAGATTGAATCGTGTTCACCAAAATTGCAAGATAGAATGGTACTCACCAAATTTACATTATTAAATAATGGTTTCCACACACATGATGGAACAAGATTTTGACAGAATAGAGTTCGCAAAAGTCATGTGACGATCATCAAAATTAAAAAATGAAATGATCATCACTAAAATGACATGATGGAATATTTTTCACCTCAGTTATCTTAAGTATTATAATGAAGGAATACTGTTCACCCAGATGACATGATTAAATGATGTTCACCAAAAATAACATGATTAAATTATATGATATGATATGAAAGGATTGAATGAATGAACAATATCAAAGAGCAAAGATAAGATATAAGATATTGACCAACATGATGTAATGATGCTCACCAAAAATTACCTGATTAAATGATATGATTTGATGCGATATTTCAAGTAAGACAAATTTAAAATGGAGCTGACTTCTAAATAATTTTGAGTGCTATGTTTATTGAGACTACTGTCCAAGAAATTAAAAAAACTGAAGGCAGTTATAGCACATTTCTACTCAAATGAATGTGAAGTATTTTGTTATTCAACTACAGTTTAAAAATGACATTAACATTTAAGCTTTGAGAAATGTTAAACTCAAATGACAAATCACGTAAGTTTATGCAGTTTTCAGAAAAATTCATAACAAGAATATTTTTGGCACTAATAATACATTTAGAATGTAATTTTTCCAAAGATAGAGCAGATAGAAAGAAAGTGGAGTGTGTTACTAAAACATTCCTTGCTCCCTATGTACTTTATGATAGGGGAAAAAAATTCACGGCAACAAAAAATGTGATGCTATGAAAAAATTAGCAAGTTCACAGATTCAGGTTTGACAAATCAACTTTTGATGACAACTCTTAATTAAAAATTGATATTTTAATTTTAACTTACATTATCAGGTACCTCCGGGGACTTCAGAGCTTGTTTGCCCTCAAGCACAAACTGAGTGATTGGCCCCTTTGTAAGAGGGGAGAATACCCGAGGGTATTCACTGTCCTCCATTGTACCCATGGTGAATGTCCCTTACAGTTCCCTGCTTCCCTTAAAATTCCCAGCTTCCCTTTATGATCCGCCTTCCTAGCCACTAACTGTAGTTACGTATCAAGGTTGTTTTAGTTAAGATAAAAATGCTGTCTTAATATAATTAATATGTAAATGATGCAACATTTTTGCATAATTCAAATAGTATCAACAAAATTTTCTCGATAGTAAAATTATTTTTCCATTTTCTTCAGATATACTACAAATTCTAAATAGACGCAGCTTGCAAATAAGTCAGAAAATATTTAACTAGCATAATTTAGGGGGTTTTTTATTAACCAGACATACTTTACTCTTATTTTTAAAAAAAATTAGAAAGTGTATAAAAATACAAAATGAAAAGCCAAATTTCTTTTGATATCATTAAAGACTGCATTTTTACCTTGAATTACAATAAATCCGCCAATATGCCATTCCCGAAGTAAACAGCAACTGTCTAATATGTCTGATTTGCACATGTTATCACTACAGTCTAATTTTTCACAAGAATTTGTCATTTAATCATTTTTTCCTGTCTAAGTGGTATCTGATATTCTTTTTATTTTAGAGACAAAACTATTCAAATCTCCCACAAAGATATTCAAGATTTATTAAAATTTTGTTAAAGGAAAAAGTTTTCCTTTTTGTCATCTAAATTACTTTGTTTATTTATGAGGTGTTTGATATTGTTTTATAAATCAAGTTCGTGAACACAGAGCTATATTCCTTTTTTTTTTCCTCAAATGGTAAGCTTCCAAACTTTGAACACAAAAAAATCACACAGGTGAGTTCGTACATTGGAACATTTCAACTTATTCCAAAAGAAAATTGAATTGCACAGAATTTTAAAATGTTAACGTAATTAAAAAGACCAATTAAGTATGCTGAAAAGACTTTAAAATCTGCATAATTGGTAACTATGGACTTGTATAGAACACATGCTTTATAAATGGTAAAGTCATTCATGTCTGATTCTATAATCTTTTAAGATTTGTTTAAAATTCAGAGTATCGTATTACCGATTAAAGAATAACGGAGTTGTCCACTTGATGAATATAGATATAGATAATGATAGCAAGGCTAACAATGAAGTATGCTTAATTGACGAGGATTTTAAAAACATATTCTTGACTTCCATAATCAATACAAGATCTAAACAGACAGTTTGATCAATTCAGTCAGATTACAAGGTTTTTAAAATGATTCAGTTTATAAATTAATTCAGTAACTTCAAAGAAAAATAGGTTTATTTATCCAATTTTTACTGATTTAGAAAAAAAAGAAATCAATCTATTTCAAGTGCTTAGGACAATTCTTTTGACTAGTAGCTGTCATTCTGTTAATAGTACAAGCAGAGGACATTTTGAAATTAACAACTGTGATGGAACCTTTGAAACTTTTAAAAATCTGTAAGCTTGGTCAAAGGAGGAGGGAAAAGGCTGGCTGCAGATAATTAATAAGTACTTTAGTCCTAACATTTTCACTACTGAATAGATATTCGACTTTGAAGTTTTTCTGCCTCCTGCGAATTAAGAACCGGTAACTCAGTCTTTTTATAAGCATGACAGAGTTACTGTTACTGATTATAAAATCTAAAGCCAGTCTAATTCACCCCGGCAAGCTCAGTTTGTAAAGCATTGTCAGTCCTGGGTTCCTAGGTTCATCACCAGCTACATTTTTCTATGATTACTGATCTCGAACAATGCATCTCATTTGTCCCTCAGCTGTGGCTCAAGAGAAGAAGCAGTCCGTCACTTGAAGAGAGATTGGATAGTAAATTGCTTTGATACCCAGAAACACTTGTCAGGTGGACCGAGTGCCAGGATATTACCAAAAAGAGGTTGAAAATGGTGTTAACCCCCCCCCCCCCCCACCCCTCAAAAAAAAAAAGTTTATTTTGTTCTTCTAGGACTTTCAAAACAATTTTAAAGTAAGATTGCATATTTGTATGTACCTGTGTATTTTGACGCAAACTTATTAGAGATCGACAGAGTTATGCCCCCTCATTAAGCAAAAAATAGCATTTTTAGACTAAATATTTACTCCCCAGTTCATTATCTTATTTTCTTATAAGCCAAGGATCAGGTGGAAAGGCAATACGTAACTATTCTTATACCTCTGCCACTCTCATTAACTGGCCTTTTCAGAATAAGCCCCTTGATGAAATCAAACTTTTAAATTACTGAGCTCGGCTAGTCTATGAAGATGGTATATAGCTGGCAATCTGTCTTTAGTCACCTTGAAAGTTTTGAAATATCATAATTTCTATGATTTCAGAGTTGTCTCCACACGTTTTTTTTTTCAAATTGATTTACAACAGTAACTTTTATAGAACTTGAATTCAATTTCTTGCATTTTAAATATATTTCAATTCTGTTACAAAGCTTTTCAACATGATAAATTGATAAAAATAGGGTATCTGTGATTTCAGTTATCAATATCTCTGAAACTAGATGGTTAAAATGTTTGATATTTTGACTATTTCTTTAGAATAGTACATGAATAAAAATAATTGGAGGTAATCTGAAGCCCCAAAGATTTATGCTGAAGTTTATGTTGATAATATCCCCCCATAATGAAGTAGGTGGGGAAAATTCTTGTCATGTTTATAATCATATTTTGTTTCTTCTCACTTTTGGCTTTTCGTTTTGTTTGCTTTTTGTCAGCAGTCAGTAGGTCTCCATAATGTGAATGATTATACATACCAAGTTACAGTTGTTTTTATGGTCTGTCTTAGAAAAAACATTGTGTTTCTCTATACCTTACAAACCCATTAAGTCGGGTAAGGTCTGAAGTGAATATTGGTCATTTCTTGAAACTCCAATGGCAAAAGTGTCTTATATGGTCTATATTTGGTCCTAGGATAGTATGTTTCTTAAAAAGCTCAATTCAATGAGGGCTGACCAAATGTTAATCAGTATTCAAATACCTTAACACCATTACTCAAAGAGAAATGAAGAAAAAAAAAACTTCATGGAGTCAACACAACTAATTTTCCTTATTGTATTTATTCATACAATACCTACTCGCATCAAAGTAAGGTGCTTATAAGCCCGATCTTCTCTCTCCTTCGTGAAAGGTGAAAAATCCTCTCCAACAGTCTGAGATCTTTCTAATTTATCTATCTTCATTATTTCACCAGGGTAACGTAATTCACTAAAACTTTTCATGCCGATGAGGACTTCAACCAATCAGTGACAATAAATCCAAACTTGAAAACATTCTCATGAATATTAATGACGATTCCTTTTCCTTGAATTGACCAATCACAGTACACTAAGTTTTATATTTCCCACAGTACAAGAACAAAGTGCAGAATTAACAGCAGGCTTATGTGTCTTTTATTCTTGACACTTAAAAAGTATAAAATAAAGAAATAATAAATGTGAAATATTCCAATGATTACAAATGTTTCAATGTTATTGAAGTTCTCTGCTACTGATAAGCCAACAGCATGGCTTTCAGATCAGACAGCACACAGATTTTGAAGAATGAGCAATATCCATACAAACTGCTTAGACACAATGCAGGTTTTCCCCAGGCAGAGCTCAGTTACAGTCTCAAAATATCTCCACATTAATATAAACATCCATCTTCAATCCTAGACAAGTTAAAAACATCTTTTTTGAAGAGCATTTGAACACTTCTTTTTAAACTGGTAAAACACCATTAAAGTCCTATATGTTTCTTATCTTCAAATATCCACTGATTTCTCAAAAGCTGTTTACTCCTTGTAATGAAAATTCAGATCTCTTATGAAAGTACAACATTTGTCATATTAAGCCACATTCAAGTGATACAATCAAGTTTATAATATTACGTTGGTCTTTTCATATCCCTGTCAATATTTTATTTCTAACAAAGAATCTTGCATTGAAAATTAACCCTACTGAAGACGTTTTACATTTTCAGTTATTATCTTTACAAAAGGGGAGGCTTTCAATTATTTTATTTTTTAAGATCTGTTACAAAAACATTATACAATGTCTATCAATATATAATTATACAATGTCTACCTTAAAGTTTAACAATTTTGTGTAATAAACACTTAGTGAAAACCCATTTTCAATATCTTTAGGGTCAGTTATGAAAAACAGTACTAATTTAAGTACTAATTTAAGCAGAACTGAAACACATCAACTAGAGCTTGTTCGTTAAAAAAAAACATGTCAAGAAAAAGACCTAATTTTTACCTTAGACATCTTAGTGTGACCTTGACCTTGGAGTTACAGGCTGGTTCTTGTGTATGATACATTGTCTCATGCTGGTTAATATTTCTGCCAAATAATTTCAAAATCCATCAAGGAATAGTATAATTTGAAGCAGACATGAAAAAAAAAGACCCCATTTTTGATGTTTGACTTCTGTGACCTTGACCTTGGAGGTTAACATTTCTGCCAAGTTATTTTAAAATCCAAAAGGAATAACAATGTTACAAAGCAGACATAATTTGTGACATCCAGACACCCAGACAGAAAGCACAACATCAAAATGTATCCCCCTACCACTATATTTTGGGGGACATAATTATCATTTAAAAAACAAGCAAGTAAGACAATACATTGTTTCAGTATTGTACACCAAATTAAGGCTTCAACTCCTCCATTTTGTAGCTCCTCCATTTTTCATATACTGTTACAACAGTTTTTGTCTGACCCCTTGAAATGGAATTCTCAGATATAATGAGGTAAGTTGTAACAGACTGAACCAAAGCTTGCAGTGTGCAAAATAAACCACATACCCAAGGCCCATGGTGTGTAAAATTTTGTTTGAACCTACAAAGATTGCAAGGACCAATTGGGTATATTAAATTCTAACTTCAAATGTCATATTGATTACATTTTCAAGGAGCTCAGGCCCAGATTGTATATACTTCAGAAATTTTTTTTTCACAAATTACCAAAGGACTACATGGAGACACCGTTTCCCGTAATCAGATTTTTGACTGTATTCAAAATATTCCTTTACTTTTCAAACAATTTACTGTCTTCTCTGGTTAGTGCATTGTCAATTACCTGAGCATTTATAATAACCAGTCATAAAAAGGTCCTTTTTTTTCTCTCCTTCTAGGTTGAGGAACATCTCTGAAAGCAGTTTTATTATATTCTTCAACTTAGATAAGAGGTGGCACACTGATTGAAGATGATCTCCTTGCAGTGTGTGTCAATTAAGTTCTGTTGTAGGTGACTTTTTTTTAAAATGTTTGTATCTCTGTAACCATGTAAAATTTCATAATAGTTCTACATTTTTCACTTAGACTGACTTCAATAAACTAATTCTGGTGGCATGGCTGAGTGGTTAACATGTCGGACTAGTAGTCAAAGGATTGCTAGCCGCACAGGTTCAAACCCAGTCAGGGGTATGCCGTTGTTTCCTTGAGCAAGAAACTTTACACTCATTGCTTAGTACTGGTTAGTTCCAGGAATGGATTCGAGAGTGTGTCTATAAGCTAAAAGCTTCCTACACAATCGAACTAAAATAAATTTGGTATAAACTATAAACTAATTTTGTGATTCCTTTAAATCAGCTTTTCCAGTGGGGAAAAATAACACCTCAACTACAATTACAACATTAAATGATCAAAGGGTAACATAGGAAAAACGTCAGACAAAATCTTCTTTAACAGAAAGAAACAAACTTCCACTGATAAAGTGTCTGTATACATGTAAACAAATTCTTTATTCTGAACTAAGATGGTGCGATATGAAATTACATTTATATCAATAAATATTACACTGTACTTTATTATTCTTCAACAAACCAGAAGTCAAAAGAAGTCAAAAAAGAAAATAAATGAGGTGTGAGAGAGTTATGATTTGTACACATCAATATTAAAATGTATTGATTTTAAATTAAACCTTAACATTTTTACAATCTTTACTTTGCCTGCTCTCTCTTTAGCAATTGGTTTAGGCCAATAAAATCATGTAAATGGATAGACTTGTATCCAAGTCAGTCAGTTTGTCAGTAGACAATCAATGAAAATGCTGAAATAAAATTTATGGACATCAGTTGAATAAACCTCTGGTATTAAGGTCTAACTGGCTTTTATTTATAATCTGTTACCCAAAGTAGAATAAACAAAAACTGTCAATATGACAACTTGAATAACTAAAACTAGTTTATTTTAACATAAACAATGTATACAAATTCTTGTAACTTTTATTTACAACTCTGATTGACGGTTTCCTTAAATTAAGGAGCCTCTAAACTATGATATTGAATATTTAAATCAAACAGGAATATTTACTGTTTTGTTATGCTGAACCACCTTAAAATATACTGCCTTATTAAATTATAATTGAGAAAGTTATTTAAAATAGGCTCTAAACACCAGTATTTTTCTTTTTAAAACCTCCTCCAAAGAAAACCATAAGAGTCAGAGGCCAGAATATTCAATCTCTTTTAAAAATTTAGAAGATTTTTTACAACTCTTTGTCTCTTCCGTAACCTATTGACTTAAAACTCTGGAATATTTTTATTACAAATAAGAATTTACATTGAAATTCATTAAGAAACACTTTTACATAAACCGAAATCTAGATACATGACAAAATAACAAAATAGTGTCTATGAAATTAATAGAAAGTATTCACCATCACAAGGCCAGTGTCAAGGTCACAGCTAAAAAAACATAGTTTATTGATTTAATAGGTTTTCAGGACAAATATGCTTATACAGAAAATCTAAGGAGGTTGTGCCCTAGATTAAAATTTACATGGTGGTGGAAGTTAAGGGGTTGAGTCATGCAAACAAAGATATTGCTATACATATGCCTACTGTTCATGAAACATGCACTATATCTTTACTGTTCATGAAACATGCACCATATGCTTACTGTTCATGAAACATGCACTAAATGCTTACTGTTCATGAAACATGCACCATATGCTTACTGTTCATGAAACATACACCATATGTTTACTGTTCATGAAACATACACTATATGTTTACTGTTCATGAAACATGCACCATATGTTACTGTTCATGAAACATGCACTATATGTTTACTGTTCATGAAACATGCACCATATGCTTACTGTTCATGAAACATGCACCATATGCTTACTGTTCATGAAACATGCACTATATCTTTACTGTTCATGAAACATGCACCATATGCTTACTGTTCATGAAACATGCACCATATGCTTAATGTTCATGAAACATGCACCATATGCTTACTGTTCATGAAACATACACCATATGTTTACTGTTCATGAAACATGCACCATATGCTTACTGTTCATGAAACATGCACTAAATGCTTACTGTTCATGAAACATGCACCATATGCTTACTGTTCATGAAACATACACCATATGTTTACTGTTCATGAAACATACACTATATGTTTACTGTTCATGAAACATGCACCATATGTTACTGTTCATGAAACATGCACTATATGTTTACTGTTCATGAAACATGCACCATATGCTTACTGTCATGAAACATGCACCATATGCTTACTGTTCATGAAACATGCACTATATTTTTACTGTTCATGAAACATGCACCATATGCTTACTGTTCATGAAACATGCACCATATGCTTAATGTTCATGAAACATGCACCATATGCTTACTGTTCATGAAACATACACCATATGTTTACTGTTCATGAAACATGCACCATATGCTTACTGTTCATGAAACATGCACTATATGTTTACTGTTCATGAAACATGCACCATATGCTTTCTTCTGTTCATGAAACATGCACTATATGTTTACTGTTCATTAAACATGCACCATATGCTTACTGTTCATGAAACATGCACTAAATGCTTACTGTTCATGAAACATGCACCATACCCTAAGTGTTTATGAAATATGGACAATACCCTGTTCATGAAACATGCACCATATGCTACATTGTGGATGCAAATTTGATTCTAATGCATCTCTGGTCATACACAACAACTGCATTTAACAAGGTTTTAGAAAAATAACAGCTATTTTCTTGAGGCTTGCCTAGTTTCTTATAAAACTCACATACTATCATAATGTATGCACCATAACCATAGCATTTAAATATTTAATGGAAAAGCCTAGTTCATAAATCCTCTAATATATCCCATTCAAATCAATATAGAGATAACATAGTTTGCTTTTCTTTAGAGATAGTTAAGTCTACCCATTGAAATCCACTTTGTAGCACAAAACGAGTATAAATCAGGCTTGCATATGCTGCATTCCATAAAATTACCTGGCTTTTAAAGCCGTTAAAACATTTTAAATGCTATTTCTTGTAATGAAATTTATTCCTTTATATCATGCTCGACTTCTTGTATATATAAATACAGGTAAAATTTATATAGATCTTTTCTAGATGAAATTCTCTCTTTGATTGTTAAATGTAGGCTTGTAAAAAGCAAGATATATTTTCTATTTTGCGAACCATACAAGAGCCTGTAATCCTTTGCCTTCCCAAAACAACCAACAAGTACCTTCCATGAGAATGTCATGTTCTGAGTCAATATATGTTAGAAATGAAAATGAGATTTTAACAGAAAGAAACAAAACAACTTACTTTTGGATTTAATCTGGGTGTTGAGAAACTTATTGGAGACAATTCTATTCCACTGTCAGCCGGACTCTCTCTCTTGCGCCATGACAAAGGTGTATCCACAGCTTGGACCTGTTTGAACAGCGGAGACTCATCCTGTCTCGATGTTGAGCCGTCAACTGGCTTCTCTTTCACCTGACCTGTGTTTGGCACATCTGCTTTCTGTGATGGCTTACTTTGCCCAGTTTCTTTTGTTTCATCGGGACTTTTTGATTTTCTTTGTAACTTCTTTGTCCCAACATTCTCACTTGGAGCTGTCCTGATATTATTTGCATTAAAAGTAATATTAGTCGACCTAATCACTTCCATCACTCCAGTATTCATCAGTGACTTATCACTTTGTACAAGAGTTACTACCTGAATATCAAAACACTGCTGACTCACTCCATATTACAGTAAAACAGTGCAAGTCATCACAAAGACATTAATATTAACACGAAGAAACTTTTTCAACTTCAATCTATAGACCCAGAAGTCATAAAGAAGTTAGTAGTTTTACAGATCCATTTGCTTTCCATTTATATTACATGGTTTCAAACCTTCATGCTAGGATTCTGTGGCATGCCTTACACTTATTTATAATCCATCTATAATTCCTTTCACTGCTAAAAATCCTCTTTTACCTAGCATAATGTTAATACCCCTTTTGTATTTTTTTTACATTTAACTTACGATAATCCTATTATGGTATTAACATGTAACAAATACTAATGAATACTTAACGATTTCTATAGCACTATTCTAACCTCTATGAGTTGTGAACCATCGACCATTTTTTTTATTTGATTTACTGTCAAAACATCATGGTATAGAATTAAGCATACAGGGTACTTGAAAGTTATTGAATTAATTTTCCTGTTCAATAAAATTCACTGATAAGAGGGTGGACTTACTTTATTTCAGGACTGTAGAAGTTAACGCTGGAGTGCTTTCATTTAAAAAAAACTAAAAAAAAACTATATATGCTTGAAGTGCTGAACTTGAAAGTAAAATGCCTGCACAAATATATTTTTTTGCATTTGAGTGTTTGCATAAATTAACATTGTAAATTATAGTGCTTCACACAGGTGAACATTGCATTTAAGTGATGCCAAAAATAAACACTGTCAGCAGTATCAATGATTCTAAAAATAAATAAAGTGAACTTAATTACTGGTTACTGGTAGATTAGTGGTCCAAGGGTAATGCAAAGGGTCAATCCCCTGCTTCTCCACTAACACTACTACCTGTCTTTCAGATGAGACCAAGGTCCCATATATCAGTGCTATACACTTAGCATGCTGAAGAACAAGGACTGCCTCTGGAATGATAATACTGAACAAGGCTAGTGAACAATGTACATGATAATATTGAACAAGGCTAGTGAACAATGTACATGATAATATTGAACAAGACTAGTGAACAATGTATATATTAATTTTGAACAAGACTAGTGAACAATGTATATATTAATTTTGAACAAGAATAGTGAACAATGTATATGATAATATTGAACAAGACTAGTAAACAATGAATATGATAATATTGAACAAGACTAGTGAACAATGTACATGATAATATTGAACAAGGCTAGTGAACAATGTACATGATAATATTGAACAAGACTAGTGAACAATGTACATGATAATATTGAACAAGTCTAGTGAACTACTGAACAAGACTAGTGAGCAATGTACATGATAATATTGAACAAGTCTAGTGAACTACTGAACAAGACTAGTGAACAATGTACATGATAATATTGAACAAGGCTAGTGAACTACTGAACAAGACTAGTGAACAATGTACATGATAATATTGAACAAGGCTAGTGAACTATTGAACAAGGCTAGTGAACAATGTATATGATAATACTGAACAAGACTAGTGAACAATGTACATGATAATATTGAACAAGACTAGTGAACAATGTATATGATAATATTGAACAAGACTAGTGAACAATGTACATTGTAATATTGAACAAGACTAGTGAACAATGTATATGATAATATTGAACAAGACTAGTGAACAATGTACATGGTAATATTGAACAAGACTAGTGAACAATGTATATGATAATATTGAACAAGACTAGTGAACAATGTACATGATAATATTAAACAAGACTAGTGAACAATGTGCATGACAATATTGAACAAGTCTAGTGAACTCCTGAACAAGGCTAGTGAACAATGAACACAATAATACTGAACAAAACTTTTGTCAGGCTGGTATATAGTCTGAACATGTCAATGATTTATGCTTCAACATGTTATCACTGTTTATCAGAGTTGTAACAGTGTTTACAAAGAATTACTATTACTACACCAAGGTTAACAACAGGCAAGATAGTATACTGGAAATAAGAAGTATTGTCTTACTGGAAATTATTGGATTTCAGACTTTAAAAGGTACCTAATGAAATCATTTAAAACCATAGTATTACATTAGACATCAAGGACTGAGAGCAAAATCATTTTGACAAGAAGCTATATAACTTATTATTATACATCAGCTCACCTTTGCCACCTTCAGCTTCACCTTAGTTTTATGAATTTATAATTACAGGTATGTCTATGAGAATATTACATAGTCTGCAATGAACTACTTGAATTTCCCATCATTCAGACAAGCTGAAATAACAGGAACAAAGAATAAGGATAGAAACAGGGGCTTAGGATGAACAAGCATACAAATGTTTTATCATGAGGGAAATGGGGGAATCAAGCTTTAGGAAATCCCATCTTGAGGGCAACTGGGGAAAGGAGAAATTAAGCTTTAGGGTTTCCACCATGATGGAATCAGAACAGGAGGAACTTGAGCTATCACTGAATATGATTAATACCCCTGATATACCACCTTGTTTGAAGAAAAGGGAAAATATAGAGTTCATCATGCAGATCTACACTTAGTGGTGATCTTGTGCACCAAGTTACAATTAGTCCTTGAGATGTCGAAGTAGTTCACATCACAAGATTTTGCTATTATAAGCCATAAAACGCAGAGCAGGCATTGGGGTGCATGAAAATGCCAGGCACATCTACCCTTATCCTGAACATGCATGCAAAGTTTCAAATAGATAATATTAGAAATATTGAAGTGGTTTGTGTCATAAGATTTCTGCAACGGACTGAATGATCGGCCAACCATTAGATGACTATATAATCCCGCTAAAAAGTTTGGTGGGGGTATAATTAAGCTTTAGAATTTCCTTTATGATGGAAACCTGGGGACAGGACGAATCAAGCTTTGGGATTTCCCACCAAGATGGAAACAACGGGGACATGAAGAATTAAGCTTTAGAATTTGCCATATGAAAGAAAACTGGGGACAGGAGAATCATTAAGAAAACTGAGAGTTAGGATAACAGCTTTAGGATTTCCCATCATGAGGAAAACTAGGGGACAGGAGGAACCACCTTAATGTCTCGCCATCATAAGGAGAACTGGGGATAGGATGTATCAAGCTTCAGGACTTCTCATCATGTGAGAAACTGGGGGATGGTTCCAGAGTGGATGCAAATCTTCCTATGAAGGCCAAGATCCCATTTTTTTCATATCCCAGTTGATCTGTTAAAGAATGAAGTTACAATAAAGACTGCTTATGAACTGAAAAACTTCATCTAGTTCTCTTTTGTCCCTAAGAAGCACCTCTTCTTTGTATAATTTGTAAGGTTTTGTGGAAATCAAACATATAGCATGGGTATCTCATGCTCCAGAATATAGTGCTTAAATGCATCATTAACTAATGCTCTGTTTTATGAAGAAACTGAGAAATGAGCATTTATTTTTTAACTAATAAGTCCATGAAGAACTGATGACATCATTTTAATCACTGTTTTGCTTGATTTACTGTTAAAATTCTAGTCATAATCTAATAAAAAAAGTCTGTTCTATTCATCAGCAATCTTATACTTTGAATTGTGAATAAATCAACATCATAAACTTTTAAAAAATTATCTGTTTTATCTTCGATACCAATGAATCGGGGCTCAGTTCAAAATGGGAAAACATTTTTGTACCCAAAAAACATTGAGACCAATTGTTAATCAAAAGTTTAAAAAAAAAAATAGTTTATTTCTACTGCAATAATTGCAGTTCATTTATTTCTTTAATAAAATTCTTAATATCAACTTTAAATATCATAGCGCATGAATCAGGAATGACAGACTTTTAGTTGAATAGAAAGCATAAAACTAGTTTAACCAAAATGTCTTTTAAAACTTGTCTTTTCCCGCATGCTAGGGTAAAGATCAAGTTATCTCTTCCCTAAATATGCAAGGATCCACTTGTACATTCACTGTAGGGTATGCAAAATACTGACCACTTCCATAACAGATAAAAATGTTCCAAACTAATTTTTAAGATTTTTATTTAGAAAACTGAACACATTACAATGATGCAAGCATATAAATATGAACTTTTTGGTCACCCCCTGCAGCAAGAGCAGGTAACTTCTGATGCCAGCTAATACTGTATGTGATTGGCTGAGATATTGTCAGCGGTGTCTGAAAACGAAAAAACAAAAATTAAAGAATATCACATGACATGCTGTGGACTACAAAATGCTAAAATTTTTTTTTTTGAATTCAGTCAGTTTTTACATCTAAATACTTTTATTTCAATGATTTCATTCCAAATATTACATTTATAGAAGGGAGACAATTGTGAAACAGACCTGTTGATGTTTTGCATTGAACACTTTGATTTGGCGGCCAGGTCTTCCTACAGTAGCGACGAGGGAGTCGTGACACTTGGCCCAGCGAAAATGCCTAGTACCTTGAACATGAATTTGACGTCTCTCTACTGGTCGACTGAAAATCAAACAAGACAGTTGATTTTTATTAATGATTTATGCCATAAGCGGTACCTTTACCTGTTTCAACTTCAATTTAATCCTGCCAAACTATCCACAATGATTTTTAATGTGCATGCACAAGTCAGAAAATTGGAGCTTCATCATTTTCTTGACCTAGATATCATAAATCAATGATTAAAAGTGGAAATCGTGAAGAAATATAATCGACAAAAAGAATGGGACACTATCAAGCAGTAAAGGTAGAAAAAAGTACTCCTTAAAGGTTTTGATCTAGGTAATGTCTATACAGTTAAGAAATCGGCAAAAATCACTGCCCATGTATCAATCATTAATCATCACTTTCACTGAATCAACTTACCATTACAGCACTTTCCATACAATATTCATTTTATTCATCAACGAAAAAAAAATTGATACTATAACAATTTTCCCTAATGGTAAATCAATTAAAAATCTTGATAACATAACTTGTTTAATTTCTATACTGTGGATCTGAGAAAATGCTTTTTTTTCATTTACTGATGTTAGAACCATTACTTTTCACCCTTTCAAGGACAAACAAGTACTCAATGACAGACTGATCTGCCATGCATTCATCAATGTTACTGAAAAAGTCAAAGCTGGTCAGCTCTTTGATTTCTGATTGTTGCATACAATAGTATATTCATCTTAAACAACTTAAACAACAAAATGGAAGCGCTGCATAAAATTCACAATAATTGTAACAAATAACTTGACCTTCTGACCTTGACCTTCTGTATTGAGTGATATCCACACTGTTTTACATGAGATAGGTTACAAACCTTGAAACAGAGACATCAAACATGAACCAATCAGTGCCAGATGTGGCCCCTATAAGGAGCCCATTATTCCCCACACTCCAATCTGCTTCCATCAAGGGGACCTGTCCTGTGTCAAAGGACATTAACTGTCTCTGTCCACTCAAACTAAATATCTTTACAACTCCATTCTTCTGACCAACCATTACCTGTAAACGAATGCTCATAAATTTTACCTGTAACAGCAATGTAACTTACATGTGACTTAACAGCTGTGTACAAGTAAGAGAAATAGTACATTTTGTAACAATGATGGAGGTTTTATTGTTTGCTCTTAAAAAAAAAATTAACATAAAGCAAAAGTGACATTTGATATTAGTACAAAATTTCCAACTGCATTAATACTGCATGGCACACAAAAAAACAGATGATTTGTTCTATGGTACACAACCTTATATCAAATGCTTATTCTTATAAATACATTAACATTTTAGTACCCAGTAATAAACCGTTTTTCTTCTACTGTTCAATACGATGAAGTCAATTAGGTTTTCCCCATAGTTTCTCAAATAGTATACAAGGAAATTAAATGATTATTTAAGGGCAATTACTCAGCAAATTTTTGTCTGATACACATCTGTGAAGGCAAAAATGAAAAGATCAATCAGATTTTTGAACTCAACCATTTGTGCACTTTTTGCTGAAAAAGTTTGCACTAAACTAAATAAGTCAACAGTAATGATGGCAAGTATTCATATGGCATTCTTAATTCTTACTTTCATAGGTTCCTCTCTGTGCCAGCAGACAGACATTCCAGGGGAACTCAAAGGAAAACTCATTGTCTGGTTACCATCTCTGTCCCAGATCCTACACCATCTGTCATCTCCCACACTTGCAAGCTGGTCACCGGTATGTGGGTCAAAGGTCAATGAGTTTACAAAATCTGTATGGCCTTGTATAATCTGAGATAGTAATAATATTAATAAAGGTGAAAATTATATTGTCCTATGACCACTTTCTGTTTGATGTATTATCACTTTCTATCTACTGTAAAACTGCCATTAAATAATGTCTTAAAAAGTAAAAAATTCTTCTGTAATTACATCATATTGGGGTAATGTGATCACATCACCTCTTCACACTGCCAAACTTATTTTGAAATTTGAACAACCACAGACTGTTAGTGTTCAACAAACGTAAACATATCAAGAAATGACCATGATTGAAAGACATATCGCCATTCTCACAATCAAGGTTTGGCTATATTTTCATACCCCAGAGCAGAAAGGTTGTAACTGTATCTCTAGAGTGTTATACAAACAACCTTTCTGGAGATGGGAAACAGTTTCACTTAGAGAAATATCCTTGCCAGTAGTAGTTTCAGTATAAACAAATGACTGACTTTACCTGAACATTGTCATTCCCTTTTAAATCGGTGCTGCAAACTCGAATCCATTTATCACTTCCAGCAACAGCAAACCTGTATGAATATAGACAAGACTTTTATCTGCAAGTATACAGGCTCAAGCATATTTAAAAATGACCATCACATAGAAACCATCATTAAACAAATCATAACAAGAACTTTTAGACAAGGGTACAGATCTATAACAAAGCACTAAAATTCTAAAAAGAAATGTTTTTCAGGAGTTTAACTTTACTGTCTCAGATATGTAACATGGTAAAATGTTACTGGAAAAAACTCAAGTCAAATGACTTCACAGGTTCACACCATGATCTCCTGACTTTTCTCTATGTATTTCAGCTAAAATTGTGATGCATAACTGTACCAAAATAAACTGTGTATCTATTTTCGTCAAACCATTGTCTACATCTTCTAATGCATCCTAAGACAGTCTGTGTTTCAACATTCCTTCTCTTTTAATACGGCATTTCGACCAAATTTCAACGAGCTAACAGTTGACGAAAAAGTTCAGACCAACTCTAAGTTGCTATTTTTTACCTGATGACCCTGGGTAGTGTAGTGATGCTTGTGTCAGGGCTCCAAGCTATAGCTGTTGCTCGGACACCAGTTTGGAAGTCATAAAGTTGTTCATAGTTGAAATCCTCCACGTCTTCATCCTCTTCCTGTAATGACAACACACAATGAAATAATATTATCATATTTTCATTTCCATTCTTTCATATCATGATTAGAAAATATTACCAAGAAACTAGCTAATTTTCCCACATTTTAATATATGTTTTACAACAACCCCAGACTATTTTCAAGAACTTGGAACAGCAAAAACTATGGATAAAGGAAAGCTGGAAAGTTCTAGAATTCATAACATTTCTTTGAAACAAAATTTAAGAACTGTAAATTGCTACAACTAAATACTAAACATATAATGAAACTAATAATTATGAGTTCTTTCGAATGTTATTTTTATATACATATTTGAAGTCGAGACAAGTGCCTTGATGATATGGAATATAACAAAATACTTCAGTCACAATGAGGGACATTCCTGATAACAAATTATCTCCCTTACTCAGATAACATCAAAAGTAGACCAAATAGCACATTGGTCCTTTCAGTTGGAATCCTCTGACTTTATCCTTGTTTCTTATTGTGATGGTCTTGACTTTTAGTTGTGAAAATCATCACTTATACGAGGGGTGATTCAAAAGTTCGCGGAATTGCTTTATTACTAGAACGGAAAAGACAATACAAACACAAAAATTACATCACTCGATACGTTTACTCAATACTAAAGCAGAGCCGTAATCTCATTGAAATACATTTACTAATAAATCGTTTGTACATATTTGAATTGTATACATGACCGGCACTTGACGCACGCCATCACGACGTCGACGTCACTAACGGTCAAATTCTAGCGTACGATTCACCTTCTCGACGTAATCGCCGCCCGTCGCTACACACTTCCTATGCCTTTGTACCCATTGCATAAATGTTACCTTAAACCAATCCTGACTGAATGAAGAGATTACTTCACGAGCCTTATTGCGTAGCTCTAATGTTGTTTCAAATCTCTGGCCTCTGAGTTCCCTCTTCATATCTGGAAACAGACGAAAGTCCATCGGTGCTAGATCCGGGCTGTACGGCGGATGTGGTAAGAGACTGAAACCAAGCAGTGAAATCTCTAACTCTGTACTCTGTGCCCGATGTGCTGGAGCGTTGTCATGATGGAGTATAACATCATCCAGTACCAACAGGGGGCGCTTGCGGCGCAGAGCCTGTATCAGATCGCGTCTAAGCACCTGAAGTCAAACAAACAAACGGGAAAACATGAAATAATTTAAGTTTAAGAAAGTAAAAAGCGGCACATTTTAAATAATATTTTTATATATTTTGTTATTTGAAACAATACATACTGTAAAATATTAGTTTGTTATAAAAATAATATATAAGTGTTGATCGTTTGTATGACTAAAATGCGGCATACCTTTGAATAATAGTCGGCATTTACGGTACATCCGTCGCGCACCTTGTGTTGAAGCAAAAGCCCTTGTCTATCCATGAAGAAGATGAACATTTCCTTTTTGCAGCTGCGTGTTGTCCTGGCCTTTTTTGGTGGAGGTGTGTCTGGTGACTTCCAGACGGACGACTGCTGTTTCGACTCTGGATCATAATGGTATAACCATGTCTCGTCTGTCGTGATGATTTTGTCCAAAAACTCGTCACCCTGTGCGTCGTACAGATCCAGAAATTGCTGAGAACATTCTAACCTCCGCTGCTTGTTTTCATCAGTCAGAAGTCTGGGCACCCAACGCGCAGATACTTTGGACATATTTAGCTCTTCTGTAAGAATTCGTTGCACAGTAGAATACGATAGGGAGAGTTCCTCTGCAATACCCCTAACCGTTAAGCGCCGGTCGTTGTCCAAAAGCTCTCTCACTAACGTTGCGTTGCTCGTCGTCATAGCGGATGCTGGTCTACCTGCTCTATCGTCATCAAGTACCGATTTTCTGCCGTTCCGAAATCGCTCATGCCATTTGTAGACAAACGATTTACCACAAGGTTGTAATGTATGCGAGTTTTTAATTTGATTCAACGTCTCAACTGGTGTAAGTTTGAGTCCAACACAAAATTTCACAACTGCGCGTAGCTCCAATTCACTTGTTGACGTCGCGGAAGAAGTTGAAGACATGGCGACAACTCGCTGCTGTGGAGTAACGGTTCAACGTAATGTAATCAAAATTATAGGAAATGACGTCAACACGTCATTCTAACGTCAGTTACGTTCGCGCCAAAATTGAGCAACATTTGAAAACATACTATCGTCTGAAGTGAATTAGTAAAACGAAATATTTTGGCCTGCTTCAAGTCACCTAACCGTGGTTGCTATGGAGACCATTTATATTCTTCCGGTTACACATATTCCATAAACTAAACGAAAATGTTAGTTAAAATACGTTGAATTATATTTATGCGAAATTTAATGTGATTCGGTGAAAAAATAAATGATTTAGAGATAAATTCCGCGAACTTTTGAATCACCCCTCGTATATTAAATAAAAAGTTAGGATTATCAAAAAACAAAGATAATGGTGTTACCAAAACATGTTGCTAAACTTAATGTGTTATCTGACTACCGCTGTTGCAAACAATTAGGCTGAATTATCACCATACCAAAAGAGAAAATAGCGATAAAAGCAGAGGAATCCAAATGGAAGGACGAAGGACCAATGTAATATTAGAGAGTATTCAGGGTAGATAATCCATTAATGTGTATCAAAACTTATATTGACGAAGTTTTGTAAACTGCTCAATACATATGTATGTTATAAAACTTTTACAAAATTTGTTTGAAACATATTTTCTTTTACCACGAGTTTGACCATAATATACCATGTTGATCTCAATACTCTCTGAACTTTTTTTTTGTGCTGATACAGTTGGTTGCAAGTGTTCCAGATCTACAGGACTTGTCTAGAATTCTGGTAATCAGACTCTTATTATTAACCGATATGATTTATTTATATTAAAACAGTTTAAGTTCAAATTCTTCACTACTTTTTGATTAAACTTACATTCAATAAATATTTTATAGGTTTGACTATTGTTCTGGTTTACAAAAACAATGATCTAAAGACTCCAGTTCTAGCGATCTGGTTACCAGATTGCTACCTAAAGAATTTCAGAATAATAAGCTAGGATTTCAAGGGGGCTAAGTGATATAAAATTATTTGTTGAACATGTATTGCACATTGGAAGATTAACATCAAAAGGCCATAAGTTGTTTCATATGATAACTTAGAGATGCATAATGCTACAAATTAAAGAAATGTAATAGCAATTTATCTATGTACATGATTTGTATGTTAACATTTATATTTTCATTCCTTTTATTTTTTTGTCAACAGAACATTAAGGCTACTTCTTTTATATTTTTCTGGTTAACAAAACTCAACTAATGTAATTTTTCCAAAATTGAAAAAAATGAAATCACAATTTAAAGTTTTGATTTTTTCTTATGGGTACAAACGCTGGAAAAACTGTGTGCGCTCTTGTTTGATAAATATTTAAAAAGTGTGGCCTTAATAACCCGGAAAATCTATGCTTGCGAGTTTCAAGAATGCTAGAAGGCTTTGGCTAGGTGATGGCAAATTTTAACCCCAGGGACATTATTTGAACAACTTTTTTTGAGGACCTCTTGATGATACACCATGCCAAATATCTAAGCTCAAAGTCTTGTCGATTCAGACAGGATTTTTAAATATCTTATTTTGGTTGCCATAGCAACCAGAACTCTGCACGGAACTGAATTCTTTGAACAACTTTGTTACAGCTTCATGCAAGGAACATCCCTGCCAAGTTTCAGTTTGGCCAAGTGGTTTCAGTGAAGATGTTGTTTGAATCAAAATATTGATGCATTAACTCACGACAACAGACATCATGTGATCACAATAGCTCACATTAGCATGTTGTGCTCAGGGTGAGCTAAAAAAGGCTGTAAGCAGTTTCAAATGATTACTTAGTGATGCATACTACATCAGCTATGAGTCTACCAATTAAAGAAATATGAAATAGCAGTTTGTCTAAGTAAACAATTTGTATGTTAACATTTGTATTTTATTCGGTTTATTTTTGTCAGCATCAACACTTGTTAGTTTTTTTGTTTTTCTTTTTAATGAAAAATATCATTTAAGAAATATGGTTTATGCTGTCTTTGGGAAAAGTTAAAGCCATTTTTATATTTTTTTGGTATACAAAACTCAACTAACATAATTTTAGTTCTGGCTTCCATAATTTTACATGTCGCTTTTCTGATTTTTGACGTTGTGCGACAGTACAGTTATGGGTCAACCCCATTTGCAAACGCTACCAGAATTATGACAGTTTATGAACAATAGATAAAAAATTATTAAAATCACTCTTCTTAATCAAATTTTGGTCAAATAAATCACACCATTTGATAAGCAAATAAATTTTGTATTTATTCATTGTTCTCTCCAGAAATAAAACCACGCGAAGATATCGGAACATAAAGTCTCGCAAGTCACACGATAGGACAGCAATGGCAGCGTATATCGCAAAATTAAACCGACCTGATAAACTTTGAGGTATTACTCCATCGATCAAACCTTTTTGGTTCACAAACATACACTGAAGTGTGCAAAATAGATTGAATTACCCATATGTGTAGAGATTTTGACCAGATAACGCAAATTTATTAAATTACAGCCTGACATAAATATTTCACAGTTCTGGTTGACTTTCGATATGGGATTGGCTTCAGCGAACAGGTCTTGAGATAGAGTGGTCAGACCAATGCTCGGCATAAAAACAAAGGAATTTCTTTGAAGAGACTAAACAAATTACTCATTTCATCTTATGAACTAATTATATTCAAGAGTAAACTCTGTTAAATCCTTACGAAGTTTCCCCATGTGAAACAACCGTGACGTAAACAACAGGGCAGGCTATAAACATGTGCGGTTTGCACAAAATTGTACCAATGCTCGGCGTACCGTAGATGACCTGATCGGCGACCTTTCAAAAAGAAATCTTTTGTAATTATGCAAAGAAGTAAGAACCTTTCTTGAACACAAAATGAATAAAGTATTAAATATATTGTTTCTATTCATTGCGTATCAAACAGCGAAAGTACATGATCTCACGTAGAAAACAATGCGTTTTGTCTGTTTCATCCAATAGGATCCCCTTCCGTCTGCTATGCTTAAGTCACGTGATGATACTGGAAGTTCAGAGAACCGTGAAAAGATAGACAAAATGACACTTAACTCGAATTAAAGAAGAGTTTTAAATCACTTCTAAGAAAAAATATCAATTCCGTGAAAAAACAGATTTACACCGAGCATTGGTATATGCCGAGTGTTGGTCCAAGCACTCTACTATAAAACCTGTTAGCTGATGACTCTTTAGCTAACATAATTTTTCCAAAACTGAAAAAAATAAAATCATTATTTCAAGTTTTGATTTTTTCTGATGGGTACAAATGCTAAAAAAAAGATGTGGTTCTCTTGTGGCATTACAGTCGTTTCACTGAAGTGATTACATACAGTAATGTCTCTGATGAAAAATTTTAAATCTGCGTTTGTACGTTTTACCCCTCATTTTTTTTTACCTTAAATTTACAAAGATAAACTGAAACTTTGGAATCCGTCCCAACTGCCAGTAGCTGTGAGGATGTCTGGGTATTACAAAATTCGAGAACATATACAATATCTTCTCTGGGAATTGTAAATTCGGTGTATTTACTTGTATCAGTCATATTTATTTTTTTAATTTGCCGGTTACCTCCTTTTTGAAGAGTATTCAATCACAGGCACTGATTCCGTGAATAATCGCTCGTGTAGTGCCGTACCTTCGTGTCGGATCAGTATAAGCAAAGAACGCACAAAGACCTACTTGGGATTTCGTAGGTAGGCTGGACAGGATGAGATGATGTTTTTTACCATTGCCCGAAGGGTCAAAGGTCAAGCTCACAGTGAACCACACTTTGAAACCGGTTTCTGTCCCAGATATAGTACCTTAAGACTTTACTAAATGGTTTGGCATGATGACTACGGTAAATGAACCCTACTGTTACACTTTAGCTTCCAGGACTTGGTGTGGTGTCTAAACGTTGGAGTGCCTATTGATCATAGTTTGGCCTTTCAGGCTCGAAGATTAAGCTCACAAGAACCCGCCTTTCGAAATCGGTTCTGATCATTATAACTCAATTATTTAAGAACATTGGACACAGGACCTTTAAACTTTACAGGATGGTTTAGCATGATGAATAAATGAACCCTATTGTTTTTGGTCTCTCAGGCTCATAGATCAAGCTCAGAGGGACCCACCTTTTACAATCGGTTTCCTATCAATATAACTCAAGAACATTGGACACAGGACCTTCAAACTTTACAGGATGGTTACGCATGATGAGTAAAAAAAACCTTTTGTTTTTCGGCTTACAAGTTACAAGCTGAAAGGGGCCTGCACTGTTCAAAATTACCCTCTTCTCTGGTATAATTTAAAGGAAGGTTTCAATAAAGAAACGGAAAGGATCTTTAAAGTTTTAACCAGTGCGCAAGTTTTGAAAAGGCTTGTATTTGAATTTATCATTTTCAACTTTCATGATTTGAAGGTCAACGATACTTTGTACTTTACTTGTACATAGATACCATGAAATTAAATGTCAAGATTTCTGGTCCTGTAAGACCACAAACATACAAATAAACAAGAAAACAAAAATAGAAATTTCAATCATGAATGTTTACAACATTGTAATCTACTCAGCTCTTCTCACCGACTTACCTTTGATCTTTGCATCATTCGGTCAAAGGTCAGTCGTACTAATGAATTCTATAACTGCACTTAGAAAACTGTTGGTGCTAACGGTTTACGAAGGAAATAGTTAAGAACAGATCACTATTCGTTTGAATCAGGAAATCAGACAGGATATTTTTTGCTAGTCTGATCAGTACCAATGAAGCCGGTTAGCTTCGTCTGCTCAAAGAAAATCTGTTTTTAGATCAGAAAAGATGACCAGTGCGTGTACTAGTTCCATTTTTTGAAAAACAAATGAAATTAATATAATAATTTGACAAAAAAAAATCAATCTACATAAACCTTTTTTTCCAAAAAAAAAAAAATCAATAAATGAGTCTACATAGCAAAAATAATTTATTATGTGACCAACGTAAAACAGTACACGTAGGATAAACTGCGTTCACAAGGTCTGTCTTGTCCCAAACTTTTTCACGCGTGAACCATGCAATAATCACCTGAGATGGTCAAAATGATTTTCTGGTCGAGTATTTCGGCCAAGTACAATAAAACCATGCAGCCAGCTCATCACTACTGAGATAAGGCCTCGAATGTTCCAATGGATATGCAATTATGTGACTGACTGACGGACGAATGAACCCCGGGGGGGGGGGGTACTTGAAAAAATTTTGGCGGGGGGGGGGGGGTTCGGATAGAGGTGTTGAACCCCAACCCCATTGTAGACTACTTTTTCCTGAATATGCAACCCCATTGTAGACTTTTAGGTATCTTTGAAACCCCATTATAGACCAACATGCAAAATCATACACCCCTTTTTCAGGTGTTTATACATTTATATCATAAAATTTTAAGACAGTATGAAGCATAATTTTATTTTAACAAGATAAATTAAGACGTAAACTCAATGACAGTCCTTGCTCTCAATGACCGCCTTTCACCACTTTCTGGTCTGGGTGGTGCAGATGTTATTTCCTGCTGTGCAATACTTAGAGATTGTGATAAGGGATGTAATTTATATAATAATTATGAGATAAGCTCTTAAATGACAGGGTACTGTTATAATCCAATAAAGATTCTGACCTGCTATGATTAAGATTCAATTACAACCCCATGGTAGAATTATCTTTGCTAATTATAACCCCATTAGAGACTAGATTTTACAGACCCCTTCAGAGACACAGTAAAAATGACATACCCCATTGTAGACAAAAATATGAAAAAAATACCCCCGTTTGTCAGAACCTCCCCACCACCCAATATATAGTGAGTGCCCCCCCCCCCCGGGAATGAACGGACAGACGGAATGAATGAATGAATGAATGAATGAATAAACGACCGACCGACCAAATGAATGAATGAATACCTGCTGAATAGAAGTAAATGGTCAGACTGAGTGTAAAAACAAAAATTGGAATTATTTTGAGATGCTCCGAATAACAAGTTTTCCAGTTTGCAATATGATCTACCATTTCAGCTTACATTGTATTACTGAGAGAGTTGTCGAGGAGCTCGGCACGTTTTCTCTCCGTTACCAGTACCCATTGTATAACGGCATTGTCCTGTAGACTTCGTGACTGGAGTAACACCAGTTTTATCATGTTATATAATTGTTGGTCTGATATTTCTCTGTCACCAGGTGACTCTGTGTGGTATATATATGATAGAATTGAAGAACCATGCCTTCTGCACAGGTTAGCGGCGTTGAACAAGGTTAGATTTTTCGATTTCTCATTTTATCGTCAGATTTTTGCAGTGAGAAATTAGCCATTAGTAAACGTCTGTCACATTCGGACACACATGGGGCGAAGTCTTTTATACGAAGTTGTCGGAAAAGGCCGAGTTGTTACGATTGCGTCTGTCACTGAAAAAGCTAAGATTCAATTTACGCACATACGCCATTGTAAGTCTTATTTCTGTCATATCCATCTATCATACTATACTACAGTGCAATGTTGTTGTTGTTGTTGTTCCCCAAATACTGTCCCTTTCAAAGTGACATTGAATATACCAGCAAATTTGACCTCAGTATATATTTTTCAAATTTTTTTTTTCGGAAATGGCGTTATATGCAGCAAAGTTCATCAAACTGTTAAGAAAATGTACCGCATTTTTTTATAAAGAAGAAACTTAAATTTAGAGACAGGTCATATTTATTTGTTTACTCTAATTTTTAAGATATATGTGGCCATGATGTCACATTTTATGACAGTGATAAAGCAATATTTAAGGTAACATCCAATGGAGCTTCTGGAAAGGAACTTTTAGACAAACTGGCTTCTTGTCATTATTAAAACACTTAAAGCCATACTGATTTGTTTTCAGTTATAACACAAAATGTATATATTAGCTGTGCTGCTACTTGTGGGGTCCGCATGGTCACACCAAATCTATCAGGATCGGATCCCCAACGGCTACAATGTACCGAACCCATGCGGCGGTGGCACTTGGTTGGCTGTAGGTCATTATGATCCGATCCACCACACACACGATAAAAACCCATTTGGACTGGTATGCAATTACATCTTCCAAACATTTTAATATATTTCTTGATATGATGTAAGCGTGCGCGCTGCCTGCGTATGTTGAAATAGTGTTGCGTGGCAATTTTCGTGCTCTTTAAAAACTAACTTTGACGTAAAACTGAAACTTAAGAGTAAAGCATGAGTAGTAACAAATCTTACAAAGATAATAGGCATAAATCTACCGAATATCGTATGGCAGTTATACAAACGGACAGTTCATATAATCATCGTGTATATACGGTAAGTTCATTAACCATTCCAGACCATTTAATGTTCCACAGGAAACTGCAAAAAAAAATCTTAAAGGAAACGTTATGGTTGTAGTCTTTGGACACCCAACGGTTTTCAGCTATCTTTATGAATCTGATTTATTTCTCGTCGGAACCGGATGCAAATACGACCGACGTCCCTCGTGACCCCCTGGATTTACTAATTGCGTGCCTATCGTAGACCACTGATCCGCCCTTCAAAGTATTTATAACTGTCAGTGAAGTTGAAATCAAAGATCTAAAACACCACAGTGGTATTTTAGGCCTTTCTTAAGAAATACATGTACCTAAAATTGTGCATGATTTTGTGTTTACCCTTTGAAAACGTACAGTTTATTAGGTCACGATATATCTAACAAAAGAATAAATTACTCGTCCAAAACTTTATCAGTTCTTTCAAAAATGGAAATGATCTTGAGGGTTTTTTCGAGCAGCGATCTCTAACTATCGTACAAACAATTTTCTCTGACACATATAATTTACTAAATCACCCACAGGACTTTGCTAGTGCCGGGCATCAGTGGACGAAAGCTTTGTGCAGCAAAGATAGTGACAATGATGGGCAAACTAACGGACAAGAACTCGGTGATCCTAATTGTACATGGACCCCTGGTTCTCCAGCCCCTCAGTCCGCAAAGGGACATCCAGGTGAAAAATGAATGCCCAGCAGAAAAAAACCAAACATAATTAGCCATCAATTTTTTATATGGTGACATTTACTTTTTACACGTCCCTTTTCGGGCCCAGTAAGAAAAGCTTTTGTAAACTTATACAAGGTATTTCAGAATCAGGTAATCAGGTGAGTTACTCGACTTACATATTATTGTTTAGGCCTATACAACCTGTGACATCAATAAAACAATTACACTGTTAGTTAACGTGAATTACACAATATGAATATGTAAATAATTATAATTTTTTGTTAGAATCCAAAATTTGTATTTTAAATAGGGTAAATTAAAACTAATGTTTTTATTTAAAGATACTGTAATATTAAATATAAATTTAAAACGATTTCATAACATAAACTTTGCATTGGTAACACGATTGTTAATCCAGACAAAAAAACGTCTTTATTACAGGTATCTGCAACCCTGTGGGAAGTTGTGCAGGCCAAGCATATACATGCGGTTGCCATGGACACAACTGTGTTGGGAAATAAATTATTTAAATAGTCACTGTACTTTGTAAATTTTTACTTAGATAGGAAAAATAAAATTTCTCTTTTGAACGGGTTGCAAAACTTTCTTCTATGTAAAATCTGATGATATTTATGTCTAAAAATAACCACGCGAAAGCAATTAATTGTATCTGGATGACTTGCAAACTTTGAAAGAATATCGGAGTGAGCGTTTCTTGGATAAGTGAAATAATTCGCGGGAACTTGCGTTCATATCGGGCTGGAACAAATAGAATGAAGATACACCCCACCTGATACATTGATACATAACTTTCTGCGACATCGATCAGGATTCTTCAAACAGTGGAAACAAAACAACAAATTGAATACAGATATAAATTAATATATATTTGTCTTGAAATTAAAATGGGTCGTTTATAAAATATATGAGAGAACACGTATCTACATAATACTGCTCATTACAGTTCAGACATTTTTGCAATCAACACACTGGACCACACGTCAAAGGCATGCCAACAGCTGACAAATGTCATTTGAACACAATCTCACATTCAACAAACAGAAAATGTAAAACAAACCTGTAATGCATCGCTCTCTGCTTCAACAAAGCAGAGTTACATGTCATGACTTTTTTTTAGTAAAAGTAAAATGCTTACTAGTGATTTACACAATAAGACATAATTGGCCCAAGGCTTATGTCAAAGGCACATGACACAGTCATCTTATTTCTACTGATTTTGTATAAAATACAAAATTGTTAATACTGCATGTATCACTAACAACTGTCATATTTAAACACGTTTTTCATTATGCATTCAGTAAGTAGTTCAATGTTTTGTTTTGCTATGCATGTATTAAGTAGTTAAAATCCATGCTGTTATGTAATCCATGTACATATTATTAGTAATTCAAGTCTACTGTGTTCTGTAATGTTAGTAGTTCAAGTACATGCTGTTCTGCAATATATGTACATGTTGTTAGTAGTTCAATTCCACACTGTTCTGTAAAACAGGTACATACTGTTTGTAGTTCAAGTCTACTTAGTAGTTCAAGTCCACGTTGTTTGCGACATATGTACATGTTGTTAGTAGTTTAATTCCACACTGTTCTGCAAAACATGTACATACTGTTAGTAGTTCAAGTCTACTTAGTAGTTCAAGTCCACGTTGTTCTGCGATATATGTACATGTTGTTAGTAGTTCAATTCCACACTGTTCTGCAAAACAGGTACATACTGTTAGTAGTTCAAGTCTACTTAGTAGTTCAAGTCCACGTTGTTCTGCGATATATGTACATGTTGTTAGTAGTTCAATTCCACACTGTTCTGCAAAACAGGTACATACTGTTTGTAGTTCAAGTCTACTTAGTAGTTCAAGTCCACGTTGTTCTGCTATATATGTACATGAGGTTAGTAGTTCAAGAACATTAGTAGTTCAAATCCACGTTGTTCTTTAATCCATGTACATGTTGCTAGTAGTTCAAATCCAAATCAATTTTGTTCTGTAATACATGTAAATGTTGTTAGTAGTTCAAATCCAAGTCCATGTTGTTCTGTAATACATGTAAATGTTGTTAGTAGTTCAAGTCCATGTTGTTCTGCAATACATGCACATGTTGCTAGTAGTTCAAGCCCATGCTGTTCTGTGGCTCTGTACCATCTGTATTGCTAAAAACAAAGATAAAGATATAAGGAATTGTATACCTTATACTGGGTATGAAATAATATTGTATGTTTTGTGTCATGTCCTATTAAAGAGTCACTGAAATTATATTTATAACACTAGTGCTAAAAAGGTTTCACCGTGAGTTTGAAGAAAAATATTAGATTTGAGAAAAAAACATATATATGTTTTTTTATAGAACAAAAAACAGATGAATGGAAATGATGTTACCATAATGCAGTTGAAAGGTAAAATTGGGTCTGAAAAAATAATCATAGATTAGAAAAAATGATAAATTAGAGAAAATAATCATTGATTTGAGAAAATCATCATGAATTTTTGGAAATGATTATGGATTTGAATACAAGTTGTGATTTAAGTTTATAAGTTTATACTATACCAGTATTCCCATTCACTGAGTCCGTAGCCTTCCATTCCATCAAGAAAGTAGCGAGCATATCTCTCAAAGATTTTAGCATCTCTTCCCTCTCCAATATAAAACTGTCTCGTATCTAGAACATCTACTTTCAATGATCTCAACTTGCCACCTAGAAACAAAAGCATTCATGAACAATGATATGTTTTCTCGGGGATCGTGTATTAACATTCAAGGTCTTGTTTAACAATGATATGTTTTCTCGGGGATCGTGTATTAACATTCCAGATTTTGTGTAACCTCTTTACAACCTTGTTTGTACTTCAATTTATTCCAAATAAAAACTAGTAAAAGATTTATAGAATCAATATCAATGAACCTTCAAAAAACACGATGTTTCTAGAAATATTTTGAAATCGCAATATTTATCAGGATCCATGTTATTCTAAACAAAACTGACTGAAACTTGACAATGTTTTTAGCTTATCTCACTTGCCATGACTTATTGCATCGACAGTAAAATAACAGCTTTAGTTGTCTGGATTTTAATAATTCTAACATAACAGAATCCTTGCTTACCTGCTTTGAAGTTAGCAGTAAAGTTGTTGGAGGGTGTGCCATCATCCCCTAGGACATGAAATTCAAGGTCATGCCATGAAATAGGATCCATCTCTCCCGACGGATGAAATATGAAACCACAATGCAACCTGAAAGAAATAAAGATATAACTAATGGCCAGTAATTTTAACATTACAAAACTTACATAGAGCTATATCAACCTCATTCAGTGAACAGTTTCGCCGAAATGAAACATACAACCAAAAGATGCATGTAAGTCTTGATAATTTTACAAGCATACTAACTTACAATTGTACTAACCTAGACGTTGTTGCTGGCATAGAAATGGCAGACAGACAGACACACGTACCGTCTGGAAAACTGGCATATTGTATACAGTAACGATGTAACTGGGTCCAGTTCCGAATATTACCTGGAATAGAAAATATAACTTGGAAACCTAACAGCAATAATGCTTAGAACAACAAACATGAAATCGTATTCAGAAAACATATCTGGTAACCTAAACACCTGGGTTCATGTGGCGTTATCATTATGACTTCATCTCTAAATGAAGAGATTAAAATGAAATATTACTGGCTTTTTCTTCGCAGGAAAAATGGGCAGGGTAAATCCTGATGCAGTATAGATCCATATAGATTGTGCTACTGTCAAAACTTCTAGTTCTAATTGCTCAGGCCAACACTTCAACAAACTTCAAAATTTCTACTCAATCTGTGGTGAATGTTCTAATATCTGAAGCTCTTTTTCAGCACCAAAAATATTGTTCCAAGATCTCAAGCTACTAGTGTGAAAAGTTGCCTGTACTGTAAAGAACTAAGTGAGTTCTTAAACTGCTAAGAAACCACAGAAGTTTGTGATATTTAAGGGAGCTGTTTCATCTACCATACGAATGGTCCCTCACGCCTCGTATATTGATATTCACAGGGTCATGTTCATTGATGGTCACTGTCCCCGTGGTATCCCCGAACTGTTCATAGTGGGTTTGGTGAATCCTGGAGAGAGAGAGAAAAAAAGAAAAATACAGTTCTGCAGCATTTTATTTATAATACACACATCAATAATACATAAACAGAAAATTATCGTTTTGACTTTATATATGATTTGACAAACAAAAGCGATAAAGTTGAATATTAATAATAAAACAGTGGGAAAATACAATTTATTGAAAACATGTATCCTATTTAGAATCTAAATCTCAGAACTCTAGCTCAAGCATCAATGTATGGCACAAACTTACGTTTTTAATGTATCAAAAAACTTCCGCGACCATTTTTCTCGCGCGATTGCGTCACACAGGACGTCGGGGTGAAGGTCGGTATCAAAATCAAAATATTTTGTGCAGGCTTTCCAAGTGAGGTCAAACTTGACATCGAGTAACTTTCCAGTAGACACTTGTCTGAAAAAAGTACACACATGAATATTATAACAGGAAATAGCCAACAGAATATCGCGACACAAATAAAGAAAAAAAGAGAAATATAAATATTTATCTATCTGAAAAAAGTATAAAAGTCCAAAGAAAACACCAATGGAAACGCCCTGGTGTCGCTTACAGCTATTATCCTAATATGGAACAGCTAGACAAACAGCTAAACATCCTCCGCTCGAACTCAATGAGGTCGTGGAAATTTGCTCGAGAGGTCGGTAATTCGGGCCATCGGGGAAAGTATTTAAGTGGAGTTAGGGGAGATCGTGTACAATTATTATAACATAATCACATGTATAGAAAAAGAAAGGAAACCTTCAGATAATCTATGATTTAATAAAAAAAAAATAGCACCATTTATTTTTTTCATTGATATATCTATAGAATTCGATTGGCGTATCTAACAGAAGAGAGAAAAAGTCACAGACGCTGGTGGCGGTATTTGCTTAACAGGCAAGTAAATAACTGTAAAGTGAATCTCTCAATGATCTCTTAGTTTAGTATTGTTCATAATGAACTGTACGCCCTATAGATGTTCTTTCGTCAACGGACTGATCGGTCAAAACATCTGCCGTACATAACGGCAAGAGATGAATTACATTGAACTACAAGTCATCTAGGTCTTTTCTGTGTTTACTGCATAGCAACTATTCTAAAATGTGCACTTACGTTGTGTTTTATCTGAAATTTTGTTCACATCTTTGGTTCACATATTCAAATAAGATAATGTATATTTTACGTGTTTTTATTTCAGATACACACTTTATCATTTTAGTTTACTAAGATCTCTCTCTCTCCCTCTCTCTCTCTACCTACCTAACAAAATGTATGTTTGTTTGATTTAAAATTCACCTTAATTTTCCATCAAATCGTATACTCCATGTTTTCATCGGTTCCAACACGCTGATATGTAACCCTCCGGCGGCATATTCGTTCTCTATCGTCCCTTTTAAAGAAGTATCTGGCATGGAGGGAAGCTCTAGAAACCCGAGATCTGGTAACTAAATATAAAACAATGTAAAATCAATGGGTTTGCTTTGAAAACAGTCCTTTTGCCATTATCTTCTGAAAACTTTGGTAAATCAAGGTGTGCTTTTTACAATGCAATCGTAACAACTCGGCCTTTTCCGACAACTTCGTATAAAGACTTATTGAAGTCGCCCGAGGTATTCCGATGGTACTAATGAGATGCTATAATCAAGTAAAAATGCATATTTTAACAAAATGGATTGTAAACACTTTATCAAAATTTCGAAATTTGTCCTTTAGACAGTGACCTTCTATTTTATCAATGAATGAAACAAGCAGAAAATGGAATTTTTTCCCATTAAACAATTAATTTTTAATGCAAAAATAAGAAAGAATTACAATAAAAAAACTCCCTACCGGACTAAGCTACTTTTGTAGATTGTTCACTTACTCTGAGATAGACTATCGTCTGCACGTGATTGTTGTGTCGTCTGGCTGTCGCTGTCACCAGAAACTGTCCCTCCTTGTTACTGCCAGTCAGGTACACTGCGTCTACTGCCTGAAATAAGATATTAATGTAGTTAAAAAACTTTGGAGCAACCTAACTGTAAGAAGCGGACCAGTCGTTCAGTGCGCTGGACTGGTATAGCGAGTTGCGAGTTCGATCCCGAGTAGCTGTGCTATACACTGAGCATGTAGAGGAATCAGGTGTGTCTCTGGTATGGGCACATAATGTAAAATAACTTAACTCTTTAGGGGTGTCGGTTATGGGAAATCGGTATAGGCTACCGACGATACAGACCACCTTTAAAAAAAATTAGTTAATCCTATAGCTGGTAAATAAAGTGAAGGCGGTTTCGTTGTACATCAAAAATAATTGATATTTCTATCACATTTGAAACAGCCATAACTTGAAGACGAAGGCTCGAAAGAATTTCAGGAATGTTGAGCTAGAATGAAAAAAATAATCTTGTCTTATATGTAATAAAAAGATGGTTTAAATAAAATGGAAGATAATCGCATAGATATTGCTTTTCAAAGTTTTACCTTAAATTTAACAGAAAAGTCAAATTTTAAGATATACACAACCATGTCACTAAAAATACAATTTAAATTACAATGTTTCCAGAATCTTTTGAAAATACTTCTATGTTTCCGAAAGACGACAACTTAGCATTGTAACTAATTGAGGAGCGGGTGCTCGAACTCATCCCCTCTATTGACAGAATCAATCTTCAAAGGAGTCTCGATCATTTTAACTGAAGTACTTATGGGCCACATACATTTATACTTTTATAGTATACTTTCGATTATAGTATTTTTCGATGTTCTTCTTGACTGTTGCGTCATATTATACAGATAACGTTGTAGTCAGTTTTGGTACATCTATTTTCAAGTATTGAAAATAGCTGAACATTTCTGTAACTTAAAGATACGCGAGTCATAAATAGACGTTTCATGCACAGATGATGTTCAGTGACCTACACTTTAGGATTAATCGTTCCAGTAATAATTCTAGAGTTACACCGTTCTTAATTGTAACCTTTTAACAATTAGCTGTCAGTTTCCTGACTGAAACTGATAAATATTTTTTTTAAAGTAAGAATACAAGTACTTTAGGATGTTCCTGGGGCAACGTCTGTACTCTATCCATTTCCTCTGGTGAATTCCTCGACTTTCTGCCCATTCCAGCATTCTCGCCTGTCACTTTCTTGTGTTGTTTCCGTTTTCTAAGCCAAAGCATTATTTTGAATACCTTAAACTTAAGCCAGTACCACTTATTAGGCTGAGAATACACTCCATTGATTTTTGGAGGGTCAGATCGACTAAAAAATCGTACTATTAGAATGAATATTAGCACAAAAATTACAGCTGTCAAATCCATTTTGGTGTTAATGTGGTCTAGTGTTTACTATCAGATTACAGAAAACCTTTACCCTACCATCGTCCGATATTGTTTTATGGTATGGTTCAAGGTTTACACTTGTATTGTATATTGTTTCATTTGTATTATAAATTTACGGTATTTTGGATGTAAATATATTGAATGCAACTAAAGACACTATTATATACTAGTTCAATGAAAAATAAACAATACGACTTGATCATATTTTACATTAAGAATGAAAAAATATACTTAAAACATCGAATATTGAAACGATTCACGTGAGATAAAATATTCAATATTTACATTTCTATCGTGTATTGTTTCATTTGCATTGTAAAATAAAATATATTGTACTGCATATATTTCCATTCCAGTGAAACCAATGTTATCACATTCGGTCACTTAATTCACTACAACTTTACTACACTTAAATGACAAGAATTAGTATATGACGTGTGAGGAAGTGTAACAAAACATGTTGAACGTTTTATTGCATCATTGATATTTAGACGGAAAGAAGAAACTTGACTATGATGATATTCATTAATCACATTCTTTGCTAAGTTATCTACCGGCACAAGAGTTGAATTTACTAATAGAAATCGAGTTGTTACCGCATTTTTTTTCAAATTTACAATTTATAACATGTTTATTTCTATAGGTGTGTCTTTATTGTGTTTCCTGTACTTGTTGTTTAGTGTTATTTTTTCATTTAAAAACGGATGGCCATGCGCTGTGAGCAGTGTAATTCTGCACTGTTGCCTCGTACAGTAGGGGACAAATCTACGTTACAGCCAAAAATTGCGGCGGAAACTACCGATGTTGAAACGGAAACAGCCGATCATCCAAAACACGTTTTTTTCTTATCAAAAGCAATATTTTCATTACTTTGTAATTAAACCATTTTAATCAGTATATTCTGATTATTTGGGTGAGGCAAAGTTGCTATAGTCGTGTCCAATGACCTGTAAGTATTTAGCAATGTGTTCATTTCTTTAAATGGTATTTTAGGTCTTTGAGGTAATGCAGAGACATTTTTTTATATGTCTCTGGGTAATGTAATGAAAGGTCATATCTTGTTTTTTTTAAATCTTCATTCGCGTTGATAGAATCGAAACAAACTTTCAGCCTTTTTTTGTTGAATGAAATATTTTTTTAATAAAATACTTTTTCTACAAAGTTTGTACTCCTGGTTAAGTCAGCCCAGGCCCTTAATTGAGATTAAGGCCCTGGTCAGTCCATACACATATTATTACAATCACAATCATAAACCATTCCTTAATTTTGTCATGAATATAGAGAAGCGTAAACGATGATCACTGTCAAAATTGCAGACTCTGAGGATTGTGCATGTTAACACAACATCCCCAGATTAAAACTCGATTATTTCGCCGACTTCACCGGATATTGCCGATTCATAAGCTCCTGCTGTTATGGGTACTGAAACGTTAGCGGTAACGCAAGTTTCATCTTGTATGATTCTTAGTAGGCTATAGCATTCGCTTTTAGGATCGCGGGAAGGCAAGGAAGAAGAAAAAAGCTCTTAAATAGTTTGTCGCCAACCTGTGATGAAGTATGACCATACAAATGTACCTGTGCGACAATAACTGATGCCCTTACAGCTGTAAATAAGCGTGAAACCCGTGCTGCATGTTACGACATCATTACCCAAAGTACGTTATTTGAGGTATTTGCATTATCTAACTTCATGCTTAATGGCCTTTTGAAGATGTAGAATAATTGTTAATTCGATACAGAGATAAAATACAAAAAAAAAAAATATCAGTAACAGATTAAAATGTCTGTCGTGTCCTGTTCTTGTAACGAGCCTGAAAAATACTGAAATGGAGAAAACGTAACCATGCTAATAATTTGTTTTGTGTGTATACACTGGAAATCTCACAATTTGTTGGAAAATCATGTATTTTGGCAAGAACTATCGTCAGTGCAGAGCTGTCTTCGACTTTTTATCAAATTGAAAGTAATGCATGGTAAGTTCATGATTTTATGGAATAAAAATTGAAACATATGATTATTTCAGGTGTTCTATCAAATTAAAATTGAAACAAGATAAGTTCAGACTTGATCAGTATGGTTCTAGTCTTCTAGTTATATTTCCTGGGAGGCTATTACCACCTGGAAAGTATTCACCCACCAAGCCGGCTGTCACAAAACTAGAACGTAAAAGTCATACCAAGACAGCTGGGACAAAAGTAAGAACAAAGATATACATGTATATAAAAAGTTTATTTCCCTCGATGAGGAGCAAAATATTAAAGATATCACTGACGATGCAAATAATTATCTACAGGCATTCAACCACATACATAATAACTGTTCTTTATAACTAGTCACTATCTTTTTATGAACAATTTTACCCTCGACAAAACCCATATATCTAGTAGAATTATTACCAAAAATATGAGAAATGTTAGTAACTGTGAGTAAACAACCTGCTTTATGGGTTTAATGATGAAAGTTTAATCACAGTTAGTTCATCCCTACTTTACACAATGGTATAAAATGTTGTCAGCATTTTTTTATGTGATAATACTGCACACTGGGACCTACAGCCCTGAAGTCTGTGCAAATCATATTTACTACAGAAAGTATTCCTTTCTTGAAAACTGTTTATTTTTGGTGTAACACTTTGTTTAAACCTGTATTGTAAGGAACTGGAGAAAAAATGAATAGTTTTAGACAATGTTAGTATGCTTGTTATACTTCTGTTGTAAAAAGAACGAGTGAAGTGTTAGTCCTTCTGTTTAGATAGGTGAAAATTGAAAAAATAATCTCTCAATAAAAATTGCATTACACAGATACACATGTACAAACAACAGACACCCGACAAAGCATAAACTAGACTTGTTCGTCAGACACTGATGCCCCAACAACTGGGAATTTTATCACAGAAAGGGAATTCAGTACCAGGGAAAACAATGGATATGCAGTAAATTGTTTGATAGGCTAAGAGTACTTTGCTTTACAAATAAACACGCTTTCAAAATGTGTCAGCTGCCATACCTCTTTCACTTTCTTCCATTGCCCATTCACCTATTTAACAATATGGTTATTATTTTAAATAGTTATGAAAACATTTGATTTCAGTATTACTTAGGTTATTATATGTATGTATAAAGTATGCAAACATTTAAACATGGGTGTAGGAGGAGTATGAAAAACCAACAAAGGGCAATAATCCAGTGGAATCTGATCAGAGATTTTTTTTTCTTGCACAACTATGCATCGTGGTCTGTGTGTGAGTTTGGTTCCAATCCATCCCTGAGTGTAGGAGGAGTTGTGCACACAAGAAACGGGGCAAACGTACATACGGACGGACATGTGCAAATCTATATGCTACACTATGTGGTGGGGGCATAAAATCTAATGTTTGATCAAGCCAGCATATACTGATGTAAATTGACTGTCAGGTAGTGCTAAAGAAGACTTAAAAATAAATTTATAAACATGACTTCTATCCTAAACTGGATAATAGGATTATAATGTAAAACAAAACAGAAGTACATCTATTAATCTAGGTCACTGGAAAGCTGGCTCAGCCGAGAGCTGAAGTAAGATGTCTGCATCTCCCAGACCAATCCATATCTTATTTTTTGTACATGTATGTCTAAACTAAACTGACTCACTAGAATTAAATGTTAAGGAAACTCTCATCTGCCAATTTTATGAGTCTCTTTAACACATCAAAGAATTTGTCAGGCTGTTGGTTCATTATTGTGAACTGATAGTATTATTCAATGGCAAAAACTTGAACAGTCAAAATTAAACTACCATTTATAAATCTACATAATACAGTCTACAGGAAAAATATGTTATGTCCAAAAGGATTCAAAGAAAAAAAAAACTACCTGTCAATCAATTTACATTACAGCTTTATCACATAATTGGTACCTTATAACACAATGATATGGTTTTTATGCCAGAAAAAAAAACAACAACAGAACAGCATCAGCATAATACATATTTACAGATTTACTAACACACAATTTTAAACTCCTCAGGAATGTAATTAAGAAATTTATAAATACAAAAACAAACAGAGATGACTAAGTAGCAATATTTAAGAAAATGGTGAAGCAATGAGCAATTCTGTAGGAAGTCATGGTTAACTATAAAGCAATATAAATTTGTCAGTTAAACAAGTTTGGTCAGTTCAGAAATAACTGTATCTAAGACCACATTTGTTTTGAACATAGCATTTTTAAATAAACATGTGACATGTTTATAAATCTAATGTGGAAAAAAAAATCATCAAAACCCCTCAATACTAATTAATACTAAAATTGCATAAGATGTTTTTTTCTTTTTAAATTACATTGCGGTTCAGAGATTCTGTGGAGTTTTTTTTTTTAATATCATTTTCAATGGAGGGCATTCATAACACATTTTTACCATATCTGAAATAGCCTACTGAACTTCGAAAGCCGAAACTTTACAAAGAAATACATTTCTGCAATGTTTGTTTCAAGCTTGGCTTGGTTTACTCGAGTTTAACGCTCTCTAAGAGGCAAAGTAGTTTACTTAACCGGTGTTCCTGGGACTGACCAGTACAAGGCTCCCATTCTATGTAAGAAACTGCCAACTTACTCACATAAATGGTAACGGTCAGTGGCAGGGCTCAAACCTTTGTCCATCCATCAGTGAAAGGTCTGAAGTGAGTGACTGTAAAACTTGATCATAGAGATGGGTAAACTTTGTTTCAAACTGTAAACCTATGTTTCAGTTATATATGCGTACTGACTGATGGGCAGACTGCCAGAAGTTTAATATATAACCCTTTAGGCATCTATGATTACTCACTAAACAGAGAAACCAGAGTGAAGCATTCATACCTCCAAATACAAACCACCTCTCTGTATCAACAACCTTAGATTTATCAGCATGTGATCAATTTTTTTCTTGCCAGCTGCCATCCCAAAGTGTTTATACATGTAAAACAAAATTAGTAAAAACAAAAAAACCCAAAAAAACATTAATTCCATTTGAAAAACCAAAAAAAGCAATGCAAGAAAAAGCTGAATCAGTTTAATAGATTAAAAAAAAGCATTAACCAATCTACAGAAGAACAAATCCAATCCCCTATACTATCAAAAATTATCATCTGCAAGTGATTCCCACATACATATACAATCAAAGCCTACCAATTAGTTAAGCTGGAGTTGAGCACTCTTTTAACGACCAGTGTCAAATTAGGTGGGCAGCTAACCAAATCACCGTTCCTAGGAAAAAACCAGCCGTAGACTCTGATCCTTTACTGATTACATGTCCACCACTTTAACCACAACCCCACAAAGGCAGGCCAGATTCTTGAGTGAACCTTGGGCTGACAAATTGAAAAACTATGAGCAATATCACATTTTGGTGTTTTGTGAATGACACATATAACAGTAAAATATGGTGTCCTTCTGATGTAACAAGAACAAGTGGTAACAGTATAAACCCATCTGTCTATTTAGACTTAAAAAGCACAATATAATCTAACGTGACCTTCGTCTCTACTGTTAACTGCAAGTAAATGCATATAATGTTTTGTTACTGCCTTTTGTAATAAACATCTAATCACCATCTACACATATCACCTGCTATTTTAATAGCATTAAAAAGTCTGTATAATAAACATTATCTATGAACAGAATGTAATTTAAGCCACTATATACAAAGAGAGTTTTATTTGGGACAATTTGACACAAATGATACAATGAGATTTTTTCTTCCTCTGTCGCTATGCCAACAGATCTTCATCACTATCATCATGGTAACTAGGTGTTGTTGTTGTAACTGATAGAATTGGTTCCTCAGCGTTGGAGTTGCCCGCAGCATTCTGTACAGTAACCACCTCCTCTTCATCCCCAAACACGTCATCAATGTTTCCTGTTGGTAACTGAAGACGAACAAGAAAACTGAACTAACTGTAGTCACAGCTGTGGATCCTTATACCTTAATCCTAAATATGTCCTAAATATTTCCAGTATGGAGATAAGTAAGTAGTCAGAAGAAAATTGCCCTTTACAGTTATACTCCATCTAACCTATCAGTTTAAAACTTTTTTAACGGGAGTTAAGAACAGGCTGGGTAAAGGTTGGTGCAAGAAAGCCTTAACTCAACACTCTAAACCTTGGTTATTCTTCTGTATGTTTCCTAAATTCAATACTGCTCTTTATCAATTCACAATGTCTATATGTATGTAAAAACGGTACTTTTACAGCTAGCAGACATAATGACAATGTTGGCAATGCATGCAAGGACACACAGAAGCCAAAGTCAGAGCAGCAGAAAGTATTCAAGAAACAAAAGTGATCAACGAACAACATTTCCATATCAAAATACAGTCTTTATTCATCAATGTGCCACCCTACTCACAGGGCAAGCCTCCCAGGCTTAAGAAACATCTATAGATATGAACAAAAAATATGAACCTTGATGCTACCAAGGTTTATATTTCTTTGGCAATTTTTTGACTGGCAAATAAATTCTACTAAGTTCATCAATTTTGTGTAAAAAAATAATAGTATAAAAAGTAAGAATTACATTGAATAAATGCATGTAGAAAAATCGTCCTGCAAAGACATAGGTCTGTCTGACGAAGGATATCACATTTATCGTGTGTTTGGAAACACCTGTTTCTCATGTACAAATTTTACTTTTTGATTCCTTCCTCTTTCTTTATGCCAAGACACAGGTGGAGAGGCAATCATAACTATTCTCTTACTTAAATGAAGGTCACTATTTATTCCTTAAGTTATTGAACAGCAGAAACTCAACGGAGAACCTAAAACCTGCATCACTATTTTTTTACATCTGTATAAACAGTAATGCTCGACGAGTAATTTTGAAGTTCACATACATTTCCTTTCAACCACAGGTTTTAAACATCTCTACATAAGGAGGACAGGATTTCTAGTTACAATGAACTGTATGATAGAGGCATTTGACTGCATAAATACGCAAGAAGCAGGGATCTTCAGGTCTGATGCTATTATTACAGACATCTGACAGATAAGGTGAAAGGGATTTTGCAAAAATGGGATACACTGACAGCTGGCAGAACCTAGGCTTTTTGCTTGAGAACTAAAGTCTTGAAGATAATCATCAAGTCAAGTCAATAACAGTTATACATCAGGACATGTTATATGGGTAACAATACAACACAGAAACTGGCGTGCCATACGTACCCTCTGATATCGCAGCTGTCAAACAGGGAACCAAATGTTGAACATGTTAATTTACAACATGAAACACATAAAGTTAACACAGATTTTAACGTCAAGGATCTACAATCTAGGCATTGTGATTTAACAGATGAAGACTTGTAAACTTGTTCCTGTCTAGACTAGACAGCTAATTTTTAGGGCTGGGTTCATTTTATGAAGTTCTAAATACTTTATACAACTGTAGGGAGCCACAGTGTATTAAACATGTACTGTAATTTACGAGACTGAGCTGACAGACCAACTGTCATATTACAGCTTTGTATATTCCAGAATGAATCAGCTCTGGTAAAAAACAAATCAAAAACAAACTGTTTGCTTGTTTCCCATATGCAAGGAAGTTTATTACTTTATGCATGTATTAGCAGAGAAATTTCATGCATTGTTGTGTACATACCTGCGAATATTCGGACCGTCCTCTGGCAAACATCCCCCGTACCCTTTGGAAACATGCCTCTCTGTTAAATAAAATATCATAGATATTTATTTACCATCATCATTTCTCTGAATATATACTGAGGCAATTAATAGGCAGCTTATTCCCAATGCTGATTCTCAAATACAAATAACAATATTTAAACTGGTATTGTAAATTTAACAGAAAAAGAAATGTTTAAAATTACCCAGAGTAACAACTGTCGTCAAAATACAATGTATTTTGAACAAGCTATGGGGTCATAAGTGTGCATTTCAAGTTGTGTACTATAAATGATAGGGGTCTGATATTTAGGGAGACGAGGCACTTTAACACTGTAACACACACTGACATCATAGTGCAGGTTATACAATGCTACATTCAACTGAAGGTTACACAATTCACAATTGTAGTATTGTTCAATCATGCCTAATAAGTAATAGAAGTACTTTCAGGGAGTGTACTTAATGTTTCATGAGGAATATATTTTTTGCCCGTATGGACAGATGCACACATGTAATCGTCAGAACTAAACGATAACAGATACAGTAAAATTCCTCTATTAAGACCACCATTGGGTATAAAGGGAAGTGGTCTTAATTGTGAGTTGGTCTTAATACTGGGTCGAGTCCCCGGCAAACTATTTGTTTTTTATATGCAAGTTCATAAAGGGAAAAATATATCACATTTTAGACAGAACAAAACACATTATTCATCACCATGTATTATGTTATTACATTCAATAAATAAACATCTCAAAAATGAATTATCCTTTCAATATTTCATTTTCGTTTCTCCATGCTGGAGATTTTGTCTGAAATAATTAAAATTTAACTGTAAATGTTCTAAATTTTGTTGAAGTTAGAATAAATTTTAAAATGAGATGTTACGTTCCGTTTTCTTATTCGATCAACATAGGTAAGCATCGATCTAAAATTATATTTTGCTTTGAACCCCTGCAAACTGAAAACTAATTATAACTAGAAGGATTCAATTCTATTCCCAATTATCTACTCGTGTCGCAATCAGGTTGTAATTAAATCAATTTTGAATAACACTAAAACTATCCTTGTATCCTTACTTTCAGTAAGCACCTGAAGAAAATTTGTTTTTCACAACACAGTATTTCTTTTGTTTACACATGCAACTGTCGTAAAGCAGTGTCGTAATCATGGCGGTGTACTCGATTGATATTGATGACATGCCCGGAGGGCACTAATTTGAGTGGTCGTAACTGAGACATTACAATAAGAAGAAAATATACAATATGATCTTGACAAGATGGTCGTATTACTGGATTAGCGGCGTGGTCTTAATTCTGATAAATATCTGTAATAGGACAAGAATAAAAAAGTTTGGTTCTTTTCAAAAGTGCCCGTAATAGCGGCGTGGTCTTAATTTCAGCGTGGTCGTAAGGTGGTAATCTACAGTATATTATAAGGTTAAAAACATATGCAGTGAACAGGTTGTTTCTCATTTACCCACCTCCTTTCCTGTTTATGGAAAACAACTAGCAGAATACATAACGCAATGGCTCCAAGGAATGTTGCTACAATACTGATCACTGTAGTCATGGAGACGCCACCCTTACTTGACTGTTTTGAGGTTCCAGACCCATCATGTGAGGTGGATGCATCTTTAGATGGTTCAGCGCTGAAATATCATAAAGCAGTATCAATAACTGAAAAATAAATTTTTGCACTTAATCAAAATAGTTAACTTCTTTGAGTGTTGCAAGTGACATGAATTAAAAGGTTGTTAAGTTACATGTTATACCCATCCCAAATATAAAATGGCAACAACAAAAAAAAGACAGACCAAAATAGACCATGACAAATTGCTGTTTCATATGGCTTTATATCGTTCAAAATCAATTGTCTGGTTCAGATTAATGTACTACAATTTGACTGTAAGAGTTGCAAACTCATTTCCCATTGGCTAAAACTGATCACTATAAACTATTCAACATATGAGACTTTTAAGGCCATTTTATCTGTAATGTAAAATGAGCAACACTGATATGACCTTGACTTTAACACATCACATGAAAATTTGTTGGTATAGTAACTAATGAAAGAAACAGAATCTGAACACACAAAAAGCAGACGACAGACCTTTTTTGAACAGTATTGTTAACTTTCTGTATAAATTAACTAATTCAAAAAGCTGTCATGCACATCTCAGACATTTTGGGTCAAAAACAACTAAAATGATAATTGAACCAGCTTGAAAGTTGGTCTTCTTTTAGAAATGGTCTACTTATAAAACTATTAACATTAACAAAACAGGTATAAGCTAATTACCATGCTATTACTACTGACTATATATCAGAAATATATGACAGAACTCACTGTGAGGCTGTAAGGCAAGCAGTCATGGTGTCCCAAGTAAATATGTAGAAACAATCATTCTTTCTGTACAATAGTCTCGGAGCACCCTGTCAGAGTAAGCATGTAGCAAGTAAATACTAAATATCAATCAATACTGCAATTCAATATAATTCAAACACTTCATCCAATTTCAAAACATTAACGCAATGTTAATTATAGAGAACACATTTCATATACATTCATCACAGATAGATTAGTTCTGAAAAACCCTCTTCACTTATTAGAGCAGATCTCTCTTGCTAATGAATCCTTGAAATGAAATGTATAAATCAAGCTCCTATTCTCAACATTATGTCATGTGGGCAGATTACAAGAAACTCCAGAACAAGAACCCAATTCATCTGTAAGATATAATCAACTTCCATTTAAATAGAATCAAAATGTAACTGGTGCTAAATGAAAGAAATGCTACCAATAGTATTCATATGCTTTCCTTAATCAAAACCCGGAGCCCTTTTGACAAACAATGGCTGAACTACGGAACTGCCAAAATAATAATTCTGTTTTCTTTAAAGCAAAAGGCACGTCAAAAATATGTTCAATTACCTACCTCTTTTTTGTTACAAATAAACTGTATAATGCTCGTCACATTGGACTGGCTCCCTTTACATTTTTCCCCGGTGGTGTATTTGGCTTCAATAATCCAGTCTATGAGAGAACAGAAAACAGAGTCAAATTTATTTCCTTCAGAATTGTTCAACACTCTTTTCATATCATTAGAAAATACCATGCTACTCACTCATCATATAATCAAAATCTGAGTGTTGTTCTGCAAAGTTCATAACATGAAAGATTAAGTGAGTAAAACTAGAGGACAAAAATTAAATGGTCCTTGGTTACTCACCTGAAAAGACACTATCAAACAATGCGGGGGAGGGGGGTCAAAGCACATTTTTTTTACAATTCTGTTCCTATTTCACATTTTTTTTGTTAAGGGCCACCCAAAGAATATTGGTGCCAAATTACATTTAAACCTGCAAAGTAGTTTCAGAAAAGATTTTAAAAGTTTAAAAGTGATCCTTCAGAAACTTGGGGAAAATTAGCCCCTCCCTCCAGCAGGCACGCTCTTTTCATGGATTCCCTATATATTTCAAAATTTATAAAGAGGATCACCAAAAGCAAATTTCTGCCAAATTACTTTCAAATGCCACTGCCTATATCTCAGAACTAGAAGTATCACTGAATGTGATTAACACCCCTACCACCTGGTCAGAGGAAAAGGGGAAATACAAAAAAGTAATTCAAATGTACACTTATTGGCAAATATGCACATCAAATTTCAAATCTCAGCCCTAGAAATGTAGAAGTAGTTTGCGTCACAAGACTTCTACAACAGACCAACCTACTGACCAAATATCAAACCCACCAATTGTAAGATGACTCCTATATACCCCAACAAATGAAGTTTGGCAGGGGTATGACAAGATTTTTGTCCTATAAAGACATAAATGATAATAAGCCCTGCCCCTAGTGGCCATGTTTTCTCATGGATCACAATTACTTCCACAATTTATATAGAGTACCCAAGGAACATTTGTGCTAAATAATTTTCAAGCTGGACCTGCAGTTTCTAAAAAGAAGATTTTTAAAGTTTCCTATACAGACATTTAATGAAAATAAACCCTGCCCTGTACCTGCAGTTTCTAAGAAGATTTTTAAAGTTTCCTACACAGACATTTAATGAAAACCTGGTGGCCATTCTTTTTCAGTTTGCAATAAATTTCACATTTTATAAAGAGGGTCATCTAAGGAACATTTGAGCGAAATAAGTTTCAAAGACTTTTGAAATTTCCCAAATAAACATGTAAGGAAAAAAAAGCCCCATCTCTTTGGCGCCATGTTTTTCACTGTTTCACTGACTGAAATAAATTTCAAAATTTATATAGAGAGTCACATAAGGAACATTTGTGCCAAATTACTTATAAATAAGGCCAGGAGTTTCTGAAAAAGAAGAGCTTTGAAATATTTCCTACAAGTTGCCATGGCAACAAGAGTTCTCCAAGGAATTCCATTTTTTTTTTAAATTCGAAAGGAGACCATCCAAGGATCATTGCAGATATTTGTTATTGCAATTGGCCTTGTGGCTTTCTAGGAGGATTTTTAAGATTTCCTTATCAAAGTCTATGCAAAATTAAGTTACCTCCTCAGGTGGGTCCAAATCTGACCCAAGAGTCATGATTTATATATTTTTTGCAGGTTCACTAGATGATCAAACAAACTAAATATCTAAGCTCTAGGCCTTGTGGTTTAAGATTACAAAATTTTTAAGGTTTTTCTTTTCAGTTTCCATGGAAACCACAACTCTGCATGGAATTACATTTTATGTATAAATTTTAAAGGGGACCATACAAGTTTCATTACAACTGGCCCAGTGGTATATGGTCGCCAGACAAAAGAGCATACTAAAAGCCTTTAACTGACCTTTGGTCAGGTGAGCTAAAACTTGGTATAAAATTATCATAAAACATTATTTCAAACATTATCTAACAGTCTTCTGTAAAATCAGAGGAACATCATTTAGGGTTGTACCAAGCTGATAAAACCATTTCAGACTTATCTACAGACTAATCCAATATTGTTTATCTTGGTTTAGGTACACGTCTATATATCTTGGTATTATACGTATTAATGTAATAACACTTATCATATATGAGTCTTGTGGTGTATTAACAAAATCAATTTGATTACCATCCATGGAAAACTTGGCACTGGAATCTGTTCCCAGTATCCTGTAAGCCGGTTTGTTTTGGTTAATCTCACAAACAACTCCATGGGTACAATGTACCAAGGAACCATTCAGCAATATCTGGAAAACATTCTTATCCCCACTATCCAACTTCTCTTCAACATCAAAACTGGAACAGAAAATATACTGACATTAAGTTAACATTTTGTCCCTGTCAAGGTTCATAAAATTTTAGTATGTGGAAAGAAAAACAGTGTTTAAAGAGGCACACGCTAAAAATCATGGCATCCATTTACATGAGACTGAGAATGACTGAAAGACCATTGAAAATGAATGATATTGAAGGAATGATTATTGAATGTCAGTGTGTCAGTCCAAAGTTCTAAGTACAACGGTTAAACTGAATGCTTTAACCCTTAACCTGCTGAAACCGAAAGTGATTAGCCTTTGCCACCAGTATAGAGCCAGGCCAGCCTGCACATCCGTGCAGTCTGACCAGGCTCTATACTGTCGGTAGCTCCATTTTTGTATTTTGATATTGAAATCCTTTAAACCTTGAATGGACTGTTCCAAATTCAAAGCTGGGCAAATCCATAACAAAAATTCGGCAGGTTCAGGATTAATATTAGTCTTCATATAAAGTTACTCTTCTACAATTTTCAAGTTGACAGACAAGTTTTACAACTTGACATGCTTAATGTCAACCAGTATATGTCATATGAACATTATCTAACATAAGTTCTTCTTTCCATTATATATATTTTTTATTTTAAAATGTCAGTAAAATACAAATGTATACCAATATAATTATATCGTTGGTTAATTTAACGGTATGTCCCTTTAATATCATTTTTAAGTATCACTGATGGTAATGAATCTTTTTGCATGATACAATATTTTTGATATCTAATTCTTAGAATCTTGACCAGAGACCATCATAAAGCATTTTTTCTTAACTAAGTTGGACTAAGTCAAATTTTGTATATCACTTATCAGCTTAATTGCTAATCACATTAAATAAATCTGAAACTTTCAAATAATGTTCATTGTAATATAAAAAGGAAAGTATTTAAAACCTTTCTTATCTATTAAGTTAGGATACTTACATATAAATTGTAATTTAAGAAAAAAAACTTAAGTTTATACTAAAATGCTTTATGAAAAAAGACCCCAGTACTTGAAAAATATGAAAAATGTTAAAATTTGCACAAAGACTGAAGCTCAAATCTTCTAATTAGGTGTTTAATGCTTTTCACGCTACCATTCCATATTAATGTGTACATATTCACCACATATGAAATAATCTGTTAAATGACAGCCTACAGTTGGCATGAAGAGGAACTGCAATATCTAAACCCTTAGATGTCTAAAAACTAAGCTTAAAACCTTTTATTCCAAATTGACGTAAGGTTTGCTATTAGCCCTGTCTCCTTGTCCTTCAGTAAACCTCGTGACACCTCCATACTTTCTCTGAAAGTAGCAATGGTTTCATTTTATCATATGGATTGTAATCTACAATAATTATAAAAGTACCTCACAGGTTCTTTAAGAACCAGATAATCTACAAATTTCATTACAGATTAAAACATCTTTTCCAATCACTTGGCTATCACTCTTCAACATTTTCAAGAACGCTCAGGCAATAAATGCAATAAATGACTTCACACTTGAGGTTATTTGATGGATAAAATCATATCATGGATAAAAGAAATTTTAATTTAGTTTACACCTATTTATTTTACATTATCTGGGAAGCAACATCTTGCAACTTACATTCATCCCACTTAATCATCTTACACACATGAAAGTTTGTAATAGAAAGATGTCATGCATCTTGGAAAAGACCACCCAGAACCGGATTTGAACTCAGGTCGTCCCACATCAAAAACCAATGCTCCAGACCACTGAACCAAAGAATCAATGCCCTGACACAGTTGTCAGAGGTTGTACTTATACAATTATAGGCCATTGTGCACTGGACCATAACAATTGTTATTTTCTTGATTCAATCCAGTACTTGCAACCAAAGCATGGTGTGAAATTTTACTTCAGAATCTTATCCCGACTGGGATTCAAACCCATCACCGCTGGATCAGGAGGCTGGCACTCTTACCCCTTGACCAATATTTAGATTCTTAGAAGGTCTATTAAAAGGCTACATCACTCATTTCAGAATCAACAAATTTTTGTTTAAGTACACATCAATCATATATCATTACAGAATACTAATTACAAAGAAATCCTAGAGAAATCTGATAAAATTTCTAAATCTGAAAAAAAACCTACATACCAGTATGACTGCAGACATCTTATTTTATCTTACCTCTCAACTTTACAGGCAATTCTAGTTTTCCAGTTGAATTCATATAGACACTCATTTTGATCACTGGAAAAACAATTATACCTTTTTCAAACATGGAAAAATCTTTTCTCTCTTTCTGCAACAACATCAAAGAAATCTTAATACAAGAAAGGTAAAGAAAGGTAAGACTTAAATACAAGAAAGAAAAAGAAAGGTAAGACTTAAATACAAGAAAGGTAAAGAAAGGTAAGACTTAAATACAAGAAAGGTAAGACTTAAATGCAAGAAAGGTAAAGAAAGGTAAGACTTAAATGCAAGAACGGTAAAGAAAGGTAAGACTTAAATGCAAGAAAGGTAAAGAAAGGTAAGACTTAAATACAAGAAAGGTAAAGAAAGGTAAGACTTAAATACAGGCATATGTTCTGCTTATTTCATCAGATATTAGAGGTCAAACTGACCTTGACATTATCAAAAAAGCCTTCGTACACTCATGTGTTCTTGTTGCAAAACAAACATTAGTAATTCTTTTTACTTCAATATTATCACTGTGAAAAGAGTTTTACTCCTACTGAATAAAGTTGAAAAATTCTTTTACTAGTGCAGTCATATGCTTAATGACAATACACTGTACAGTAAAAACTCACAATGCGACCAACTCAATATACAGACCAACTTAATATTACGAACATTTTCTTCTGGTCCCGATTTTTTTACTATATATTCTAATGTTAGTTAAACTCAGTAATAAGACCAACTCAATATTGCGTATTGCGACTGCAATTTCCGGTCCCGAATGAAAATACAAACCTTTTTTGAACTCGAAATTACGACCGCGACCAGAACGGAACAAAACGGGCAGCTGTTGACTTTAGCTATTCATCAAAGGTCGAGGTCGGCAAACTTTTTTACACAAACATGTACATAATGGGCACCTCGTGTTAATCGGTGTTAATTTAGGAAACATATTTTAAGTTTGAGTGATATACCGTCTGATATATCACGGTGTCGAGTTCAGATGCGTAGTAATTTAATCACGAAGGCCGTAGGCCTGAGTGATTAAATAACTACGCATAAGAACGAGAAACCGTGATATATGCGACGGTAGATCACAAAAATGTTAAAATCTATTTCAATTCTAACACGTAGGTATATTTATAAGGGGTGCAAGTATGTGCACTATTTAACAGTAACGTTCGCAGTGACGTCAGCGGGCGCGCGCTGGTGTTCAGCGTGCTATACTGCCTATGATATATCACGCTCAATTCCTTCTTTGTTTATTGTCGGCGAATTGCAGATAGTGTTAGAATGATAATTTGACAGGTCAAATGGATCCAGGTGTGAATAATTTACATTAAGGTTGGTAGTAACCGTTTTATTTGTTTATGATACCCTTATTAGAGTAGACTGCGGCTTACTGCACGACAAATTTTCTATTGTTATAGTCACTAATTGATGCGCAAAGGAATTAATGCAACACTAAAATCCAAAATTTTGTGAGATTTACGTATCACTTTACATTTTTATTTTGATAGATACACATTGTACAAGTTGATTACACAAAATATTCCTCCTGAAATTTGACTAAAATGAGCAAAAAGCGGAAAGAGCTTTTTCTTAAAGAGAAAATAAATTTGATGAATGAAAGCAATGGTCAGAGTCAGAGAAGGTTAGCTGAAAAGTACGGCATTGGGAAAACTCAGGTGATTAAATTTAGATTTAACCATATATTGACCATTATTCTGATCAAATCATTAGTTATCAAAGTAAGGACAAATAAAACAAATAAGTTATGTTCAGTGACACTACAATTGACGCAAGACACACACTGAGTCGATAAATCTACCATACACCTTCATGTCATCATCTGAACTCAATTTTAGGACCAACTCAATATTAAGACCACTTATTGCTGGTCCCAGAGGTGGTCTATTTATTGAGGTTTTACTGTATTAGTAGTTATTTTTAGGACATGGAAAAAGGTCCCAGTTTTTTCATGAACAACTTTGATCAAGCAGGCAGGGTGCATTTATATAACAATTTATTGTCCAAAAATTATAAGTTCTCAAACTTTTCTGCATGTGAAATGAACAGAACCTCAAAACTTTCTCGAAATATCCACTTATAAGACTTAACAGCTAACAAACAGATACAACATTTCATATTTAACTTCTAAAAACATTATTTCTGTTATATCTGACCTGTCTATAAACTCAAGTGCACCGAAAGTTGACCCACAAATAAAGTTAATTTTTGTTGTTCCAAAACGATCTTTTTTTTCACTACAACCACTCCCATTATCGTATTCCAACACAACAGCATCTTTTGAACCTGAAAGATTACACCAGACTTAATACAACACCTGTCCCTGGTTAAACTCCTTTACTTTATGATGGAAAAAAATATATGTAAAACAAGTTATTAAAGACTTTGAACTCTGGTTGCATTTTAGCCATAGAGTTGGTGAATTCTAACTACCAAAACTGACTGAAGTTAACAGTGGTTTTCAGTTGAGGAAGTTTTTAGTTTCTAATGTGTAACAAAGTGTCTGAGAATCAGCCATGACTTTTGGAAAAATGCTAAGGAATAGGTCACTGTAAATAAACCTACATGCTATATGAATTCTGAAAAAGGATTTATTACTTATATAAAATTTATTCTTACTGTCTTTGTACAGTTTCTTCTGAGCTGAGATCAATCCTATTACCTCTGAGCCGCCATCTTTAGATGTCTTACAAGCAGCTGAAGTTTGATCACAGCCAGAGGGCAAGTTGGTACCACCAACAGGTGTGCATATATTGATGTAGTAACTATATATAGAAGAAACAGATGAAATGGTGAAAGTAACATTTTAAGTATATAACACTTTTTTAAATATATGCAAGACTTCATCACGTTGAAAAAAGAACATGACACATATGCCCTGACAAGTAGATCCCTGGCAAAACATTCAGCTATGTAAAACGAAAATTAGAAAACCATGAAATTTGCAAGCTTTTTCTCTCCTACATGTGCTTTAGTTCTGTTGTTATTCAGTCTAGTATGTAATTAATATTAAGTCACATATCTTGCTTTAAAAATTTGTGCTAACAGGTAAAATAAACATTTTCCAGTCAATCTATAAAGTCACTTACGTATTTTTGTTTTTGTCTGTAACATTCCATGCTCCATGTATCTTAGACAGTACAGAAAGATCATATAAATGATTGCCTTCAACTAGACTACATGGGTTCTGCACACTCGGACAAACAACATCTGTCCTCCACTCAAAGACCACATTACAGTCAATGGACGCCTGTACTATAGGTGCAGAGTCTGAACCAATGTTTCTATCACACACAAACAATATGGAACTCTGAGCTGTCACATTTCCTATAAAACAAACATGCTAACAATTTACACATATTTCACCTTCAAGAAATCAACCAAAAAATGTATATGTTATTTCAAATTGTGTTAAAAGATTTTAGTCCTAAAATGAACTTTATATTCAAGTAATTATTTTATCTTACTGCAAACTTTGAGGCATTTTCCTGAAAAATGTGATCATGATGGCAAATAATAAAGGTCAAATTATATTGTAACTAGGGATGGCAACGGTTAACCGTCAGAACGTCCGATTATTGGTAACAGATTTCCTTAACCAGTTATTCAAAAACCAAAAATAAAAATTTAAAACCTCTGTTTATAGTGTAATCCTTCCAGCACAGGTATCTATTAATTGTGTGACAATACACGTGACAAATTGCTTTAAATAACATGTTTCGCATTTTGACATTTTTGTTTTCATAATTCGGACCATGTGTTGATTGCACGTGCCAGTAACTTCAATTGCAGTGGTTTAACTTCTGATGTCATAAAAAAGCCGTCTCTGAACATCAAAGAAATGTGGCGACCATTTTATGATAATTACTGGGTCACATTGTTAACATTTAAATGGTATGTTTTAGTGCAAACAACCTCGTGTGATATTATTTAAGTTACTGAAGCACCGCATTCCAATTAAATACATTTTCAACATTGTCACCTGGACTGTTAGTGAACAAACTATGCAACCACTTTTCTAGTGATTTGGTGGACAGTATTATATTTCTAAACAAGAGAAAGTTCATACTTGCCGAAGATAATGCGTAAACTGTTAAAAATCCAACTGTGCGATAAATGATATGTTGGTGTAAGAGTATCAGTATGGTGCAAATCAGTCCGTGTTTTAAAACTCTTCTGATGATGTTAATCTTAGGAGGTTTTGTACATTTATACATGTGTGACTTAATGACCATTTCATTATTCGTAGTTATCGGAGTCTGATATTACACTTCTGAATATTGTGTCACACAGACCTGTGTAACACAACAAGCATGTGAAAGAAGCAGGCGGGATGCTCTCTGTATCTTACCCCTTCTCCAACAAACTAAACTTATTTTATTCTTCAGTGAGCATTGATCATTTAGGCAACTGGCACTGATTATAAATAAACTCAGACATAAATTGGAACTGTCTTACCTGGGCACTTTCCAACATGGTTATCATATGTCATCTTTAGGAACGAGCCTTCCTTCACCACTTTGTAGTTACTTGGCTCACCGAATGACACTCCGTCTGTCCGACACACCATATGTGAATTACAACTAGATGTACCGTCACTGGTTATACCACCACACATATGGATAAGATACTTTTTCTCATTATCTTCGACCTGGAAATAAGTTCAAAAAGCCACTACTGTGATCTCACATCTCTTATAACAGGACAGATCTCCCTTTATAACAGGACAGATCACCCTTTATAACAGGACAGATCTCCCTTTATAACAGGACAGATCACCCTATATAACAAGACAAGTCTCACTCTGTTTTGATAATTTTTGTAAAGAAATGCCGCAACAAAATATTTAATAAAATTTTCAAGGATCACAAACTTCAAACCTAGAAGTTTGACTAAATCCCAATGAAAATACAGGAAATGCTTTTGGGTGTGGTTAATTCATCTGCAATATTTTAGCAACTGCCGTCTTCTTACTGATCAGAGTATTTTCCTATAAATAAATCTTAAATAAAAAAAAAAAAATGTCTTCTAAACATAAATGCATGTAGAAAATTATGTTACAGAAACTCACCTCAAATGGTGTACCTTTCTGAAGTTTTTTGAAGTCATAGAAATCTCCTGTGTTGGCATCATGGTAACCACAGACGTCATCAGAAGTCTCGGTACACACCAGGTATGTGTCCCATTGGAAAACATATTCACAGTCAGTTTTGCTAACAAACACAGGGCTTCTCTGTCAAAAGAAGTATTTCATAATTTTTTTGCGAGAATTGTTTAATTACATATGTTTGAAATCATGAATGTCAAAGTAAAAATTCAGACATTTTTTACAAACTTAATAACTTTACACATAAATTTTTGATCTTTCCTTAGTTAAACATGCCATGAGGGACTTTGGTCAGTTATCTGCCCTTGCACAGTAGGTATCCATATTTGTGACGCTAGTAGTTGTGGAGTAGGTCTGATTCTATTTCTGATTTCTGTCTTGCTACAGGTATAGAATAGTATGATAGTTTATTATCTTATAACAGGTAAAATATACTTACTCGTACAGGCCCAGGAAGACAAGAGAAGATAACTCTTGATGTAAAATTTTTTGAGGGGTCAGTGTCACACTTGGAACCATTCACATACATCAAAGTAACATCTTTAGTTTTACTGTCATATGTTGGTGATGATTTTGGTTTGCCTAGACTCTACAATTAGAAACATTCAGCCATACATGATCATTCAGCATAATAAAGACTTAACTTGGATAAAAATACACAATGTGGATAAAACTAAACAACTGACTGGAGGGGGTGAATTTAAATAAAGAATCACATTACATGAAGGAAATTTTATGGCTGGATAATATTCAATGGCGTCTGCTGACAATACACCCACTCCATATTTAGATTAAAGTAAGATTTTGGCTTTGTGAAAATCTGATTTTACAGCATTCTGTTAAAATATTTATACTGCTATACAAGTTTAAAGGAAGATTTAGAAGACAAATTGAAGGCATTATTCTCACTATTTAGAATTTCTCTTTCATAACAAAATCTGTGAATCAAAGCATGACATTTTAAAGGTGCATCAGATATATGTTACAGTTTAACAGTTAAAAACGGCAAAGGTTACATTTATTACACTGGGAACTTCAATATTTGTTTTAAAAAGAAATTATAACAACACTGTTGAGAAACCAGGTTTTCAACAGACAGCTCCAAAATACAGCTGTTCTTTTTATTGACAGTGACTTAAACCTTGCTCATTGCTTAAAGTAAAAACTAAATAAACTTATTTAACAGAAACAATTTTTTTAATGTTTAGTTAAAGTGAAATCACCCCAAAAAGGCATTCCAATCTTTGTCTTTATACTGTAAGAATTTTATCTCAGTATTTCCATCCATTCATAACAAACTGAGCTGAAACTGTTTTCCTTTAGCTAGTGACCTTGACCTTGAACCTACTGACCCCAAAAGTAATCCCAAGCTTTATCTTTGTACCATCCACCTATAATATACCTACATTTTGTTTCAACATCTCCCTCCTCACTTAAGTGAGCATGCAGAAAGTTTTCTTTTCATTTCAGCTACTGACCTTGACCTTGAAACTACTGACCCCAAAGGCAATCCCAACCTGTACCTGTATACCACCTACATACCTCCGTCCTAACTTAAGGAAGTGAGAAAAAACTGTTTTCCTTTTATCTAAGCTGGTGACCTTGGCCTTAAACCTGCTGACTCAAAAAATGCAGTCCTACCTTGTCTCCTTGTACAAACAACCTATTTACTAATTTTTATTTCCATGCCTCTTTTCTAAATTGTTAGCGAGTTCAAACTTATTTACTTCAAACTAAGCTGTTGCCCATGACCATAAACGTACTGATAACGAATTAAAGCAATCCTGAACATTGTTCTCAAACTTACTAACTGTAAAACATCTTTCACCTCCATATCTCTTTCCTACCCCATTACCAATTGGGAACTGTTTTCCTATTATATAATCTAGTGTTTTTGATCTGGACCCCACTGACTATCAGTACAATGATTTTTGAGAAAATATCTCTTTCCTAATTAAAGTTATAGAGTCAAAAGTGTTTTCAAATGATCTTGACTGGTGACCTTGACCTTGAACCTACTGACCCCAGAAGCAATCCAAATTGATGTCCTTGTACTTAATAAACACCAATTTAATCTTAATGTGTTTTTGCTAAGTCAAGTTACCATGCTGAAATGGCTTTCCTCTGGTAACATTGACTATAAATCTAATGACCACAACAACAAAATTAATCCATATCTTTTTACCACCTACTGATAAACCTCAATGAGAAGAAACTGTTCCTATAAGCTTGTGACCTTGACCTTGAACTTACACTCTGAAAAGCATTCTCTACCTGAGTTTTCAAACCATTTACCACTGTAACAAGTTTCATCTAAATAGCTTTTTCATAACTAATGTTTTTGAATGGAAACCATTCCCTTTAACATCCATCCACCTGCAGGAAGAATGATATTCCCTAATCTAATGACCAGGGGCCGTATTCATAAAGCTCCTTAGTTTTTAAGGAAAGAAATTCCTTAACTGGAAAAAATCCACTAAGGTAAAAAATTCCTTAACTTTTGTATTCATAAATCACCTAAGGAAATTCCTTAGGTAAGATTTTCCTTAAGGTAAATTTTCACTTAAGGCAAAAATTTCGTTCAAAAACATTCTCCCTTTTTGTATATACCTACCACCCAGCACTGACTTAAAAATCTGAAGAGGTGTTTAAATATTACAGTAGATGAGTTAAGAACATCAACATATATTAATATTTTATACCCTTAAAACTTTATTGTCAATTTGTGATTGAACAAATGAAAACATTGTCCTATTCAGATATTTAACTGCAAGTGCAGTTGTATTAAAATGAATCAGGTTCATTATTTGGTTCAAAGAATCATATCACCACTGTCTTGAATGTCTAAAAAAATCCAAAGATGCTTACAGTATGCTGGACACCATCACTTGATTTCACTTTACAGACACCCGAGCCAGCTGGGCATAGCACACCAGAAACTGGGGTCAATGCAGAGCAGACGCTGAGGTAAAAAACTGATCCATCTTCTGTTGAGTGAACAACATGATCGGGATTTTGCACCAAGGGAGATAAATCTATGGTTCGATAGTCATCAGTATCCACGGAGCATCTGATCTGAAAGAAAATAATAATAGCAAACATACACACAAAATATGTTAAATCCTGCCTGCAATAATATTTCTGTACATAAAAAAGTTTAAATTATAAAAACGAGAGGACCAGAAGGTCCTGGGTCGTTCCCCTGAAGAGGTCCTGGGTCGCTCCCCTGAAAAGAAACTACTAAACAACTGGTGGAGTAGGGGCAGCGGGGTGGCACCTTAGGGATGTGTCAAATGGCAGACAGAATGTACTTTAAATGACTGTTTCTGAGAGAAATAAAAGGACTTTCATTTTGAATTTTGGGATACTTGGATACAAACAGACAAATCTTATAAGGCAAGGATAAATCTATCTTTGAACTGAAAGTGTCAACTTGTATAATCTTTTATGTACAGGTATATATAGTTACCTCATTTTGACACACAACATTAGTATGCCAGGATATATAATAGGTACAATCTTCTGTCTCATCTATAAACATTGGACGACCTACTCCTCGGTGTCCATTACAAACAAAACTTATGATTGTATTTCGCTTGTACTGTCCATTATGACAGCTATCACCACCAGTCAAATTCTGCAAGACTATTCCATCGTCAAACCATAGATCATGTTCCGCATTTCCTGCATTGTATTTCTTACCATCTGGCTCACTGGGTGATGACTGACATACACCTGATGATAAAATAATATTAAATTGGAAACGGTACCCTGGCTTGTTTTAATATTACTGGTTTTTTTTTTTCACAAATATCTTCAAAATAATTTTACTGATAACTCGTAATGGAGGGGTTGCAACTCCTAACTGGACAAGTTTGCCTCCCACCTGTGAGTCTGACTAAATTTCATCATTTGATACTAAAGTGTTAAAAGCAACTGACTCAGAATTTAGCCTAAAAAATGTTTTTCTTTAAAATTAAGGACAAGTTAATATACTATAGAAAAATACACTTTTAGGCTGCTGTGCATCAAACTCAAGAAAACTGAAGAAAAAAGAATTTAGTTTCAAATGAGTTTGAGCCCATACCCTTCCAGTCAGTAAAACTAAGAGCAGTGAGCTAACCCACTGAGCCCTGAGCCACAGTGGCTTCTTGTAACAAGATTCAAAATGAACTATATAAAATAAGTGACTAACGGGGTAAATATTTTACCAATTAAATCGTGTAAAACTTTATATTATGATGTCTTTCTGTAACAAAAAAATGTAACAGTAACTTAGTTTAGATATGTTCTTCACAACTATAACTACTTGTAGATTTTCTATGTACAGGGTCTTTCAAATATTTTGATATGTATAAAAAAAATTATTATGCATCTTCGACCCATCTATGAGTCCGTCACTTTAAGAATTCTGGGAAAAAATCATCCAGAGTCAGTCGCAGAACTTGTAAACAGTCATAGAATTTGTTATCAGTCAAAGAATTTGTAACGACTTTTTCTATAAACTATAAATATGTTTATTCTAAAGAGGTTTATTTTTCACAAAAATCTTAAAGAGGCTGAACTCCAGATTTGATATAAATTTTTTTTTTACTTAAATTAAATATCTAGATGCCGTGAGATTATAACAACATGATATTTTACTTCAAAACTGATTATAAAAGTCAAAAAATAACAAAAAGAAATATATTCGCTTCAGCCGGATTTGAACTCTGGACCCTCATGTTAACAAAATACTAACAACGCTTTAACTGTCACCACTATCGCCGCACATGAAATAACTATTGTTTACTTTAAATCTTATACGATATAGTTATACCGTCGCGTTACGGTATAGCACTATGAAAGGAAAAAAATCAATTTATAATGTGATTACCTGACTTAATTTTTGTCAGTTAGTCAGTTTTTAAGCATTAATCATAAATATCACAAGACATTGGTAATACAAGAAAACTTTCTTTTTTGTGTCATCTGGAGCACAGCCCCTTTAACTTTTCTTCTAAATTTTGGCAAATAAACAAATATCCAATTTATAGTGGGAAACTTACCCAGAGAAGATGACATTCCTGTACATTTACTATTATAAACTGGTCCACATATATTGAACTCATACATATGGCCTTGCTTGTCCAATACTTTATATGGTGACCCTTTGTCCGTGCTTTTCAAGGTTGACAGATCAATCACATAACCTAGAATGACATAAATAAGACAAATATTTAGATCAGATATTTCAACTCTATTTCATCTGTAAGAATTTTCTAATGACCTTCAGTCTTACGTTAGTTTAATGATGCTACTGTTGCCATATAGGAAAATATATTTTCCACATTTTCAAAATTCTAGTATGTATAATATAGCTTAATGAGAACACACTGATGAAGTTGAAAAACATTCACCACAAATTGAAATTCCTACAATTATTTCATGGTTTGTTAACAATATTTAATTTTTGTGAGTGTGAATAACTTACAAACTGTTTATTTATGAACAGAAAAGAACATTTACCAGTTACTGGATCGGTAACACTACATGTAAAATTTGTAGGTGCAACTACAGTGCCACCTCCAGGAGTGATCTCCCTTGGACAAGCTGCAGCAGACGTCCACAGGAAGTGGTGGTCACACTCACCAACCATAAAATGCCCAGTTGGACTAGAAGTCTGGAAAAATGTAAACAAATATTTACAGGAGGAGATCCCATCTAGTAAGTCAAACAGAACAGGACTGAATGAAAGTACTCACTGGTTGTTCATTCAAGATTCAAATCCTCAAACGTGACATAGAAACTGGTCCCTTCAACAAGAACTTTTTTTCAAGTAATTGAGTGCTTAACTCAGAGCTTATTATCTTCATAATTTCTCCTTGTGTGAGAAAGTTACCATTTTTTAAAACAGAGCATTAGAATTTAGTACTTGTCATTTCCAAGTACCATGGTTAGGCAAACTGCTGCCTTGCATAATTTTTGCTGTTTGTAGGGAATTAAAGTCTTTTTTAAACTCCTTTTCTGTCACTGCAAAAAAAAGAAGTCTAAGCTACCTTAGCATTCTTGTCACAAGTAAAGGTTATATGTGTCATCATTTTGCCATTGCCACATGTTTCGCCATTGTCATATCTAACTATAACATGTCCGTTCTCATAACTCATCTGGTAACTGTTAGGTTCCCCTATACTCTTATATCTAAAACATATAAAGTCAGTCATTAAAACTTCTGATATAAAAATTAAGAGAAAAAATCACAGTATTAAAGAATTTATATAACTGCACAAAACATCCACACCAGCAGGGAATGATAACTAAGTAAGCAGTAATAAGCATGGATGGCAAAGGGTTAACCAGTTAATTGGTTAACTATATGAACGTGCTATTATTGGTTATAAATTTCACAAACCGATTATTAAAAAAAAAAAAAAAAGAAATATAAAGAAATTAAAGTAAAAATTAAAAAAAAAACCCCAAAAAACCTTTGTTTTTTATGTTAATCCTTCCAGAACAGGTGTTGCTAGCGAGTGTCAATTGGTGCCAATTGGTTATCTCTTAACTGTGTAAACAATACAGGTGTGACAAATCACTTAAAATTATTGACATTTTGACACATTTCTGTTGACAATTCGGACTAGACATTATTTGCATGTGCCAATAAATTTTACTGCGATATAACTTCTTAAGTCGTCAAAAACACCATCGTCTTTGAACATCAAAGAAATTCGCCAATCGTTTCATCTATTTTTATAAACCATAAATATTGGATTAAATGCTTACATCTAAACGGTATGTTTTAATGCAAACAAACCTCGCAACATTACTCATAACTGAAAAGCCGCAATTAAATTAAATTATTTTTTCAACATAGAGGGTTGCGATGAAAACAAATCTTTTAATTATCACAAATCCACCAAATTTGAATATGCAAGTTATTTAAATGCTTAATTTCGTGCACAAGCTTTTCATGAAATTTAGTAACAATAAATGCTTTGATGCTGTTATTAAATTTTGGAACGGTCAGTTAACAGAGGAAAACGAGGTGAAGTGCTCAAAATGGAAGTAATTGGTCTATAACTGACCATGGTTTCCATGATAAAAGCCAGAAGCAGGCATCATCTGCTAGTCTCTTTTTCTGATAGTTAACCACTCAAAAGAATAACCAGTTAGCAAAATCAGTAACCACTGCCATCCCTTATAATATGTAAAGTCCCACTAATAAAATCACCTCGATTAATTCAATATCATGTGAAAAGGGGGGTGAGGTGGGGGCACATAATGACTGTTAATAACAGAGGACAACTTTGGCAAGCTGTAGCTAACAACCGAGCAATAAAACAATCAGACCTCAGAGTAACAGAGGACAACTTTGGCAAGCTGTAGCTAACAACCGAGCAATAAAACAATCAGACCTCAGAGTAACAGTCTGAATACATCTAATCTTGTCCTTGTTCAATTTTGGCTTTTCAAATTCCATCAATTTGACGTTGTTGTTATTCCCACAGTATATATGAGACTAATAACAAATCTTACCTGTCTGAAGAATTGACAGGTTTTGTCAAATCTACCATACAAGCCGCAGCATTATACGGGCATGTTGCATCTGAAATGATATACATACACTGTACTTTCATTCTCACTTAAGTTTTCTACATACCATTTCTAAAATATAATATTCCTTATAGAACTGTGGAAAAAAAAGTTCTGCTGATATCTGGCTTACTCAATGTAGAATAAAAACTGAATTCGAGACAAAAGATGAAGCAAATGTTTTTGTATGTATAGCTGATTAAAAGAGAAACATATTTTCATACAGCATTACTTTTAGAGTCTTAATCTGACTGAGTGAGAAGCAACTTACTGTGCAATGTCGGAGAGTTTTATTAAAGAAAGACAGGATACAACAACTTATGCAATTTTACTAGGAAAAAAGACCAGGTAAAATGATGATTCCAAAGACTGCATTTGCATGGCCTAACTTTTCACAAACTGCCCAGAAAATGAAAGGTACATACTTGGTCCATGAATCACAGATCTGCATACATTTAAAACATAACGTTTCTTCTCCACAGTATCTGTAACTTCATAGTTGTCATTTAACAGTTCTAATACAGACAAATCTATCATTTCGTCATCTGTATCCTTCACTGAACAAGTGGCAGATTTATGTGGGGTACATGCATATGATGTTGGCCAATCAAATATATACTGGCATATACCCACTGACTTCTCTATAAACTGTGGACCTAAGAAATAGATACAGAACAAATGCCTTTTGAAAAATATTTAACACAGGACAAGTTAATAACAACGTATATGTTTATACATGATCTTTTACTCGAAGAAATAAATCAGCAGTTTTGTCTTTTAACATTTTTACTATTTCTAGCTTTCATTCACTTCCCTCATTCTAATGGTGTCATTGTGTTACCTTAGGAAATATCACATAAAAAGACAAAAACAAAAAAACTGACCACCCTGTTAAATCGCAGACAACTATCTGAAAATTTATCTTATCTTAAAATAGATAACTCATTTGTTACAGTCAACCACATTCCAGGTAGAGATCAAGTTCACTTAAAAAAGGGTTTAGTACCTAATTTATTTGTTTCAAATTAACATCTCCTTACAGACACCTTCAAATAAATGGAATAGTCAACTTAGACAGCAAAAAATATAGCAGATGTATGATTTTATTGAACATGTTGAATTTATCAATTATTTTCAATATTTTCAGTTTTGGAAGACACACTTTCTGTTTGTCTTTTTGTTGTAAAGATTAAATTGTTTGAAACCATGGTAACTAAAAGGAGTAAGAGGTTATCTAATTATATCTGTGTGATATATACTCTTCAACATGAAGGTGACAAAATGAGTACTGGTAAGCCAGAAAGGCGTTACTTACCGTGGTCACCACGGGTACCAAGGTCACATGAAAATTTGATCAGCGTGTAGCAGTCATTTTCACCACCTGTGAAGTTCAACATCAACTGTCCACCAGAGTAGATCAAGTTACTATTTCCCATTCCTGCAAGAACAAAACATTCTGTGTATCTCTCAATTATCTTTTTTCAATTTTAACAAAATATAAACATTTCCCCAACTGTTTTATTCAAAACCCACTCAGAACAGCAAAATCACAAAATATTTCACCATCTCTCTCAAATTTTTCATGGATAATCAGCATGTTTGTGTCTCTTTACCATGTCAAACAATTCATGAAAATAGGAAGGAAAAAAAAAAGTTGGTCCTGTAAAAAAGCTGAATCACGATTTAATCTCTAATATCATGTACCCTTCTGAAATGCAATCATTTTATTGGTCGAGAGTGTTGCATGCATTGCTTCCTTAAGAAGTGATAAACACCCTAAAAAAGTAATAAACACCTGCAAAATTTTCATGAACGTGTAATTATAATGCTCACTTAAATCTATCACCCTACATTTCAGTTCGATATATACTATAACACTTACATTTTGGTCTCTGTGTTTTTATTGACCTGTAAAAATGATATCCGACTACAGACTTTGTCCTCTTCGTACCATTTTCACAGGTCCATAAAAACACATACTGACCTCAAAGTAAGTCTATAACTGTATCATACCTATTACTTACACATTATGCCTAAAGCCGTTACTATATCATGCATTTATTGTGAAACCAGTAAGCAAAAGCTAGCAACAGACATATCTAACAGTATATTTAAGCTGAAAAATGGTTTTCTGTCAATGTTGTTTTAATATAAGATGAAAACAGTCCGTCATCGGTTATGCTGGATATTTGGCATTGTTTTTTGACACTTCCTGGCAAGTACTTTTGTCATCATCAAAGACAGTAGTTCTGTGTAACAATTAACGTCAATGATCTTGAAAGCTTTCACAAACAGTCCCATTCTATGGCTAACAGAACATACCTATGTTTACAGGTCTGAAGTTAGAATCATGGGGCTTTGTCACACATACTCCCACCTTCTCCGAGTCTGAACCAGTGCCACATTTGTTAGACCCAGCCAAAGCTCCACATACGTTGATGACATACTCGTAATCACCGACTGTAACATGATAATCTGATGACCTAAGTTGTCTCAGGTCAAACACTGTATGGTACAACTGTTCCGTGACCCTACATTCCACACCAGTGCTTGTTGCCTAAAGGAAAAAAAACAAAACATCTACAAATGATTTTGTTAAGTTGAGTTTAACACCTTCTTACAACAAAAGTTATATCAGGTGGGCAGTTCCAGCTCTTTCGAAAGACCAATAACAGAAAAGAAACTTTTCACCTTTTCATGGTCAATTTTAGGGCTCAAATCCCGGACTCAATCAGTGGGAGGTTTAGTTAGAACTACCATAGCATTAACCATTTGGCAACAGAGGCTAACTACCTACAAATGAACACTTAATCATTAACAGCAAACATTCAGGCCCAGAACTTTCTGTGATAATTTTTTGTTTCTGAAGAAGTAACGCAGACTGTACTTAATATCAACTACCCTCTGAGACTGGGTACCTAAATATACAGAAACAGATTTCAATCTTTTTAAAAACTCTATCCTGTACTGAATGAAGCACTTACCTGCATGGGGCAAGCAGCAGGGGTCCTCCACTCAAACACGTACTCACAAGTATCCGTTTCTGATACAAACACAGGACCAAACTGACAAAAAATAAATAAAATGTTATTTCAAAATGTTTCTTTTCCACTATTTATTAAACATATACTGTTACTTAAGATAACTTTATTCTAAATGCCCAACTTGTAACCTAATTTTCATTCTAAGACTATTTATCTCTTCAGATTCATTTCAACTGTGTATCAATCAATTATATTATTACTTCATTTTATATTCTAACAGTGAATCTTATTATCTCATCTTAACACTGTATGCTATTACCTCATTGTCATCCTAAGTATCTCACCTAGTGTTTCATGTGTCTTATAACTCATTTTTATTCAAACAATTCACCTTTTATTCCATTAGTTAACGTCATTATCCCATTTCCCCCATCAGTTAACCTTATTATCTCACTGTTATTCAATCAGTTTACCCTATTATCTCACTTTTATTCCATCGGTTAACTTTATAATCTCATTTCACCCATCAGTTAATTATCTCATTTCCCCGATCAGTTAACCGTATTATCTCACTATTATTCAACCAGTTTACCCTATTATCTCATTTTATCCCACCAATTTATCTTAAGTTTTTTCCTTCAAACAACTAATTTTTCTTACAACAGTGTAGCTTTATACCTCACATTATTTCTTACAGTGTATCTTATAATCTCACTTTTATCTAAACAATTCACCTCATCCCCACTCCAACAGTATTATAATAATTTTCATCATTACTGCATGTTTCATCTTTTACCTCATTTTATTCCATTAGTGTAGTTAATAACCTCATTTTTATTCCATTAGTGTAGTTAATTACCTCATTTTTATTCCATTAGTGTAGTTAATAACCTCATTTTTATTCCATTAGTGTAGTTAATTACCTCATTTTATTCCATTAGTGTAGTTAATTACCTCATTTTCAGCACAAAAGAAGGTTATCCTGGTTGACCTATGGGCCTCATTAGCCTTTCCTTTGTGACAAACATCACCATTTCTGTAATGTATGCTTACTGTACCGTCAGATATGGCAATAGGTTTTGACTGTATATAGCCCATGTTATAGGAATTGCCATTACTTGCAACCTGGCAACCTCCAATTGGTCCATCTATAAAATCAATACACAGTTATACAAAGAAAAATGCCAGGGTTTATTAAACCTGATTTATTAAAAAACAAGCATCTAGCACATAATTAAATTTGCCTCTTTTAATGCATTTTATGTAAGGTATCAGTCAACCTGACAAAGATCCCAGTATGTTTTAGCCAGAACTCTCTAAAACAAGCCACAGTCACAGATCCATGACCCCTTTCACAGGGGAAAAATAAAACTGTTTAAATGTTGATGCACCACTACCTAACCAGGTTCAGATGCTGTAAGGGCTACAGCTTTGAAAACCCTTTCTTCACTGTATAACAGTCGAGTGCACACTTAATTAGAATATATTTAACATAGGACAAAGCATATCAGTGGTCAAGTGGTACCAAACTGAACTTGTAATCCAGTGGTCATTTAATCCCCTCCTCCTCCACAAACATTACTTATTGTCTTTTGGATGAGATGGTAAACCAATGTATCAAGTACCAGTGCTATACACTGAGTATGGAACACTTTCTGTCTTTCTGTGCCTGCACTATCCCCCGTAACCTAAAATAACTAAATTCTGCAGAATACATCAGATATATGAGCAACCGGTGCTCATAATAAATTAACTCATATAGTGAGTGTGTCACAGGGAATCAATTCTTTAGCTCAGTCATCTTGAGCAATGGGTTTTTTTCTTACCAGATAACTTGTATTGACTTCAGTTCATATCCTGTATTTCATTTTTCCTTACATTTAAAATACTGGCAGGTGATTCAAAAGACAGCTTGAACCCATCCAGTTGCAATAATGACTTGCAAGAAAAAAATGTATTTGATTATCATTAGATGAATTTTTAGAATGAAACAGTGCTCCTACCTATGCATTTGGAATTTGGTACATTTTTCACTGGAGAACAGACATTAATGTAGTACGAAGTTTTTTCTCTGTTGTCAACTGCCGTCCAATAGCCGCTGTTTGTGAGGGGGGTAAGATCATACTGTTGCCCCGTCTCATCCTGTACAATGCAATCCATAGACTTCGGGGTACAAGCCAAAGCAGTGAAAAACATGAAAATGAATGTGTTCCCCTCCTTACGATCAAAAATGGGAGAACCAAGGTCTTTATCTGGGGCACATGTGAAGAGTATCTTCACATTTACCCGCTGACCTGAAATACATGTGTTTACTCCACTTATAATGAGTACAGCAGTTACATTCACTAAATGTCTGGCTAAACGGTTAATGTAAAACAGGCATATTAAAGTGACATATGTGTTCAAAGTGACCATTACCATTTTGAAATATACACTAGCCATTTGTTTCTAATCATAGAAAAACAAAAATTGTTTTAGTTATGGCTGAATTAAATGATTGCATATAACAGTTTCATTATTGAACATAGTTGCAAAATGATAAAATCTTTTTTGACTAGCCAAGTCTTTTCTGAATTTTCAGTTAAACTTTGATCATTTCTTGTATACTTCGAAGAAAACCAAAGTATTTTATTATTTGGTGAAAGTTACAATTTTTCTAAACATATATCATGTATTAAACAAATTTTCGTGACCATAAATTTTTCGTTCTTTTTGAACATATATGTCACTTTAATTTAGCTGTGTCCAATATTTCACAAAATGCTCTACAGTTTCAGTTTTATTTCTTCCTGTAAAACAGATATAAATGTATTGTAATATCCAATCACAACTATTATAAAATCTTTCTTTCTTCATGACTGTAAAAAAGTTATATCACCAGCCAATTCTGTTAAAAGTAACTTACCACTGTTAAGCCTTAAGCCATCATAAACAAGGGACATCACTCCAACCTCACTGAAATCCAGCCCAGTTTTGGCTTCAGCTAAACTTATCTTTGTACCGTTTGCCATCACTTGGCAAACCGAAGAAAGTTTACTATTGTCAGTTTTTGGACATTCACTTTCTGATATATTGCCACATATGTTTATCTGTGAAATATAGAATACCTCATACATTTATCGGTAAAAATAAAGAATACCACATATGTTCATCTGTAAAATAAAGAATACCACATGTTTATCTGTAAAAATAAAGAATACCACATAAGTTTACCTGTAAAATAAAGAAAAGGGTTAGGGTTATATTGTGTATGCTGAAATAAAAAATTGACTTTAATTGATAATTTACCTACTGGTAATCTCACTTCAACTTATCTTATCCCAGAAGAAACCCCTATTATGTTTGCTTGCATTCTTTTAAATGCACCTTTGCACATGTCAAGAGACCATCTGTCACACTATCAAAAGGTTGTCAACAAATATAATATAGTTGTACCTCTAACAGTTATGGAAGAATAGTAAGTCTAGGAAAAAGAATCTGAACATTTTGTGTAAAGAAAGAAGTCTGCTTAATGAATTGTAAACCATTGAGCCCTTTAAGCTCAGGTGACCTTTGAAAAACATGGCTACAAAGACTGTGAAATGCAAGACATTTACAATAATATACTTTTATCTATTCACATCTAACAAGATTTTTTTCCCAAGATAACTGTTTCAATAAAAACTAAATGCACCCCAGAGTGGGGGCATAAAAAAAACAATCAACTGCAAATATGTGGTTGGCAATACTACAACAAATTAAGCCTCAAATTCCAAATAAATCACTCCTTTTTTTTATCTTTTTATTCTCACCTTGTATGTTGAACCATCCACAGATATACTGTATGGTTTATCATCTTTTCTTTTTAAGGGACTCAGATTAAACACATATCCTGTGTTGTCATCTTTAGCGGTACAAGGCTCTGTATCATTATCTGTCTTTAGAGGGCAGGCAGCGGGTGTGTCCCACACAATGGTGTACTCACAGGGCCCATCCTGCAGTGGGGCACTTGGTGGGGATGTCTGTTAACATATACCATATCTAAATGTATTATTTCTAAAGCAAAGTATTATACAGAGCTTAAATAAGAGTTTCAGAGAATATGGCTTTGTCACAGTAAAGCACTGGTCCTACAAGCTTTTCAAATTATCTAAGAATTAGGATTATTGTATTCTTGATCTTTTCAGGAACTTATTACGACCTATGATAGTTTATAGATTCTTTTTTATAGGTCCTAAGTCAGTGACAAATATTTAAGCACATATTTAAAAAGGTTATGTTATCCATTTGTAATATTGACAGTAAATAACATTACACCAGTTTGTAAAGTGTTAATTGGGATGCCCTTGACCCTACAACACCTATGGAGAAGGGAAATAAAGATAGTAAAAAAAACCCCCAAAAAAACATTGTTCATTGAACACATTTTCTAACACTTTAAAACATTTGCCAAAAAGTTCACAACAATATGAATTCAATCACTTACTCTGTCTGTACAAAAATTAAATCTGACATTACTTCTCAAGTCAAATTTCTTGTATTAGAAAAATCCCTGCTTTTGTCATAGTCTAATCTTTGCTAGATTTCTCTAGTATATCATACATACCAAGCCAGACTGTCGACATATGAATTCTACGTTAGTTCTGTATGTCACATTAGCTGTTCCGTTATAACACAACCCTCCCTCATAAATCAATCTCAGGCGCCCTTTTTGAACAACCTGCAGGTGGGAAGTGGCACGACCCATGTTGGAAATGTCAATTTTCTCCTGTAATGGAATAAATGACAGCATAAGGTGAAGTTACAAACATGAGACACATTCATTCATAAAAGAGTAAAATATAAGCAGAAATGGACTCTAATTTTCCAGCTAACATATCAGTTACAACATTGTTGAAAACTCGTGTAAATGAGTTTTATGCCCTCTAGCAATCACATCGTATGAGCAGTTTACCTAACCATCTTTCCAGGGTAGGACCAGTAGGACCAGAACAAAACCCTTGTTCTCCATAAGAAACTGCCAAACTTTCTCACATAGATGGTAATGGGTGGTAGCTAGTTCTAAGCCAGTGACCATCCATAAAAGTCAGGTTACATGATTTGAGTTCACATCTATTATCACTCTGTAAATAAGACTTTTTTGTATAATCTATCTGCTGTTTTAACTCCTATTTTTTCTTAAGACAGAATCAAGTGAATGTTTTTTTACAATGTTTCTATACCTGTCCATTTTCAAACTTTGTCCGACAGATGGAGGCAAATGTATCACATCCTGTACCAACTGGTACTCTATTTAGGGGCTGACATACGTTGATGTAATATTTTGTGTTACTTGTCCCATCAATGGCCCAGTTGTCTGTCCCCAACATTGTCAAACTGTGCAAAACAAAACAAGCTGTATACTACTGTATGTATACAGGCTTAATGTGAGCAAAAAAAACCCACAGTAAAACACAATTAAGGTATAGTCTTTAAATTCAAAATCATTCTCTTGTCTGTCTAGTTCTTTCAGCTAGGATTTATAGAGGAGGGGGTACTATGTAAAATGCAATTCTTTGAAAAAAACACAGGTACAAAATTGATTCAGAGAATAGCATTTCAGCTTTACATTTTTTGTCTGAGACACACACATACACTTTTTAACAACTTTAATAAGTGCAAATGAAATTTGTCGGAAAAAGTTACTTAAAAGTAATATAAGTAAATGTGAATAAGGATCAACCTTTAGTGTCTAAGATACATGCAGATATTAATGAAATACACTTCAAATTACTGGCTTCCTTACAGACTCATGGATAGTTCAACTTGGACAATTTACCCTTGGGTTTGAAAAGTATTCAACACATTTGCAGTATGTAACATAAAAACATAGCATTAGCATTCTATAATAAACAGGATCATAAGTTTGGACATGCAAGGAGAGGAGCTGTCAGATTAAGTACGAAACAATCTTGTCACAATTACGAACTTTTATGTGGTAAAAACCTTTCTTTACTTTCTTTCTGTAATCACTTTTGTATACACTTGTCATGTAATTAACCCTTTACCACATGGTTAAGTGTTAAATTTCATATGCGACCAGTGCAGATCCAGATCAGCCTGCACATCCGTGCTTTTCAGTCAGAAATACTTTTATGGATATAACAGCGAACAGTGGAGATCCTGATCAGACTCCACGGATGTGCAGGCTGATCTGGATCTGCACTGGTCGCATATGCGTTAAAACACGTATCTATGGAGTAAAGGGTTAAACAATTATTTCACCTGGAGATGTCATACTCTTGCTCCGTTTTTTCATCAACGGCTGAACACTGCATGGCTTCAACTGGACATGCGTAAGAAGTACGCCATTCAAAACTGTAGTAATGGTCTGATGCCGCCTCACTTAGAAATGTTGGCTTCCCTACTCCAGCCCCTTTGTCACACAGAAATATGATTTCCGACTTCCGCGGGGTATGTTTGTCATCGTTGTAGGGAGTACCGCCAGAGTATGTCAGATTTATCATTCCATCGTAATATTCTATTTCTGACGTCCATTGTCCAGTCACAAAAGGATCCCTGCAAGGATTCTTCTTTTTTTAACACTCAACTTATAAGCAATATCAATATGCTGTCTTATATCATATCATACCAATTATCCCAGATATCATTTGCTTTCCTAACTTATTTTTTCTATTTAACACATGAAATGAACTTTTTTATCTACTCTAATAAACCTTGAAAAAATTATTCACAATAATTTGGAAACTACTTCATATTTTATTCAATCTTACACCTTCAATAATTCTTTAAACATACAAGCAGTATTTCACAGTGTAATATCTACCTTTAAGAATTTACCAGAGACGTAGATTACATGTTATATATACGTCTCTGAATTAACTTAGGAAAATTTGAATATAATTTTGCTGCTTTATTCACTGACAGGAAGCCAACAGAAAATTCTGTTATAATTATAATACATGAAACCTTTTCCATAAAAATTGTGAGCAAAGTTAAATACTTGCATTGCCTCAATGGAAATGCTGAATTCCTACTAATGAAATGCAACTTTACAGCTGAATACAGAGATGGCATGAAAAAACTTGCAGTCTGTCAATTACAAAACCTCTTTCAAGCTTGCAATGCTAAAAATGTTTATATGGTTTTACTTTTTAATGATTTTATTGGTTTAGCAGCAGTGACTTACCCAGTTCCACTGGTTGGCTCTTGACATATGCCTACATTTGGGATACCTAAGGTGTCGCACTTTCGGCCTGTCACGGGACCGCACACATTTATGTAGTACTCGTGCCCAGAATCGGCTGTTGAGTTCATGGTGTAATAACCTCCTGTCTTCTTTAGGGGCGTCAAGTCTAAACTTAGCCCTGGAAATTACAGAATTTTATACTGAAACCTCGGAACACAATGAAGGTTTTAGTGATCGACAATGACTCTTTTTTTTCTTTTTTTTTATTTCTACACAATCATTACCCTTTGAACACTGGTGTTAGAACAGTCCAGGTAGTACATATTTTCTCCTTTTTTTAGGGCACTTAAGTGGCTTCACATTTTTCTCACTGTGTCATAACAGACATAAATGTAACATCAATCCATAAATTACTCCTCAGCACACTGTTCTATAGTGACAATATTAACTTTTTCCCTGTTCTTAATTACACCAGTCTCAATCAATAAATGACCAATACTGTGTTAATGCATAGTTACTTCTGATATTCCTTTAAATTTCAAAATCCCACTCTCTCCCCCCCTCCCCCCCAAAAAAAAAATTTATGCATTTGAATCAGTATTCTGCATTTGTTTAAATATTCTGAAAAATCATTATGTTTCTTTACTTCTATGTATGTTTCAGTGCATAAAAGAAATGTTACAACAGGAAGTGTGTACCATCACTGTAGATTTTACAGTTAGTTCCGCTGTAGTGTCCAAGAGGGCAGGCTGCAGATGTATGCCACTCAAAATCATAGAAACATTTGTCATTCGACACTTGTGCCAACACAGGAGCGCTTTCCGAGTCACCTTAAACATGGAAACAATTTGGTTATTCATATATGGTTCTCTAATGTCAAAGTTTTGTGATTTCAAAAAGCATACTTCAGCCATCAAACCAGCACTGTCATGTTCATGGTTTTTTCTTCACTCTGACAAAAACATGCATTTCCTGTTGTATTGTATCAGCTGATATTGAAATACATTACCTAGGGATGGAAGGTAAAATGACTACTGGGTTTGACCATGAAACCACCATCTACTTTCTATTCCCTGAATTGCAGACACATGTCTCCTACATGTAAATGAATGGATTTCATATGATCGATAAACTTGACTAGTAATTGGATAGATATTCCATCTACTCCAGAACTCATGAGGGCTCTGTGTAACATCACACTCGTATCTATAATTTTAGGATGACAAAATAGTTTTATTACAATATTAAAGGAAATAAGTTTCAATTGATATCAAAAACTTGACTTGACAATATGAGTTGGCAATAAAACAAACAAGAACCTGGAACCCAATAACTTGATATCCCGTCTTTTACATAAACACTACAATAGATGTTACTATTGTTATTAGCTGGTTTACAAATGTTATATCTTATGTTATTGTTATTCTTGTAGTTACCTGGTTTACAAATGAATGTTATAGTTGATGTTTTCCTTGTAATGCCCATACATATGTCACCGTTGGTATACTTTATGACTGTGTTGTTAGTTTTACTGTCAAATGTCAGCTTGTTCTCATAACGTCCCAAGTTCTTGGTGCTCAGTCCCTCTACAAAATAAAAGTATACAAATTGTAGGTTCACTGCTTTTCTTACCAGGTGACCATTTACTCAAAATTTAACATTACATCAAGTTATAATATAAACATGTATGGATCTCAATGGCTCAGTGGCTTCGGCACTTGTCCTTGAGAGAGAAAATCTCTGGCCAAATCCAAGCTGTTTCCTTGAGCAAAACCCTGTGTACCTCAATTCCTAGTTGTGTAAAGGTGCAAGTACTTTCAGAACCACTGACATCTATTTAACAGTGAAACAAGTTCTTGCAGCTTATATAAATCCAGCCTTCTGGGTTGAAACCAGTGCTTGCACAAAAAGTGTTGAATTTAGAAAGCAACTAGACCACCAACCTTAGCTGTATTCAAACTAATGACCTATGGATCAAGAGTTCTGTGCCTTAATCCCTAAAAGACTGCTTCTACTGAGCCTGTACTGGAAGTTCCCCTTCATAATCAACTGATTTAATCTTCAAAGAAGACTTGGGACATAAATCTTAGACACAAGTAGTAAAAACTTGTATTGTAATCAAGATCAAATAAGTTAATTAATACAACAATACCAACAGCACATGTTTAACCACAGTAACCTGGCAGAGTTTATATCTTTCCTGTGGTTGCATAAACAGGCTTCACAATCTAAATCGACTTCGTAAATTTTAAAACAAAAGACACCATATTTTAACTGCACCAGTATAAATTTACCTCTGTAGCATACAGCAGCACTGGGATCACATCTGGAAGCATCTCCTGTTTGTAACACATTATGGCAAACATTGATGAAGTATTGACCTTTTCCATAAAGGTCATTTTGCTCATGTAATGCCATCCGGTTAACACCTGGAAATAAAACAACTTTTAAAACAAAGCAAACCTACATAAAATAATGTCAGATGAAAAAATAACAAAATAAAACTACAGACAAACCTGACCCTTTTCAAGTCATTGGGCAATCATACATCATGTTTGGTGTCTAAAAAAAACTCAAGTTTTCAAGGCATATGGGAGAGTTATCCCAATTACTGAAATGTGCATAGATAAGCAACACAAAAAGTCACAACATCCAATGAGCAAAAATGTCATCATTTAAATCAACATTAAGCACTTTCAAAGGTCAAGGTTGATAGAACTGTCATAAGTAGTAACTACACAATGATTTTTTAAAGTACATATAGTAAAAAAAAGCCCAACCATTTCTAAATGACGTAAGTTTTCAAAATCCCACCACAGATCAAGGCTAAAAGTGCAAATATTTGGAACATTTTTCTGAATGTATTTACACAGACCTCATGGATGTGATGTAGATATGCCACCATCTGTTTCTTATTAAAAATAATGGTTTCTTGGTAAAGAGTATAGTTTCAATACAAAGATTACTGTTTCTTTGTGAAGATTAAAATTTCATGGCCAACATCAAGGTTTCTTTCTCCAATATCAAAGACTTACTGAAGATTAAAAGTTTCATGACCAATATAACAGTTTTATGGCAAAGATAATGGTTTCTTGGTGGAGATTCAATTTTCATGGTCAATATTGTAATTTAATTTTTTGGCAAAGACGAGAGTTTTATGGCAATTTTTGTAGTTTCTTGGTGAAGAACAGAATTTTATGGTAAATACTTTGGTTTCTTGGTGAAGATTAGAATTTTATGGGAAATACTGAGGTTTCTTGGTGAAGATTATAAGTTATGGCAAATATTGTAGTTTCTTGGAGAAGATAAGAATTTTATCGCAAATACTTGGATTTCTTAGTGAAGATTAGAGTTTTATGGCAAATACTGTGGTTTCTTGGTGAAGATTAACCATGATTAGAATTTATTGCAAATATTGTAGTTTCTTGGTGATGGCTAGAATTTTAGAGCAAATACTGTGGTTTCTTGGTGACAATTCACTAATTATGCAGATTATGGTTTCTTGATGAAGATAATGATGTCTTGTTGAGAAGATATAAAATATATGGGTAAAGTAAGCTCACCTGATTTATGTGAAAGAGACCCAAGGTCATACTTCTTTCCGTTTGCCTCAACTCTGCAGGATTCATCTACAGGATGATCCAGACATGCATACTTGGTCTGCCAGGTAAACATGTACACACACTCATCTTCAAACACAAACTCAGGATTCCCGTTACCTAGAAACAAACAAATCTGAAAAATGATGACTCCTGATTTACTGATTAATCAGATGTCAATGAATCAGTGATGAAGCCACAAAAGGTAAGTTACTGACCATGCATAACAGTCGTAGGAAAAATGTTAAGTTAGGGTAACTTGGATCGAGCAGTTCAAATAAGCTTAAATAGCTTTCATCCTTACTGAGCTAAAACAAATATGTACATGTAGAAAAAGAAAGCTGGTAATGAGAGCATCTAACACTACCTGCAGTCTGGTTACAGATGAAGTCAATGACCGTCTGCCTCTGTAAGTTGTTGTGATTACATTTCACCCCACCTTTGTAGGTCAAGGTCAGCTTATTGTCTGCATAACTAAAGGTCATAAAGTAAAAACAAAAATGAAAATCTTTGATCAGCTATCAGTATAATGACATCTGAAATAAGAAAAAATACTTTGGTATAGCTGGGGTTTGACTGAAACAACTGGGCCCAGTTCCTTAAAGCTCTATTAAATCAAATAAAGTTACATTAAGATAACAGTCCGTTAAAAAAGCTAACAGACAGTAACTTAACAGTCTGTTAAGGCATTTAACAGATGGTTCAATTTAACAGAGCTTTGAAGAACTGGGCCCAGATCATATCAAGCAAGCAATTTACCTTACCCTTGTTCCTCTGAAGGATGTACACTAGACCGCCAACTTCTGTAAGAAACTTTGAACTTTCTCACATGAATGGCCATGATTAGTTATAGGACTCAGACCAGTCAATGAGATTCTGTCAGTGAGAGGTTACATGACTTGTACTTGAACTGATTTCAAGTCAGTCACTTTAACCACTAGACCAAGGAGGCAGATCAAGAACAGGTCAATTTTTTTGTCACTAAATTGTGTTTCCTGTCAGTCTGTCACTATATACTGATTTACTCTAGATAAAATAAAGTACTGATTATTTTTTACCCTTGATACCTTTATTTTGAAGCAAATTGTCCAATCCCAATTTTATTTAAAACAATGCTTATTTCTAAATTACCGTATATACTCACTTATAAGACGCTCTCGCTTATAAGACGCACCCCTAACTTTGAGTTGAAAATATGTACTTTTTGCATTGACCCTCTTATAAGACGCGGTCAGATTTTCACATTGTCCGAGGTCACGGGGTTCATGAAATTTTGAACTTTCACTTGGAAACCAACTGCTGTATTTGTTTTTGGTATTTTGAAAATATTTAAACCAAATTAATTTTAACATATTTTATTTAATTTTTGACAAGGTCTGAATTAATTTTATTTCTTAAACCCCAAGAAAAACTTCCTACAAATACAGTGATATCCATTTATTAACAGCAACTGTATACATCCGGTACCGGATTATTTTTTAATACTTAATTTCCTAAAGGTATGATCATACAAGCCGTAGCACTAACAATTCATCACACTGCCATAATTACCAATTATAACAATGACAATTTATTGGTTTCACTACTTCACAGTAAATATTTGGCAAGCTGAAATGTCCTTAATCGTATGGTAGCACAAGTAATGATCGGTCAACTATTTCTCGTATCATTTATCGAGTCTTTCACTTTAATTTCAACCGCGTCATTTTTTTTACCGACGGCGCTATCACATTCATCAATTAACTCTGTTTGGATTGCCAGTCACGAACCATTTTCTCACTAACGCCAACGGCAGTATCAGCAATAAAACATGCCCATATCGATATATTATCCAATCATGTTGCGGTCTGAGCAGGTAGTCATGCATACTGAACTGTCAATCAGCAAATTCAAACCAATCAATAGAAGACACAATTAGGCAATCACAAGGTGGTTGTGTTTATACAACAATTACGTTCTTCGATAAGAAATTGCTGAAAATTTGCATCTAATTGGCGTATAATTAATATACAATGCCAGACAATTAACAGTAAAAGGGTCTCAGCTATCAACTCCTGCGAATCATTGAAATAACAGTCTGTTCATTAGTGAGACCCCTTTACTAAATTTCACAGTTTTTTAAATGTGAGAATTTAACATTATTGTTAGCGTGACTTGAAGCAATAATTGCGATTTACAGTTTTAAAAGCGATGTTTTAATTGAAAAAAAAAATAAATATTAACTTATTGCCAAACATTCTTTTATTTAAAAACATAAAATAATGTTAAAGAAAGAACGAGTAGTATACACCGATTGAGCATAATTTAATACGGTGCGGTACGGCCCGGGATGCGCTTTAGCACTCCTAGCAAAATGGCTGATGTTGAAATGAAAGTAACGCTAACGCTGTCTAAAAAGGAGAAATAAGCCTTTGTTAGACCAAAACAAGAACATCTAGCAATACTTTTTATACTAATTAAAAGTCGTTGTTTAATTTCTACAGGAATGGTAATTTTTTGCCTTGTTATTTTTTGTTTAGCCCCGGTAAGTTACTGAACAGTTTGCAGCACATAACGGTTGCCGAAATCTTGACTGTAGAAGCCAGATTCTTGTTGGGATTTTTTTTCTCTTGAAGGACGCGCTTATAAGACGCTCCCCCCTCGACTACCTTATAATATGATTCCTAAAAATGCGTCTTATAAGCAAGTATATACGGTAGAAAAGCTCTGACCTCTTTCCAGAACAGTGAAAGAAAACACTGCTATAGTTTACAAGAGGGCCATGATGGCCCTGGACCACTCACCTGAGTACTTTGGCTGTAGGTTTGCTGTTAAGCAGTATTTCATTTTTTAATTGAAAATATATAAGTGCCTACAAACCAAATATGTAAAATATCAGTCAATAAATAAAGGCTCTATGACAGAAAGTAGAAATACCTATTATAAGCTATGGTGACCTTGACCTTGACCCAGTGACCTCAAACCCTACCCATGGGTAGAGGTCCATGCAAGGAACCTATATACTGAATATCAAAGATATTGGTCTATAACTGAAGGCTTTATGAGGTACAGTAGATAAATCTATTCTTAGCCTCCGTGACCTTTAACCTAATCCAATAATTTGAAAAAGCTTGATAAAGCTTGCTTCATGCCAAATTTTAAAATTCAAGGCCTTGTGGTTTCAGACAAGAAGATTTTTAAAGTTTTCCTTTTTAACATATTTTATGTTAAGTGGGGCAAATTTTGACCCAAGGGCCAACATTCAAACAATATTGGTAAAGGTTCTTTACACAATACTCAACACCAAATATCTAAGGTCTACACCTATTTGTTTTGGAGAAAAATTATTTTTCATGTTTTTCCTATATAAATCAATGTAAAACAAGAGAACCCATGGGGGTGGCCAATTTTGACCCAGGGGACATAATTTGAACAAACATGGTAAACATCCACTAGACAATGCTACATACTAAATATCTAAGCTGTAGGCATTGAGATTTCCAGTAAGAAGATTTTTAAAGATTGCCTTTTTTACCTATTAAGGGCCCCTGGGGCAGGGCCAATTTTGACCCCAGGGCCAACATATAAACAATACTGATAAAGGTTATCTACACAATACTCCACACAAAATATCTAAGATCTAGTCCTATTAGTTTCAGAGAAAAATGACTTTTAATGTTTTTCCTATATAACTATATGTAAACCAAGAGAACCCTGGGGCGTGGCCAATTTTGACCCAGGGAACATAATTTGAACTAACTTGGTAGACAATCACTAGACATTGCTACATTCCAAATATCAAAGCTGTAGGCATTGAGGTTTCTAGTAAGAAGATTTTTAAAGATTGCCTTTTTTACCTATTAAGGGCCCCTGAGGCGGGGCCAATTTTGACCCCAGGGCCTACATATAAACAATACTGGTAAAGGTTCTTTACACAATACTCCACACCAAATATCTAAGGTCTAGTCCTATTAGTTTTGGAGAAAAATGATTTTTCATGTTTTTCCTATATAACCATATGTAAACCAAGAGAACCCTGGGGCGTGGCCAATTTTGACCCAGGAGACATAATTTGAACAAACTTGGTAGACATCCACTAGACAATGCTACATACCAAATATCAAAGCTGTAGGCATTGTGGTTTCTGAGAAGAAGTTTTTTCAAAATTTCCTTTTTTACATATAAAGGGCCCCCGGGGCAGGGCCAATTTTGACCCCAGGGCCTACATATAAACAATACTGGTATAGGTTATCTACACAATACTCCAAACCAAATATCTAAGGTCTAGTCCTATTAGTTTTGGAGAAAAATGATTTTTCATGTTTTTCCTATATAACTATATGTAAACCAAGAGAACCCTGGGGTGTGGCCAATTTTGACCCAGGGGACATAATTTGAACAAACTTGGAAGACATCCACTAGACAATGCTACATACGATATATCAAAGCTGTAGGCACTGTGGTTTCTGAGAAGAAGATTTTTAAAGATTTCCTATATAAGTCTATGTAAAAGAAAGTGACCCCTGGGACGGGGCCAATTTTGACCCCAGGGAAATAATTTGAATAAGTTTTGTAGAGTTCCATTAGAGGGTGCTAAATGCCAAATATCTAAGCTCTAGGCCTTGTGGTTTCAGACAAGAAGATTTTCAAAGTTTTTCCTTTAAGTTGCCATAGCAACCAGAGTTCTGCATGGAATTCAATTCTTTGAACAATTTTCAAAGGGGACCAACCAAGAAACATTCATGGGAAGTTTGGATGAAATTGGCTTAGCGGTATATGAGAAGATGTCGTTTAAAGTAAAAGTTTACGGACGGACGACGGACGGACGGACAAATTGTGATCACAAAAGCTCACCTTGTCACTATGTGACAGGTGAGCTAAAAACTTGATCATGTCCATTAAAAAATTTTCGCAGATTCAAGATGAAAGATAACCCTCACACATCTGTCAGTCTGTAATCAGGGTGACCACATTTTGATACCTTTTTTATTTCTTTTTATTTTTTTCATAAAATTTTGTTTTTAAGGAAATAGGTTATTTTCCTTGCCTTAGTTCTGTATGAAATGTGCTTCCCATCGACCGACCAAAGTCTGAGTCACCTCTTTTTGTTTGACAGGCTGAAATCCTGTCCATATGCTTTTCATCGGGACACTGGATGCCCAAATCTTCACAAACATTCAGGTAGAAATCGTAAATAGTTGTAGAGCCTGTGTCTTCCCAACTCACTTTATAGGGGTTTCCTGCAATTTTAAGGTAAAATAAACAAATATGTACCAAATAATCTTGCTTAGAACTTGATATTTTTAAGGAATAATCTTTCTTTAAAAACATTCATCAAGAAAAATATCACCATCTATAATTTTGACTGTTTTATAAACAAGAGGGCCATGATGGCCCTGGATCGCTCACCTGAGTACTTTGGCTGTAGGTTTGCTGTTAAGCAGTATTTCATTTTTTAATTGAAAATATATAAGTGCCTACAAACCAAATATGTAAAATATCAGTCAATAAATAAAGGCTCTATGACAGAAAGTAGAAATACCTATTATAAGCTATGGTGACCTTGACCTTGACCCAGTGACCTCAAACCCTACCCATGGGTAGAGGTCCATGCAAGGAACCTTTATACTGAATATCAAAGATATTGGTCTATAACCGAAGGCTTTATGAGGTACAGTAGATAAATCTATTCTTAGCCTCCGTGACCTTTAACCTAATCCAATAATTTGAAAAAGCTTGATAAAGCTTGCTTCATGCCAAATTTTAAAATTCAAGGCCTTGTGGTTTCAGACAAGAAGATTTTTAAAGATATTAAGGGCCCCCGGGGTGGGGCAAATTTTGACCCAAGGGCCAACATTTAAACAATATTGGTAAAGGTTCTTTACACAATACTCAACACCAAATATCTAAGGTCTACACCTATTTGTTTTGGAGAAAAATTATTTTTCATGTTTTTCCTATATAAATCAATGTAAAACAAGAGAACCCATGGGGCATGGCCAATTTTGACCCAGGGGACATAATTTGAACAAACGTGGTAAACATCCACTAGACAATGCTACATACCAAATATCTGAGCTGTAGGCTTTGAGATTGCCAGTAAGAAGATTTTTCAAGATTTCCTTTTTTAAATATTAAGGGCCCCCGGGGCGGGGCCAATTTTGACCCCAGGGCCAACATATAAACAATACTGGTATAGGTTATCTACACAATACTCCACACAAAATATCTAAGGTCTAGTCCTATTAGTTTCGGAGAAAAATGACTTTAAATGTTTTTCCTATATAACCATATGTAAACCAAGAGAACCCTGGGGCATGGCCAATTTTGACCCAGGGAACATAATTTGAACAAACTTGGTAGACAATCACTAGACATTGCTACATACCAAATATCAAAGCTGTAGGCATTGAGGTTTCCAGTAAGAAGATTTTTAAAGATTGCCTTTTTTAAATATTAAGGGCCCCCGGGGCGGGGCCAATTTTGACCCCAGGGCCGACATATAAACAATACTGGTATAGGTTATCTACATAATACTCCACACAAAATATCTAAGGTCTAGTCCTATTCGTTTTGGAGAAAAATGACTTTTAATGTTTTTCCTATATAACTATATGTAAACCAAGAGAACCCTGGGGCGTGGCAAATTTTAACCCAGGGGACATAATTTGAACAAACTTGGTAGACATCCACTAGACAATGCTACATACCAAATATCTAATCTGTAGGCATTAAGGTTTCCAGTAAGAAGATTTTTAAAGATTGCCTTTTTTACATATTAAGGGGCCCTGGGGCGGGGCCAATTTTGACCCCAGAGCCAACATATAAACAATACTGGTATAGGATATCTACACAATACTCCAAACCAAATATCTAAGGTCTAGTCCTATTAGTTTTGGAGAAAAATGATTTTTCATGTTTTTCCTATATAACCATATGTAAACCAAGAGAACCCTGGGGCGTGGCCAATTTTGACCCAGGGGACATAATTTGAACAAACTTGGTAGACATCCACTAGACAATGCTACATACCAAATATCAAAGCTGTAGGCATTGTGGTTTCTGAAAGAAGATTTTTCAAGATTTCCTTTTTTACATATTAAGGGCCCCCGGGGCAGGGCCAATTTTGACCCCAGGGCCAACATATAAACAATACTGGTAAAGGTTATCTAAACAATACTCCACACCAAATATCTAAGGTCTAGTCCTATTAGTTTTGGAGAAAAATGATTTTTCATGTTTTTCCTATATAACTATATGTAAACCAAAAGAACCCAGGGGCGTGGCCAATTTTGACCCATGGGGCATAATTTGAACAAACTTGGTAGACATCTACTAGACAATGCTACATACCAAATATCAAAGCTGTCTGAGAAGAAGATTTTTAAAGATTTCCTATATAAGTCTATGTAAAAGGAAGTGACCCCTGGGACGGGGCCAATTTTGACCCCAGGGAAATAATTTGAACAATTTTTGTAGAGTTCCATTAGAGGGTGCTAAATGCCAAATATCTAAACTCTAGGCCTTGTGGTTTCAGACAAGAAGATTTTCAAAGTTTTTCCTTTAAGTTGCCATAGCAACCAGAGTTCTGCATGGAATCAAATTCTTTGAATAATTTTGGTAGAGCTTCATGCAAGGAACATTTCTGTGAAGTTTTGTTGAAATTGGCCCAGTGGTTTAGGAGAAGATGTTCTTTAAAACAAAAGTTTATGGACGGACGACGCACGCACGCACCGACGACGGACATTGACTGATCACAATACCTCACCTTGTGCACTACGTGCACAGGTGAGCTAAAAACTATTGCTATTACACTCTTGAAATTAAAAATAAACATGTATAAGTATATAGGCTGGTGACTAAAAGAATCTTTCATTTAACATGGTGTCTTGCCAGAAATCGTGAACAGGGCATCATTCAAAAACATACAAATTTTAGTAGGTAACTGCTATTTAAACTACTGATAATGTTATAGATAGATAGATTTATTTTTTTATTTTTTTTTATCTAAGCTACTGATAATGTTAACATGTATAAGTTGAGCAGTTGTAACGGCTTTAACATTTCTTACTGAATCTCAATATTCTAAGGTATACTTTTTTTTTTTTTTTTTTCCACAGCCACTTGATCAAATAGCTTTTCAAAATTGCTATGACAAAATATCTTCCTGCAAGTACCACAGGTACAATTCACTTACCTGATGTTCTCGTCAATGGTCTAAGATCTACATCAATATCGGCATCTCCCATGGTAAGCACACAGGAGTTGTTAAACAGTTTGGAATCTTCACATGCGTATTCTGTTTCCCATTCAATCACATACTGACAGTCATAATCACTCACCACCAACGGGAACTTGCTCTGGAAAATTACAAATAAAAATGTCTTATGTTAAAGTAAATACTATTTTTACATCACCTGTTGAAAGATGTATTTCAATACAGCCAAGAATAATTCATGAATAATGTCTGCAGACTGTTTAGATTTCAAAATTTCTGATGATGGATCGTAAATCAAATAGGCACTATAATCACTAACATTCTAGCCAGTCATTTTCATCAAAATCGTCATTATTAACCTAGGCTATTACTGCTGCAACAAAATGTGTTTGACACAAGTATACATAAACATGTATGACATACACAAGATGGTAAAATACTACACCCAGAGGCTAAACAACAGAATATTAATAGGAGCAGTTTTGCCAGTCAATCAATTACATTTACATTTTGTAAGTGTATAAAGTGTTCAAAAACAAAAAGTTGTAGCATCTTTTACAATACTGCCTAACTCTGTTCAACGCTGCCTAACTCTGTTCAACAAAACTGTGATTTAACAGTGCAATTTTCCACATAACTACCATATAATATAATCAAATAATAACCCCTTAGTAAAACAAACTAAGGAAGTTTCTTGACAACACTCAATGATTAACCATGTCACAAAAGAAAACTTACCGCTCCTCTTTCTGGGCAAATAAATACAATTGTTGTAGACGGTTTACTGGTGCATCCTGCAATTGTTTCGGATTGTGAAGATACGTATTTCAAGGTCAAGCGGCCATTTGTGTCTCGTTTTAAGCCATCTGTGACATCACCAAGGCCAATTGTTTCGTGTCCTTTCTTTCTACATGCTGCTGCCCCACCTGGACAACCCATTGTTAATGAATCTAGAGAAAAATGAAAAAATGCCATATATTATATATTAGTATATACAAAAGACAATAAGTACATGTAAATTTGCTTTAAAAGAATGTTTTCCCACTTTAAAGTTCTGTTCAATATTTGGAGTCTATTTTTTCATATTACAAAGTAAATATTGCACATTTTTCAGCAGTAACAATTTGAAATTGACCAAACTGGACAGGTGTAGTATTGTTAGAGTATTACTGTTATGCTGTGTACTGTGTGTAGCATTTTCATTATTAGTTTTAACATTTTTGTTTACACTGTATAGTATTAAATACCCTCTTCTTTCATTACCTTCCTTATACAGTAGCTTGCGTTTATTCATATTTGTTACTTTTGACACAGAAATTTGTGAAGAGTTTCATTCCTATATGGTCTCTTGAGAAACAGTTTCAGGTTTTAAAAGCAGACAACTTCTGATGTTACACATGTGCAACTTAATAACAGACCCATCAATCTATGTTTAAGATAAGTATAAACATAGCAAAATGCAACTGTGTGGTTAAATGTGGTAATACTTCCTAAGATTTCACATCTATCACTCCATATATCACAATGCTCAAAATAAAAAGAAAATAAATGTCTGAGCTGCATCATGAGCTCCATAAAAGATGACACAACATTAAGAACAAATAGTGAAAGTACTGCATGAAGTCCACACTAGTGTAGTAAGGGCAATAACTCAGTTGTGCACCAAATTACAGCTCCAACCAATCACAACTACCAAGCTTTTCCAGTAGGGATGGCAACGAATACCAAATTCAATACTCGAGTACTCGGTCATTTTTCCGATCGAGTACTCGGTTACTCGGATGATTTCCAATGATCTTCAAAATTTTATCACAATATATTAACACCGTCTGCATGCTACTTTCGTCACAGATGTGTAACTTTAAATAGGACTGCAAGGGAGGTAACTTAGAATAACCATCAAACAAATTAAATCAACATTATATTTTATAACGTTTTAATTAATGCAATATCAAGTTTAAAACATGTATAACAGTTCATATATCTTTTTTTCTTCTTGAAATTATATAGACTGGTCTGTTTTCTAAGGATGCTTGAAGCGCAAATGATTTAACATGTTTGTAGTTCCACCAGTATACGTTATTTCACAGCTACATAATGTACATTTAATAGTCTTGCTATCAGCACAGCGTTTGAAATATTTCCAAGCATTAGATTTTGCAGGCGGCATTTTGACTCTTGAAATTTTAATATCTTATTCTAAACAAAAACTTTATCAATATATAAAAAGTTAATGATATTTCTGGATTTATATGCGTAAAGAAGAAATTGGAGTTACTCTCCTTTATTGAGTAAAGAAAAACAAACGCTTAATCGGGCCTAATTACTACCTTTAATCTAACATTCATAATAGCAATCCGGCCATTTGCTGTTTTCAAAACTTATACCTTAAAACAAGTTTCGGCCACAAACTCTTACACAATTAAAGGTAATTAAATATTATAAGAGGCCGAATGACGTAAGCGACACAGGTGTTCAATCCCATGCGCGTGTCAAACTGTTGATCGCCTCGTATCATTTTCGCACCTCTGCAAGGATGTTTTGATTGCATTTAAGAGGTATTTTTGAAGATACATGTACATCTTCAAATTTCTGAACTGATTGGATACACCAACCTTTCTAAATCGAAAAAAAATAGAAATTATATATTTTTGCCGAGTAATCGAATATCAATTTTGTTAACCGATATTCGGACGTTCGATCGAGTACTCGGTTAACCGGTTACTCGTTGCCATCCCTATTTTCCAGACAAGCCAGCTCTCAGTGTCTGTGATGGTGCTGGCTGTTAAAAATGCATCTTTAACTCTGGACAAATCATCTAAATACACATAAAAACCCCAGATCAAGAAAACATGTTCTCCCTTCTCGAACTGTCTGTGTAGACTGCGGTCACATGACCAGGATTAATCCCCAATGCGCGGGAAAGTCTGTGGTGTGTTAAATTGCCAACAATGCTCAAAGGGAAGTAACTCCTACATGGACAGGACAGGAAATTAAACCCCGGTTACAAAGAGATGTTTTAATCTAAATTAGTTTATTACTATAATAATCTTTGTTGACATGAAACATATTCTCTGAACAAACCTGGAGAAATATCCCTGCACACATTGATAAAAATATCTGTATCTGGATCCTCAGATGAAACCAAGTAGCCTCCCTTGTTCTTTTCCAGGGGAGATAAATCATATCTATTTCCTGTATCATCATACATGTAACAAGGCACCTCTTTAACAGTGTTTTTTGTCTTACAATAGATATTAGTCTCCCATTCGAAGTAGCTTACACACGATGTGAAGTCTAGAAAAACAGGTGAACCCTGAAATTTAAATCAGAACAGTTTCTGTTTTACAGCACGTAGTGTGGACCTTGATAGCTTCTTGGTTAAAACATAAGCCACTGGGTCAGAGGGTAATGGGTTCGAAATCCTGAACAGGTAACTGTCTCTTCTCTCATTTCTATATCCCTATGAGATTTTGACTTTAACCACAGACTAAGATATCAACTAAAACAGTTTAAAAACGTTCTACAGGAAAAAATAATGTCACCTCAACTTTCAAACTGGCCTGTATTCTCATAAATTCTGAATGTATCTAAAACTAGCTAGAAACTACTTGATAGTTTTTTCTACATAAAATACCTAGAATTGAGAATCAAGATAGGATGGATATTGTTTTTTACAAAAAATTTAGAATCATGTACAAAGACATACAATGGTAGGACCACATTTAAAATTGATGGATGTTGTTAGATTGTAGTCTGGATCAGCAGGGCACTTGTCACCAGTTAAGATAACCCATGTTTCTCCTAGTTCATCATTACTATCCCCAGCCAAACTGTCTGCACTTGAATTGAAATATCCCGCTGAATAGCTAGTGCCGTTACTACATATCATGCAGACAGAGGTTCCTGTGGGGCAGGTATGATCTTCTGCTCCATTTGGTACAAGTGGGGAACACAGACTGATCTTGTATGAGATACTCTCATTAACTGTGTCATCTGTCCAGGATATCCATGTCCTGTAAAACAATAGAAGAAACTTTATGACTTAGTAGAGCAGAGCTGTGTTTTGCATGCAAAACACACTAAGACTAAGAGAGGCCAGTGTCTTTTACATGAATCAACAAAAAATTGATAAACAACACATGATTAGACACTACATGCTGCAACCAGTTTTTTACATTTGAACTAACAGTAAAAACTATTTTATGAAAGATTTATTCTATTCACTAAAATGAACTTATTCTTAGGTATTTCCTTAAAATGGATCTGATGACCTAATTTTAAGACATGTATTTTGATGACAAAAACTTATTTGATATCAGGAAATACTTTCTTTAGTATCTGTACATGGTGATGTCATAAAAAGTGGTACAAACTCCAAATACTCTCCTGATTTGTCATTAATTCTTTTAAAACAACCTTTGTTAAACAAACAGTGTCATTTTTTTAAATATAAATTTTATGTATGAAAAGGACAGACAGTAGTTTTATAAAACTCAATTCATAGCAAAGTATCAAAACTTTAACTTACTACTAAACAGAAGTAATACAATCGGTGGTAAAAACATTGTGACCTTTCAAAAATGTTACTAAATACACACAAAGATTTTGTCAAACTTTTAATAAGGGAAATTCTGTTATTTCAGAAAACTGACAGGACCAAAGCAGTGAAGAAAATTCCACAACACTCGTTACTGATTTTTAAACATTATCTGGCTTAAATCACCAGAAAATTATACGTTTGTAATGATGAATTGAGATCTTTATATATTTTGATAGATAAATGATTACTCTTGCAATCCTAGTCTTATTATTTCACCTCCTAAGGTGAACCAATTTTAAGGTTGAACAACTAAAATCATGTCAGATCTAATCTATAGTAACCTGGCTGATGACATCAGTTTCAGACACCAATCCAAGTACATACCATGGATAACGTTGCTTAACAAGCAAACATTCCAGTTACTCTAACCATATCACTAAAGAGCTAGCCAAACAGTAAAGCTGTTGGATTGAGTGCCTTATCTATCCAGTGTCCACTACACTCCTCTCCTCTTTAACCTTCAAGAGACAGGCATCTACTGTAAAGCTTCCTACAGAACCAACGGTGCAACTGGACTTAATCCTTGCACTTACAATGCACATAGGCACTAGCCAAGGTAAAGACCAGGTGGAAGTTCGTGGAATATCACTGCCAATATTATAGTAACCTGACCGATAAGGTCAGTTTTGGACACCAATCCAAGTACTAACCATGAATTATGTTGCTGAACTAGCAAACGTTCCAGACTCTCTAACCATGTCACTAAATAGCTAGTCTAACAGTAAGACTGTTATAAGTTCCTTATCTATCTGGTGTCCACTGCAGATCTATAAATTAATGTGGTACAACTCTTTCAGCATAATGAATTAGGCTAATGCAATCACAGGAGCTTGAAAATGTGTTTTTAGTAGTCCAAGACAGAAAAAGAAGCTAGATTAACAGTTTCAACTCTTAAATGACTAAAAATACAATTTCAAGCTCATGTGCTGCAATCCATATGTTTTATCAAGCCATTCAAGTTTTATTCAATAATTGGGAAATAATCCATTGCAATGAAATTCCTGTTCCAACAGTCCTTCATTATTTCACTCTTTTAAATTATCTGAGTGAAAATATTGCCCCCCCCTCTCCAAAAAAAAAAAAAAAAAATATCCTTAATATTTCATAAGATGGCACTGAAAAAGTTTGACTAGGCTATTCAATGGTATGAATATATTTTCATTACATTTAATGACCAGGTTTTTAACTTTCAATACTTGTCAGTGAAATCGTTTAAGGCGAATACAGAAACGAAGGAGCGTCGAAAGAGAAACGATCTTGATCCATTAAATTGTGACTCAGAATCACACATCTCTACCTACCCGGTTAATGCTGACATGTTAATAGCATCGTGCTTGCATTCAAAACATTGTGAAAAGTTTTGAAATGTACAGGAAATAAGAAGGAATGTCAAAGGAAGAAAGCGACTTGTGGAAAACATGCTGAACTCTTAACACAACAAAGTCTTCCTGACGGATGTAGCCATTTGTAATCGTAATCATCACATGACTTTCACGTGACATATGATTTTACTCCTCCCCGTATTCGGTATCCTGCCGTACAAATAACCGAGTACGTTTTCAGCGAGCATGCATGTCGTTAAGTTCACCGAAAAGCTCCTAACAGCTAATGTTGTATAGTTGACTTGCAGTAAATCCGGTCGTACATTTTGTATCTTAACACTAAGTTGAGGGAAACAATCATCACTGCTTGTAATTGCCCACCGAGTCAACGACTGAGAACTGTATAAGCCATGTATACAAAGCATGGGGTTAATATAATTTTGATCAAATTTAAACAATGGATCAAGCAAACATTTGCTGCATAATAAGAGCAGTTTAACTAAAACAGCCAAAGCAAGTCAAACCTTGAACAATATCTCATCTGAAGTAACTCCTGCCTGTCAGGCCAGCCAGCCTTGTGATTGGGTGTTTTAAAAGTATTACAATTGCACGTCATATCTATAATATGGAGCAATGTCCATGATGTAGTAGTTGAGTTTACATTAGCGACTTGCAAAGACAAACAAGGCAGTCTGAAGGACAGCAATATCCCCTACCGCTGTAGAACATAGGAATGGATAACAAGTGTGAAGAGAGAAGGTTAGACCTCCCAATATTTGTAATGATGGAATCAGTAATGATTGCGATCGAGTTATTCAAATGATGAGATATTGAGGATATGGAAAATTGTGAAATAATTAAAATTTGTGAATGGATGGACTTGTCAATAAGTTATAGAGAAGAAACAAAATGTTGACCTTTTTATATTTGACCCTTACGTGTGACATTGACCTTTGTGTAGCGACCTGGTTGTTGGTCTGTGAACATCGTCTTGATAATTTGTGCCAAGTAAATATAAAAACATTCAAGCAGTTTAAAAGTAACGGAGCGGACACGAAATGTGGACTTATATATAACCTTTAATTGTGACCTTGACCTTGGGGCTAGCGACCTGGTTTTTGCACTCTGCACATCGTCTTATAATGGTAATCATTTGTACCAAGTTATTTTAAAATCTTTTAAGCAGTTTAATAGTAACGGAGCGGACAAGAAATGTGGACTTATATATATATGACATTTAAGTGTGACCTTGACCTTGGGAGTAGCGACCTGGTTTTGCACTCTGCACATCGTCTTATAATGGTAATCATTTGTACCAAGTTATTTTAAAATCTTTTAAGCAGTTTAATAGTAACGGAGCGGACACGAAATGTGGACTTTTTTATATATGATCATTAAGTGTGACCTTGACTTTTGGGTTAGCCATCTTGTTTTTGCGCTCTGCACTTCATCTTATAATGGTGATCATCTATGCCACGTTATTTTAAAAAAAACTTTCCCATGAGTTTAAAAGTTATGGAGCGGACACGAAAGTGTTACGAACGAACAGACTGACAGACGAACGGACTGACAAACGGTGTCCATTCCTATAATCATCTCCCCGCTCCCCTTTACTTGACAGGGGATTTAAAATGTGAAAAGCAAGAAGTCACTAAGATGTTCTTGACTTGTCAACTTTCAAATTTACTAAATATTGTTATTAAATATTTGCAGACAGTACTTGTAGTTTGCACCAGAGGCATAGATTACAACATACGTCTGTATTTGCCCACAATGGTTGAAACCAGTATTTTACTTGGGTCTTTTTCTGAAAAAAAAATTCTGATTAATGATACTTGTAAATTCTTGGCGATAAAATAATCAATCTTCTGTAACTTAATGCAAAGACATTAATACCAAACGCCTGGCTACTGGTGCACATCTCAAAATATCTCGCGACAAGTAGGTAAAATCTGAAAAATGTCGTTTGATGTGTTTCTCAAATACCACCAAAAGTATTTCAGACTGACGAAAAGGAAAGATTTATGCAAAAGAAAGTAAATATTTTACAAAATGATGCCCTGCTCATTAAAATCAGACTAGAAATAAATATATTGAAAGAAAGTCTCTGCATGGTAAGGAATGTATGTATGACACTTCTCAGTTTATTTGTTATACACCAGTGTCTCATGAAGAAGTTTTGTATGTTTTTACTTTGTTTTGTTTTTAGGTGTTTCTACAATAACACTACAGATTCATTTTCATCGGGTACTAATCAGATATAACATCAACATTGAAAGATATTACAGGCAAGAAGAAATAAAGTGTCTTCTTGTTTGAGCTTCACTGAATAAAATTTATGCCATTTTGTCTATATCCGCTTTCTGTAGAATCTCTCTTCAATGGAATGCATAGTACTTAACTTACAGAGTTAAAAGAAAACCTATCAACATCAGTTTACATTTTGAATATACTTGTAACGTATTGTTCTGCAGTACATTGTATTGGAATTCTTTCATAGCATACATTGTATTGTCTATATAAAGATTTAAATGTTGGAGTTGGAAATGAACTTAAAAAACTATGTACATGTACGTATGTCTGTCGTCCAGTTTCCACATATATACTTAAATGTTGTCTATATGCTTCTACAGTCGAACATGTAAAAAAATACTTAAATCATTCGACATATGCAAAGATATCATCGATTAGCGAGCGATGTTGCCTTATGTTTTATTAGCCATTAAGTAAAAGGAGTCTTATTTAACTAATCAGTGCAACAATTTAAAAGAAAAACCAACTCTTTCCAATGACATTGAGTGGGTGCTTGTTTTGCTGCAGAAGAATGCGAGAAGAGGAACTGTAGTGGTCACCAGTCCACGAGATGTCGGCACTAAGGTTCTGAATACACGTCTGTACATTTCAATTGTTCAGATGGTATCAGCATCGGCAACACTCTCATTCGTATAGCTGACATATTTTTCATCCCTATTGAACTGAGTGTGTACTTTGACTGTATTCTAGGGAAAAATGGCTAAGAACATGTAAGTTCCTGACACAGGAGCAAGACAATTACCATTATGGTTATAACGGCAACCGAATGCTGTTACAATGCGGTCAAATACGTATATTTGGTAAATCCCGTAGTATTCAAGATGGCTACTAACAGCGTGGTAATGAAGGCAAAAGTTTACTGTTATTTAAACAGAAATCCAATCGACCCCAATTTTTGGAGTGTTTTTTTTTTAAATCATTTTTATTTCTTTTTTGATAAGAAAAAAATATTCATTTCTGTAATACATATGTTTCGAATAAAAGTAACTAAAAAGATGCTTAACCATTTGGCTACAGTTTGGTAAAACCGCAGACAACAATTTCAGGGCGCAGTCTATTTCCTTCCAACGGGAGCGACTGCCGAATAGGTTTGCTGTAGGAGAAAGCCGGAGAAAGAGCTGTAATGATAGCCGTGATATGATTTGTCAGCATCGATGTTCTTAATACAGATATCGTCTCCTTTCTGCATGAAGATTACAATTGTTTGGCTGGTTGTATCATAACCAGCCTCGCCACCACTCACATACATGTAACTGACAGGGATGCCGTTCTTGGAGAACTGTGAATGGGAACTTTGATGGTAAAAAGAGAGAAGAGTGGCCGAAAACACGTACGTTCCAGAAACAGGGGCGATAAAGTAACCATTGTGGTTGTTATAACCACTACCGAAATTTGTTACAACATGGTCAAAGATGAAAGTCTGATGGTTGCCGGCATGTTCAAGATGGTTACTTAACGTCGCAAAGAAAGCCACGTTTTCTTCGTTTTCTGCCCTTCGTATCCTCGATGGCGCCTTTTCAGTCTCTGAAATGAAAATCTTCTTCATGTGCTTAGAAAGTCTAATTTACAGACAGACATGTGGTGACAATCAAGATCCTAGGAACAAGATGTTTAAAATTGTCAAAGGTATATGAACAAAGTAATGTCTCATTCAGCCGAGTTTTATATCAGTCGCGAATAAGTAACTGTTGTAAAAAAACAGAAAGAAGAAATATCTGTTATTAAGTTCAACAAGCTGTACCTTCCCATCCAGCATAACGGAATTAACGTACATGTGTATTTTCAGTAGTGGTTTTTTAAATTGGTGAAACAGTAAAAAATAAAGAATGACGACTATGGATGTTAACGAAGAGTTCAGAAATAGAGCTATGTAAATGTCTTACTTGGCAATTTCTTTCTCTGCTTCTCGTCCTGTTTATTGTTTTCCTGCCTGTCGTCTGCTGTGTGGATATCGCCTTTGGTGCTATGGTTGACAAGCCGTTCCAATGAAGCACATTGTTGACGATTTGCACTTACCTGGCCACGAAGGGTTTGGATCACATGCTTTAGCGTGTCTTCTCGGCTCTCAAGTTGTTCGATACTAGCTAGGAGTTTTGAAATCAGAAGTTGCTGGTCTTTGTCTCGAGTCTGAAGCTCTTCGAATTGATTAAGGAGATGACGAGTGACAGATTCAGTAGCTTCCAGACGACGTAGTACCTCGTCTAGGGCATGTTCTGACAATGCAGAAGTTAAAGTAAGCAGAATTGCTAAAAATGCAATTAGAACTGTAGTTTTCATGTTCTTACGTGTATGTTTTGACTAACTACTGATAAGGATTTCAGACGTGTTAAACTTTTATATTTTGTCTTTGTTGTAGTACTTGATAAAGACGCACTATCTGATAATGACATAAATGTCACTGAATATGTCAACAAATTTGTCAGTAGCTTAACTGCTCTACTCAGATTCTTTCAAGGTCTGTAGTTCATGACAGAATTCACCCACTTTCGTCTGGATGTGTAGTAGTATTATGTTATTTCAAAAACTCTATTTGAATGACCTAATAACGTGAAATATGAATAATGTAGGCAAAAACATAAATGTTACACATGTTTTCAACTGATGCAATGACATTCAAATGAACTACACTGAAATTTCGATCAAAGCTGATATAGGCTAGCTTTAATAAACAATTTATTTTACAAGAATAACAACGACATACTAAAGACAAATTTATATGTAAATAATCACAAAAACATATGACACCCCATCGTCGGATACCCACGATTGATTATTACATGTAATCAATAAATGTTAATGGATCGGCCGTGCGTATCCGACTTTGACACTCTGTATGCATCAATATGTCACAAAACGTAATGATCTGTCACAGGGGCACGATGGCCCTGAATCGCTCACCTAGGTACTGTGGCTGTGGGACTGCTGTTCCAAACGTCAGAAGCCACATTACATTTTCTATCTGCATATTTGAAAAAGTCTTATATATTCTGTACAAATAAAACCCATGGGGCAGATACAATTTCAAAATAGCAGCTTGAAAGGAGATGTCATTTAAAGCAAAATATTGACAAAAGCTATTTTAGCCATGGCTGCCATTTTTTGCAACAAGGTGGAAATATTTAAGCAATTATAAAAGGTGGAAATTTAACGAATAGGTAGAAAAAGATCTAGCTGTTTAAAACCAAATGTCTAAAGTATAGTCTTACGAACAAGAAAGTCCGTAACAGAAAGATGCAATGCATCTTAGAATACACAACCCAGAGCGGGATTCGAACTTCGATCTTACCGCATCGAAGGCCAACACTAACCACTGAGCGAAAGATTCGATTCCCTGACGCACTTGTCTGGGGTTGTATTTATACAATTATAGGAAGGTATGCCCTAGACCGTAACAATAGTTTTCCTTTTAAGCTCTGATAGCCCCTACGTCTAATGGAGTGGAGTGCTTTGAGGAAATTAAGAAAAAGGAAATATAGGGAATATTTTTGTGAAATTTGGAATAAAAAGTCCTTGGTGTTTAGGAAAAAAGTCATTTGATTTTTTTATTCTTACCTCAAGCAGCTTTTAAATGCAATGGAGCAGAGCTGTTTGGGCAATTTAGAAAAGGGCATTATAAGAAACATTCACAAAGTTTGATAAAAATGGCATGGCTGTTTGTGGGGAGATGCCATCTGAAACCAAAAGGTTGACTAAAACCTAATCTAAGCAGCCATTTCGTGCAATGCAGCAGAACCTTTAGAGCAATTTTAAAAGAAGGCTATAAAAGGAACAATTCTGTGAAATTAGGGGGCACAAAACCTTGCAGTTAAGCTGTCGTTTGGTATTTTATGTTTCAATATTTTTCGATCAATATATTTATTGCATTAAATATGTCAAACAGATTTATAGCAAACAATATGTATTTTTAGCTCTGCCGGCCTTGCACGCAATGAAGCGGAATGGTTTGAGCAATCTAAAAAGGGTTATGGATATGCGGTTTGTGTGAACATGTCATTTTAAGCCAAATGTTGACGAAAATCTCTTTATTTCGAGTTGCCCTTTTGTGCAAGAGGACTGAAATTTTTGAGCAATTTTATCAGAGGGCTATCTCCGGCACGTTTCTGTGAAACTTGGTGGGAAGAGAAATAGATGTTGTTTGATTTTTTTGCTATTTTTAGCTCTTTCAGCCGGTAAGTGCATCAGAGCGGAACCGTTTGAGCAATTTTATAAAAGGGCTCGAACAGTTTTGTGGAATTTTCTGTAAAAAGACGTTAGGGATTATGGGGAGATGTTGTTTTATTTTTTTCTATTTTAAGCTTTTGTAGCCCATTTGTGCAACAGAGTGGAACTATTTTATCAATTTTAGAAAAGGGCAATATAAGGAACATTTCTGTAAAGTCCAATGGAAAATGGCTAAATAGTTTGTGAAGATATGCCAACTGATGTCTAATTTCAAGCCAAATATTGAAGAAAATCTTTTTTTAGCTCTTGTAGTCATTTTGTGCAAACAGAGCATAACCATTTGAGCAATTTTAATTGAGGGATATATGAGGAACATTTCTGTGAAATCTATTTTTAGATCTGGCGGCAATTTTGTGCAATGGAGTGGAACCATTTGGGTAATTTTAATAGAGGGCTATATGAGGAATTGGCGGAGAATGACCATTCAGTCTAGACTGAGATGTAATTGATTTTTTTCTTCTATTTTTAGTGTCTTTGCAGCCCTTATGTGCAATATGGAGCGGAATGGTTTGCGCAATTTTAGAAAAATGCAATACAGGGACATGTTACAAATGTCCTTGTAGATTTCTTTGGAGGAGACGTCATTTGAATAAAGATGTTATCAACAGACGACGGACACACGGTGATCCCTCTAGCTCACCCTAAGCATTATCTAAGAAGAGCTAAAACCTGTAAGTTGGAACTGATTTTTTTCTTCAGAAATATATGCAACACACAGAGGTGAACATTAAAAATTATTATTTAATAATTTTACAAACATCCTGTGTATGTTACTAGGAACCCTAAGCTGTATATTTTCGTGTTCAATTTTTATGAAAGCATTTCAGAATTTTCTTTTCTGTAGGATAATTTTTTCTTCTCTGAAAAATTTCGAAGAATTTCAGTTTGGTCTGCAGCAGATTTATATCAACAGGTGGCTTGGCCCTTTGAAGTATTTAGTAAGATGGATGATCAACATTAATAAAAGTTTGTTGTATTGGTTCTCTTTGTATGAAACCAGGGGCATCTTGTTGATTTCTTCACTTGTTCCAGGGAATGTCTAAATTGCTTTTTATATACCAGAAGGGGGCATATTATGTTATGGTCCTGGGCGTCCGTCCGTTAGCAATTTGGTTTCTGGAGGATAATTTGAGTACGCATTGGCTTACAGCCTTTTACCTTCACATGATTATTGCCCACATTGAGTGGATGACCCCTACTGATTCTGGAGTCAGCAGCTCAAAGGTCAAGGTCACACAGACCTTAACATTGAAAACCATTTCCGCCATGTAACTTGACAATCATTATAGAGACTTCAAACTTTATATCATGATTGCACACTTTGAGTGGATGACCCCTATATATTTTGGGGTCAGTACGTCAAAGGTCAAGGTCACAGTGACCTAAATGATTAGAATCATTTACACTCTGTAACTCAACAACCATTTGTCATAGAGACTTCAAAATTCATATAATGGTTGCACACATTGAGTGAATGACCCGTTGATTTTGGGTTCAGTAGGTCAAAGTTCAAGGTCACAGTGACCTTAACATTGAAAACCACTTCCGCCAAGTAACTTGACAATCATTTGTTATACAGACTTCGAACGTTATATCATGATTGCACACATTGAGAGGATGACCCCTATACATTTTGGGGTCAGTATTTCAAAGGTCAAGGTCACAGTGACCTAAAAAAATCAATTACACTATGCAACTTGACAACCATTTGTCGTAAAGACTTCAAAATACATATAATGGTTGCGCACATTGAGTGAATGACCCCTAATGATTTAAGGGTCAGTAGGTCAAAGTTCAAGGTCACAGTGACCTAAGCACTGAAATCTATTTCCGCTGTAAAACTATATAACTATTTGTCATACAGATCTCAAACTTCATATGATGATTGATTACATTGAGAAAATGATCCCCGTACATCTTAGGATCTGTGTGTCAGATGTCAAGGTCACAATGACCTAAACACTGAAAAGCATTTTTGCTGTATAACTGGGCAACTACTTCCCACACCGATTTCAAACTTCTTAGGATGATTGCCATCATTGATTACATGACCCCTATACTGTTCGGGGTAAGTACGTAAAAGGTCAAGGTGACAATTAACTAAACAATAAAAATTTCTGCACTATAACTTGATAACCATGCATTACAGCATGAACATCATAACTTCTTAAAGACTGACATTTATATAAATTATAAAATTCAGATGTGATCTGTTATATCACAAATGCATCATACTTAGAAAAAACACCCTTCGGGCATATAATGCTCTGCAAGGCAGTGCACTTGTTTATCTGCTAATGCACTGATGACCTACAGCTCAGTTATTTCAATTATTAGGACAGTTCAAAGTATAATGAACATATTTCTGACTTCATGACTTTTAGTGACATTTTGTTTGTCTCAAAACCCGTCTCTTACCAGAGGGGACATCACATTTTTCTGCCAAGAAATTTTTGGTTATTCTTAAAAGGACTGGAGCTGGATTACAGAAAATTTGTTCTATGGATAGAGTATAAATAACGCAATAATGCAACATGTTATTTTACAGTTTTCACTGAGCATGATTTCTGCTTTCTATGGAAAGGAAAGTCACAGAAAAATACAATGCAACAAAATTACCAATTTTAGGGCCAGGAGTTATGGTTTGAGCATAAAAGGCAATAAGGAAATATCTACCTATATATATTTTTACAGGTAGGGAATTATCCCAGGTGAATATTTTGTTGACAGTAGTTTGTCTTCTTAAACTTAAATGACAACCATTGTCATATTGAAAGCAGAAATACTCATTTACCCATGTACATTCTTTGAAACTATAGGTGGTTTAATAGAGCATTCCAGACTATGATAGGTATGACAACTTAACTTTCATTGAGTTTATTAAAGCAAAAAGTAAATCAGACAATATACATGTACAACAAATACAACATGTCATGTCTTCTTGCTGCATATATGTATCATAAAAATTATACACATAATCTTTTTAAGAATGAGACTTTCACTTTATATATGGAAGCAAATGTACACCAAAATGTCACAATTCATAAATAATATCACAGACAAGCTTCAAATATACAAACAATCAGACCACATTTCATTGAGGTATTCAGTGTATGTTACAACTAGGATCAACACTTTTAACAATGGAAGTCACATTTAGGATCAACACTTTTAACAATGGAAGTCACATTTAGGATCAACACTTATAACAATGGAAGTCACATTTAGGATCAACACTTTTAACAATGGAAGTCACATTTAGGATCAACACTTTTAACAATGGAAGTCACATTTAGGATCAACACTTTTAACAATGGAAGTCACATTTAAGATCAAGACTTTAAACACTGGAAGTCACATTAAGGATCAACACTTTTAACAATGGAAGTCAATTTAGGATCAAGACTTTTAACACTGGGTGTCACATTTAGGATCAAGACTTTTAACAATTGAAATCACATTTAGGATTAACACTTAACAATGGAAGTCACATTTAGGATCAAGACTTTTAACAACTGAAGTCACATTTAGGATTAACACCTAACAATGGAAGTCACATTTAGGATCAAGACTTTTAACAATTGAACTCACATTTAGGATAAACACTTGACAATGGAAGTCACATTTAGGATCAACACTTAACAATGGAAGTCACATTTAGGATCAACAATGGAAGTCACATTTAGGATTAACACTTAACAATGGAAGTCACATGTAGGATCAACACTTTTAACAATGTAATCACATTTAGGATTAACACTTAACAATGGAAGTCACATTCAGGATTTACACTTAACAATGGAAGCGACATTTAGGATTAACACTTTTAACAATGGAAGTCACATTTAGGATTAACACTTAACAATGGAAGTCACATTTAGGATTAACACTTTTAACAATGGAAGTCACATTTAGGATTAACACTTTTAACAATGGAAGTCACATTCAGGATTAACACTTTTAACAATGGAAGTCACATTCAGGATTAACACTTAACAATGGAAGTCACATTTAGGATTAACACTTAACAATGGAAGTCACATTTAGGATTTACACTATTCACAACTGAAGTTACATTTACAATTAATTATAATTATTAATTAACAACCATTAACAAAGGAAGTTACATTTAGGGTCAAAAGCTTTATCAATGGAAGCTACAATACTTTAATATTAACACTATTCACAATTGAAGTAACACTTATGAATAATACAACTTTCAAAGTTACATTTAGAATCAACACTATTAACAATGAAATTTACATTTAGGATTAACACCACTGAAAAGGAAGTTAAATATATGATTAACACTATTAACAACAGAAGTGAAATATATGATTAACATTTTCAAAAAAGAAAATTTCATTTATGATTAACACTACCCATAAAATAAGTTACATTTTGGCATATATACTTTTTTTAACCCTTTGCCAGTGGATCAGTTTCAGTAGAACTAACTTTTTGTCAATAGATTTTATGTGAACCCTTAAGTGGCCTAAATACTTTTTCTTTTAGACTTAATTTCATTACACAATTATCATTTTGCATTGCAATAAATAGGTTATGAAAAACCGATAGATATCAACAATTTTGTATTTGTATGACAATAATTCAGGTGTCATTAACTACATTTTTATAAGCTTTGCATTTACAGTATAAATTTTCACCAACTTACCTAATAACAAACACTCGAGATCAATGTTGAATCAACTTTCAGATGTAAATGACTGAGATACATTGTAAATCATCTAAACTTTAAAGCACTTAACCTGCTGGAACCGAAAGTGATTAGCCTTTGCCACCAGTATAGAGCCAGGTCAGCCTGCACATCGGTGCAGTCTGACCAGGCTCTATACTGTTGGTAGCTTCATTTTTGTATTTAGATTGAAATCCGTTAAACTTTGAATGGACTGTTCCAGATTCAAAGCTGAGCAAATCCATTACAAAATTTCAGCATGTTCAGGGTTAAAGCACTTAAGAATTAATTTAGCTTTTAGTTTTGGTATGCTTGCTTAGCAAAACTCACAGTTTCAAAAAAAAAAAAAACAAATACAGAAATTAACTGATCAGTTGGTAATACCTGACAGGGGAACTAATTCAAAAACACTTAATGCAGTGTTGCATTAGGGGTCAATTACCCTTTATCACCTTATTATCTCCAAAATTGTTAAAGGAGTCCACATGTGAAACATGTAAATGCTAACATGCTCTGTAACCTCTGCTTTCATTGGCTAATAACAATTACTTCACCTAATAAGAATTTACTAAAGACAAAATTACAGACCCATGAAAGATGAAAGTAACAGATAATGTCATGTATATAATTGTACATTACGCTCTTGAAAATAGTAGATTTGGCACAACCGTAGATACTTTAGAATACTTCATACAAAAGAGTTCACGTATATCATTTAGGATTAACACAATTAACAATGGAAGTCGCACCTAAGATCAACGCTTTTCACAAAGAAAGTTAGATTTAAGATAAAAACTATCATTAAAACTATGCACAAAAGGATTACAACTATTGTTTTATGATCAGAAATCTTCTTCCTCTTCAAGGATGGTAGTTTCGGTCTGTTGTGACAGTTTTCTCTGTCTGATAACAGGTGTGCCAAGACTTTCCTGGGACGTATAACGACTCAAGGCACCACCTGAAATTTAAAGTTAAAGTAACTTGCTTATATCTATGACCTTGAAATTATATACTTATAATCTTAAAACGGAGATAGCAAGCTACCTGCAACACTACTGTTACTCCTATTATTTTTTTATTATTTACACTGCTAGCTGAAGATGAGAAAAAAAAAATAAAATCATCAAAATGAATCAGATGTCACTGGCAGAATCTAACATGATCAAGTTTAAATTCACACAAGTATCAAGAAATATGAATGCAAATGGCAGCACGAACATACTGACTTAGTTACTTCTACAGAGCAAAAACTCGGGAGGATTTCTCAAGTGCTGTCACTGAGGCCAACCATTTGGTTAAAATCTTTTTAATCCTCATTTATGAAGAATATAGATTGTAAACTTAAAGCGAGACATTGAAACAGACTTGGAAATCAATTCATAATACAGAAAATTTCACAAAGACGAATCAAAGGCCACTGTGGATATATTCTAATACAGGAAGTAGGATAACCTCACAGGAAGCAGCATTTCAGGGTGAGATAAGACTGCAGAACACTTACTTGACACTGCCCTTCCTGTCGCAAATATTTTTCTCTTTTCAACCTTGCGTTCCTGAAACGGATGGAATCAACATTAAATAAATTCAATTCCACATATGTTTCTATGCATAATTTTTTAAATTCAATACGGTAAACAGAAGAACATTAAGTCCAAGTCCATATACTTACAAACTTCAACTGCCTTCTAAGCTCTAATATAAGCCTTTTGTATGAAGAGGATTTCACTTTGAAGTACACCACGAGCATTCTGAAATTGAATGTGTTCACAAAATAATGTTCATTACAACATCTCCTGAGACTAAAAATAGTAAGATATAGTTTATGAACATAAAATAAATGTATCTGATATCATTTTAGTCATGTAAATGGTTTAAGTATACATCCTTCTTTTGTTTTCTCATCCTGCCAAACCTCTCTACATGATTTGATAGGAATGAAGCCAATCTTTTTTATGGTGTGATGGGGAAAAACAAGACTTTTCATTGGCACTCTGTTACATTTACAAATGTAATAATCATGTAACTCAGGCTGGTTGCAACAAAGACGTAACATTAACAATTCAAATAAAACCAATGCAGTAATGCACTAATACACCAATATGCATTGCACTGTGGCCTTTAATACCATTGTTTTGAAACATCAAGGCTCATAAATTCCAAACAAGCTTACATCATCAGTATGAGAATGGGAACAAAGACAGCTGGTGTGCCCAGATAGGTCAACGCATCCTCCAACCAGTTCGGCAGCTCACCAACAAGCTCACTGACAACTCTGTAAGGTCGCTCATAGCCAGAGAAAGGTCCACAGTCCACTGAGGGAGTAAATCTGTTAAATTCACAGATAAACAATCAAACTTTATATTAAGCATGACATAGTTTAAATACATCATATTTATTTCTATATGCTTAAGGAATTTTGCTATAAAAGCAGTTGTATAATGTTTGACAGGATGAATGACATATATCATTCTTTGTTATATTTCACACTAAAACTTCACAAACATTAAAATATCTTTACAAGAAAAACTAACATTTAGCCCATTTATGCCATATACAATTTGTGACAATGTAATAATTAATAATCTTATTAAATCCTATAAAATGTTAATTTCATAGCAAACTCACTCTATGACAGCATAAGCCATTGGAAACAAACTAATAAACAAATTCATAAGTAGAATGGCAAGGTAAAAGTTTCCAGTGCTGGAGGCACGAAATAACTGTTGTGGAGGTACCATGGCAACCTGTAATAGATTTGTTGCACACTGATTTACTGTACAGTAACTGCAACCCTTAATAAAACTTCACCTCTTTTATTTGTTATATCAATGAACAAAATTCACAACATTCCTTTACACTGTGTTCAAATCTATTTTTAATCATCTGAATCATTTACTGCCTATCTGCAAGATTTTCTTTTGTACAATGTACTAAATATATTGTAAATAAACACATTACTTCCCCAATTAAATTTATATTTCAAAGTCTATTTGAATTATTTTCAGACTAAGCACTACGTTCTTTAATATAATAATTCTGCTTTTTCATGATTTGTTGCCTCTGTTCTGTTTAACTTGTTTATTTACTAAACAGTAATTCAATGAACATATAACACTGTATTTTCCTCTTCAACTTCGCAGTTTAAACCTTCCTATCATTTTCACCTGGGTTTCTTGTTTATAAACAATAACGTGTTTAAAAGCTTTTGTAGAAGTGCTAATAATGACATACCCTGGCAATGAAATACCTGAAGTAGAACACAATGATAAGTTTGACAACACTGATAGCGGCCAGTAATGGCGAGAAATACAAGCCAAGCCAGACCAAGCACTGACCGTACACCACATCCAGAACACTGGACACCACATCAAACTTACTGTAGCCTATCTGAAAAATAAAAGCTGAGAATTGGATCCCTCCAAGTACTGAAAAGCTGGTGGAACATTTATGAATCTGACAGTCTAAATATAGAGTTGTTAAAAAAGTTACATTTTTGTAGTTTATTAGACTGATAATCCAGTTAAAACTTTGGATCCCCAACACCTTTAAACATTACAAGTGGTCTTTCCAATGAGACATTAGACATACCAGTAGGTACAAAATAAACATGCTATACACTAGATTTGCCAAAGAACAAAAGTTGTCTCTTGATCTTGAACTTTGTAAAATATTGTAATAAGTTACACAATTAAAGACAAAAATAAATTCTACTGAGAGCTATTAGTGAAATACAAAACAGGTACAGGTAACATTACAATAATAAACTGAAACATATGAGATTGATCATGTTGCACTAACCAGTTTACAAGTACATTTTGCCCACAATGCTCTGTGTAGATCAAAGAGAATTCCAACAGCAATAAGTAGGCCAAGGTCAACCAGTATGACCTTGAACACTTCCTCCCCAACCTCATTCTCCCAACAACATGACTCATTCTGCATTTTTTCATCGACCTGTGATACATAAATATAAATACCTCAAATTCAGCAATGACTGTCATTTTTTTCCAGAAAACTTACTTCCTTCATAAGATATATCTATAGATCATCCACAATAGAGTATCATATTTTTTTCATCCTGCTAGAAAACATTTTGAACATATAAAATCAAAGATAAGTATCACAGAAATTTATTTCAGTAAAAATGTCTCAGTTGGACTTTAAACTTAACAGTACTGAACACACAATATTTCAGCAATGTCAGAATCTGTTAGTAGCTTGTTGTAAGCAATGAACATACCATGGTGGAGTTAGCAGAACAATCATCAGTGACCTCATACAATGATGTCACAAATGTCATCAAACTGGCTATGTAAAACACTGTTGTCCTGATTTTAGAAAAAAAAAATCATATAAAAATGAACTTTGTTTAGGCATAAGAAAGAGCAGTGTTATTTTTATATTTATATATAAGACCTTTTATAATGCAAAAATAACTTTCATTAATCTAATTCAAAAATATTTAGATATTTAGTACAATTCACAACTGTTTATTCATTAATACACAATATATTCACAAAAGATCTTGCTTTGGGTTAGGGTCACAACAGATCCTTAGTCAAAGACACAGTAATTTCTTTGGTGATATAATTTGTTTTAAATCATAGCATGTTAACACAATTGCAAACACCTGGTCAACTGCAGGTAGGGTAGAAACATCTGAAATGATCCAATTCATTTATATTCTGATAATAAATGTCAAGTGTAACACCTTGCTAGTGTAATTTTTGTCTCAATTCTTGGATGCCACCCTTCAAGATGTACCAGCTGCTGAAATATTGGTGGAACCAGAAGTTTCAGGCCTGCTACTACTGCTGTTAACTGAAATTGATATGAATGAAATACTCTGAGCCAAAGATTATTCTAGCATAAAATCGCTTGTTCTTGCCCGTTTGTCCACAGAGGGGACTAAGCCCTATGGGCTCGGGCACCAACCATTCCTCGGGATTCTGCAGATGTTATAACACGAAAAAACGTGCGTTAACCCTATAATAGTAACCAAGCACAGTTTCTTCATTAAGCAGACGGCATATATGTATCTTTTGTACAGCAAACCCCCATATAAATACCCCTCTGTGGACAAATTTTGGTTCCTACCATCATCAGGGACACTTTTAAATGCTCCTTATCATATACATACCAGTGAGACAGTAAAAATGTGTTTAAGAGCCAACAATATTTGTTGAATGGATTGTGAAATACTGAGCTCTAATTTTGAAAATATTTTTTAATGAATATTCACTAAAATTTGAAGATATATTATTTAGATATTATATTAAAACATAATTCAAAGGGTTGGGGAGCACAATGGGTGGGGTTGTATATGGTATCTTTATTCAGAGTTTCATAACTCCATGTTTAAACAAAGATGGAATGTGGTATATGTTTACACTCTTAAAATAGAGCCGTGGATGGTTTTTCTTGCCCAAGTTTCCTAGTGTCTTGCTGTAAGGTGAAGTGCATTAACTGTTGCAGACTTTTCATCTCTAAACCTTTCACCGATGGATGGTGATAATTTCAAGTGCATTAACTGTTGCAGACTTTTAATCTCTAAACCTTTCACCGATGGATGGTGATAATTTCAAGTGCATTAACTGTTGCAGACTTTTCATCTCTAAACCTTTCACCAATGGATGGTGATAATTTCAAGTGCATTAACTGTTGCAGACTTTTAATCTCTAAACCTTTCACCGATGGATGGTGATAATTTCAAGTGCATTAACTGTTGCAGACTTTTAATCTCTAAACCTTTCACCAATGGATGGTGATAATTTCAAGTGCATTAACTGTTGCAGACTTTTAATCTCTAAACCTTTCACCGATGGATGGTGATAATTTCAAGTGCATTAACTGTTGCAGACTTTTAATCTCTAAACCTTTCACCAATGGATGGTGATAATTTCAAGTGCATTAACTGTTGCAGACTTTTAATCTCTAAACCTTTCACCAATGGATGGTGATAATTTCAAGTGCATTAACTGTTGCAGACTTTTAATCTCTAAACCTTTCACCGATGGATGGTGATAATTTCAAGTGCCACTAATAAAAATATCATTTATGTAATAAAGTTGGCAGTTTGTTATGAAAGATGTTAGTCTAGTATACTAGTCCTTCCCATGAACGATGGTTGGGTATACTTCAAAACAGATAAGACTCTGGCTATTAAAAGGATGTTATCTCAATCCAAAGTTCCTGTGCTCGACACCAGAGACATAGATTACAGAGATAGGCAACTTCCTAGCTAGTTAAGACCTTACGCGTGCCTGCTAAGACAGTGTCTTGTAGCAAGTATAACTTGTTAACAAGTTGCCAAATTGAAACAAATTATACATTTTCTGAAAGCCTAGTCATTTGTCTATTGCTGCAGGTAAAATAATTTTAGTCCTGGTAAAAATAAATGATGCATCATGTGTTAAAGAGAACTGCAACTTAATCATTTTTCACAAAACTATAAAGGTGGTGAAAAACTGGGATAGTGGGTATATTCTGCCAAGTTATATTAAATTAAAGGGCTAGAAAGTTGCCAATATTTTAACTTGCAGCTATAGACGACTGTTTAAGCTTTCAAATGATCTATACCTTAAATGGGTCAAACAAATAGCCATTGAGTTTTAATTGCTACAAAATGCCTAATTTTTTCACCTTTTGAGAGGCATGTGCACTATTTCAATGGAGTAAATAGGAGCTGCTTATCTCTGTTATCTATGTCTCTGTCGACACTTTCGTTACTATCAACTGGCAAACTGACAGCTTAACACTTTGAGTCTGACCAATAGTTTAGACTCATTTTTTTTTACATCGATTGCGATACAAGTTCTTACAACTTAGATTCATCACGCTCGATGACTGCTTCCTGGTATTCGCGCAGCGTGGAGGAATGTGAAGATCGTGAGAGAATCTCGCCACTGACCAATAGCATAGATTATATTTATCAATTTTTGAGTGCCATTATGTTAAAATACCAGTTTATGGGTCTGAGCAACCTAGGACAATACACCATGAACAGTCTCTGTTTTTAAAAATCTCATAAAAAATAATATAATATTACAGGAGTCTTAATATGAACTCTACACAAGTAACACATGGGATATTCATAAATATTGACCTGATATTTCTGGAGAAAGTCTTGCAGGGGATCAGGAAGGTCACCAAAAAGGTGTGTGTTATCAGCCACCTCGTAGATGAGGAACCCACTGCCCACTAGTAAACCAACAACGACCAGGTTACTGAAGAGCCTGCCCATGTAGTTGGTAAACCTGCAAAGTCACAGAGCACATTAACTATCACACCTACCACTTCACTGATTTTCAAATACATTTACTTTGTTCATCAACTTTCAAATAGATATTTTTGTCATTTATTAATCAATTTTAAAAAAGATACATTCTGTAAATTGTTTACTGATTTTTAAATTCATTTTTTAAATTAGGCTATGAATTCATTCTAAATTAGATTTTTTGTCATTTTGTTAAACAATTTTCAAACAGATTTTTTTTATTTTACAATTTGTTAATCTTGAATGCTGATGCTGGATTGTTTGAGAAAAACACTGGTATTGGTCTCACTTGAAATATTTCACTACAAAAGATTAGAAGCACATTAATTAGTATGCAACATTCAAGAGCATCTCACTTTGTACAAGAGTCAACATCCACTGAACTTCTTTCTTCCCTCACCATCTCCTGTAAAAGGAAGCCATATTTAGCCATCAGTCATTAGTGCATTCTAAGCTTCAGTAAAATTACAATAATTCAAGACACATTTTTTTTTCTGATTACCACTAGTGTAATCCAAGCATTTTTTCAAGGTTCTAGTGAATATTGATTACTTTGTGCTCGGCCATATGGTTTAGGCCGGTGCCGAGGGTAAACAACCCCAATCATCATCTTTTGATTACTTTACCTGTAATTTTCATGCAATTTTTTGAATCTCAATAATACAATTATTTGAGTATGTTATGGTTCCTTTGTTCATTCTTTCACTTAATCAATTCTTTAATCCAAGGAACAATTTTCACACCCCTTTGATGAATGTCAACACCTCGCTAAGATTTACTGGGCATCTATACAGGTGTTAATTCAACATGTTCTCAAATGAAAAAACAAAATGAAGACAATTTTTATGAGCATAAGAAGTTTCAATAAAAATGTGTAAAAAAAATAATGAAAAATAATTATTGTTTGTCAACTGGTTATATATCCATCAGAATCAATTTTACATTTATTTTCTGAATGAAATGTATATTTATAATGAAGAAGTTACATGTAGCGGAGAATGTTTGTTTTATTTTGTTTATTTCGTTTTTTTTTTAAAGTACATAACCTGGATGCATTTATAAACAATGCAGCAACATTTTAAAGGCCTAACCAGTGTCTGAAGTGAAATAATATTGAAATCAGTTATATATATATACATTGTTTCACAGAGAACACACAAACTATGTGCACAATAGACACAACTCACTGAAATATGATCATTATACCAAATGTAATAGGCTTCAACACAATTGTTGGATAATTTTAACATGTACAAAGACAGAATTATATGTGCAGAAACATTTAAACAAAACAAAAAGAAAGGAAATAACCTGAATTGAAAAGAAACAAAACAAAACTAAACTAGACTGTATGAGGAACACGTAGGTACCTTTATTTCTGTTCTAAGTGATGTTCTGTAGTCTATCACTCCCTGTCTACTTGTTACAGAGTAGTCCCAGGAACAGAATGTACGCCATGCAAAACTGTACTCATTACCCCGATCATCAGATAACTTACTTCTATGATAGCGCAATATCATTCTAAAATTAACAAAGACATCTGTTAGAAATTTGATGGTCACAATTTTGATGGTCTGAAATTTTATGTTTCTTTAAAATAAATAGAGTATAAGGTATGTTTACCTGCTGTATCCCTTAAACAGGCTCTCGTGAAAAAAATTCATGTAAGTTCAAGAGGTCCAATAACAGAAAACTGTTTGCCATTCTCTGCTGAAGTATTCCAACTCTGATGTTCTCAGCACAGGTATTCAAAAAAATGACCTCTGCAGCCTGAGACCGGTTGCTCAAAACATTAACGGTCGGTTAAATTTTGATCCAAAATAACTTTATTTTTTTCAAATATCTTATTCAAATATCTTTTTTATTTTAAAAAATCTCTCAGTTTTGTCTTTTTGCATGGAGATACTTTCTTGAAATAGTGAGTCAATTTCTTAGAAAACTGACTCAAAATTTAACTGACTGTTAGATTAACAGACTGTTAAAGTTTCGAGCAACCGGCCACTGAAGTTTTAAGAAGATATGTTGGAACTACTTTTGGACACAGATGATCCACATCTGGTGTATTCTTTGGCTGTATTACATCAGTTTACCTGTACAGAAATTCATCCAGTTATACCTACATGAAAAGGATTTTGAAAATGTTAATTATAGTTAGAACTAGTTTACTGAAATAATCTAATTTAAACCATTTTTGATGGGAAGCAAGTTCTTGTAGCTTATATTTATCCTGCTCAAATGACTGCTTCTTTGGTTCAAACCAGTAGCTGCATGGAAAGAGAATCTCCCCTGGTGGGATACGAACCGGCAACCTCAAGATCAAGAGTCTGACACTCTACCCCTAGCCAACTGTTCTTTCATACTAAAACCCATTCAAAAGAAACAGTTGTTGCTTACATAGTTATGATATAGACGAAGCAGACGAGATTTGCTGCCAGCCAGGTCAGGAAGTAGGACAGCGGCAGATTATAGTTCAGACCCAGATCTTCCGTGTACAAACCATAAAACATGATACTGTTGGACAAGTCTCCCTACAAATATACAAAGCAACAAGTATCTTTTAAAATGTAATGCTCCAAAATGTATGCTGGTCTGATTAATCAGTTTGTTTGTTAATCATTGATACTGATGCCTGTGATTAATTGCTGAAAAAGTTCAGCCAATTTGCAAATACCTGTATGAGTTGTCTTAATTTATAATACATTAATGAAATAAATTGAATAAAACTGTCGATGTGATGATATTTTTGAACCAATTCCTTACACTGATCTGATAATTTTTTGTAGAACTTCATTTTTGTTCTATAATCTTTTTCATCCAAAGCAAAAGTACAACAGTACAACATCGTTTTCATATTGGATCATTAAATTCCACTGAAATTCATTTAATAATGATTCGACGGTACAAACAAACATTAAATGAAAACTTAACTTACAAAGTGTCCACCATATGTCACATCAGTGTGTATGTTTCCCTTTAAAAGCTGTAGGTTGAAAGAAAAAGAAAGTTTTAAATAAAGTTAATACATTCTGATGCAAGTGTATTATTCAATAATACATCTTTCTAAATGGCCTTCTGTTTAGCTATTTTCTGGTCATCTTCAACTTTAAGTTTTTCATGATAGTCCAATTTTTTATAAGTAAAGAATGAAGACATTGGCTGTAAAACTAACTCAATGAATGATTTTGGGTTTAACATCCTTTTCAACTAAGGTCACTTCAGGACAGGCCGAACAGGGGATAGAACAGTAATCTCCTGTTCCATAGCCAGATGCACTTACCACGAGACCACAAAGAAGAAGCTGTAAAACTGATGAAAAATGAACTTTTGCAGTTTTAAATTCAAACATATTGAAGAACATAATTACTAAATCTAACTGCTGACTTTAATCTGCAATACACTGTTAAAAGCTGAAATTATCATATTTTACAGCTATACTTTGTTAAACTACAATTTTATGTTTTTTTTGTCATAATTCCATCTCTGTTTTCTAGTGGTAAATGCATCAAGTTATCTAGAGTTGGAGGTCAAAGGTTTGAATCTCCAACTGGAATATCTGATATGGCAGGTGAGAGTGCCACCATTCCTGGACTAAGTGACAGGAAATGGAAAGCAAAGATGAACTAAATAACAGATCAGAGAGAGGCTGGCTTTTCCAATAAGTGTGACAAGACTATAACAAGTAAGTCGCACTAGAGAACATGTTTTGGCACACTTACCTCCGGCACTGTGATAAAGCCAACCATTAACAGCATCATCAGAATGTTGATGTACAGGAGAGTTCTCACAAACTGGAAATATGAAGCCACATTGCTACCAAAGTATGCTGAAATAAGAAATACTGTTGGAACAACAATGTAGAAAAACATCTGTAAATAGGTTCATTCTTTGTGTTTATTCAGAACTCGAGGTCGAACTTTAGCTTTTAATATACGCTTCAGCTGACATGAATGTTTATAACTCTAAAACCAATCTGTGAATATGAAGTGTTAAATAATACACACAAAGTAAAAGCATAAAGTGAATAATATCATTGTTACCATTATTTTTACATTTAGGTGTTAGTCCTATAAAAGGTCAAGGTCAAATAGGTCAAGGTCAAATGATCATTTAGGTGATAATGTAGGACAGACTTCTTGAGTTCAATCCAGAAACAGAAAAGCAACATGAATGCATATATAAATTAAATATAATTTGGAATGTTAAACTGACCTTTGATTAACAAGGAAGGTCAAGGTCATATGCAGATACACAGTTGTTAGGGGAAGAAAAAATACGGTAGAAATGTTAAAGATTACTTCAGTGAACTATATGTAAAACTTAACAATTCAAACAATGTCTTACTTATATATACCAGTATGTATTTTTTCATGTGTTTCAACATTTGTTTGTTTCTTTAATTGAATGCATATAGAAAATCCTGAAAAAAAGCTTGCCTGCAATTCTTTTTATGGTATCTTCCCACTGTTGAAAAACACCTAATAATGTGTCAGTATCTTTTTTCTGCAAAGAAAAGACAACAAACTAGATGTATATCCATTGGTCAGAGAAGTGTAATCTGTAGTTTATGATGCCATTTCATTCTGTCATGTTGGCAGGTAGACAACATGACACTTTCGTTGAATTTAACTTTGCCAGAACGACAGAATGCCAAGTTGGGCGTGCAAACATAACAAGGGCCCCAAAACTGGCATTTTGTCGTGCTGGCACATTTAATGGATTTAACCCTGCCAGAACTACAGAATGACAAGTCTTGGGCGCCAATGAGGCATTCAAGGGTCGCTGGAATTGCAAATGCAAGTGCCATGTTGTATTATTGGCGGATATGGAAAAGTTGAGTTGGCACCCTTAAAATGTCATTCTGTCATGCTGGCATGTTCCCGGGGCTGCACAACACAAGGACAAATGAGCACACCTATATGATAAATGCTACATTTGTCATTCTGTCATGTTTTTGCCCGGGCCAACCCACCAACATGACAGAATGAAATGGCAGAAATCAGCCAACGTAGTAGTTAGAAAGCACAGCATGACAGTATTTCAAAGTATAAATTTTTCAATCATTATTAATTTAGAGATGTACTTTTTTTTTTCTATAATACCTTAAACAAAAAATTATTTAAACAACAACAGTACTTAAACATTGTTTAATGCCCACAAATATGAGAAAAATGTACACACACTAGGTCACTGAAAATTCCTGAATGTTTCTGCATGCAATGTTTTATATTTCTCAGCATCTTTTGAATGTGTGTTTCTATGTCAAGATTCTGTGTTTAAAATATAATTATAGACTGTATCTCCTAAATCATAAACTACTAAATATGGTACTAACCTTGTGAACTGTCTGTCTTTTACCTCTCTTGTATCGTATCTCTAAGCTGCCGTCTCTGTGCAGCAGTCTAAATTCACACAACAACTGCGATTTTTATGATTCTAAATTTCTAATGTTAAAATACAACTGAGCTTGATTGATACATGAGATTAAGTATAAATTTGACTAGATATCTCTTGTGATATCTACTGATATCAACTGCATATCACATGTGATATCTACTGGTATCAATTGCATATCACATGTGATATCTACTGGTATCAACAGCATATCACATGTGATATCTATCAAATAAGACTGAATATTATTTGTGATCTGAATTAAACTAGACCGAATTCAAAATGCAATATTATTTAATATTGCCTTGATATTTATAAAAATCATACTGAATATCAACTACGGTATGAATGTAATAAGACTAAATATCACTTATAATGTTTCTGACATTAGACACCATCCCACTTGTCTTATCTATGTATTCAGACAGAATATCTTTGAAAATATCTATGTATTTAGACAGAATATCTCCTGAAATATCTATGTATTTAGACAGAATATCTCCTGAAATATCTATGTATAAAGATAGAATATCTCCTGAAATATCTATGTATTTAGACAGAATACCTCCTGAAATATCTATGTATTCAGACAGAACATCTCCTAAAATATCTATGTATTTGGACAGCATACCTTCTAGAATATCTCTATACACAGAATATCTCCTGAACCGATCTATGAATTTAGACAGAATATCTTTGGAAATATCTTTGTATTTAAACAGAATATCTTCTGAAATATCTATGAATTTAGACAGAATACTGGTATGTTTGGAAATATCTATGAATTTAGACAGAATATCTCTTGAAATATCTATGTATTTAGACTGAATATCTCCTGAAATGTCTATGTATTTACACAGAATATCTTCTGAAATATCTGTGTATTTACTATTTAGACAGAATATCTCCTGAACTGATCTATGAATTTAGACAGAACATCTTTGGAAATATCTATGTATTCAGACAGAATATCTCCTAAAATATCTATGTATTTATACAGAATATCTCTTAAATATCTATGTATTCAGACAGAATATATCCTGAAATATCTATGTATTTAGACAGAATATCTCCTGAAATATCTATGAATTTAGACAGAATATCGTTGAAAATATCTATGTATTCAGACAGAACATCTCCTGAAATATCTATGTATTTGGACAGCATATCTTCTAGAATATCTCTATACACAGAATATCTCCTGAACTGATCTATGAATTTAGACAGAATATCTTTGGAAATATCTATGTATTTAAACAGAATATTTTCTGAAATATCTATGAATTTAGACAGAATACCGGTATGTTTGGAAATATCTATGAATTTAGACAGAATATCTCTTGAAATATCTATGTATTTAGACTGAATATCTCCTGAAATGTCTATGTATTTACACAGAATATCTCCTGAAATATCTGTGTATTTACTATTTAGACAGAATGTCTCCTGAACTGATCTATGAATTTAGACAGAATATCTTTGGAAATATCTATGTATTCAGACAGAATATCTTCTGAAATATCTATGAATTTAGACAGAATACTGGTATGTTTGGAAATATCTATGAATTTAGACAGAATATCTCTTGAAATATCTATGTATTTAGACTGAATATCTCCTGAAATGTCTATGTATTTACACAGAATATCTCCTGAAATATCTGTGTATTTACTATTTAGACAGAATATCTCCTGAACTGATCTATGAATTTAGACAGAATATCTTTGGAAATATCTATGTATTCAGACAGAATATCTCCTGAATATATGAATTTAGACAGAATATCTCTTAAATATCTATGTATTCAGACAGAATATATCCTGAAATATCTATGTATTTAGACAGAATATCTCCTGAACTGATCTATGAATTTAGACAGAATATCTTTGGAAAAATCTATGTATTCAGACAGAATATCTCTTGAAATATCTATGTATTTAGACAGAATATCTCTTAAATATCTATGTATTCAGACTGAATATATCCTGAAATATCTATGTATTTAGACAGAATATCTCCTGAAACATCTTTGAATTTAGACAGAATATCTTTGAAAATATCTATGTATTCAGACAGAATATCTCCTGAAATATCTGTGTATTTAGAGAGAATATCTCTTGAAATATCTATGTATTCAGACAGAATATATCCTGAAATATCTATGTATTCAGACAGAATATTTCCTGAGATATCTATGTATTTAGACAGAATATCTCCTGAAATATCTATGTATTTGGACAGAATATCTTCTGAAATATCTATGTATTTTGACAGAATATCTCCTGAAATATCTATTTAGATTATAGCCATATCACTAGTGTCTGCTCAGTTGATACACACTTGACAGTTAAACTAAATATGAGTACTGACCTTGAAAAAGTGATACTGACTGAGGGTTTGTTTCAGCAAATGAAAAACAGTTTATTCTTTGATTTAATAACAAAAGAGTGTAGAAAATATTTGATCAGTTTTACCTTGAAATGTTGAGTTTCTGCTGGATGGTTAAAGGAAACGTGTTCAGACTTTGAAGCAGTCTGTCTATATCTGATGAATCACATTTCTGTATCACTTCACTTACGTCTTTTTCTACATCATACCTGATGCAATAAGAAAAAAACTTGTCAACATTTTTGAAATATGGGAAGCAATCCAGTGAGTTACATCCTAAATTTGAACTTTTTCACCCATGAACAGAACATGCAGTGACACTTGGAAAGAATGACTTAGCACTCTGACCAAGACCTTTGACCCCCAAAAGCAATAGGAATCATCCTTTATGTGGGGCAAGTCCAAGTGTAAGTTTTCATGTAGGAAAATGATTAGCAGAGCAAGTAATGATCTGAACAATGATTTCTCATGTCTATCTACTGTGACCTTGACCTCTGACAGTTTGACCGCCCAGTCAAAATATATCATCCTTGATGAGGCTGAAGTCAATGAGTAAGTACTCATGCATGTAGGAGATAGAGAAAGCAAGTTATGGTCCCCAAACATTTTCCTTATTTCCAGGCATTGTGACCTTGACCTTTGATGGTTTGACCCCAAAATCAATAGGGATCAACCTTGATTGGGTTGAAGTACATGTACATGTGTAAGTTTTCATACCAGCAGATGTAATGAGAGCACATTTATGGTCCAGAAACAACTGTGCCTATGAAAAGATGTACAGACAGATGGACAAGCTAATTCCAGTATAACCCAACAAGTTTGTTGTAGGCCTGGGGTATAATAATCATGGCTGATTTCTGAGCTATATGAACAACAGTAGGTTGTATATAAAATTTAATCAAAATTTAAATGTCAGGTCATAATTTGCATTAAATTTGGTCAAGAGTTATGTAGCTTGTTTTTTTTTTAATGCCCCTGAAGACCTTAGTGAAGTATTTAACCAATAAACATAGCTGCTTTTAAAAAATATATGCATCACTATAAATTATATGCTAAAACTAATTTTATTTTTGCATGCAAACAAAAATTTGTAAGTTTAAAGGGGCAATAATTTATAATAAATTAACCCAGAGTTATCTTACTTGGATGTCTGATGTCCCTTAACATCTTAATTAAGTTTCAAGTCAATCCCACTGATGATTACTGAGAAATAAGCATGATAGTATGTTGCATGCAAAACTTTAACCAAGATATCTAAGTCATAATTTGCCTTAAAGTTGGTCAAAATTGATCTAACTTGTTTGATTAATGCTCTTGAAGATATTAGTGAAGTATTAAATCATTAAGCATTGCTGGTTAATAAGGTATATGAATGACAATAATGCAAAACCTCAACTAAGGTGTGACATCACCAACGCCAGGGTGAGCAGAATTATTTTGACTTACTTGGTATAGTCCAGCTAAAAACTAAGGATTCTTAATCAAACACATTTACTAATGTAAAAAAATTATTGATTACAAAACTTACCCTCTGTTTAAGAAGGCATACTGTATTCTATATAACAATTCATCAAGGGTTAAACCTGGATCTTGGTGTGTACTTGTTGAATCCCGTCTGCTGCCTATAGGTAAATAAACGCGTTTTCAAAGTGACTACAGCATCACAGTATAAACTGTATAAAAGAACATACTATTTTTAATGTAAACATGTTAAAACAACCTTTAACTAACAAAAACACAGATTCTGTTTGTCTAACTTTTTAATGAAAGACAAATTGAAAAAAAAGTACTTCAAAAAACTTTCTATTTGTTAACTTTACCTTATATGGCAGCTCTAGCTTTTTGCAGCTACACATCATGGTGGTTTTTATCTTGGCCTGCACTATTCATTGTTTGGTTACCAAGTTTACAAAAAGTTCCATTAAAAACAAAGCAGTCCAAGGACTGCTATATCCCTGCTGCCAGTGTTAAGTAAAGTTTAAAGTAGTCCGAGAAACATGGAATTGCATTTACGATTGCATACTGGATTGTAGGAAAGCTTTAAGTATTGGGATATGAAACTGAAGGCTTGAACAAATGACCTTAATTCAAGTGTGACCTTGTCCTTGACATGGCTTGGCCATGCCTTCTGCACATCCTGAGTTATACATCTGACCAAAGTTTACAGAAAGTCAGTGCAAAGGTATAGGAGATATTGAGAGGACTCAAAATTGAAGGCTGAAACGAATGACCTTTAAGTTTGACCTTGACAGTGAACCGACATGGCTGGATTATGTGTTCTGCACATTGTCTCAATGAGTTAAACATATGACTCAAGTTTCAAGAAAATCTGTTCAAGGATATATGAGATATGGAGCTGAAACGAAAAAGTTATGGATAGACAGACAAACAGACAGATAGATAGACGGACACTTGGCCATGCCTTCTGGACATCCACTAAATGAGTTAAACATTTGAGCAAAGCTTCAAGAAAAATCAGTTCAAATAAACAGAAGATATTGAGCAGACACAAAATTGAAGGCTGAAATAAATGACCTTCAAGTGTGATCTTGCCCTTGAACCGACATGGCTGGACCATGGGTCCTGCACATCACCTAAATTAATTAAACATTTGACCAAAGTTTCCAGTAAATCAGTTCAAGGGTGTACGAGATATGGAGCAGAAATGAAAATGTTATGGACAGACAGACAGATGGAGGCTTGGTTGTGCCATACAGACAGATGGACATTGGCATTCCTATAATCTCCCTTCCATTTGGCAGCTGGGGAATAATGAGACATGGGTCTATTGTAACTGAATGATAGAGAATCCATTTAAGAAATAAAGTTCAGTGCATGAGAAGCAGGTACATTTTCCCTATAATATCTGTATGGCTTTGACTCTCTTTAATCTTTAAACTAAATATCACACCGCCATAACCCTGGTATTTTTATTTCTTTAGAAATTTTCATTTTTTTTTTTGTATAACATTTTTCGCCTTGACCGATGTTTTTCTTTGTAGTACATTGTTTTTTACTTTTATCATGATTTCTTTTGACTGGTTTAACCAGTAGTAATACCACGTTAAATCTACAGCTGAATCCAGCCTATTGAAAGGGCTGTACCAATTAACATGTGTCTTTGAATTTACTTTCCTTTTTACAAGGAAGAACTTACCATATGAGATGTTGCAGTATATCTGGTCACTGCCATCACTTTTGTCTTTATGGCCCAGCAGTGCTGTGTATTCCCCTGCCATAGCTAGAATCTAACAAAGCTCAGTTAAAAATGTAAATACATCTTCCTGAGAACACTAAAACCTTAATCTAAAGGTATCTAAGATATCTTAGAAATCTCTACTGGAGATCAATTCATTTGTAAAACTCTGTAATGCCTATAAAAAACAGCATAAAATAAAAAGGGGGTCCAAAATGGCTCTGCATTGCTTACCTCAGCATAAAAGTTGATAAAAAAATAAATGCCATGTCATGGAAATTTAATTCATATCAAAATAAGTACACTTTATGATGAATATCAAAGCTCTGGGGTTTCTTTAAGATTCTAAAGGTTTTCTGGTTTATTTCTGAATAAAATATGACTGTGATCCTTGGGTGGGGGTAATTATGATTCCACTGGAATTATTGGAACAATCATGTTATAAGGTCACTTGACATTGTTTCAAACAATATGTCAGAGACCTGGGCCTTATGGTTACATCGAAAAATAATATTTGAAGATCTGACCTAAAGGGCAGGGCTATAAAGATGTCAGGGACACAATTTGAAGTCAGTTCTTAGAATAGCCTCACAAGACAATGCTACATACCAAATTACACAATTATTAAATTAGTAACCCCTTAGGGCAGAACCAATGATCACAGGACCATAACCTTAAACAAGTTTGGTAAAGGTCAACAGAATACTGCTGCACACCAAATTTCAGAGTTTTGAGCCTTGTGATAACAGGCAAGATGTTTTTTTCACCCATAGATATGTAACTATGTTAATCAAGTGACTCCTTAGACAGAGCAAATACTACTGCCTCAAGTATGTTTAACTTTGATAGAGATCTTCTAGACAATATTACATAGCTAGTTTAGCTGATTTTAACCCTTAACCTGCTGGAACCTAAAGTGATTAGCCAATGCCACCAGTGTAGAGCCAGGCCAGCCTGCACATCCGTGCAGTCTGACCAGACTCTATACTGTTGGTAGCTCCATTTTTGTATTTTGATGTTGAAATCCCTTAAACTTTGAATGGTCTGTTCCCAATTCAAAGCTGGGCAAATCCATTACAAACTTTCAGCATATTCAGGGTTAAGTCTGAAACACAAATCAGCATATACAGAGATCATATAAACTGGATTTATTAATAGCATACAGCAACAAAACAATGGTCAAAATAAAATACTGGTATTTTTGGTAATAAATATTTTCTTACCTTTTATTACATCACATTTTTTGTTTTTCCACAAAGAATGCAAATAAAATACCTCGACTAATCTGTTACACTTTCCTGCCCTCAATGTTTACATTTTCATATAAAATGAAATAAAAATATGAACACAGACAGTTTCAACAAATGATAAAACTTTATCTTACATGACAAAATTATTAAGTTATCAGTACAGACTCAGGTGACCACAACGTCACAAGAAACACTGATATTACATTTGATTTTTGTTCACTTTCATATCATCCATTTAACTCTGATTGGCTATTGCAAAATTACAACATCTTTATAAATTTGAAAGAAATAGAAGTGACGTATCAAGTCAAAACATAGACAAGAGGGCAATGATGGCCCTAAATCACTCCCCAGAGACTCATTGCTCAGAAGCTATTGATGGGATCAGGTTGGTTCAGGAAAAGGAGATCTACTGTTTATAAATGTTTTGTGAAAGTTTGGTTGAAACTGAATGGATTGCAAACAAAATTCTATGACAGAAGGTAGAAAAATCTATTTAATCTTTTGTGACTTTGACATCAGAGACCGCAAACCACAGCAGAGGGTTGAGGTCAATGTAAGGAACCTACAAACCAAATATCTAAGACATTGGTCAATAAATGAGGTCTCTATGAGGTAAAGTAGAAAACCTTTTTAAGGCTCAGTGAGCTTGACCACATTTAATGGTAAAAGTTCATGCAAGGTGTCTGTATATATATTAATATCTAAATATATCCAAGTATCTAAAATACCAGTCAATAAATAATGGCTCTATGATGAAAAGTACAAAATATCTATTTTAAGCCTTGGTGATTGACCTCAGTGAACTCAAATCCTATCCAAGGGTAGAGATTCATGAAAGAAACCTACATACCAAATACCAGTAATGGACAAGGTTTATCAAGCATATTTTGCACTATTCAAGGGCCATAACCCTGGAGTGCAAGGAGGGATTTGACTGGTTGAACTTGGCTGAGATATTATGCCCACAATCATTCTCACAAATTTTGGGGAATATCAGATGAAACTTAGAGAGTGGACATGGTTAATTTTGCTGGCAAATTTTGAATAATTCAAGGGCCATAAATGTAAAGACCCTGGCAGGGTCTGACTGATTATTGAACTTTGCAGATATAATACCGGCAAACTTCACCAAGTTTGATAAGATCTGATGAAAAGTCACAACATACAGAGCTAATCTGGCAAATTTTGAACAAATCAAGGACTGTACAACTAGAATGCCAGGCAGGATTTCCCTGGCTATTACATCCTTAAACATTCTCATCAAGTTTTGTGAGGATCAGATGAAAGCTCTTTGAATTAGAGGAGAGACAATTTCATCAACCTTGAACAATTCAAAGGCCATAATTCTAGAATGCTTGAAGAGATTTAACTGGCTGTCAGACTTAGCTGAGACAAGATCCCCAAACATATTATCAGCAAGTTTGAAGGTGGGATGAAAATTTTTTATCTTAGAGGAGAATCAAAGGAATGGTATTTTAATCTTGTTTGTAACACAGGCATGGCAACAAAGATAACAACTTTCATAGCTTTAGCAATTTATTTTGTATCCTCAATGAAGTTAACAAAATGAATTGTAGGCAAAACAGTTCATTAAAACTTCACATCATAAAAATTTCATATTGTTTAAAAATAACCCTTTTAAAATAGTAAAATTTCAATAATTTAATATGACAAATCTGATTACTTTCTCATTTGACTGACAACCCTGTCATATTTTAATACTTGGCAGTTCTTAAATACACAGATTCTGTAAGCCACTACTTCCAATGCACAGCTTGCTTATTAGAATCTCAACAGAGGTGAGAGTATCCAGTGATTTTCTGCACTTATAGTGTGAGAAGGCAAGCAAGTTAAATCGGCGAAAAGTGGTTTGAATCCAGGAAGTAGTCAAGCAGGATTAACGTAAGTTGCAAGAACCTGTTTCTCAATGAAAATTTATGTTTAAACTATATCGCAAGTTGTGTATTAAATTTGTTCAAAAAATGTTTCATATGAGAACATGTTACATTCTTAAGTAGGCCTCATTCATTACTATGCTAGGAGCACAAATTTTTGTGTATACAAGTTTTAGCAACTTATAAATCACAATTGTCCTCATCAACTACTATAAGCTGGACCACAAGATGGTCACTAGCATAGCGCTGCTTAAAGACATTCATATAATTTTTGAATATATTTTGTTTTCTCTTCAATTTTTAAAATTTGCAATTCATTTTCATTTGAACCTCTAATATTACTCTTGCATAACCAACAAAATGCTTGTAATACATTTAATTTTTACTCATGATCATTTATAAATTTCTTGAAAAAAAAAACAACAAACAAGCACATTTGCATTTTTCTAATTAGACAAGAAAAGCTCCAAATCCCCCGACTGCCTGTCGGCCCCTTTTACTCAGATTTCAAGTAATAAAATAATTACTACTTTATTTAGCTTTAAGGTCCTGAACACAGTTTTCTTGCTAATGTTCATCTAACAGCTGTTTTCATTTTTTCCATTTAGACAGTTTAATAGCATGATGAACATTCATCAAAGCTGTGACAGTTTTAAATTTTTGAATTTGATTATTCATTGATACAAAAATCACATCAAACTGAATAATCATCCACCATTTTGAAAAAACTTCTCTCTTCAATGTCGCAATCAATTTGGCTCTTTTCTGATAAAAAATCACTTTCACTTCAATTGATTAATTATGTATTATTTGATTTTTTTTTGCTGAACAGCACTGAATTTAAAAAAAAATAAAATAAAAACAAAGGATACATGTAAACATAAATTTTAAAATTTCGAGATCTTACAGAATTGCTACTAAGAAATGAATTCTGATTCTGATAAATTACAAGAGCTGTCAGTGGAGATGGCATGCTTGAAGATTTAAGTACTGGATAGGTAAGAAAGGGATAACTATTAAAATATCAATTTAATTCAAGATCTATAGATATATAGACAAGAACCTTCTCCATGGTAGATGAAATATCATATAATATTTATTATTTTATCATTAATACTGATAAGAAAATTGCAGAAAATCATTTATATATGACTATAAAGATTATAGAGAAATGGAATTAAAATTTGTGCTGAACAGTTGGTAATCAGTTGGTATTAAAAGGGAAGTAAATCCCTCAATAAAAAGTTATAGTTATAGTAAAATAGTACAAATTTAAAGGACAATTCGAAGTTTAAAGGGTATATAATTCTAGAAATATGGGTGCCAGAGTTATGAACCATACCACATATGATGTGGGTGATGATAAGGAACATACATTTGAAGTTTGAAGCAAATCCCTCAAGAAATAAAGAAGTTAGAGTAAAATATTACAATTTTTAAGGAAAAATTTTAAGTTTAAAGGGGAGATAGTTTAGGAAATATAGGTGCTACAGTTACGAACCTTATAACATTTGATGTGGGTGATGATAAGACATATATATCAAGTTTGAATTAAATCCCTCCAGAAATAAAGAAGTTATAGAAAAAAATATCTTACTGCACAAAAACTTTAATCAGAAATCTGGATACGGATGCCAATGCCAAGGTGAGTAGGACAGCTCTCCATATACTTTGTATTGCTGAGCTAAAAAGCAATTTTGCTCTGAAATTGAATCAGATTAAATCAACCAAATAAATGCCACAGTCCTAGTATTCATTTCAATTTCCTCTGCTTTCCTCATATGTTAAGAATTATCAGGGCTTTTTTTCCCTTCTATAGCAGGGGCTGTTTACAGGCGTTTTCCCCTTAGGAAAATTCTTTAAAATCATGCAGTTTTCCCCTAGAATTCAATTTACATCAAGTTTTTACTTCTCCTTTTGCAAAAATACCACGTTAATTTTCCCCAAATTTAAGGGAAGGGCCCCTTCCCCTACCTGTGAAAAAAAGCCATGATTATACAGGATACAATTTATTCACTGCACAGCCACAACTGCTTGCTTTCTTGTGATTAAACATTACATTGGAACAATGCAGAAGGAAGCTTTTTTAAATAAGAACTGTAAAAGCTGCTTCAAGCATTATCCCTGATGTAGTAAAATGTTTTTGATAATTTTCCCTTTTAGCTGCCATCCTTTTTTCAACTCAATGACCTCATTGGCATTATTCTTTGAGCAAAATTCAAGGAATATAAAGTTTTAATGGGTAATGTTATATTCCAGATATAGTGTTGTACTGAATGAATCATCCTCGTTGACTCCATTCAAAGCCTTTATTTCACCGAATATTACTTTTCAGTTAGCCAAACCAATGTTCACCTTGACATGTTCGTGTCCATTCCTTCTCACATAGCCAGCACCAATTGTGCCGACATCGGCTGCACTTCATGTGCATACAACCACCTGAAACAAATATGAATTTTGAAACACTTTAAGGTGGTGGGGAAGAATGTAAAGGGACTTTTTCTCACAAAAAAAAAAATATGGATTTTTATTTTACTTTTTACATTACTATTTTCATAAGTATTCATCTCAAGTCTCTTTGCTTAATACAATAACTTTGACAGTGTAACTTGCTTCATGAATTAGTTTCAAAAATAAATTTTTTAATACAACGATTGCTTCAGGTGCCAAAATTCATAGTTTTGACCTTTTTGAATACCATTATTTTATAAAGGTTTTATCATTTGATAGTGCCTGATCAAAGCTAACTCCAGTTACTTTTGGTCTTTCTCATATCTTAAATGAAAAGATTGTCATTTTTTTGTATTTCTTATATCTAAAATCCAATAGAAGAATAAAATGAGAAGGGATGCATTCATTTTCATGAGACATTCCATTAAGTTGGCCAAATATTACACTTAGTCTCTTTCTAACTTTTGTCTACAAAATACACTGAATACTAATTTACAATGAAGCCTCACCACTTTTTTCTGTTTTCACAGCACACTGAGGACAAGGCTTTGTGGTTTCCTGAATTGTTTCCATGGACGCGGCATCCCATCTTGCTCGCAATGCCCTCTCAGAGTCTATGTTTAATGTCTGAAAAACAATTAAAGTGCTGGTACAAACGACATGTGACTGAGTATATCACAAAACATAAATAACAACAAACTTCAAAATCATTTTTCCATGCTGTCTGTACTTTTGGCTAGTAATAAAAGAATGTGATTGTGTCACAAAATAATCATGATTTTGCTGATACAAAGAATAGCTTTTCGATTGTATTTTACTTTCAGAAATCAAAGATAATCACAGAAGATCTTTCAATTTAATACTTAAACTCAACAACCAAAGGTCAGTAAGTACATCGTTAGTTCTCTATCACTTTTTAAGGCACATGTGGTTTATGGCAATTAAACTGTATCTTAATTTTTTCTGTTTTTTTTTTTTAAAGTCTATGCATGTTTTTTACATATACTGCTAATTGTAACTTCTAACAGGTGCCACGATGGCCTTTGATTACTTTGATTTTTATTGGAAAACTTAGTACCGTACAAGATGCATCTGAAGCACTAAGGTGAGATTAAATGATCAAATTATCTTAAAAGTTTGGTAACAGAGTCTTCTACACAAAAAGGGCACAAAATGTCACAATTACGTGTATGTTACTGTAAAATAAAATATGGCTGCTTTTATTTTTAACTGCACAAGAAATAATGTTAACAGTAATAAAATCAGAAATACCGTATTTGCTTGTGACGAGGAAGCACCTAGCTGACATGATCCAATATGTATTTCTTGTCTACACTGTCGACAAAATTCCATCTGAAAAGACGCAGATGCTGACAGTCGTTATTGACTATGACCATTGAAACACAAGCTTAGGTCTCGAGTGTGATAATTATGTTGTCATTAAGGGTAACAACCATGCAAACATACTGAGCAATCTTTCCGTATGTGACAAGTTTACACCTGATCCCCCTCAGTCACTGATTCCAAGATGGACTCTTCAAAGGTCTTGAAGACAAACTAGCATCACAAAAAGTATATCAGAAATGTACTTGAACCTTACTGTCTACAAGTATTTCTGACAAGAGCTCCAATATATGCCCGAAGGAAGCTATTGACAGTGAATGACCTTTAACACTGAGAATAGATGTTTTATCAACAGCAACATTGTAAATATTAAAACAGTGTACACAAATAAACTGAAAGTGTTTATTGTTTATTGATGAGTTCTTCAATTATGTTTTACCTAGGCAAATCAAGAGGTACATGTATTTAGCGGACAAGAAATATTCACTCATTATATACTAGGTATGTGGCCTCTTGTCCTTGACCGTAACCAAAGGAGGCCAAAACCTATGCACTGCACATCATCTAAGTACTTTCTTACAATGCAACCTTAGAAAACACAACCCAGAGTGGGTATCTCTAGACCGTAACACATCCCCTCTTCAGGAAGTCATCATTTTATATTTTAATATGATGATGAATGGAGTTGTGAATTTTTTAGATCAGAAGATCAGACAGTAATCTTGAAAGATTTTTTCTTTTCATTTTTTTATAACTAAGTCCAGGAGAGGTCATCCTGGGAGGAGCCCCCATCTTATGAACAGGAAAGTATCTAACAACCAAGACTGGGTTTCGAACTCTGATCTTATCGCATCAAAGGCCAACACTCTAACCACTGAGCCAAAGACTCGATTCCATGACGGAGTTGTCAGAGGTTGTATTTATATAATTATAGGAAGGTATGCACTAGACTGCAACAACTTAAAAACAAGAGGGCCATGATGGCCCTGGATTGCTCACCTGAGTACTTTGGCTGTAGGTTTGCTGTTAAGCAGTATTTCATTTTTTAATTGAAAATATATAAGTGCCTACAAACCAAATACGTAAAATATCAGTCAATAAATAAAGGCTCTATGACAGAAAGTAGAAATATCTATTATAAGCTATGGTGACCTTGACCCAGTGACCTCAAACCCTACCCATGGGTAGAGGTCCATGCAAGGAACCTATATACTAAATATCAAAGATATTGGTCTATAACTGAAGGCTTTATGAGGTACAGTAGATAAATCTATTTTTAGCCTCCGTGTCCTTTAACCTAATCCAATAATTTAAAAAAGCTTGATAAAGCTTGCTTCATGCCAAATTTTAAAATTCAAGGCCTTGTGGTTTCAGACAAGAAGATTTTTAAAGATTTCCTTTTTAACATATTAAGGGCCCCCGGGGCGGGGCCAATTTTGACCCCAGGGCCAACATATAAACAATACTGGTAAAGGTTCTTTACACAATACTCCACACCAAATATCTAAGGTCTAGTCCTATTAGTTTTAGAAAAAAATGATTTTTCATGTTTTTCCTATATAACTATATGTAAACCAAGAGAACCCTGGGGCATGGCCAATTTTGACCCAGGGGACATTATTTGAACAAACTTGGTAGACATCCACTAGACAATGCTACATACCAAATATCTAATCTGTAGGCATTGAGATTTCCAGTAAGAAGATTTTTAAAGATTGCCTTTTTTACATATTAAGGGCCCCTGGGGCGGGGCCAATTTTGAACCCAGGGCCAAAATATTAACAATACTGGTAAAGGTTCTCTACAAAATACTCCATACCAAATATCTAAGGTCTAGTCCTATTAGTTTTGGAGAAAAATGATTTTTCATGTTTTTTCCTATATAACTATATGTAAACCAAGAGAACCCTGGGGCGTGGCCAATTTTGACCCAGGGGACATAATTTGAACAAACTTGGTAGACATCCACTAGACAATGCTACATACCAAATATCAAAGCTGTAAGCACTGTGGTTTCTGAGAAGAAGATTTTTAAAGATTTCCTATATAAGTCTATGTAAAAGGAAGTGACCCCTGGGACGGGGCCAATTTTGACCCCAGGGAAATAATTTGAACAATTTTTGTAGAGTTCCATTAGAGGGTGCTAAATGCCAAATATCTAAGCTTTAGGCCTTGTGGTTTCAGACAAGAAGATTTTCAAAGTTTTTCCTTTAAGTTGCCATAGCAACCAGAGTTCTGCATGGAATTCAATTCTTTGAACAATTTTCAAAGGGGACCACCCAAGAAACATTCATGGGAAGTTTGGTTGAAATTGGCTTAGCGGTATATGAGAAGATGTCGTTTAAAGTAAAAGTTTATGGACGGACGGACAGATGCCGGACAAATTGAGATTACAAAAGCTCACCTTGTCACTATGTGACAGGTGAGCTAAAAATTGTTAAATAGTTTACATGCTGTTGATGTGATACAGAATGGACAAAGACAAAGTACAAAAGATTCAGTTTCCTTCAAGCAGTTCAAAAGATACAGACAGAGCAGGACACCTGGCCTGTAAGTGTGACCTTGAACTTGATCCAAGTCAGCAAAATCCTGTCCTTTGCAAATCATTTCTTTATGGTTAACATTTCTGCCAAATAGTTTCAATTTCCCAGCAGTTCACAAATACATAGCAGAGACCAAATATTCCTATTTCATATCAGTATGACATGTGGCCTCTAAGTCTGACCTTAACCTTGATCCTAGCCAGCAGAAACCTGCATTCTGCACATCATCACATTATGCTTAACATTTGTGCCAAGTATTTCAAAAGATATAGAGCAGATACAAAATAATCACACATTAATTATATCAGAATGACAAATGGTGACCTTGACCTTAAGCTAAACAAGCTGAAACCTGCACTCTGCACATTGTCTCATCATTTCTGCAAAGTAGTTTCACTTTTCTTAAATCAGTTCAAGAGATACAGAGCAGACAAGAAATTGCTAACAGATGGGGCCTTAACATATCAGCCCCATTTGGCAAATTAAAAAGAAAAGAACAACAAATGCTGACAGAGCAAAACTCAACACATACCTGACAGGAACTAGCACTTACTACACATTTTCGGAAAGTGACAGGGTAGGGATTGTCTATCAAACTATAATATATGACAACTTACATGACAATTTGTACATTTGACAGATCTGGCCTCGTCTTCTACAATGAAACCCTCACCGCAGCCTGTGTTCGGACATAGTATACCTCCAGACTGTAGCAGACATTCCTCCGCACCAAAGTCCTTGTAACGTTCATACTACAACCAATATTATTTTATTTATATATAGTGAAAATGTCAGGAAATGCACCATCCTAGTGTGGTAATTAAAAATTTGAGATCCTAAATAGTTGTAAACAGTTTGTATTGTAAGTTCCCCATTTCAATTAGTTTTGCAACATTTCAAAAGATTTTGGGTTTGTTTATTCTGTACACCAGTTCTGTGTGTATTCAGTTAACCTTAAACACAATAAAGGAAGTCAGGGAACTTGAGATTTATTAAACTGTGTAAGGCATAGAGTCATTATGTATATTTGGAAATGGGGATGGAAACATTTTGTAAGTTGAAATCCGTGAATCAGTCCACAGAAACTGCTTTACCTGATCATTGCCCAGCAGTCTGAAGTGATGTGTGTCATGTATTAGAGACTCCTCACAACCAGCTTAAAATATAAAAGCCAGAAGCAAGATATATCTCAAAAGGTCAAATCTATCTGATCAGTCATATGAAAAAAGAAGTCCGACATAATTTTTGGAGATCAGATTTTTCAAATGAGTATGTTGAACAAGTAAAATCTCAGGATAAATGTCAGAAATTCAAAGAAAATATAAGCTCCCTTTGTAAAGCAGATACAAAATAATGTGTTGAAGAGAAACATGGCATGCAAAACAGATGATCGTAAAAATGACAACAGGTACCGTAATCTGATGTCAGAATTTATCTAAATTCCTGTTAAAGAATAAATATATACTTACATTGGCTGCCTGTACATTATGAAATATACAGCATTTATCTATCCATATGAGTTTATTGTTGGCACCAGTTGCCAATATGACTAACATCCCCTGAACAGTTATATTTTAAGATGTGGTGGATAGTGTACGATACAGAGAGCATCCCATTCCAGAAACACACCTGGCTCTTTAACTGTTTTGAGCACTTACAATAAAAAGGGAATTCAGTAAAATGTCTCATCAGAAATACAAACTGCAGTGGAGGAGCGAGGGACTGAAATAATAACTGCTTGTCCTTTACAACTGAACCAGTGACCTGCCCAATTTGATTTTATTTATCACCGGTTCCAGTTTCCCGCATGAGAGATGCCTCATCTATCTTAGATTGTGGTGGATAGTGCAAGATACAGAAAGTATTCCATTCCAGAGACTTCGGTTCTTTTACATACTCAGTGTACAACACCGATACATCGGAACTCTGTTTAAAGTCTCATCTGAAGGACAGTAAGTATTGTTACTGCAGGGGTGGGGGATTAAACTCAATACCCCTGGAAGTACCACCAAACCACTGTCTGACTCTTCTGAAACATCAATTCTCTGACCTGCTATTTAGACATAATGCACATCAATAAGGTTTCGACTTGATCATAAAAAACTGTCCAACAGGTAAAATTGTTTTTTGATTAACTACATACCTGGACATGGTAAAGAATATCCAACATTAGGATCTTCTACAAAGGTTCTCTGATCTAGTGAAACTTGTGCATAAGACTTGAAACAATCTACACACATCACATGTTTCTCTGGACAAGGATAAACCAGCACTGGAGAACTGTAAATAAAGTCAGTCATTTATTTTGTATCATATCTATAACTTGAACTTGTTATCATTCAAATACAATCCCAACTTACCTCTACTTCAGGTCTTTTTTCCTCTAAACACAAAAAGCCTCTAAAATCTTTTTTTCATTTTGATTTGTGCTAGGTACATGAGCACCTGGTGAAACCCTTTTATCTGTTAGTCACAGAAGTGATTTATTTTATCACATTTCCTAGATTTTGTCAGAATATATGACTGATGAAAATCATACCGTGTTAGAAAATTGCATGTCATGTGCACATGTATCAAAATTAATCAATGATAAAGATGTTTTTATATTAAATAGAAACAAAAATAAAGTTTGTTATCTTCAAGAAAATGTAACAGGAATGTAAGGTTGCCATTAAGATTCTGCAAGAGGTTTTTTACACCTTTTATCACACGCATGTTTCCACAGACGCACTACACATACTACATTGTGTCTAACTGATGACAAAATGATCAACATACATCAGTTTTGTATAGAAATCTTGATCAATTTTGATGTGGTAATACACATACTTTTCTTCAGTACAAGTAACACACTCCACATGGCGTCTGTTAGGTCGGACATGTCTTAAAGGACTACACTCCTCTTGTCCATCATGGTTACAACATTTGAAGTAAAATTCCTGGAAAAAATTAGAAGGCACTTTTAAGTCGAATGAATATGCATCTACAATATTGTTTCTTATAAGTGTCCTTTCACCAGTTAGCAACCCTCTCTTGTATCCTGACTATTTTTCTGACAGTTTTTGGTTTGGGACTTCAAGTTCCAAATCAAAAACTGTAAGACCAGTAAACAAAAAGTTACTACAAATAAACACTAATGAAACTCCTAAGTAAATATTTATAACACTGTTCAAAACATGTCAAACTAATTCTAATTAGTGCCCTCCCTCCATTTAAAATTTTTAACACCCCTTGGGCATAACGGTAATTAGATATAATACGGTTTCTAAAAAATGAGCCTCAATGAGAAACAATAAACTAAGGTTAACAGGCTTTATAGTTTTCATCACTCTTACTTCTTGTATAAAACTTAAAATTTTTCAAATATTAGCTTAACTTGGACAGTTAAGGCTCAAACCTTTAAAGAAGGAGTATTTTTTAAACAAATGTAATTTAAAGTATGTGTTTTTGTTCTTGCTGATTATTACAAATGAACAAGGGTGATCAGTGATCACATGTGTCACCTGATGATAGCCAATTAAACAGTAGTATTGAAAGGTTATTTGACAGTTTGTAGGCTAAAACACGTTTTTTTATTCAAGAGCTATAACTCAGCCAAAAATCATTCAACCAAAAATCCTGTTAGACATGCGCAAGCACTTGAAGTACCGATCAATCCTGTAACATTTCATTAAAATTGCTTTAATAGTATAAGAGAAGTAGTCCAGATAAACTTTAAAAATAAAAATCATTAAAGGGCTATGACTCTGAAAAAAATAAATGAAATAGAAAATGCTGAAGATATGCACAACTAGACTTGGTACTGATCATTCCTGTAAAGTTTGGATGAAATCCCACCAGTAGTTTCTGAGGAGTAGTCCGGACAAGTTTTGTGATGGACAGACAGACGGACGGACAGATGATGGAGAAGTGATCCCTATGTGTCGCAACTACTTTGTAGCAGGCGACACAAAAAGCATTTCTCATGAGAAACTTATCTTACAGCACTGGTGGTTTTATCACAGCTTGTACAATGACCTTGAAGTCTCTTTAGTAACAGCACATCATCCCAATTACTAGGTTCCTGGAATATAGAGTGGTAACTACGTCTGAACTATCTGAACTAAGCATTTGTTAGAACAACTTGTTTTTTCTTTAATCTTTGAAGACCTTTGCACAATAAGGTTTTCCATGCTTAAGATATTGTTACCCTTTGTTGATGATTTCTAACTTATGGAGGGTCAAGAGAACTATATTACCTGTCTGACAATGTCAGAAAGAATTGTGGGCTATGACAGCCTAGTGGTTAGTGTTTACCTCCAGTCTGAAGGTACCAAAACTGATATCTCGCCTGCAGAACAAAACTGTATGACGTTAAGGTAAAAGACCTCATTTAAAAGAGGTTGGGACACTGGTTAGCTGCAAATCAGACTCATGTTCCAAATACAAAAAGTTCAGACAAAATCATTCGAAAACACATTACAACAAAGAACCAGGTGTCTTCAATAGCTTTCCCTTTGTTTCAAAGTAGTGAATCTCTTATAGTTCCCCTCACATGCTAGGCAGAGTTTTGTCCAGGGAGGGAATTATCCAGATTCCCTTCAAGTCTACAAGTAACATACCTTCATTAACAATATGGCACCCTGCAGGCAATCAGTACATCGAACTCTGAGCTTACCAGGGTACAACCCATCACATGTTTTACAGTATACATAATACAGGTACTTCCTGGAATCTGAAACATTATTAGTAACACTAGGATGATCTACACTGTAAATAATTGCCTTAAAAAAATGGCATTTAAAAAACATCTCCAGTAACTAAATGAATGCACTGTTCCCTTTCATAGGTACTAGTACTAACCTGCAGCTAACGGATGTTAGCTTGACTGAGACACATGCCATTATTTTCCACAGACAGAACAACAAAACATATATGTTTACTAAAGTTTGAGAATATAAGTTTATATCATCACCTTTGCCTTAGGTGCTATGGTTTCTCTCTTCTGGCTTAAAAATGATACACAGAATGTCCAAGTTCATACTGTCGTTCTAGGGTCTTATGAGACAAAGATGAAAAATTCTCAGAAAACATACCTGCAGTGTCACTTGGCTTCAGTGACAAGGAAGGCTTTGTCTGTACACCTGATCTGTATAGATGAAGGACACTGCCTTGTCCAAGATTTAAATCCTGAAAAAGAAATAAGAATTCCGGCACATATGAGTAATTGTTTCTTCTTTTCTATTGATCTTCTTACACAGCAAAATTAATTTGACTTTTTTTTTTCTATTCAGTATTTTTGTTCTTTTAAAATCAACAGAAACTGGTTACAGATATTTGCTAGTTTAATTTTTACTGAAACTGGCAATTGACTTTCGGCACAGGTTAGAGATATTAATATGAATTTTTGGCCATTTCTAAAACTTTGCAAAAAACATTAAAAACAAGATAAGTTTTTTTGACATTTTTAATATTCATGAACACATAATATTTGAAGACCCATAAACAACATGTGTTTATTTTAATCTATTATGAAAGTATTAAAGATTAAGCGTTAGTATTGCCTTTAGTTTTCAATAATGTTAGCTAGTTAATGGCATACTGGCAAAAGCCGCAGACACTTAAAATATCAAATAAATTATATAATTTTAATGTAGTTTTTTTCTATCTGTTACGTCATCAATGATTTAAAGACAATTGTACATTATTTTATATAACTTTGCAGGTTTTTTTTTCAGTATTTTGGGAACATGACCCTTGGGATTGGGAATTTCAGCGATGTTTTGCTAAAAATTGAGAAAAATGCATGACTTCAGTTTTGCAAGTTTTAAATGAACACTAACAATTACTGTCTATGATGGAAACTTTCAATCCTTACAAGTCTATCATAGTGAAAGATCTCTTGTTTTCATAGTTTTTAGTTATTATTTTTATTTTTTTGTCTTTTGAAGTTTCAACTGGGAATTTTTTGCTGATTTTTTTGTGGAAAAAAAAGATACTATTTTCAATTTGGGATATGGCCAATATCGGCTATAAAATAAGCCTAAAAATAAAAAATCCTTAAAAGTGATTGAAAAACTAAACAATTTTATTTTTCCTATCATTATTATAGTAAACTTTCTCACAAACACATTTTCAAAACAATAAGCTAAAACATGGGATCTAAGCAAATTAGTCTCCCTTTTATCCCACTGATGCACATTTACATTCAATATAGATTTATGTTATATTTGCATGGTCTGTAGATTTTTCAAAGAAAAACTTTGGAATATTACTAGGCTAGGAAATAAATCCACAGATGCCATACATGATTTTAGCACTGATGAAAAAACGTGTAGACAGCACTTGTACTCCCTAGCCTATCAGCTAGCTTTTATGGCGACATGGCAGAGTGTCCGCTTAGTAATCAAAGGTACCCGAGTTCAAACCCAGCTCGGGGCAGGTGGATTATTTTCGGGTTACATCTGGCGCCCAACATAAATAACTCACAAGTTTAGATGTGATGGCACCCTTAGAAAGTCCCACAGACATTCATTACTCCAAGAATTCGAGGACGATTTCTAAGAAGGAGGGGGTGTATGTAGCAGAGGTATAATACGGCACTTGTACTCCCTTGCCTATCAGCTAGCTTTTATGGCGATGTGGTAGAGTGTCTGCTTAGTAATCGAAGGTACCCGAGTTCAAACCCAGCTTGGGGCAGGTGAATTTTTTCCGGGTTACAATGTAAGTCAGTTATTAACATTTTTTGTTATTTGTCAATACTGATTGAAGCAGAGTACCTGGACTAGTCCAACAAAACCTGCTTAACCAGGCTTAAGTACACAGTAAGAGGATATCCGGCTCCATAGCATTATAAAAATTAGAGAAATTATATTGGCTATGGCATCTAATACAGTAATACACTAATTGCCTGCCTGCAATGGTATTTCTGGGGACAGAATCTTTCCACAAAACAACAAATCAAATTCAGACGTATCTGCTCCTATTTTCTTTGAAATATCAGTTTTCAGGTCCAGAATAAGTTTTGTGTGCGTTATATCAATCGTTTGAAACTGATTATTTGACAGTTGAACATTCACTGAATATGACATTCCGGACCGGATACGGCTGAAACCGCGGGTAGAAGGGAACATAAAATGTATAGGAATTGACCCTTAAAACTCAAATCACAAAAAGCCTTGATACAAAAACTCGGAACTTAATTCACTTGTCTGTACATTTATTGATAAAATTCGGGTTTTATATTTTATAAATTGATTCATATTTCCCATTTATTCTTCTAATTAATTTATTATTAATAGCCTCTCCTTGTGAAATAGTCCGAAGTCAAGGTTATTGCAATATATTCTTGTGCATCATAATTTATAGAAAACATAATTTCGGCACTCAAAATATTTTTAATAAACAAAAATTCTGAAGCTGACTTTTTCTAAGCAAACAACTAAGTTCATAAATGGACTGAAAACGTGAATTTCTTATCTTTCACTGCACTACATTTCGCCACATGACGCAAATTACATAAACAGACAAGATGGCCGTATTTCGCAACCTTCGTGCAACTTTCCTACAATTTGAGAAGAGTTTGGGAACACCAGTGGCTCTTTACCATAAAAATGTAATAATATCATTGCGTTCTCTTTAACGTTATCGAATTCCATCAACTTAATTTTTAAGTTTCAAAGAATAGATATGCAGCCATGCCGATTATCTTTTGCAGATTCGTCCAAAATTGATTACGTACCTACGTCTAACCTAACTTGTAGTCGAACTAAATTCATCTCGACTTAAATTCATGACTTTTGACAGCCTTTAAGGAAGGGCATAAGGATCTTAGTTGTAACACTTTTATCTTTTAAAGAGTTCTTGTAAATATTCGAATGTGACAAATTTTGGATTATTGATTCATTCCAAATGTGAAACTGGTTTGATACTGTGTATCGTACTTTAGTTTAGTCAGTTATTCCCACACTAAATTTTTTCACACATTTTATCTTATCACATTTTTTTAATGATTGCTACTTGAAAAATGTAATTAAGAATGTCACACCTTATTGTCACTGCACTGTATTTGTTTATGCTTAATTTTAAATAATTTACACCTATCTACAGAAACAACTACATCAGAGGTGTGAAACACTATCAGTCAAAGGTGTTGATAGAATTTTTACTTGTGAATGGCTATTATCTAACAGAAACAAACATAAATTAATAACAGAAACTTGTAAAATATCTTATATTTTGACAAGAAATATATACAGTCATAATTGATTTGATTAACATAATTTTTTAGGTAATCATGTTCATAAATATTGATATTTCATATTTTGTTAATGATACACAGTGTAGTTGTACAAGTTGTTTAAGACTCACAGTCTTAAATTTGAGTGTCGGGCATAACTTTGAAAGAATTTGATATTCCATATTGAATACAGTACTTCAGAAAGTGTCTTAAACTCTCTGGATTTTCTTTTCTTGTGGCAGTATTTTAGTCCTGTCAAACATACAAAATGTAAAGGGTCAACTCGGCCCTATACCAACTCGGCACGGGTCAACTTGGCCCACTTTTAAAAAAACATATTAAACATATTAACTTTTTCTGATTACTTGCATGTTATCAAGGCAATTAAGCTGTTTTAAATAAAAATAAGATATATCTGGTATATTATTATATAATTGTACTTCTGCAGAATTATCAATATTTAGAAGAAATTCATTACGTTTGTTCTTGCAGATTCGTTAAAAATTAATATACCGTATACAAATGTGTTTCCTTTGATGCTTTTTGTTCTTAAGGTTATCTTCAATAAAATTTGAAATAAAAACGTGTTAACTTATTATCATAAGCTTCTAATTAGTTGCAGGTGGTCATGAATCAAATTTGAATGATTGCGTCAATCAAAATTATCACCTGATTAATCGTTACCCTTAACATACACATGGTAATTGATTGGTAATAATAGTGGGTGATAAAAACAGTCCTTTAATGTCCTTTTCCAATTTCACTTAAATTATTTGTAATTGTCAAATATATTAATAAATTGATAAATGGGTCGAGCTGACCCGTGCCGAGTTGGAATAGGGCCGAGCTGACTCGGGGGCCCGAGTACGTTTTAGGGCTGAGCTGACCCTGATTCCATACAAAAGACCATTACATTGATAACAGTTTTTGTTCACAGGACAACTATTCCACAAAAACATGCATATACTACTTCAAGAAAATTTAATGGATTGAAGAAAAGAGTTTTTCTGTTATAAATTCAACTTGTTAAAACTCTTAAAATAACCCTTTTCTCTCAGGATTTAATCATTTGACCTTTGCAGGTAAAGATCCTGCTTAGTGTTTAGATTTAATAGCAAAATGTAGGCCCCTATAGCAGACTTCTCTGAATAAAGTTTCAAATTCAGTATAACTTTTAAGTATTAAAGATATTTAGCAAACTTTTAAAAACTCATAATAAGCCTTAATGACGATGTCTTTGTCTACAAGAGTATTACAGTGGTATTTCAGTCTAGATGTTAAACCTTGAATAGTTGCTAAACTGCAACTAAAATGTTGTTGAAAATTCAATGAAGCTACTTCAGTTCATAAAGTGTTAAAGCCTAGTTATGGACAGATAGAGATCCCTGATTCTCTCAGTGTGAAATATCATTCTTTCTATGTGCATTTCAGGTGATAGATCACTATGAGAACCCTAGAAATGTTGGATCCCTTGATAAAAATGACAAAAATGTTGGTACAGGATTGGTTGGTGCACCTGCCTGTGGAGATGTCATGAAGTTACAGGTAAGCAGATACTGGATACTTAAACCTACTTTTCATGGATATATACAAGAATTGAAGACCAACATCAACTTCAAATATTAACAAGTTGTTTAGTCACATGTCTGCTTATCTCTCCTTCCATACGATCTGATTTTACTTTTTGTATTCTTAAAACAATAATACTTATTACTTTAGCTATCAGACAGGTTTTGATAGTGATTCAAACAAGAAAAAAGTTACAGGACTAAAATTTAATGCCAAAAAAAGTCATTATTGTATTTTGATGACATTTTGAATTTGTTCTTGTTAGTGTACCAAATATTCAATTATAGGTGAAGGTGGATGAAAATGGGAAGATAATAGAAGCCAAGTTTAAGACATTTGGCTGTGGATCTGCCATAGCCTCCAGCTCCTTGGCCACAGAGTGGGTAAAAGGAAAGAATGTAAGTTATATTTGTTTTTTGGTCTGTTGTTAAAGAAAAACATTTATATGAATTCATTTTAACAATATACTGATCTTTGTACATGTACATCATTACTATAGTATATTGGATTCTTAAACATTCAGATGCAATGTTTTAGACAAGGTTTGTGTGAAATTCTAACGTGTCTGCTTAGGCTGCCCTGCTTGAAAAATCAACTCTGTTCTAGATCACCTGGTGAAAGAAACAATTCTATGAGGCAGTTGTCTAAAGATGAAGTTATACTATTAAAAAGCAATGGCATCTTAGGATTATTTGTAAGAACCTGTGTTGTACTGTTTATACCACATATGTGAACAGGAATAGGAAAAAGCTTTTAATGTACAAGAAATTATCTGTTTAAATAGCTAGTCAACTGATTCTATTTTTCAAGAATACTCAAACATATCCATTAAAACAAAACAAAATTGTATGATCGTAACTGCGATAATTAACATTCAAATGAATAAAATTTTCCATTCCTGACTATTTGACAGGTTTCTGAAGCATCTCAGATAAAGAACACAGATATTGCCAAGGAACTTTCCTTACCACCTGTAAAGCTGCACTGTTCTAGTAAGTTAGCAATCAACTTTGTTGTCAGTTAATGCTTGGACATTTTACCCACATAGACTAAAGTTACTAGGATAATGGACCAAATTTTTTTTATCAGTTATATCAAGACTGACAGGATATGCTACTGTATGTAAACTGTATGCATTGACATTGAATGAAAAATAAACATATTTTATTTCAAAAGGACCGTATTGTAAATAACTCATTCAAATATGTGGCAGTTCTCACCCATTTATGTTCAAAACCTTGAAGTTTCAACATTATAAAAATTTTAAGTTAATGTACGAGAGATAGATTAATCTGGGTTGTCATAGCTCAAAAAGAAAAGAAAAAACAATGTAGGAAAATGCCTTTTATCCAGCAACACCCTGCCCATTTCCAGCAGGAGCACTGTTCATTGGACATACGTTACTGTTATGCCAATGAAAATGTTTGCTCATTACCACTTCCTAATTTAGTATACTTACCAGTAATTCCAAACATGTTGATGATAAATTTTGAATTTTTCAGTGTTGGCAGAAGACGCTATTAAAGCCGCCCTGAATGACTGGAAAGTTAAGAATAACAAATCTGATGGCTAAAATGCAACTTACCTGCTGCATTGATAATATTTTGTGATATTATTGTAGAATAGTTGTTTTTGACTACAGAACATATGTGTCAAATTCATGGAAATGTACCATCATTGCAATTTGTGTTATGTCATGTTATATTATGTTGAACAGATGGGAATTCTATGCATTGACAGTGTTAACACATACCTCAGTATTTGACACACAACTATTCTAACCTATACAGACACTGGCATACTGTGACTCCAAGAAATTATTGAACAATTTGCAGTATTTAACAATTTGTCTTCACAGATTTCTTAATATTAAGTTCGATAATCAGAAAAAATAGTGAAATATATAATTCTTTTGACATGTAATGATGTATAAGTCACTTTAAGTTTATATCAGAAAAAACAGCTATCTGTCATAGCTTTTATGATCAAAAATGCATAATAAACACAAGATTTCTGTGTCTTTGAAATATATTAAACTGTAAAATTGTGTATCTGTAAAAGAGAATAATGTTCTCTTTATTTGCATATGTCTGTGCAAGTTTTACTGTATAATATCATAGTTATCAAAGGTTAAGATTTCTGACCCATTTTACTTATAGCCTGATTCTAGGTAATCTACACACTAGGCATGTGTAGTATTCAATTTAGGTGAGCCTTCTGTTTATTTTGAAATATATTTTTGAAAAGACTAACAATATTTACTCCATTTATAACAAAGATCAGATTAGTAAGATCTACAAGGCAGTTTTAAAAGTTCCTATCACTTTCCTTGTTATTGCTGTGTACTGTAAGCTCAGGTTCAACACAGATATCTACATTGTAGTCTTATATTTGTTAGCCTGAGAGACAGATTTCCACTATTACAACAAGATTACCTATAATTTGATTGATATAAATGTTTAAATACATTCCAGCAATATTTACCAACACCTGATTGCATAAATGAACATGTAAATACTGCCTTACACAGTTGAAAATGCAGTTGCAAGATGTTTTGCAACAGGGGTGTAAGTTCAACAGATTTAATTATCATACACTATTAAAACACTAAATTCTTAAATAGATATGGATTTTTGCATTTTTATCATTATGACTGTAATTCAACAAAACGAACCATCTCGACAATGATTCAGGGCAATGTATATGGTTTTGCAAATCTGTACATCTGTGAAATGGGACCCCCCCCCCCCCGCCCCAAAAAAAAAAAAAAATAAAAAAAAAATCAGTTTTTGGCAGTCGAAAAAGATTTTTTTTAGACATTAATTACTACCTTATTTCATATGTTACCAATTTTTATGTTGCTATATACAGGTATTAGGTACAAAGAGGTCTTTTTATAACCAGGTAAATGTATAACATCCATTGATCAAGGTTTAAGCAGAGTAGACTATACATGTATATATCCTTCCCTGACAATCGGGATGTTAGTGGATAGACTGACTGAGCATCCTATTAGTATGATGAGTTTGATTTATAGAAGAAGTATGTTTTTTGTTGTTTTGACCTTACAATCTTTGATTGGTGCTTTGTAGATTCATAAACTTTAAAATATTGTAGTTTCATGGTTTTTATCTTACCTCCAACTGGTTTAGTATGACAGAGACCCAAAGCCAGTACAAAAAGTCAGTGTTAATCATAATGCATGTGTTGTATTATAAAATGACTGAAATGTGAATAATATAGCTTGCTGTCATAAATTGATGGGCACAAATTGTACATTATTTTTACTGTACACTTGATAAATGAGTTGTATGACACAACTGTTATGGAATACTCTAATATGATAATTAGCAACATAATATGGGCAGAGCAGGATGTCAGCTGTTACAACACTGCAAAGGTTTCAAATTTAAAATCAGTTTGGTGATGAAAAAAGAAAAAATAGAGAATAAAATAATACTGGCAATCAGAAAATGAACATGTGATTAGAATGTGAATGATCGACCCTGGTCACATGACCTTTTGCTGATCTTAGCCATGGTTTCTGGGAAGACTTCCAAAAGCTAAAAACCAGTACAGAAGGAAGTTTATTAGATGTTGAATATACAATAAATATGAAACAAATACAAGATTAAGACAAATTTGTGTCTTCCACAAAGTTCAATTATAGCATCTTAATTATATGCACTTGTGTGTTTTCAACATGAATTTGAAATCTTCAGTATAAAAGTGTTATTTTGGTGTATCCTGAAAATGCTCTTTATTAAAGTAAACCTGTTATCTGTTTGAGCTTATTTATTGTCGGTACCGGTTGCTTTCCTTGCTCAAGTGTACATGGGACCTCGGTTCAATGTCCGATTCGAAAGACAGTAAGTAGTGTTAGTGGAGGAGCGGGTGATCGATCTTGGGACCCCTGGGTAACCAGTCAAGTGCATTACCACTGGATCACTGATATGCTCCTAGGCCTGTTAACACGGTTGTGTTCTTTTTATAGTTCACACGTGTGAATGTTTGGATACGTAATAATAAAGCAGTAAAATATTACACAGCTCAGTATTGGAAATGCCAGTAATGTCAACTACTCGTAAAATGCTAAGAAACCTTGCTTGTAAAAAATCTGGAAACAAATGAATCTGAGACGTTGAGTTAATACAGCAGCAATGAATAAAATACCAAGAAAGCCTCATTATAACTTGAATATACTCTTGTTTTAATGCCTAAAGACTATCTTACTTGAAGATACTAAATTTTATTTACAGTGCACACATTGAGGTAAACCTGTATTCTGAGATGTATTGAAAGATCCTATCGAACAACATATCTGAACTCCATTGTTTTAAAGAGACAAAGTATTAAGGTTGAATAACATATACACTTCATTACAAACCCAAATTCATTTGCATGAATTACTAAATCCTGGATATTAACAAGATTAGCATCCCAGCTTACACATTTACTTCTGTGACTCTGATTAGGTACTGAAGCTAATAATTTTATGTAAACACAAGAATATGGATTTTCTCACTGTGTTATATATATGTAATATATCACAAAATCAATAATGCCATCTATACTGGTCAATGTTGACTAACTGGAAAATGGACTAATCCTGTTAAAACAGCTTACCAAGACACTGTCTCTTATCTTAAAATTGTTCCTTTAAGTACAGTTTCAGTAAATACTTACCCCTTTTCAATTTTTATTAAGTTAATCAACCACTTTTTTTTCCGGTTTTATGAATGAAAACATCACTGACAAAAATTAAAAACATTTACAAAGTCTCACAGAAGCCAATATATACTTCCTTCTACAGCATTTCTGACGTAATTTAAATGCTATAACCTGGTCACATGCTGTTAAATTTCATTGTATTATTAAGTTGTGTGATCTGGTTAGACCTATATGTGACCAATGAAAACTGCTCTTATATTATTCAAAAGGAGCTGAATTTTCGAATATAAAAGTAATCAGTTCTTTCTATTATGCTGGAGAGTAGTAAAGAAGAAAGGTTACGTTATGTTAAAACATTCAACAGCTCAAAATCTTTTAACAGAAAATATACATAAAATAATATAGACTACATAGTTCTGGAGCAAAAATAATGCACTACCGATAAAAACGTATTTGATATAATGACAGCAATATAACGATAACAATCACACTTTTGGAGTAAAGAAAAATTAGAAACTGATGATACTGTTACTGTGACAATATAATCTAACTGAAGAAAAAAGTTCCAAAGGTTTTGGACATTTAGTTCCTTCCACTATAGGAAATTACACATTTCATTGACCATAAGCTTTGTTGATATGAATGTGTTTAAAAAAAATGAACACAACTATGGTGAATAACCATTTTCAATATAATTCTACAGAATGTTTCACTGGTATGTTATGCTGCCAGGGGGTGTACCCACACACAGTGTACCCTCCAGCTGATGAGAACTTTCATTTAATCTGTATATATCATTGTTATTACGAGATAAGTTAGTGAGAAATATGTTTTCATAAATATTGATACAAATAGCCTCCAAAACCTCAAACAACCAGAAATTTTCAGTTCTATCCTTTAGTCTTCAGTCTGCACTCATCTGCAATAAAGCATTTATCGTGGAGTCTTTGTTTCCGTTATTTGCCGCAAAGACCGACTGAATGATGTCATCTTCCATATTTGGAAACATGTCCTTGACCTGTTTGAAGTCTTCTTCTGTGTAACCAGGTTGTCTTGGCTGTTGCTGCATGGGAATTTGTTGTGGTGGGTATACTGCAAGATATAAGTACTTGAGTATGTACACTGATAAACAAATACTCATTTGTTAAGATGAGTGTGGTACAAAACCCATGAGTAAACTGTAAAAAAAACAATTTCTTAAAAATGAGTCTTTAAACCACAGTCCCATGTATTTCTGCCTGAAGGAGGAATGCCTTCTGTTTCTTACACTACCCCATAAAAATCTAACTGACTTAACTCTTCAAGGGATGTCAATCATTTGGGCAACCAACTGCAGGTATATATAAATTAAGGCTGAGTTGGTATACAGCAATGAATAACTTGTGATTTAGAAATAGTATGTAATATAAATATGAGACAAAAAACACTTTCCCGCTGACTGAAGCATGCATACTTGAATGAACAAAATGTATAAATGTACATTTAAAAACATTTTAAGTTTACAGCAAACTAAGCGGTAACTGTTGTGTGTTAAGTTGTCTGCAACAATATATCAGAAATATATCTTTCCATGGGTGTTTAGTTGAAATTTATTTATTTTGCATCGACTTGGAAGCAAGTTATAAGTTATAGTTATCCTAACTGATAATTTTTCTTAGATTCAAACCTGCACTTTCATCTAAAATGTGGAATGTGGGAAGTCAATGGAAAATTTTACCACTGGTGGTATTCGAACCAGTGACCTCTAGATCAGGTGTCCATTGCTCTAACCCCTTGAACACTAGTATTCTTACAGTAAGACTTAAACCATTACAGGAGAACAGCCTGTAATATTTCAGAAAGACATGATAAAAATCTTACTCATTCCTGGAACTACTCCTGGGAAGGTCTGGAAGACCATGGGTGGTTGCATCACACTCTGTGGGATATTTTCTACTGGCTAAAAAGTAGTATACCAAAATCAGCAAAGAAAAATTAACTCAGGAAAATAGTATTCAAATACCAGCAGTGTAACAACTTTTGCTGGAAAAAACAGTAATCAAATAGGAGTTATAACTACTGTAGATAAACAGTATTCAAATATAAGCGTAGTTAACACTATTGAAGGAAGAAGTATTCAAAAACATGAGTTACAATAATTGCCGAAAAAAAAGAGTATTCAAATACAAGTTGATTAATAACTTCTGTAGGAAAATTATTCTAACATGAGCTCTAACATGAGCTGACTAACACTTTTTGCAGTTTATAATTAAAAATCATATGACTTGTTAAAATGAGCTCATTGAGCTGTAACTCTTTAAAAAGCAGTTTGAAATTCATTTGACTACAGCCCCTCAGTACTGCAACATTAAAATTCCTGACAGAATTTGTATACAGGCACTACAGAAGTCTTTTGCATAACACAAATGTGCAAGTATTGGAGCACATTGTCAATATTATAAGTAAAAGAACAATTCAACAGAGTAGAATCAAAAGCTACTTGTTCAACATTTCTTTCTTTGAGTTTGTTTTCTTCCACTGAGTATTCAAGTTTACTCTTAACAGCCTCTTCACACAGACAAGCCCTTTCATTTGACAATACTCTACAAACATTTCAAGAACCACATCATTCTACTCTTAAAGACACACAATATTGTCTTCTTAAAGGTGTCTTCTTCAAGACTACTTTGGTAACCAGGGACTGCGTTTAGGGCGAAGTCGGGCGAAAACTTCGCCGAAAATATTTTCACTTCGCCCTATTTGATCAGAAAAGCGAAATCCTAGTCGCCCTATTTGACTAACTCCGACTGTCTTGCTTTGCTCAACTCCTGACTACAACATGAAACTTACTGTAAAAGTGATGACAAGGTTTAATGTTCCTTCTTTCTCATCCCCTTGTCTTCCACTCAGTAGGTGCCATTCGTCCACTGTCTCACCATTCAGGGCTGCATGTGGGATTGTTATATAGGCCCAAGCGACACGGTCATCTGATGTGAATGATTTCTGAAAAGCAAACAAATTGTACTGTTTGATCAAAGAGCACAAACTCTCTTATGATTTTGGGTAAAATTTCTAAACTGAAAAAAGTCAAGCCTAACAATGCCTAAAACATGTTACTGTAAACCGCTTTAATGACTGCCCAGTGAAACCAAATAAAAGACTTTCTGGCAAAAATGTGTCAATATTCATGTACAATACATGTATATAATACGAAGTACAATAGGAAAACATACTGCATATGATGTTTCTCATGTAGCTAAGATTCAAAATTATTTAAACAACAGTATCATAGCTTTTTGTTTCTTAAGAAACCAGAAAAGATCCATTTACACTATTTTCACATATCTGATCTTTCCACTGACTTACAAAACCCTATTACATACAGCTGATTTTGAGTCAGGCCTCAGTGCCAATATGTTTAAAATAAAGCAGGCAAATGGAACCTTAACTTACTGTTCTTTCTGTTCTGTTAAATACAAGCTACTGTGTTGATACTGATGTCTGTAAAAACTTTTGTTGAAAATGTGAATTAGTTCTATTATCACAACAATTTCCATTGACTAAAAACTTACCTCATCAAAAATTTCAACATACATGTTTTCTACACCATTAGGAAGATAACTGAAAATAAAAATCTCTATAAATCAAAAAAGCTTTCCAGTTGTGAGAAAATTTAGGCATGTCAACATTTCTTCTGCTAAGCTAGACGAAAATATTGTTATAAATCATCCTAAAATAGTAACCTCTAGATCAGGACTTCGAACATAATGAACAAGGGTTTCCTTTACCTATTACAATGAATATTTCATGTACATTGAGAAAAAACTGCAAAGTCTATATATAATAGCTGTGCCCACCTATCAGGTACCCATGCTCCCTCTTCTTGTATGCTAGCCCATTATTAGGATTCTATTAGAAGTATTTGTTAAAAGCTGTAGCAAATAAATTGAATATAAAACCATCCCATCTTGTGTTTTGGAACCATTATAGGATCATTACAGTAAGTCATTGTTTACATGTAAGTATCAAAATTCAGAAGAAAGGTATCTCACCATTGTACATCCTTACACCACTGTGGGTTTTTGCCTCCATTGTATGCTGTTGGGGTTTCAAAGACAGCATGTCCTATTCTTATCCGACAATATGGATCCATTCTAGTCAAACCGTAGTTCTTTGCTAATTTTGCCTGCCATTGAAAACATGCTTGTTACTGACTTTTCATATTTATTGGATACTAAAAAGCTATCAAGACTATATACAGACACTGTAGGTGTATCATGTGCATTTAAAAATAAACTGTTAAGAGAAATTATAGGACTGAAGAGTTTAAATGTTACAGAGTGGTTTAACCACAAAATTTAAATATACAGACTGCAAATTACATTTGTACTTTTTGTTGTTTAGTTCGGTTTAGTTTGAATGCTTTTAATGCCTTCTAATAGTCAAAGTCATGTCCAGAAGGCTGTTTACATAACCTGAAGGCTGTTTACATAACCTTAAGGCTGTTTACATAACCTATGTTCCAGGGAAGGGCCAGCACTAGACTCTCATTCTAACTGTCTCACAAAAAATTCGATTGATGAATGGATCTGTCTTGAAAAAGTGAAAGACAAGTCCATTCTAGAAATTTAACGACTACAGGGTTACTGGGTTACAGGCAACTGAGAAGACCATTCATGTTAAGCCTCACACTAAATATACAAGTTCCTTACCAGCACTTAACCCTTTACTCCATATATACGCATTTTTACGCATGTGCTACCAGTGTAGATCCAGATCAGCCAGCACATCCGTGCCGTCTGATCAGGATCTGCACTGGTCGCTTTTTGGTCAGAAATAACCTAATGTATCAAAAGGCAAACAGTGTAGGTCCTGATCAGACGGCATGGATATGCCGGCTGATCTGGATCTACACTGTTTGCCCAAGTCATAAAAGTGTATATATGGAGGAAAGGTTTAAACAATAACAGCATTTCTTTTTCGTAGACTTAACAAAGACAGCGATTTTACTGCATCTATTAACCTATCATCTGTTCAAAATATTTTCTTTTGAAAGATGCGCATACCTGAACAATGCTAATGTTAATTCTTCCTTTGATATTAGCAGGCATGGCATAATAGCCAGCTTGTTGCTGTGCCTGGAGGATCTGGGCAACTCTTTCATCTGCATAGCATTGCTGTTGTTGTGCTGTGCCGTTTATGCGTAGAAAGTCACCAGGCAAGTCACCTACCATCACCTGTTTAAAACAAGTTTAAGAATGATTTTTAGCATGAAAACTAACCAGTATTTAGCTATATACCAACCTAGACCAAGTAGCATTGATCCTTTAGAACACTAATAATTATACTATCTACCAGAGACATACCAGTAGATAACAGTGATATGTAGCTCCCTATATAACCTATTACCTATGTAATTTATCACATGTCAGTAGAAATTACCAAAAATGGCTTGTTTTGTAGCGGACAAAACTTAAAAGCTGTTTACTCCACATTCATAAAGTTTACATTTTCAGAAAGTCAAAAATGTCCTTTACAGCTGCAGTAACATAAAAACTATTCTACAAACTGCAGGAACACGGAGTAGACCAATGTACGATACAATGGATCAAAGCCTTCTTAATAGGTAGATCACAGACTGTACTCCTTGATGGTGTAAATTCCAGGGTAGTACCAGTTACATCAGGGGTGCCCAAGGGCTCAGTACTCAGCCCTCTCCTTTTTCTACTATACATGAATGACCTACCCAATCATATAAAATCCCAAGTTCACCTATTTGCTGACAACACTGCAGTGTACCTGGTCATCACAGAAAATCAAGACTGCCTTAGGTTACAAAACTATTTACAGACTTTAGAAGCTTGGGAGAAGTTATGGGAAATGGAGTTTAAACCTGGAAAATGTCAAGTCTTAAACATAACTAGGAACAAAAAGAAAACCAAGTTTGATTATAAGTTACATGGACACATTTCAAAGGTAGTACCCAGTGCAAAATATCTAGGTGTTGACATTTCAAGTGAGCTGTCATGGAATCAGCACAGAATCACATAAAATGCAAATAAGACTCTAGGATTCCTACGCAGAAATCTACCTTCTAAAAACCAGACAAGGGTGATCAGTGACCACGTGTGGCCTGATGATAGCCAATTAAACAGTAGTTTTGAGAGGTGATTGGGCAGTTTGTAGGCTAAAACGCATTTTTTTATTCAAGGGCCATAAAACAGCCAAAAATCATTCAACCGAAAAACCTGTTAAATATGCGCAAGTACTTGAGGTACCGATCAATCCTGTAACATTTCATTTAAATTGCTTTAGCAGTATAACAGAAGTAGTCCAGACAAACTTTAAAAATAAAAATCATTAAAGGGCCATAACTCTGACAAAAATCACTGAACTGGAAAATGCTGACGATATGCACAACTAGATTTGGTACTGATCATTCCTGTAAGGTTTGGATGAAATCTCACCAGTAGTTTCTGAGAAGTAGTCCAGACAAGTTTTGTGATGGACAGACAGACAGACAGTCGGATGGACGGCCAGACAGACAGATGATGGATAAGTGATCCCTATATGTCAAGGCTACTTTGTAGCATGTCGCAGCTACTGTGAAGCCTGCAACACAAAAATTATTTCTTGGCCAAAATGCCTTTTTCATTCAAGGGCTATAACTCAGCCAAAAATCATCAACCGAAAAACCTCTTAGACATGTGCAAGTACTTGAGGTACTGATCAATCCTGTAAAATTTCATTCAAATTGCTTAAGTAGTATAAGAGAAGTAGTTCAGACAAACTTTAAAAATAAAAATCATACAAGAGGGTCCATGGGACCCTGGGTCGCTCACCTGCCAACAACTGCTCAATGGTTGCAAGAGTCACTGGATGCAAATACAACTGCCAATTGACTCAAAGGGTGCAGGCAATTAAGACCATGGGGTCATCTTTGGTAGAGTTTCACTAGATGTCGTGCGTCATCAGGATTGTTAAAGAACAACGTGGACTAAATGTGCTTTGGTTTTGTTTGTTTACATTTCGAAGTTGGTTATCTTGTAATATAATACTATATACTGGAGAATGGCCATTCATAAATGCCTTATATTCGCTTCTAAACAAGTGTCTGTGGGAATTAATGGATTATTTTGCGCGAAAAATATTTTTTTAACTTGTGGGAACGAAATATTTTGTGTGAAAAATCTTTTCTTGACTTGTGGGAACAAATTATTTTGTGCAAAATATCTTTTTTTAACTTGTGGGAATGAAATATTTTGTGCAAAAAATCTTTTTTAAACTTGATTTTTGAAGATTTTTCGCACAAAATAACTCATTTCCACAAGTTACAAAAAGATTTTTCGTGCAAAATAATCCGTTCCCACAGATTAGAAAAAAATATTTCTGAAAATATGTCGTTCCCATGGATTAATAAAATAAACCGACCATGTCCTCTCCATGCTTCCGTACTAATGAGCTTGTTAGCCAAATGTTTGCTGGGAGCCTTTTTCTTTTGAAAGGTTAGGAGAAGAGAAATATTATGTGTCATGTTTTCTTTGACCAAGGAAACACCTAAAAATGGAGACAAAAACATGTGATCTGTTAATCAAATGTCTCAAATCGGATGATCACAAATTTTCCTTTTTTGCACTTGCGTTATTAAACAAAGCAGAATTTCTTACATGACTTCTTCGGTCAGTTGTCGATGTACTATTTGTTCCGGTTGTCTCTGCCATCTCCAGATTTTATTGTAAAAAACAACGCAGATAACTGTCACGTCTGTTGTTTACAAAGAACATTAATCTTAGGACAGATTTCTACTTCCTGGAAGGGAGGCTACTCTTGACAGAAAATGCTTTATTAAAGGGGAAGTCTTACGTCAAAAAACAACGTTACACGAAATACGTCTATGACAACAACGTTTGTAACAGAAACAAACTGAACAGTACATAAATAAAAATAGAAAATGGGAAAATAAAATATCTTGAAGCAATCAATGGACTATATATTTGGTTATAGACAATTAAGTGTCGGTAAGACTTTACTATATTGTTAGGCCTAATCAGGCTTACTGTAGATTAGCTGTTGCCTGTGACCAAAAGCCATTCCATAATTTTGGTGTTTTATAGTTCCAGAACTACACAAGTTTTACAATTTCTCCCCAGTTCCAAAGCTAGCTAATGGTTCTTTAAAACACGTAATACCATCAGTAGCTCAAATCATGATCCACAAAGACCTGTGACTCTTCAGTTGGCAGTCAAAATGAGAGCCATAAGCCTATATCTAAGGAAGGACACCAATTCCTCTTTTCTTCTTAGTCCTTCTCCATCGTATCAGATCGTTTAAAAGTGTAAAGATGGACATCAAGGTCGAAATAGTGTCTTCAATTATAAGTGCTACTCAAGTTTTTGATTTCCTTTTCTTTTATTTCACTTGGATAGCTATGATTAAAATAAATTTAAATGAACGAAATATTCTCAAGGTTAACATTTTGGATATTTTTGGCCCGGGCTTTGAAGATCATTCCAGTTGACATTTAGTACCTACCTAAAACTAATAAAATCGCAATGAGTACACCGGTCGATTTGAAAGAGAGACCGGTGTATATACATTGCTAAAATCGCACGAGCTTTTAAAATCAGGAAAATCCTCGTGCTAAAAAATCACGTGACCAACAAAAGAAGCGGGAATGACGAAAAACTTAAAATTCTAAACCTGAGTTATTTAGGTCTTTGAAATAAAAAACAAAGCTAAATATCTCCTTATTACTTAAGTTGAAATTAGTACGATAGGTAAAATATAAAAAATTGGTGAACAGAAGCAGAGACATAGATAACAATTTGATGTCGAATGATGTCAAATTAAACATTAAGTTATTGGGTTCATTGATGCAAATGAATAGCGCACCTTTAAGCGAGGACTTGCCCACAGTGGAAGCCGGGGTTTTATGTTTAATTTTGTAATTACATCTTTAAGTAATTGTGTAAACAGAGTATCCCTTTAGATAAAATTAAAGCAAGTACTATGATGTAGCTAGGATGATTCATGCTGCGAGATTCTTTTCTGATTTATCGCGGTAAAAGCCAGGTACAGTAGCTTTTGCAAACGTTTCTTATACAGGTTGTGACATTTGATAAAAACACTGTCTAAGTTCTCGATGTAATGGAACACTGTTTTTATAGTAGATCTGTAATACATTGAAATTTAATAAAACAACATTCATTGAAAAAAATCAACCTAGGTGAATGAACAAATTCAATGGTTGAGACTGGAACATGTTTAACCATGTTCAGAAGAGCCTGTACGTTAAATTGTTTCTATAAATGTATTTATTGAACTGATTTACCAATTAATTTTCAAAAGCTACATGTATCTTTCTTCATTGAGATGTCAATACCAAAAATACATGTGGCTGTTTTATTTATTGACATTTTGATCATCTTTAACTGTAGAACGTCTACTTAAAGTCTATCCAGATTCAAAAGTCTAATGTCTATAAGTACAGTTATATTATTGTATTTTGGTTAGTTGATGGGTCTGGTCATTGTGATATTTATTATACCCATCAGGCTAGTCCAACTAATTGTACGCAAGTCCGGATATTGTGTAATTTTTTGTAGGGGTAAATATCTCGCCTCCGCCAGATTCTGACCCATAACAAAAATATCTCAGAATTTGCTCAAGACGTCACCTGAATTATTTTGACTAATTACCAGAGTGAAAAGAAACAAACAAAAAAAACAACAACAAAAAACATATATTTTCATTGTATCAAGTATGAAAATGCAATAAAAATTCCCCATTAATTTGTTGGTAGTGTTCTATTTATGGCTTAAGATTTTCATGCACGCTTGAGACAGGAACTTTTTCCATCACCAATATGGTGAGCAATTGTATTACATAATATTATACACATGATATTTACCCCTACAAAAACACAACATCACATGAACTCATTCTTCCCAAGGACTATACGACTCTGGAACGAATTACCGACCGAGATTAAGGCTACCCCAACTGTGCCAGCTTTTATCAGTGGACTAAACAAGTTTTATAGATTTTAAAGTACTTAGAATAAATGTTTAAGTAAGATCTTCAGTTAAATCTTGTTTTCTTTGTTATTAACTTTTATAATTTTAAATGTTCCTGACATGCGCCTGCCTAGTATAGTCAGTATTGACTTTTGGCAGTACTAAGTTGAAGTTGAAGTTAAGTGGAGAACTGCTTAAGTTGCAAACATTTCAAATCCAGATTAAAAGAAATATCTGAGTTATTTAAAGTTAATTTTGTAAAGTGTTCAGAGAACTGATTTGTCCATTTAATTGATATGATGCCAGTAACCGTTCAGTTTAAGGCCTAGTTACATTATCCTTTTGTAATTTGAACAGAATATTGACAGGGTTGAATATTTAACCTGGAAAACATATGGGAGAGGCAGTTTATTTCTTCATGTTGTGTCTGTGTGTGATGCAAGGATTTGTGGATGAAGTTCTTCACTAAAGTTTTTTTTTTTGCAACACAGGTTATCCAGATTCAAAAAACAAAGTTATTGTAAAGGAAATACTCAATGACAGATTCTGTCACAATGAGGTATTAGGAATTCCTATGATCTAACTTAAATTTCAGATTTTCACTGCTTGGATGTGACATCCTGTAAACTTAAAGATCTTAATATTTAAGTTTCTTAACTCTCAGATAAGCACTTGAAAATGGCTTTTTCTGATTGGTTGAAATCATGACAGTATGCTCTATAGATGGCTTCATTCTCACTTAGATTAGTAATTAAAAGGCTGTGATTGTACATCTAGATGGGGATTAGTTCGGCTTTAATAACTTCACCTTATGGAACAATGAAACAGAAACATTTTAACAGGTAAACATAATGAGAAAAAGATGCCAAGTGTAAAAATATTTATCTGCAAAACAAACAGTTATAATCTGAATAAAATGTTGTGCATCATAAGGATAATGCATTTTTTAATAACAGTGAAGTGTCAAATACTTTGGTTTATACAATGCGTTTTTCAGGGCGTCGGAGGAAACGCTCCCGTAAAATGTCAGCCACAGAAACGCAACAAGGTGCAGAAAATTCACAGGATTACAGTTTAGCTAACGATAACCCGTCATATGAGGTCATTGAAAAGGACAAACTGTTCGTGGAGAGATTTAGTTCTCTTTATAACAATGAAAGATTAAGTGATGTTGTTCTGCATGTGGGAGAAGAGAGATTCTATGCACACAAGTTCATGCTGATAACTTGCAGTGAGGTTTTTGAGTAAGTATACTAGCTGTTTTTAGGTGTCTTGCATTTTTACCAGAATGCACTTTAAGAGGAGACAAGGGGAAGTAAAATAATGTTGTAGTTGAAAAAAAGAGCCATTAATTCAAACAACTGTAATTTGTACCACAATGCTATTATACTGCTAAGCAGTCTATAAAGTGGATTTAGTCAGACGTTCTCAGATATAGATTCATTAAATTTAGAAAATTTGTTTTAACACTTTTTTCTTTATCGATTTTTCTACGTTGTTTGTTCTCAATGAAATTGTAAATGTAGCATTGACACAATTTTCAGGAGTATCTTGATGTAATGTTTCTACCTGGTTAGCATTTAGGACTGGATCGAATTCAGCTGTGTCTGACAGCTTGAAAACAATATTTCTTAATTTATTTTTCATGAATACATATAGTAATGTTTGTAGTTGAAAGTTAATTTTAGGTGTCTCTCCTTTTATTCAACATAAGAATTAAACTTGTTAAAGATATGATTAATTTTTTACATACATATATCAATATGTCATAAGATTTATGTTGTGTCATGGATGCATTGTTGTCTAGGGACTATTTATTGAGAAACAGATGTCTTTCAGTGGTTTTATCAATGAAAAATACTAGCTGGCAAAACTCCAGTTGGGCACACTTCATTTCCAAAAATGTAAAAGATGAAATATGTACCCATATCTGCTATCAAAATATTAAAAGAATGGTGAAGTAAAGGATAATTAAATATTCTGTAAGCTTCTTAGCTCAAGATATACTAGTAAGCCAGATTGCACTGTTTAACGTCTACATTACAAATATTTTCTGGGTATGCATGCCCCAGTATCCACTATATTGTTAACCTACACTTCACTTGCTACACCTCTCTTAAACATAGATTATAGAAAAATTGGCTTATCTCTGTCAGGGCAATGTTGAATGAGGAAAGATGGAAGGAAGCCAGTCAGCCAGAGATCAAACTAACTGAGGAGGAAGAATGTATACCTGTCTTCTCCATCTTCTTGAAGTAAGTTTCACGGCCTTTTTAGCTCACATGAGCTCGTGAGCTTTTGTGATATCACCCTGTGTCTGTTGTCAACATTAAACTACATCTCCAAAACCACTTTCAGAGTTAATGGATTTTGACAGGAAAGTTCCAAGCATGGAGCTGTACTGAAATTGTTCAAAGAATTCCATTCCATACAGAACTCTGGAAAACTTTTAAAATCTTTTTGTCAGAAACCTCTTGACACAGAGTTCTGTTGGTGTGTAGCATTGTCTTGTAGACCTCTACCAAATTTTTTCAAATCATGTCCCTGTGGTTCTGAGGGGTCACATGTTTTACATAGAAATATATAGGAAAGTCTTTAAAATTCTTCTTGTATAAAACCACAAGGGCCAGGTTTCTAAAACTATGCATAAAGCATTGACTAGTGGACCTCTACAAGGGTGTTCAAACTTTACCCTGTGGTCATTTTGACTCCACCTAAGGGGGTGAGATGTTTTACATAGACCTATTTTATAGGTAGTTTTTTTTTAATATCTACTTGTCAAAAACTATAAGGCGGAGACTACTGAAATTTGGTATGCTATGTAATCTAGAGGTACTCCAACAACTTTCTATTTTGGTAATTCATGACACTACACTTTATTAGCTGTTATACTCAGGTGAGTGTTTAAGGGCTGTCATGGCCCTCTTCTTGCCCTTGTATTTTTTTTTTTTAATTAATCTGCCATAATTTTATAATAAATTTGTTATAAAGACTCTTGGCTGGATATACGACCTTGTATGGCCTGTGCTACCAAACTTATTCAGAACATTGGCCCTGTGCGAGGGGTTGCATGTTTTACATGGAAATCAAGAGGAAAGGCTTTTAAATTCTTTTTATATGAAACCACAATGCCCAGAGTTCTGAAATTTTGCCTAATGCATTGCCCAATGAACCTCTGCCAAGATTGTTAAAACTTTTGCCTCTGGAGTTATTTTTTTGGCGTGGCCATGGACGTCAGATGTTTTACATAAACATACATGTGCAAGTTATGCCCCCTGGGATCATTTTTTCCCTAACAGGGGTCAAATGTTCAACCTAAAGGAAATTACAAAGGACTTTAACTTCTTAAAGTATTTTTTCATTAACCAAATAGCTGAAGCTTTCTTATGTTGCCATGATGCAGCTTTTTCTAGTTCTTTTTTCTATTTAATTTACAAGTCTTTTTTAGGAGTTATACTCAGGTTAGTGATTTAGAGCCATCATTTCCCTCTTGCTTTAGTTTTAATTCTGTTTGTTTCAGGTATCTCTACTCTGGTTCGATTGGCCTGACAACTGACAATGTCCTGCCTATTCTGTTGTTGGCTGACAAGTACAGTGTGCCTGCTTTAAGCGTGGTGTGTGTCGAGTACATGACACGCCACATTGTTGAATCTCCGGACACCAATCGAACCCTGTCCTGGTACCAGTACTCAAAAATGACAGGAAATAGCCTCCTTGTGGATAAATGTCGAAAATTCATCTTGTCAAATTTTGATATCATTCTGAAGACAGCTGATTGGATGGATCTTACCAAGGATGAGGTGGTTGAGTTTCTGTCAAGCAGTGATCTAGTTGTACATCATGAATTTGACCTTTGGGAAAGGTTAAATAGTTGGTTAACCAGCAACAGAAATAGCCCCCTTTTGGAAGAAAATATCAAGGAAGTTATTCCTCTCTTAAGGTTCAAGATGATGAAGCCAAAGCATTTGCTAGAAATTGAGAAATCCAAGTTATATGAGGACTATAAGGAAGTCTTTTACGAGAAAATCAGCAATGCATATCGCTACCATTCTCTTGTGCTGGATGAGGCAAACAATCAGAGTAGGAACGAGATGTTTCGTAACTACACAGACACAGGTTACAACTTGTGTGTAGATCTAACCTTGCTACATTACAGATATGTGGAGAAGTTTGAGAGCAAAATTTTGCAGCGTTGCAATATTCCTATTGAGGTCATGTGTACTGCAAATGGAAATTTGAAAGACGTACCATTTGAAGTAATCTTCTGGCCAAAAGGTCCTTTCAAAACCTTCAGTTGGTATGGTTACATATCGGACAATGCTACACTGTCTGTCAGAATGGTAACAAAAAAGTTTGCATTGGTTGATACATCTCTTTCCCTAATTCTCTTTGGGATCAAGAATGGTGTCAGATATGTTGCTTTCTCATACAACAACACCTACAAGTTTACACCATCATCCAGTGTGTTTACCGAAGATAATGTTGTATCACTGCAACTTCTCACAGCAGAGAACTCGCCGTTCATAGTGAAAGGCAACCTCGAGGCCAAACTGTTCATAAAAGTACAAAATGTAGAATGTGAAAAAGAAAATAACTAAAATAGCACCAATTATGTATATTTTTTATTTCTATTAGGTAGATAGATGCTTTTAATATGTATGTGCAATATTTAAAAATTTTGTGTTCAGCTAAAGTAGTTTTAGTTTTGACTTTTATCCAACTGTTATACAGGAAAAAATTTTTTTTTTTTCGACAGCGGCTTTATACATGAATGTTGTTCAGCATTAATTTTAGGTTACCGTTTAATTAAACATATCAATTGTTGTGTCAGGCTTCATGTGATATTTTATATATCTAAAGGGTCGTTGTAATGTTATGGCTTTGTTGGTGATATGAACTTGCGCAACGCATGAGAAGCCACTTCTGTCTTTGCGAGTATAGTATTTGCTGGTCACTTTAACATAACTGTTCAACATCTACCATTAAAGATCTCATTAATACAAATACTCCCTCCAACATACCAAACATTACAGTAATTCATCTCTCAATTACCCATCATTATTCTGTTGCATAAACTGTTCAAGAGCGGATAATTCACAAGATAATTTCATACAGATCATAATTTTTTTTTTTACAGGCGTGAGGTAACGTAATGGTCTGTCCATTTCACTTTTTTCAAGGGCATTACTCCAACACAGTTGAAGGGAATTTGTTTAAACATCACTCAGTGATTTAGGGTATTGAGAGGAAGGATTGTACAAGAGCAATAACTCTACCTTGCTACATTCTAAAATTTTCTCCCATTTCATTTGCTCTTCCAGAGCTGATTCTAAAGTTAAGAGAATTCATATTGCATAAAATGAAAGATGACTTCAAAGGAGTGGGAGGATGGGGGTGCTGTTGCTAAAACTGGTTGCCATGGCAATCAAAAGAAAAAACTGAATGTTTTTTCCTCAGAAAACACAAGCCCGATTTCAAAATAATTTCATGTTTATGTTTCTTAGGTGGCTGTTTTTCGAAGTCCTTCGAGTCATTTTAAAAACATGGCTTACAAAGGGCAGAGCCTGTTGTTACTGAATGACTGACTCTATTGAAAACTTCGAAAATCTCAGAAACCACGCTGGCATGATTTCATCAAATGTACACTTTCATTAGAGGAATTTTCTACAACTTTCTCTCCATCAGTCTAAAACCGAGTGCCCTATTACCTCTGTCATCAGTTGTTACTTCCTGTATGACTGCTGTTTATATTAGGTTGTAAGGAATATTGCAAGATATAACAGAGTTACTCCTGGTTCTTTCCCATTCTAAATGAATACACACTGATACATGAGACCTTGTTATAGTATCTCATCAAGACAGTTATGTTAGTGGAGGATTTCCAGATTAAACTCAAACCCCCTGGATTACAAGTGTAGTGCATTTGAACTATAACAATTACTATAACTATTATAACTATAACTATGGTTTGAATCAAATTCTTAAATGCATAAAACACAATATGGCCACAAAATAATTTTCATGACTTTGCAAACATTTGTTGTGTGTGCTTAGTATTAGAAATAAACACCCCGATTTATTGAAACTGCTAGAAAAGTCTGCTCTTGCTGCTAAATGTTAAATAAGATTCATCAGATTACTTGAAACTGTTTTTAATATGCTTTATTATGTTATCAATTTGCTGTCCATAAAATTGTTGTAAATTTAGCATTTCAAATCACATTTTATCTGTGGTCTATATTTCAAAATAAAGTTTTTAAGATTTTTGTCAGCTTATTTCTTAAACCCAGAGCAACTTGATTCCTGTAATATTCTTAAAGAGAACTGTAATTTAAATTCAACTTTTAAATTTACTTATCCGTAAAAGAAACTAGGGCAATGCTTCATACATGTATTCCCATCTTATAGGAAGAACAGTGTTGGTCTCTATTCATTCTGGGACTTTGTATTTTTTAATGTCTGAAAGGTAACCAAAGTTCTTTACATGGAATGAAATTACTCAACAAGAGGGCCATGATAGCCCTCTATCGCTCATCTTAGTACTCTTCTGCCCCATGACCAACCTTATAAAACTGAAGAAACTCGAGATGCCCCCACATTCTGCTGTATTGTCACAAAAAATCATGTACAATTACAGGTGCGTATAAACATTGTCCTTAACATCAAGGAGTCTAAAAGTGCTATTTTTTGCTTAATCAGGGGACATAACTATGTCAATCTCCATTAAACTTGTGTCAAAATACCCAGATGCATGAATTTACATGCTGACAACTATTCTAAGAAAGTTTCATGACTAGGAGTTATATGTTTGTAGTAACACGTGACAGGAGTCTAAAAATGCTATCTTTTGCTTTATCAGGGGGCATAAGTCTGCAGATCTCTAATAAATTTGTGTCAAAATACCCAGGTGCATAAGTTCACATGCTGACAACTTTCTTAGAAAGTTTCAGGACTTGCAGTTTTTCCTTTGAGTTAACACGCAACACAAACCAGCTTGACAGTGGACAGACAAGGGCATAAAAATCCACATGTTGTAGATAAAGAAATTACATTAATGGTGAATAAAAATCTGATTGTTATCAAGTGAGAAATGTTATCAAAATAAATCTAGCACCAACCGTCCTCATAACATAATCAATAGCTTTTTATTTCACAGTGTTTCTTATATCAATGTCATACAGATTCAGTTATTTTCTCCTTTTACCTGTCTTTCATACATGTATCTTGATATATGTGGCTCTGGTGTTTTTTTTTGTTTTCCAGGTAATTGTGGTGATACAGGTTGTTTGGGTCTAACAGGGCTTTAGTTTGAATCCACTGTTCAGTTTTTCCGGTGACCTAGTTTTTGATCCCAAATTATCCAGTGTAATCAATGGAGGACCGACTAAAACAAGGGATGCTTAAACCCCTTTCAGCTTCTTTCTTAATAAGTTAGTTACTGTAAATGACAAAAAATATCCAAAAGCTTCAGGCATAAGCATATTTTTTAGAGTAAGATGTTTACAAGAATGAAAAAGATGCTCATAATCATAACTAACATTAAAGATACCCAAAATAATGGGAGAAACTGCCTTAGCCTTTACTGATTTTGCTTCCTACCGTTTGACATACATTCTTCTCTTACAAAATTCCCCGACTTTTGCTTATTTTTCAAATTTACCAGAACAATTTCAAAATTCCCTGACCTTGAAAAAAAATCATTTTTCCCCGACTGTGGGAACCCTGTGTTTTGATTTGGCCTGTTGACCTAGTTTCTGATCCTACATGACCCATTTTTGAGCGACCTGGATAAAAGCACGAGCAACTTTCATAGACTCAATTAAAAATTTAGTCTACAAAGTTCTTTAATTTGGTCTGGTGACCTAGTTTCTGATCGCACATGACCCAGTTTTGAACATAAACCAATATATCAAGGTAAATATTCTGAGCAACTTTCATTAAGACATGATCAAAACTGTTGTCTCCAGTGTTAACAAGGTTTTTCTACGATTCGGCCTGGAGGCCTTGTTTCTGATCCTACACGACCTAGTTTTGAACTTGACTAACATATAATCAAGGCAAACATATTGAGCATCTTCCAGTAAGACTTAATCAACAAGACCTGTCGTGAATGGACATATGCCCCCGAATGTGATACCTATGAGCTGCCCGATTCTTGCGTGTGACATCTGGTCATCATGTCCAACACATTTATTTGAGCCAAGTCATTTTAAAATACATCCGGGAAGGACAGACTTGTTGACCAGACACGTACATCAATGTACTTTCATAAAAATTTCCTTTCAAGTCCTAGTGTGACCTTGACCTACAACTTGGATCTTGCATGTGACACATCGTCTCAATGTGCCACACAATTATGCAAAATTCTTTCGAAATCTATCCATGCCCGTCAGTTATGGACTGGACAAAAAGCGAACAGACAATTCAATTAGATGGGTGTCCAGTGGAACACTTGTGTCGCCCTTGGGTACTCTGTTAGAATAACTAAAAAGGTAAACTGTAAACAAGAGCCTGCTGGAAAAGACAGCATGCTAGTCAAAGTACAACAAGACCTGTCCACAGACAGCATGCTCCACTTTTCTCAGTTCTGGATAATGAATTATAAGCCAAGTTAAACAAGAGGCCCAAGTGAAAAAAATTTGAGTGGGGGAGGGCAAGTACCTAGTCATACAAGATGAAAAAAAAAAAAAATTCGGGTCAAGCACTTATATATATATATATATATAAATTTCTAGCCCCTGACAGGGGGGGATGGGAAGTCAAGTGCCTATGTATTTAAAAAAAAAAAAAAATTAATCGGACCCAGAGGGGGGGGGGGGGGAGGGTGGAAGTGTCAAGTACCCATGTATAATAAAACAAGAGGGCCATGATGGCCCTATATCGCTCACCTGAATATGACTGCTTTTAACAAAGTTGCTGTGGACCTGGTTAATTGACCCCAGATGATCCATATTCGAACTTGACCTAGAAATTATTGAAACAATCTTTCAGGCAAATTTCAAGGTTATTTTGACTGAAAGTGTAGCCTCTAGAGTGTTAACAAGGTTTTTCCATATTTAGGCTCTGTGACCTAGTTTTTGACCCCAGATGATCCATATCCAAACCTGAGCTAGAAATCACCAAAACAACCTTTCTGACAAATTTCCAGGACATTTGGACTAAAAATGTAGCCTTTAGAGTGTTTAAAAAGTTTTTCGATATTTAGGCTCTGTGACCTAGTTTTTTAATCCAGATGACCCATATTCAAAGTTGAGCTGGATATCATAGAAGCAACCTTTCTGACATATTTTCAGGTTATTTGGAATGAAAAATCTTAACTCTAGTGTTAACAAGGTTTTTCCATATTTGGGGTCTGTGACCTAGTTTTTGACCCCAGATGACCTTTATTCGAATCTGAGCTAGAAATCATTAAAACATCCTTTCTGACAAATTTCAAGAATATTTGGACTGAAAAGTAGCTTCTAGGGTATAACAAGTTTTTTTTTCTATTTTTGGGTTCTGTGACCTAGTTTTTGATTTCAGATGACCGATATTCAAATTTAACCTAGAAATCATTGAAACAACCTTTCTGAGAGATTCCAGGTTATTTGGACTGAAAATGATACCTCTAGAGTGTTAACAAGGTTTTTCCATATTTGGGCTCTGTGACCTAGTTTTTGACCCCAGATGACCCAATTTTGAACTTTAGCTAAATATCATCAAAAAAAACTTTCTGACAAATATCTGGGCTGTTTTGACTGAAAATGTAACCTATAGAGTGTTAACAAAGTTTTTCTATTTTTGGGCTGTGTGACCTAGTTTTTGAACCCAGATGACCCATATTCGAACTTGAGCTAGAAATCATAGAAACAACCTGTCTGACAAATTTCCAGATTATTTGGACTGAAAATGTTCCTTCTTCTACAAGAAGATTTTCAAAGTTTTCACTATATAAGCCTATGTAAAACCAATGACCCTGGGTTGGAGCCAAATTTGACCCCAGGGGTATAATTTGAACAAACTTGGTAGAGGTCCACTAGACAATGCTACATACCAAATCTTAAGGCTCAGGGCCTTGTGGTTTCAGACAAGAAGATTTTTGAAGTTTTTCCTATATAAGCCTATGTAAAACCAATGACCCCAGGGTGGGGCCAAATTTAACCCCAGAGGTATAATTTGAACAAACTTGGTAGAGGTCCACTAGACAATGCTACATACCAAATATCTAAGCTCTATGCCTTACGGTTTCTGACGAGAAGATTTTTTAAGTTTTTCCTATATACATGTAACTCTATGTAAAACAAGTTACCCCTGGGGCGGGGCCATTTTTGACCCAGAGGCCATGATTTGAACAAACTTGGTAGAGGTCCACTAGACAATGCTGCACACCAAATATCTAAGCTCTATGCCTTACGGTTTCTGACGAGAAGATTTTTGAAGTTTTTCCTATATAACTCTATGTAAAACAAGTTACCCCTGGGGCGGGGCCATTTTTGACCCAGAGGCCATGATTTGAACAAACTTGGTGGAGGTCCACTAGACAATGCTGCACACCAAATATCTTAGCTCTATGCTTTACGGTTTCTGACAAGAAGATTTTTTTAATTTTTCCTATATAACTCTTATGTAAAACAAGTTACCCCTGGGGCGGGGCCATTTTTGACCCCAGGATCATAATTTGAACAAGCTTGGTAGAGGTCCACTAGATGATGCTTTATACCAAATATCAAAGCTCCAGGCCTTGTGGTTTCTGACAAGAAGATTTTTAAAGATCCAACTTTTAAAATCTGTTTTTAGCTCCTGTGACCCAGAAATTCAATGAACCGGAACCATTTGAACAAACTTGGTAGAGCTTCATGCAAGGAACATTCTAGGCAAGTTTCATGAAATTTTGCCCAGTGGTTTCAGAGGAGATGTCGTTTGAATGAATTGTGGACGACGGACGGACGGACGCCGGACAATCAAGGATCCTAAAAGCTCACATGAGCATGCTCAGGTGAGCTAAAAAAACATTTTGGGCCCCCGGAAAGTGGGGTGACTGGTGGGGGTTGAAGATGGATAGGGAGTCAAGTACCTATGTATTAGAACAAGAGGGCCATGATGGCCCTGTATCGCTCACCTGAGTATGACTGCTTTTAACAAAGTTGCTATGGACCTGGTTAATTGACCCAAGATGACCTATATTCGAACTAGACCTAGAAATTATTGAAACAATCTCTTTGACAAATTTCAAGGTTATTTGTACTGAAAATGTTACCTCTAGAGTGTTAACAAGGTTTTTCCATATTTCGGCTCTATGACCTAGTTTTTTAACCTAATGTCCGATATTCGAACTTGACCTAGAAATTATTGAAACAATCTCTCTGACAAATTTCCAGGATATTTGGACTGACAAAGTAGCCTCTAGAGTGTTAACAAGGTTTTTCGATATTTAGGCTCTGTGACCTAGTTTTTGACCCCAGATAAACCATATCCAAACTCGAGCTACAAATCATCAAAACAACCATTCTGACAAATTTCCAGGACATTTGGAGTGAAAATGTAGCCTCTTGAGTGTTTACAAAGTTTTTCGATATTTGGGCTCCGTGACCTAGTTTTCCTCTCCAGATGACCCATATTCAAACTTGAGCTAGAAACCATAGAATTAAGCTTTCTGACAAATTTTCAGGTTATCAGGAATTAAAATGTTACCTCTTGAGTGTTAACAAGGTTTTACCATATTTGGGCTCTGTGACCTAGTTTTTGACCCAAGATAACCCATACTCCAACTTGAGGTAGAAATCATCAAAGCAACCTGTCTGACAAATTTCCAGGATATTTAGACTGAAAATGTAACCTCTGGAGTGTTAAAAAGGATTTTTAATATTTGGGCCATGTGACCTAGTTTTTGACCCCAGGTGACCCATATTTAGATTTGACCTAGAAATCGTCAAAGCAACCTTTCTGACAAATTTCCAGATTATTTGGGCTGAAAATGTAACCTCTAGAGTGTTAACAAGATTTTTCTATTTTTGGGCTCTGTGACCTAGTTTTTGACCCCAGATGACCCAATTTTGAACTTGAGCTAAAAATCATCAAAACAACTTTTCTGACAAATTTCCAGGATATTTGGACTGAAAATGCAACCTCTAGAGTGTTAACAAGGTTTTTCTATTTTTGGGCTCTGTGACCTAGTTTTTTGAACCCAGATGACCCATATTTGAACTTGAGCTAGAAATCATAGAAACAACCTGTCTGACAAATTTCCAGATTATTTGGTCCACTAGACAATGCTACATACTTAATCTTAAGGCTCAGGACCTTGTGATTTCAGACAAGAAGATTTTCGAAGTTTTTCCTATATAAGCCTATGTAAAACCAATGACCCCTGGGTGGGGCCAAATTTGACCCCAGAGGTATAATTTGAACAAACTTGGTAGAAGTCCACTAGACAATGCTACATACCAAATATCTTAGCTCTATGCCTTATGGTTTCTGACAAGAAGATTTTTAAAGTTTTTCCTATATAACTCTATGTAAAACAAGTTACCCCTGGGGCGGGGCCATTTTGGACCCGGAGGCCATGATTTGAACAAACTTGGTAGTGGTCCACTAGACAATGCTGCACACCAAATATCTTAGCTCTATGCCTTATGGTTTCTGACAAGAAGATTTTTAAAGTTTTTCCTATATAACTCTATGTAAAACAAGTTACCCCTGGGGCGGGGCCATTTTTGACCCCAGGATCATAATTTGAACAAACTTGGTAGAGGTCCACTAGATGATGCTTTATACCAAATATCAAAGCTCCAGGTCTTGTGGTTTCTGACAAGAAGATTTTTAAAGATCCAACTTTAAAAATCTGTTTTTAGCTCCTGTGACCCAGAAATGCAATGAACCGGAACCATTTGAACAAACTTGGTAGAGCTTCATGCAAGGAACATTCAAGGCAAGTTTCATTAAATTTTGCCCAGTGGTTTCAGAGATGTCGTTTGAATGAATTGTGGACGACGGACGGACGCCGGACAATCAAGGATCCTAAAAGCTCACGAGCTAAAAAAAAAATAGGGGGGGGGGGGGGGAGGAGTGTAAAAAAAAAAATTGGGGAGGGGGGGGAAAGGGGACAGTGGGGGAGTACTTACCCATCTCATCTCAGTTAATATTTTATTTCTAGGCTTAAGAAATTTTTTTCCTTTATATAAGCAAAATCAAGTGACCCCTGGGGGTGGGGCTAACTGTGACCCCAGGGACATGGGTACCAACAATCTTTACAGGGGTCTTGCTGGTGATCAAGTATTCCAAGTCTGAATGGAATATCTTCGACACTTTTTGAGACATGGACATAAAGAAAAGGTTAACCAAGAAATTTTAACTCGAAAAAGGGGCATAACATTGCAAAAATAAATTTGAGGGTTATCTGCCGTTGAGAAATGTTGTCTTAAGTGAAATAATTGTAAGTATTACAATTGGAAAGTTTGATGAAGAAATATTAAGAAATGGCATAGTTATAGCCAATGTTAGGTTTTCATGACAAAATCCAAGTGCAAAAAGGGACATAACTCTGTAAATTGTGACCTTGACCTACAGATTTTGGCATCATCACGACCCTGCTGTCGTAAGTAATATAATTTGAAAGTTTGATGACGAAATGTTAAGAAATGGCAGTCATTGCCAACGTTAAGTTTTCATGACAAAATCAAAGTACAAAAAGGGGCATAACTCTGTCAAATGTGACCTTGACCTAAAGATTTTGGCATCATCCTGACCCTGTTGTCATAAGCAATACAATTTGAAAGTTTGACAAGATAATGTTTAGAAATGGCCAAGTTAAAGTTAAGTTTTTGTGTTGGACCGACAGACAAAGGGATCCCTATGTATCGCCGTTTCTTCGAAAGAGCGACACAAAAACTATTTGCCTCCTTTTGAGGGCATAAAAATGTGGTCTCTAGAGTGTTAACAATGTTTTCCTAATTTGGACCGGTGACCTACTTTGTGATTCCACATGACCCAGTTTCAAATCTAACCCAGATATCATTCAGGCAAATATTCTGTGCAACTTTCATAAAGACTTGATCAAAACTAAAGTCTCCAGAGTGTTAAGGTTTTCCTACTCTTTAGATAATTAAGTTAAAGATTCGGACAAATTTTCAGAATGATTGGATGTTAAATGTGATCTGAAGAGTGTTAACAATGTAAATGTGGACAGACGCCGGACATCCACTCAATCACTATAGCACACCCTGAACATATGCTCAGGCGAACTGAAAAGTAGTTTAATAATAAACAAGGGACAACTTCCACTTGTCAGCTTTATTTTGTGCACTATTACAACACAATGTCAGTTTATCTGAAGCCATAACCTTCAATAATCTTCTGGTACTTTGCAACTTTGGGAGCAACATTTACACGTGCCTTGGCCCTCAGTTTCTGAAATATAAAACAAATCATATGGGATTCTAATTTAACTGTAAGTGCTTTCATCAAAACGACCAATGACTGCCCCATCAACCAGCTATATATGAGAGTACATGAACGTCTCCAGTCCATTTCTTCTATACTACAACAATAAATGTCAGATAAAAGGAAGAAATAAACAAGTTAACCACTTCAGTAATGTTTGTTTTCATTCACATCAAGTTCGGGAAATGATCATCACAAGTGGTTTCCATCAGGTCATTAATTTTGGAAAGATTTTTTTTGTAACAACTACTTACAAGGCTTTCAGGGTTAACTACTTCCATCAAAATGACTAAAGACTACTAATTCTTTTTTTTTCAGTTTTACTGATTTTTTTTCAGCTTGATCACAATACAACTCATCCAAACTTTGTAACATTGGTCTAAAGAAATCATTTATTTTGCCACAGAAACACTAACTTCCAATACTTGTAACCATTCACAGCTTGGTGGACACTAAGTGCTGGCTGTGATTCAAACCTGGAACCTTCCAAGCCAAGAGTAATCACCCTCACCACTGAGCTATTGAGCCCCACAGAAGACAACCAAACTGATACAAGAATGTACATGAACCATCATCAGCAACCTCAAAATTTTCACATTAAGCCATCATATATCAGAGTGATCACCAGAAATCAAAAAGTCAACCACTTCAGAAATGTCTGTTTTCATTGTTATCAAGTTCGGGAAATAATCGTCATAAGTGGTTTCTTTAAATCATTTATTCAATTTTTTCTCTCTACAAGTTAAAAATAATGCAGGTGGATTACAAGCTAAGCATTAAAGTATTAGTAGGTGTTCTAATTTTACTTGGTGTTAAAAACCGTCTTGTGTTGGCGGCATACTACCCCCTTTCTCCGTCACTGAATTTCTTCATCAGCACTTATTTCAAACAAAATAACTTAAATCCTTAAAATCTAATTAATACTCATAGTACTCAGCATACATCTGTGATATCTCATCACATCCTAATTTCGGACTACAAAAACATACCAAATAATTTTAATTCTACTGGAAGTGCACTGTTTCTGTTTCTTATATTACTGCAAATTATCTCTTCATTTTGTGGTTCCACTATAAAACGAAGTAAACAAAAAACAACATCTTGCCAATTTTAATGAAAACAAGAAATGTTTGTAAAACATAAATGCCCCCCGGCAGCACCTAATTGCTTGTGGTTGGGCCAAAGCATTCTCTAGTTAATGATCAGAAGCCGTTTTTAGGATCAAGGTCCCTGTGGACTTGACCTTTAACCTAATGACCTCAAAATCAATAGGGGTCATTAACTGGTCATGACCAACCAGCATACCAAGTTTGGTGAACCTAGGTCAAAGCATTCTCTAGTTATTGATTGGAAACCGTTTTTAGAGTCAAAGTCTCTGTGAGCTTGACCTTTGACCTAATGACCTCAAAATCAATAGGGAGTCATCTACTGGTGATGACCATCCAGCATACCAAGTTTGGTGAACCTAGGTCAAAGCGTTCTCTAGTTATTGATCAGAAACCGTTTTTAAGATGAAGGTCTCTGTGATCTTGACCTTTGACTTAATGACCTCAAAGTCAATAGGGGTCATCTACTGGTGATGACCAACCAGTATACCAAGTTTGGTGAAGCTAGGTCAAAGCGTTCTCTAGTTATTGATCGGAAACCGTTTTAAGGATGAAGGTCCCTGTGAGCTTGACCTTTGACCTAATGACCTCGAAACCAATAGGGGTCTTCTACTGGTGATGACCAACCAGCATACTAAGTTTGGTGAACCTAGGTCAAAGCGTTCTCTAGTTATTGATCGGAAACCGTTTTAAGGATGAAAGTCTCTGTGATCTTGACCTTTGACCTAATGACCTCAAAGTCAATAGGGGTCATCTACTGGTGATGACCAACCAGCATATTAAGTTTGGTGAACCTAGGTCAAAGCGTTCTCTAGTTATTGATCGGAAACCGTTTCTAGGATGAAGGTCCCTGTGAGCTTGACCTTTGACCTAATGACCTCAAAATCAATAGGGGTCATCTACTGGTGATGACCAACCAGCATACCAAGTTTTGTGAACCTAGGTCAAAGCATTCTCTAGTTATTGATCGGAAACCGTTTTTAGAGTCAAAGTCTCTGTGAGCTTGACCTTTGATCTAATGACCTCAAAATCAATAGGGAGTCATCTACTGGTGATGACCATCCAGCATACCAAGTTTGGTGAACCTAGGTCAAAGTGTTCTCTAGTTATTGATCAGAAACCGTTTTTAAGATGAAGGTCTCTGTGATCTTGACCTTTGACTTAATGACCTCAAAGTCAATAGGGGTCATCTACTGGTGATGACCAACCAGTATACCAAGTTTGGTGAAGCTAGGTCAAAGCGTTCTCTAGTTATTGATCGGAAACCGTTTTCAGGATGAAGGTCCCTGTGAGCTTGACCTTTGACCTAATGACCTCGAAACCAATAGGGGTCATCTACTGGTGATGACCAACCAGCATACTAAGTTTGGTGAACCTGGGTCAAAGCGTTCTCTAGTTATTGATCGGAAACTGTTTTAAGGATGAAAGTCTCTGTGATCTTGACCTTTGACCTAATGACCTCAAAGTCAATAGGGGTCATCTACTGGTGATGACCAACCAGCATACCAAGTTTTGTGAACCTAGGTCAAAGCATTCTCTAGTTATTGATCGGAAACCGTTTTTAGAGTCAAAGTCTCTGTGAGCTTGACCTTTGATCTAATGACCTCAAAATCAATAGGGAGTCATCTACTGGTGATGACCATCCAGCATACCAAGTTTGGTGAACCTAGGTCAAAGTGTTCTCTAGTTATTGATCAGAAACCGTTATTAAGATGAAGGTCTCTGTGATCTTGACCTTTGACTTAATGACCTCAAAGTCAATAGGGGTCATCTACTGGTGATGACCAACCAGTATACCAAGTTTGGTGAAGCTAGGTCAAAGCGTTCTCTAGTTATTGATCGGAAACCGTTTTCAGGATGAAGGTCCCTGTGAGCTTGACCTTTGACCTAATGACCTCGAAACCAATAGGGGTCATCTACTGGTGATGACCAACCAGCATACTAAGTTTGGTGAACCTGGGTCAAAGCGTTCTCTAGTTATTGATCGGAAACTGTTTTAAGGATGAAAGTCTCTGTGATCTTGACCTTTGACCTAATGACCTCAAAGTCAATAGGGGTCATCTACTGGTGATGACCAACCAGCATACCAAGTTTGGTGAACCTAGGTCAAAGCGTTCTCTAGTTATTGATCGGAAACCGTTTCTAGGATGAAGATCCCTGTGAGCTTGACCTTTGACCTAATGACCTCAAAATCAATAGGGGTCATCTACTGGTGATGACCAACCAGCATACCAAGTTTGTGAACCTAGGTCAAAGCGTTCTCTAGTTATTGGTCGGAAACCGTTTCTACCTACTAGGTCAATGTGACCTTGACCTTTCACCCCTTGACCCCAAAATCAATAGGGGTCATCTACTGGTGATGGACAATCATCCTACCAAGTTTGAAGTTCCAAGGCCTAAGCGTTCTTTAGTTATTGGTCGGAAACTGTTTCTACCTACAAGGTCCCTGTGAGCTTGACCTTTGACCCCTTGACCCCAAAATCAATAGGGGTCATCTACTGGTGATTGACAATCATCCTACCAAGTTTGAAGTTCCTAGGCCTAAGCATTCTTTAGTTATTGGTCGGAAACCATTTGGTCTACGGACCGACCGACAGACAGACAAATGCAAAGCAATATACCCCCTCTTCTTTGAAGTGGGGGCATAATAACACTAAGAAAAGCACTAACAAAAGATCAAACTCAATCTGACAATTTTGAAAACAGAAATTTGATGGCTTTTTGGAACTGTACACAAAGTTCCCTACTGTAGAAGTAATGAAGACAGGCTTATTTAGTCATTGCTTCAGTAGTAATTTCTACATCATAGAAAATCATGAGTAGCAAATATTACACGAACATCATGAGCAATGAATTTTTCAAGTATCATTCTCAAGCTGCCCTAGATCATTCCAAGTTCTATCTGCAGTCGCCAATAAAGCAAATTACAGCTAAAAGTTTGATCAAGCCTTAAAACTTCATTGAACTCACTACTAAAATGTCACTAGGAAGAATCACTCAGTAACTAGGAAAAGCAAAAACTTTTCTGATGAGTATGTTATCCCTTAAATCTATCCTAGAGCCTGAGATATCTTATTACTGCAGAAGTACCCTAGTTTTCCTTATGTGAAATGACAAAGCTACTTTATCCTGTTAACAATATCCTATAACCAGGTAAATGATCATTTCTCACCAATCTGAGATCAACCTACAGTTTCTCCCTTAATGTTTGCAAAAAGCATTCTGAAGAATTAACTTAGTATTTCCTTTAGTAGAAAATTTAACATAATCCACTTAATATTCTATAACGAAAAAACTTCATTTCTCACTAGTCTTAGTATATGGTGAATAAATTTCCTCCTTACATCGGACCGTTCTAGCCAGAGACCATGTATTACTGTAGAATTAACCTAGACTTCCTTATAGTGGAATAATTAATTAACCTACTTAATCGAATTTACAATCTTTAATGAAAAGGTCACTGCTTCAGTAGTAATTTCTACATCATAGAAAATCATGAGTAGCAAATATTACACCATCATCATGAGCAATGAATTCTTCAAGTATCATTCTCAAGATGTCCTAGATCATTCCAAGTTCTATCTGCAGTCGCCAATAAAGCAAATTACAGCTAAAAGTTTGATTAAGCCTTGAAACTTCTCATTTCCTACTTCTCCTAAACTGTCTCTAGGAAGAATCACTCAGTAATTAGAAAAACCATTAACCCCTCTGACAAAGTAAGTTATCTCCTAAATCTGTCCCCTAGAGTAATCTTAATACTTGAGAATTTTTTTACTTTTTACAAAGTGGAATGACTTAGCTTCTTTATCCTGTTAACAATATCGTATAACCAGGTAAATTCTCATTTCTCACCAATCTAAGAGCAACCTTAATTTCTCCCTGAATTTAAACTCCCAGTGCCAGGAACAATATATCACTGAAGAATTACCCTAATATTTCCTTCATGTAACATTGACCATAATATTCTTTGACGATAGTCAAACCTCTTATCTCACCAATCTTAGTATATGGTGAATTAATTACTTCCTTACATCTGACCTAGACTTCCTTACAGTGGAATACCATACTTAATTGAATGTACAATCTTTAATAAAAAGGTCACTGCTTCAGTCGTAATTTCTACATCATAGAAAATCATGAGTAGCAAATATTATAACACCATCATGAGCAATGACAACTTTTGCAAGGGTTTATTTTCTACTTAATTCTGGGCCGCTTTCAGTCACAATGTCAAAAGTATATAATTCCCTAAAATTAAGAACCAATTTCCCAAAATGATGAATTTGTGAAACAACTGCCAAGAAGGTCACCTTTTTTCCACAAAAAAGAAGAAAAAATCTGTTTTTCCTGTTTAAATAATTGTTTTCACTGACACATCTGTTAGTTAATATGACCTCTTTAATTTAGTTTATATTCCTTACACCTTCCATCGTAATTTAAAAGCAAATGTGAAATCTCAATTTCAGTTGAAACTCTGATTCTTCAATCAGGCAGGCCCTGGCCATTTAAAGACGTGATGATTTTAGTTTGAACCAGTATCTTCAAGAGTATTGTCAGTGATGTATTTGGACACTTGAGAAATCTAGAGCTTAGAGAACAAGAGATCAGATGAAACTAGAAGTCAGTCTGAATTCACTATCCTATAGTTAGGTAAAATACTCTGCTGTTTCAACAAGTACTGAAGATATCTTCCTGAAAACTCTTTTAAAATGTCAAAAGAAACCTCCTTTAAAAGGCCATGATCACTAATGTTTTAAGTCTTATACCTGCTGTGAAAAACATACCTGTGACCAGTATTATTAATTGTACATGTACATTTCAGTCAAGGGCATCACTGTCTACCTGTATGCGTAACAACTGTTGGAACACTACCTGAAACTACTGTCCCATTTCAACAGCTACTATTACAATATATTTAGAATTACTTTTTTTACGACAACACAGAATTTCAGCCTTTTATGATACAACCTTATAGTTTCTATTTGAATCTCTTTCACATTCGTATCAATCCATCATACTTACTTCTGTGACTTTTTGTTTTTCATAGTATTTCTTTGACTTGGCTTTTCTCTTGGCCTCCAGGGTACCAATGACCCCCTGGTACTTCCAGCCCACTTCATGTGACAATCTGTTCAAATCACAGAACTGAAAGAGAAAATGAACAGTAGGAAATGATACTAAAGCACCAACAGATTGGTGTGAGTAAAGGCAACTCTAGGTCTTGAAAATTTCAATCTGATTCTGGATTAGAATTCCTGCATATCGCCTTATACAATTCTTCTGAGCACTGATGGTCATGGATGGTAGCTGGTATCTGTGACTATCAATCAAGAAGAGGTGTACAGTTTACTGCTGTGGAGGACTGACTACTGACTCTATTGGAAGACAAGAGGGCCATGATGGCCCTAGATCGCTCAGGTGAATACTTTGCCCTTGGGTCTGCTATTGAGCTAACATCAAAAGCTTTTTTAAAGAGGCTGTACTCCAGATTTGACATAAAAAAATTTTTTTCATTAATTATATATTTAGATGTCGTGAGATTATAACAACATAATATTTTACTTCAAAACTGATTATGAAAGTCAAAATAGAATAAAAAAAATATTTTCGCTCCAGCCTGATTTGAACTCTGGACTATCATGTTAACAAAATATTTCCAACGCTTTAACTGTCACCACCATCGCCGTAAGTGATATTACAGGTATTTACTTTAAATGTTATATGATATAGTTATACCGTGGCGTTACGGTATAGCACTTTGAAAGGGAAAAAAATCAATTTATAATGTAATTATTTGACTTATTTTTTGTCAGTAAGTTATTTTTTAAGCATTAGTCATAAATATTACAAGAAATTTATAATACAAGAAAACTTTCTTTTTTTTGTCATCCGGAGCACAGCCCCTTTAAGAATCTCCCTATATAAATCTATATGAATACAAGTGACCCCAAGGGCAGGGCCAAATTTAACTCAATGGGCATAATCTGAACAAACTTCGTAGATGGCCTCTAGCTGATGCTCCATTAAAAATATCTAAGTTCTAGATGCTGTGGTTTCAGGCAAGAGGTTTTTTTTAAGTTTTGCCTATATAAGCCTATGTAACATCAATTGACCCCCAGGGCAGGGCCAAATTTGACCCCAGTGGCATAATTTGAACAAATTTGGTAGAGGTCCACTAGACAATGCTACATATCAAATCTTAAGACTCAGGGCCTTGTGGTTTCAAACAAGATGATTTTCAAAGTTTTTCCTTTCAGTTGCCATAGCAACCAGAGTTCTTGATGGAATTGAATTCTTTGAACAACTTTGGTAGAGCTTCATGCAAGGAATATCCCAGGCATGTTTTGTCAATGTTGGATTAGTGGTTTAGGAGGAGAAGTCGTTCAAGTCAAATTGTTGACGAATGAGGCCGACAGACAATCAACGATCCCAAAAACTCACCCTGAGCAGTGCTAAGATGAGCTTAAAAAAGAGGGCCATGATGGCCCTGTATCGCTCACCTGAGCATGACTGCTTTTAACAAAGTTGCTATGGACCTTTTTAATTGAACCCAGATGACCCATATTCGAACTTGACCTAGAAATTATTGAAACAATCTCTTTGACAAATTTCCAGGATATTTGGACTGAAAAAGTAGCATCTAGAGTGTTAACAAGGTTTCTCGATATTTAGGCTCTGTGACCTAGTTTTTGACCCCAGATAACCCATATCCAAACATGAGCTACAAATCATCAAAACAACCTATCTGACAGATTTCCAGGACATTTGGACTTAAAATGTAGCCTCTAGAGTGTTTACAAGGTTTTTCCATATTTGGGCTCTGTGACCTAGTTTTTGACCCAAGATGACCCATACTCCAACTTGAGCTAGAAATCATCAAAAAAAACCTGTCTGACAAATTTCTAGGATATTTGGACTGAAAATGTAACCTCTGAAGTGTTAAAAAGTTTTTTACATATTTATACCATGTGACCTAGTTTTTGATCCCAGATGACCCATATCCAAATTTGACCTAGAAATCATTGAAACAACCTTTCTGACAGATTTCCACATTATTTGGTCTAAAAATGTTACCTCTAGAGTGTTAACAAGGTTATTCAATATTTGGGCTCTGTGACCTAGTTTTTCACCCCAGATGACCTATATTTGAACTTGACCTAGAAATCATCAAAGCAACCTTTCTGACAAATTTCAAGATTATTTGGGCTGAAAATATAACCTCTAGAGTGTTAACAAGATTTTTCTATTTTTGGGCTCCGTGACCTAGTTTTTGAACCCAGATGACCCATATTTGAACTTGAGCTAGAAATCATCATTAGAACATTTTTGACAAATTTCCAGGATATTTGGACTGAAAAAGTAGCCTCTAGAGTGTTAACAAGGTTTTTCTTTATTTGGGCTCTGTGACCTAGTTTTCCAACCCTGATAACCCATGTTAGACAAACATCCTGACCAAGTTTCATGACAATTGAGGCAAAAATGTGACCACTAGAGTGTTAACAAACCAACTGTTAACGGACGGACGGACGACGGACAAAAGGTGATCAGAAAAGCTCACTCTGTCACTATGTGACAGGTGAGCTAAAAATGTAAGACAGTAGTCATGTTGTACCCTTCTGTTTTGTTTCAATCTGAGCACTTTAAGGGCAGCTGGTACCACCTTCCTCTTCTTCTTGTCATATGGTGGTGGGATACCCTCAAACACCTTCAGACGTCCTAGAGCCTTCTTGCCGCGTGCTGAGGTGTGTGGAATCATACCTGCAGACAAGAGTTTGAAAATTTCAAGAAACCAGTATTTTACGTCCCTATTCTATCACCAAAAGTGACATGTTCATTATCAAAAATATTGTTCAGTGTTTACGTTATAGCTCTTACTAATTTGGGACTAAAAAGGGCAGGACACCAGTTCCAATTCCAAGAAGTATATATTTTACATACAATGCGAAAGAAAAAACATTCAACCCCTTTTACACTTATGAGTTTTCCTATGGTTGTAGATAATTATGATAGTCAAACAATCACTCGCTTCATTCTTTTGCTGTTTGTCTAGTGTATCAGTAAACAGAAATAGGTAACTTACCTTTGACAGCTTTGAAGAAAACCCTGGATGGGGCCCGGTAGTGGAAAGGTCCTCTGCCAGGGTTGACATTGCACCTGTATTTCAGATATTTCAGGTACTTCACTGAAATGTATCAAACACAGTAAGTATATCAATTATGTTCAGCTATAGAATAATATCATTTGTTCAAAATGAGCACTATCATCACAGTTCAGCTGCTATTTTTCATGGTCAGAGACAGTCAGACCCAAAAGTATTTTATCTATTTTAAATTAAATACCGCTTTATCAATATCAAAATTTCATTTACAAGGAATCACAATAGAACACAGCAATATGAAATCATTCTATATTCCTTTAAAGACATTTTACAAGGAATTAAAAATGAGACACCACCACCAAAGTAAAGTGTGATTCAGTGTGGTTTGTATTGTCTTCTACTAAAAGGTTTGTGTTTTAATTTCAGTAATGTGGTTGGACTTGTATATAACACTTACGTTTATTTCTGTAGAAGTTTCCAGATATATTTATACCTTCACATCTGACAACAACAATACGCTGACCTGAAAAACATTACAGAAAATAAATATCAATTAGAACATCTATGGATTATCATAATGAAAACCATAATTTCACAAAACATTCACCTTGTTAACTGACAGTTTTTCTTTAATGCTATAGTAATAATACTTTGACACCACATACACTGGTAGTCAAGCTAACAGAGTTCAATTCTGGTTTTAGTTTATCATCACTGATCAATAGTAAACAGGTAATTCAGCTAGTCTCAAAAAGATGCTTGTTTTATAACCTACAATTGTCACACTAGTGTCACATACAGCTGGCTGAATATATCCAGCAACCAGACAATATCCTAGATCTTAAATACCAAATCAGAGCCACACCAGAAACAAGTAGGAAAGTTTACCTTGCAAAACAGTCTTGGCTACAATAGCAGCAAGTCTTCCCATAAGATGCCCTCGGCCATCTATGAGAATGGGCTGAAAATAGAATTACTTTATCAGAAACTATTAAGGACTTGTAATGGGTTTCCATTTATAAAGTAACATTCACATCTTACTAAATCTGTCTTTTAGCTCCAGATATGAACAGTCCTCCAGATATGAACAGTCCTCCCCACCCCGGAGGTTTCAGTAAATGAAAATGGGTAAACTGATTTCATACAGCAAACTGCTTGGAGGTTTTGAGAAAAAAAGGATATACTGTATGTTACTCACACATTACTTGCATTTATCAGAAGTGACGACAAGTACAAAATGATTGATCAAGTACCAGCGTTTAGATGGGTATTTTTAAATATGCATTTTGTAATTCAATGCAAGATCTAGGGAAAATTATGACGAGCTAAACAGAGTAAATACTTTTTTGTCTAAGGACTGCGGGTTTAATCATCCCTTTTCAAAAGTTTGTATCATCAAAAATACTACGTTGAAACGCCTATATTATATTGCCAACCATTTACGAACATCTGTTCGGTAAATTTTCAGCATCCATTTTTATATTTAGGATGTTTAAAGACACCTGATGCTGCAGTGTAAATACGTCATGAATTCAATGATGCGTCTTAAGATCTGCCATTTTCCCTCAAATTCCACAACACGAACAATAGAGTAAATAATCAAAATCTTGAAAATATTTTCATGACAAAATCTGATGCATTATCCATCGATTAATATAAGTTTTAGCAATAAGCAATCACTGGTTTAAGCCCTATGACTCTGCAGATTATATACATAAGAATGAATGTAGCCATCCACCATTAAATGATCTCTTTGAAAGGAATGCACACAAGGATCATCCAATTATCTCTTTACCTGTTAAAAACCCTTTTCACTGAAACCACCAAGCCATTTACTATAAAACTCCCAAGCACCCTATGTGATCTGACGAAAGGACAAATGAAAAAGGAAAAAACAAAAAGGGAGAAAAATTTAAACTAAAATGCGAAACTGTTGTAACTTAGATCTATCTTTCAAATTTTCTGGACAAAAAAATCTGGGAGTGGAAACATGTGTTCGGAAATGACATTGAACGACAATATAAGTTACCTTACTTTTGTATATAACTTGTTTAAAAGAAGCTATGTTGTGTGATCATGATATCGTTTGTTTTAAGCTTTCATTACAAATAAATTTTGAAGTCACTCCGATATCTTCTTTTCATTTCAATGATTTTTCTTTCAGAAATGCTGTCTACCATCCAAGTACCGAATTAGGAATGAGTAACCATGAGAATGAAGTGATACTTGGGCCTAAATCTGTAATTTTGAGACACGCAGCGATTGGGGAAATCAAAACTTCACGAGAGCATTACAAACCTTGTCTGAAAAACCCATGTTGGAAAGGTAAAGGAAGAACGTGGGGATGCAAATTTCCGCCGCAAAGCGCTATCGTATTATAAAACCCGTTTGCACGTTACTATTCCGGATAACAGTATTAATATACAGTATAGACGTAATAATAATGTAGACTTAGAGCGCTGCGGTTCGGTTCAAATATATTTTGGTCAGAATTTCTAAAAAAAAAAAAAAAAAAAAAAAAAACTCAGGTGTTTTGTTGATTATATTTTTAATATATAGTAGTGAATGAAAAAAAGTCATTGAGATGGAATGCATTTTTTTCACCAAAACTTTAAGAATATTTTCTGGTATTAATTAATTAAAACCATGACTTGAATAATAGAGTTATTTCAAACATGATTCTTTTTAGTACTGATCTGAGCAGGACCATTTTCTTGATTATGAGACATAATAATATAATATAGAAATAGTATCATGGAACTTTTTTGTTTTCCTCAACCAGATGCTACTTCTATTAAGAGACAATTTTAAAATATAAAATCACTATTTCGTTTTTCGCTTTTATGTACCGAGTCTGTCGGAGCAAAAAACTATGTAAGACGGACGAAAAGTTTTCAAGTTTTTGCGAAAATTGTTGTAACCCGGAAAAATCCACCTGCCCCGACGTGGGTTTGAAGTCAGGTACCTTCGATTGTTAAGCGGACATTCTACCACTTCGCCATAAAAGCTAGCTGACAGGCAAGGCAGTGTCGTATTATACCTCTGCTACGTTGTCAAAAGCTTATCAAACAAGCAGGTAACGTTCCTGTCACATTTATTTGTATGCATTAGAAATAACCATCATATGCTGACGTTTGATGCTGACGTCATCGACTCTTCAGTGCCACTGACAACGACGTCATATCACTAGAAGGAATGCTCCGGATAATTTGTCTTCATGTAGAAGAAATAAAAAATGAATGACGCGTACGGTAGTTCCATAGAGAAAATACTGTTTCAAATACGCCTGGATGAAAACAGAATATTTAACAAACACTGCCGCAAAGGTATACGTACGCATTTTATCATTAAGGTTATTATTTTCTGTGTTTTTGTGTATGGCTTTGTGATAATCTGCTAGCTACCAATGTTATTGTCTTTTTACTATGATGGCAAAATAATCGGTCAGAACAGTTAAATAGCGGGATATAACAGAGCGAGAAACGATTATATCTTAAATTAAGTTATAGCCCATATTCGATGACAAAACAAGTTGTCACATACACGGCATGATTAAAAACATTAGGTCGAGTGAATCTCAACGCCCTTTTCACTTACTTTGCATTCGACAGCATTTTTTTTCTTTTTTGACATAAAAAGATCTTGTTTCGACAATAAATATAAGAGATAATATCCTCCCCCCCCATTAATTCCTGCTTAATTTTGTATTTAAAAGCTCGATTCGCTATGGAAATATGTAACTTTTCGACAAAGGGGCTTTCAGAAATGGATAAAGTTACATAGGATAAGAGCAAGTGTATACGGAAATAAACAATAAGTAAACACGGTATAAATACGAAACTGGCAGTTTTTTTAAAAGAAAGGACCAACATAACATGAACTGTAATAGGGAATGCAGCTTCCCATACATAGTGTGTGTATTTTAGTATTCTAATTAGAAATATTAATTAAGAATTTCCTAGATTTCAATTAATTTCCGTAATAAAAGTATTTTATGCAAAGATGGGTATAGTATATCTCTAAGCTTAGACCCGTGTAAAAATATCACCAGAACCATAAAAATATTTTTAGATACAGACTACAGATATATCAGTATGTATCTAGAATATTCTGTTTTTTTTCCAACCGTTTTCCAATTTGTAGTTCTAGAAGACAAAGACAAACTTCAAAGACTACCACAATCTTCCATACTGTTGTGCAGAAAGCAACAAGTACCACCAGGTCCCAGACGAGCACAGGCTGTACATTTTCGACTGGCACCTCTTCTAACCGTTCATGAGGGTGAAACATCAAAGCAAATGTCTGATTCTAATGCGTGGACAGTGACGGGATCCTGTGGAAAAGATAGATTTCCTTCATTTCCAGAAAGGACGTCTTCTCGTCAAACATGGATGAGACGCATGTCTCTATGGAAACCCACGCCGGACGTCAGCCGTTCATCTCCGAGCCCTACAGCGACTTGTTCGGACTCGTATCCCACAAGCGGTTCGAATACGCCACTTCCGGTTTTCAGAAAACGAGAGCCGACGGAAACATTCCTGATTCGTCGGCCAACTATTGACAAACCGATTCCTCTGAAAATTCAGGATGAAATCTTTAACCATTTTGTTCAATCTACTGAACTGAAAGCGCTACCATTCAAGAAAACAATGGATTCCTTCAATTTTTATAAAAATAACTTTCCGCTTCTTCTGACCAAGATTACACACAATTCAGATCGGTGTTCTACGCCGAGTCGAAGTTCAAAGACATCGGAATCACTAATGGGCACCATGATTAATCGGAAGAGAGAAATGAATCAGCGGATTGTCGAACTTGAATTTATGATGGAGGCAATGGAAAAGGAAACGGAGGACTGTAAGTTCGTGACTGAACTACACAGCCCTGTGTTTGATCCAACGACATGGTCATGGAACGTCATAGACGTCAAAGGGCTGCGACGTAGGTACACTATTGACGCATCTTTAAAGGACACGTGATCTGTTTTGAGTTGAATAAGTATTGTGAGACTTTGATTTACGAGTTATTTATTACATATATTATATTTATTGATATCAAAATTCTGATGCGTTCTGTTTTTTTCTATTATTGTTTATCCACACTGCATCGAGACCAGTTTAGATCATACCCCTTGTTAACCACTGTATGTATGCAATTCGATGAAATACATGGTGCGTTACATAAAATAACCAGGGCAACATTCTGTAATCTCTTCACTTTTTAGCAGGCGCGTAGACAATTTTTACCGATAGGGGCCGCGGAATATACGATCAAGGGAGGGGTGGGTAAGGGAGGGCCTCCCTTGCTAAGAAAATTTTGAAAATGTGTGCCTTGAAATATTCAATTTCTGCACACTCTTTTACAAAATTATGTATTGTGTAAAGATAAATTACAAAAAGAAATCTTTGACCAATATTGACATTTATTAACATTACTGTGACATGGTGGAAATTTTAGTTAAAGGCATTTTTGGACAAAATATTGGAGCCGCGACCGCGGCCTCTGCGGCCCCATTGCCTACGCCACTGCTTTTTAGTATTTGAGCACCTAGGCTTCTATAATACTCAGACTTAATTAATTGATAAAGGTCAAGAACAACGCGTTAATATGACATAAGATATATCTAGAGACATAATATACTTAGGATATGTCTATATGAAACAGATGTCCCCGCCGAAGTCAATATCATACATGGAATATATAACGAAGTGGCATACCTACATATCTATTACTGTAGTTATTCATCGTGCCCTTCCAGATATAATGTCAACCTTTTATCAACTGTAGTTTTCAAGATGTATTGATTACAAGAAAAAATGTAATAGGGGAATACTTTTTAGTGAAAAAATGTCCAGTGTCAGGCTCTTTACTCTTCTAAATTGTTAGTAGATTACAGGAAGGCTTCTTTATACAAGAAAGAAACCTCAGAAAGGTCTGTCTCTACGTTGTAATATAGGTATTGTTATGTAAAAAAGGAAGAAAGAAAAGTAAAAGGGAAAAATGCATGCCCTTTGATATTTATCTGGAAAGAAAACCCCGTATATAATGTACATAAACGAATATATTTCCAAAAGTATGCGTTTTATTGAAAACTATAGACGATATCAATAATTGTATATTTGTTTTTCTTTTGGATGTTTCGATTTACTTTAACTTTTATTTCTAAAACATTGTCCCGTATGTAAATCATAAGATGTATCTAAATGTTTAATTTTAAAGGGGCTGTGCTCCAGATGACAAAAAAAAAAAAAAAAAGAAAGTTTTCTTGTATTATAAATTTCTTGTAATATTTTTGACTAATGCTTAAAAACTAACTTACTGACAAAAAATAAGTCAGATAATCACATTATAAATTGATTTATTTTCCTTTCGTAGTGCTATACCGTAACGCGACGGTATAACTATATTGTATAACATTTAAAGTAAATAATTGTTATTTCAACTGCAGTGATAGTGGTGACAGTAAAAGCGTTGAAATAATTTTGTTAACATGAGGGGTCCAGAGTTCAAATCAAGCAGAAGCGAATATATTTTTTTTGTTCTATTTTGACTTTTATAATCAGTTTTGAAGTAAAATATCATGTTGTTATAATCTCACGGCATCTAGATATTTAATTTATGTAAAAAATACTTTTATATTATTTTTTTCCTAAGTATGATGCATTTGTGATAAAAGGGAAAAACACCTTAGGCTTTAAAATTAAATGATTTGCTTTAAATTTTGATTTTTTTACCCTTGACCTACTAATCCAAAAATCAATAGGGTCATTCATTCAATGTGTGCAACCATTATATGAATTTTGAAGTCTCTTTATAAAATGATTGTCGAGTTACAGAGTGTAAATGATTCTCAACATCTAGGTCACTGTGACCCTGACCTTTGACATACTGACCCCAAAATATATAGAGGTCATTCACTTAATGTGTGCAATCAAGATGTAAAGTTTGAAGTCTCTATAACAAATTATTGTCAAGTTACATGGCGGAAATGGTTTTTAATTTTAAGGTCACTGTGACTTTGACCTTTGAGCTACTTACTCCAAAATCAATAAGGGTCATCCACTCAATGTGGGCAATAATCACATGAAGGTGAAAGACTGTAGGCCAGAGAGTACTCAAGTTATCTTCCAGAAACCAAATTGCTAACGGACGGATGGACAGACGGACGCCCTGGACCATAACATAATATGCCCCCCTTCGGGCATATAAAAAGAAAGAAAAAGAAGAGAAAAACGGGTCATGGCCGGAAGAGCTTCTCCACGTCGTGTGGCCTGGATGCAGATGGGTACTGAAACTGCAACACCATTTACCTGTAACTGAACTCTTATTAACATATTTAATTTCTGCAATATTAAATTACTGATTTTCAATATATTGTACTTCTGTACATAAAAAATGAAACAAATATAACACGTTATAGGGGTCTTGGAGTTGTATTGGGGTAGTCTTGGGGTAGTCATGGTGTGTCTTGGGGTGATTTAGGGTAAATAGACTGACCTCATTAAGCGAAGTTAAGGGTAATTACCACTTAACATATATTCAAGATAAACGTTAAAAATGACAAACTAGAGTTATGCTTCTTGCACCCTCACACACTAAGCTGTCGTAATTTTTATCAGTTTTCAGTAATGTACAAAAGGAAAAAAGGCACTAAAGACTTTAAAAGTATAAAAGTGATAAAGAACAAAGCAATATTTTCATGATGCTTTTGTCAGTTTTATTTGTAAATGATTGAAACTTCGTGTTGTGCTTTAGACAAAAAAAGGACCAATAAACATGTAATCAAAGCATTGCATTGCCTCTGTTACTATTGACCAAAATTATTGAAGGACTTTGCTATTGTTTGACCGATGTTTATGCAAATGCACATGTTATTTTGCTTGCACTAGTATTGGTCAAAATGTTTTAATGATTTCGCTAAAGATAATTTATGTCTCTGTGTATGAACCGGGGAGAATGCAGGATTATCAAAGTTCTTCTCTTTTTTAAGCAATATATATATAAAATTATATATGATATAATTTATATAATAATATATATATATAATTTTTGTATCATCCGTGTATGAATGACAGAAAAGTTGGAGTACATTTGTTCCTGTTTTATGTATTTCTGTACAAACACACCAAACTAGAATGGGGACAGTGTTCCAAAGAGACAGTATAGGCAGGTCACCAAATTAACAAAAAATGATTTATCATTACTGAAGTCGGCCACTGACATTGATACAGGAAGGTTTACAGAAACGTGTGAACTAATTAGATTATATTATGTAGGTGTAGTAATGCGATACATTTTTTTATCTCCATCCATTGTTACATGATTAATTGGTCATTTTTGAAATTCAGAAAATATTCGTTTTTTCTTTTTCAAACGAAGAATGAATGGCTTACTTCACGACCTATGAAGATACAGACTGACCTAATACGTATATATTTTCATATCACGGTCATGCTTTTTGCCAGAAGACCTAAAAAGAGCCCTTATATTTTTTTCATCTTATATCGTTGATTATGACTTCAAAGCAAACAATCTAGCAAGACACCGTCTTTACTAAACTCTGAAAAATCATTCTAAAATCACAATGGGAGTAACTCGTCGCGTCCGTCTTTACTTTTCATGTTGGATATTTTTAGTGTTGTTGTGTATTGTTTTCAACGTTCTGAACATAGACTGGCAGCGTACGAACATTGTCGTGGGTGTTATTCTTGTTGCAATTCTCGGAATTCTTCAAGGTTCCGTCTTGGAATTCCCATTGCAGACGATAGCAACTTTAGCCATAGGAGGAAAAACGCGGGAAAACAAACGTGCACCAAGTGATGGTCTTTCAATTATATTGAATTATAATCTTTTAGCTACAAACAAAGAGGACGTAAACGAGTGTTTAGAAACCATGTACATGGCTTATGTTGGTAACTTAAGTCCCCGCGTGACGGCTGTTTTAGTGAGTGCAACCAATGACGCCGAACTGAAAAAGTATGAGCTACAACTTCGAGACAGATATCGTGATTTAATATACAATGAGCTTCACAGAGAGGGGCTGGCCTTTTCTCAAGGAAATCATGACGATGTTGATGACTTGCATTTCAAGCACATATGGCAAGAATATACAGACATTGATACTGATATCTTTGTCGATAAATTTCTTGATAATATATGTGAAAAATATGCGCGTGAATTCATGGTTATACATCGTGTAAGCCGGGTGTTAAAGAAATGTGGCCAATATCAAGACTTAATGCTTCTTTCTGATGGCGTTTCAAAGTCGTTTTCATACTGTGACGAGAATTACTATGGTAAACAAGCCCGCAAGAAAGGCGAAAACTTGTTTCACGACAGCAAAGATGTTTCGAATGTGTACAACAGGAAATTTGATTACACTTTGGTCCTCGACGGTGACACAGGCGTTCCGAGAGGTGGCGTGTTTGATCTTCTTGAAATCGCAGCAGCACATCCTGACAAAGGTATCATACAACCATCGATAAAATTTCAATGCGCAGCAGACGACACGTTATACATGCATTTAGAAACCGTGCGGCAATCCATTAATATTCCATTTACAAATGCTATGACGCATTTATTTGGTCAGTCTGGTTTTTTCGGTAAAGCTTTGATAAAAAATACTTTATATATAGAACACGTCATAGGGAGCGGGGATAATTTGATTGAAAGAGTTCCTGTAGATGTTCTTAGTCATGACACATTCGAGGCTGCACTCCTTAAGCCTTTGTATGCCGGCAGTACATATCTTTTAGAAGCACCTTGCTTGAATTATGTCACATGGAGTATACGTGAACGACGATGGAACAGAGGGGAGATAATTCTCGCGACATACTTCTGGGAGAACATGTTTGGAAAACCAATGCGATGGCTACAGAAACGTTCCCAAAAATTGAAATTTAACAGAACTAAAGTAAGGACTAAATCTTCGCTGGATTTTGTTACATCCTATATTGCTCACTCAGCAATGAGACATATGCTAATGAAACCCTTTTTATTATTGTATATTTGTATAAGCGTTACTGCTCATTTGAAAAACCCTAATTTGTCTATAATTCTAGTCATGTTTTGTATTCTAGTTTTTCCTAAGTTTGCGGTTTGTAACCGTGAGAACTACAAATACGTCATAATAGAAACCATAGCTTCAGTTTTGCAATTTACACCGGAAGCTGTAGTTGGAAGCATTCGTTTACTGCGGGCAGTACACGCCAATATTTCATTGAATGCCAAATGGGTTCCACAGAGGGCAGTGGAGGAAGAATTCAAGAAGTCAAATCCATTTATTTCCAGTTTAAAACATTTATGGGGATATTCTCTAATTGGGTCGGTTTCTTGCATATTGGTTATACTGTTTTTGAAAAATACCCTTTTGATTTTACCTCTTTTGATAACATTGCTGTTGCTACCATTGTATACAGGCTTTACATCTTTGAGACGAGGTTTCCATAGATGTAAATCCAGGAAAATACACCCAGACAATAGTCATAAGAGTCGAACAGGCAGTATTTTAGAAGAAAGCTCTAATGCAGACAACAGAAGCATTCCAACAGTCACAACCGGTCATATGTATCGAAGTTTAGGACTTCTGTGGAACGGCTATGAATACTCCGATACGTCATTCCTACTTGCGTCCGAAACTGACAGGGCAGATATGCTGATTGACAATACATACAATTTTGGGAAAAATAAGTTTGCCAATTTGATCTCACCACCTTTGTCTGAAAATTGGAGATTTTATTCTGGTAGAACTAGCAAGAATTACAAAAAATCTAAATTCCAGAGACTCAGTAATGATATTCGTGACGTCACAGAGAAAAACACAACAGTTAACAACGGTAAAAGAAGTACCAGACCATACCAGCGGTTTAGACCCGACATAAATGAGAGAACACAAACAAATATTCATGATAACTACGCTGGAAGGGAAAATAATGTGGAAAAGTTGCTTCAGCGACTGAATTTGTTTGAACAGTTCAACGAGAGACGAAAACACTAGTAGAAAACACTACAGCTGGACTCGTCAATAATCAGATCTGGAGAGACCAAGACTGACTGCAAAACTTTGGTATCACCTCCGTATTTTTTAATGCGGTTACAATAATTTTGTAACCTGGACATGTTTATAGTTGTAAAGAGTTTTCTTTGAACATTTATTGACTAGATAATGATCAGTTCAGTTCATGATCAAACTGCAGATCAAAAATAAAGAAATTCTTGTCGTTAGTTAGGAGAGATTTAAACCGCATTTAAACCTGCTTTAGAGAGACGTATCCTTAATTTAGAGTGTACCGTTTTCTTTAAATCATGCAAATGTGAATGAAATTAAATAATAGTTATAATTATAAGGTGCCAGTAAAAAAATCCAAATACAACAGATAGACTGCAAGCATTTATATAGGAATTTGTTGATGCACAATTTTTGAGTGAAAAATGAACACTGCCTGGTGGAGAATTGTTTGAACATATGATCTTCTTTAAATTATCAATTGTTTTTATTTTATAGAGTGTGAAACAATAGAACAGATGTGCAGTAAATCAACGATTAATTATAGGATATTTATGTTCTATTTGAAAATGGACGTGCTCAATAATAATTATTGTTTTTTGAAGAGACTTTTCTTTTAGAGAGTTCTTCTGTCCTCTGTGATTATTGTTAAAGCATGAAGTAGCTATTTTTCAACCTAGTTACCTATTTTAAATGTCATTCCCACCTTTAAATAAACCAATATTATATAGTAATTGGTTACAGAGATTTGCATGTTTTTGTTCTAACCAGATGAAATATTCCTCTGAACATTTAAAACACAAGTCGATACTGGTACTGTATTATTGACTAGAACCGCGTGGTCAAATTTGTAATACAGTATAGGAAACAACTGTTAGACCTAGGAGTTCCGAGGTGTTCATAAACAAGGTGGTTGGATGAGGGGTTGGGAGGAGGAGGGGACGGGGAGGGGGTCAACTTACATTATGTATGACAAATTTGCATCCGCTTCAAATCATATGTGGTACAGCTTACACAGTCATGAACACTTTCCAACAATATTACACAGATTGTTTTACATGCTTTCTCGAAAGACTCTCGATCAAGTATTAGGCAACTGATACCGAACAAGAAAAAAAGAAAACAACAACAACAACAACAAAATGATTAATGTGCTTGTTATTAATGTTATTGATGTTATTAATGGCAATGATACTTACTCTAACAGTTTTAGAAACTGTGCTATTTAATATCTTATATATCAAAAGGTATGATATTTCCACATGTCAGAAGAAAAATCTCTGCAATATGATTTAATTCCTTCATTTTGGCGTCCTTCAGACATTTTTAGCATTTGTGGAATCAAATTTTTTTTTCTACCAAACTCATCAAAGGTAAAAACGTCGTCATTTTGACTAGATGACGCCGCAAAAGTCTTCCATTGCAAAGAGCCTTCTATGGAGCTTAACATAAGCATACGCGTAGCCTCTATAGTATGAAGGTAAGACAAGTGAAAATATATCTAAATAAAGCTAATGAATCTCATTTTTTTTTTACAATAATTATGGCCTTTAAACAGTTATGAACAAAATGTATGTAAAACCTTTGAAAAAAAATTAAAATATAAAATTATACAAATATTTAGAACACTAAGATGCCAATGTCACTGTGTTATTTGTACAGATTCACTATTTATTTTAACTTTGCGTAACCCCTTTTCCATTTTAGATAAGTGTATCGGTCTTTAAATTGCTACTAATTTTTGTCTACTTTTTTTGAAACATTTTATGACATACCGCTTCATTTTGGCTCTTTATGACTGCGACACATTTTCGTGAAAGGCAATTTACTGCAAGTGAAATTGTTATTTTGCGGAAGATATATCGTCATGCATCACTGGCTTAGATGATATAAAGATTAATAGTTGTCAATATGATGTGTCCATGGTGCGAAACGAGGTAGATTTTGTAGCAACCCGAAACGAAATTGAGATGACAACAAACTTACTCTTTAGAAAAGCGATAAAAATAAGTTTATTTAAAAATGTTAATATGTAACTGTCATAATGATTTTATAGATATAGCGTTTGATAGGATAGTGTTTTACCCCCCAGTATCTAATGTACTTTTGAAGTGGGAAAGGAAATATTTGATAACGGACTAATGTATGAAGATGGATGGAAGTTTAATATTTCTTCTATTGGTCTTGACATTTTTATATCTCAAAGGTAAGCGATTTCTCAATTCATATTGCGTGATCTTTAGAATTAGAAATTTTAAGCATTCGTAGATAACGCTCTGTGAAATCCTACCATCCAAGTGATGTTTTAGATAAATGGGCTCAAAGGAGAATTGATAATTTTACTGTAGAAAGATATCGTATTATTCATTGCTTCGATGTTTGCAACACTGCCCGTGTTAGAACCAATTACTCAAAACAGAATAAAATCGAGAAGGTAATTAACTCGATGGATTAGATATTGACGTCTGGGTCAATAGGTACCCTGGTAGAAACCAAGTTAACCTCATGACACGTCTTGCGACACATTTCATTCCAATTCGTTTTAATGTTACAGTGATTGAACTCATACACAAACAACTATAAGAAAGAAAACGAAAGCCCTGACTCAAAGAAGTGGCGGGGTTCTACTGGGACAATAATAATTTCAGTTGTATTTAAAACTTGGCTACATCTTGGTTATGCATTGTTGATCTGGGATAGATACTGATTGCGAAGACCGACTGCGCTTTACTTTTTTCACTCAAAAGTAGTATAAGTTTGTTTTGAAGCATGTAGGACAGTATCATTTGCCAAAATATTATCAAAACCGATCAGAAGTAATCGCCACTGAAAACCTAAACAAAAACAATTGTTGGAAATTTTTATGATAGAATTGCGCACCATATTTACTTCGATACATTGGACCAAGTTGCAGTTTGTTTTGTTTGCGATACATACCGCTATCTATTTTTTTTAGCTTTTTTATCGTCAGTACCGGTTGCCCATATGACTGACGCCCCCTGCAGAGATAAGTTATTTTGTATTGTGGGGGATAGTGCAAGATACAGACAACATCCCATTCCAGAGACTCCCCTTGTTCTTCTGCATGCTCAGTGTACAGTCTGATACATGGGACCTCGGTTTAACATCTCACTCGAAAGACAATTAGTATTGTTAGTGGAAGAGCGGGGGATTGACCTCGAGACCCCTGTGTTACCGGTCCAGTGCGTTACCACTGGACCACTGATCCGCTCGTACGTGTACTTATTTGTCGAACAGGCTTAAATAACTCAGAAAAATTTCCAAAATATCGCCTGATTAGAATTTAAAATACACAAATGATACATATTCTTACATTTACTATTTGTGTAGAATATCTTTTGGCCATCTGGATCGAGCTGAATAAAAAAAGGATAATTTTCGGTTGGTGTTGTTTGCTGAGACTGTCTACGGTTTATGAACTTTGTTATTTTGTACGATTATTAGTTTATCCATAAACAGGCACATATATCAGATCGAAATCGGAATGCACAATATATCGACAATATCTTTTCAAAGTATTTAGCAGTGGACACCAGCTCGCGCTAAATGCCAACTAGTATGATATGGAATTTATCTTGTTGATTAAAAAAAAAAAAAAAAAAAAAAAAAAAAAAAATTAGTTCAGGTAATGTTTATATTGTTAACTATAAATGGACGTTTCTTCATATTCGGCATTCAAATATAGTTCTGTTTAGCTAGCGAAATCACACTAGATTTGATAGATTAATGGTGATGTGAGTAGATGAAAACCTTAAAGTTGTTTGCTTTGCCAAACAAAATGAAAATAAAAGAATGAAAGAAATGAAAAGAAAAAAGAAGAAATGTCGCCATGTATCAAATGATAAAAAAGTGGTGTTTTTTGATATTGAAATATCTTTCTGACACCCCCTGCGTCTATTAAATATTGTCTAGATAATTAAACATTGGAACGATTTTACATAGTTTGGTTGCTTAGTTCCGATAATGGAGACGATTAACTGAGCGCGTAGACAAGGCAGTTAATCCATTAGATGCATTGCGAAGATTTTGAAGAAAAGGTAACTCTAACTAGGTTTTCTCCTGCATCTGTTTATGTTTAAGTTTATTAGTACGCGCTAATAAAAATAATTATAAAAAAAAACGCTAGGCGCGGCTGTTACTAATGAACACTAACCGGCTTATCGATCAATTATCAGAGCCAGCTATGCTGACAAACCCTGATTCACCCTCATGAACTCTCAACAAATTTTGAAAATACTGCAATGCGATGAGACAAAAAGTAAATTCAACCACTATTTCATTTTTTTGTGCAAGCCAATCACTATAATCACTAATTAGTACATTATAATCACTACTATCACTAATTTTTGTAATCAAATATCTTGGAGTTTTTTTTTTTGAGAAACCAGGATACATTCTTTGAAATTTTACTGCAATGGGAACTACAAAGTCCCAGACCCATAGCTATAACTATCATAATGTTTTACATTGAAATTTCCATACATGTATCTCACTTACAATCTGGGGTTCATTTTGAGATAAAACATGAGTTTACTACTAAATGTTGTAATTTTCTTAATTTTCTGAATAAAAGTTTTGATTCGAAATTTACATACTGTGCACTAATACAAAAATAATATTAAAACTGTAATTAAAAAAAAAGATAATTTAAAGTAAACATGATAATTTGAAGTAAACATGATAATTTGAAGTAAACATTTTAAACATAAAATTTTAGAAATTAACGGCGGGAGCATTCTTTGCAGTATTAGCAACAACTCTTGTCATCATCATCATCATCATTATCATCGCCGTCGCAGAATCACAATCACCACCAGGATGACCACCAGTGTTATTTTAATCATCCTTATCAACACACACACACACACACACACACACACACGCACGCACGCACGCACGCACGCACATTCAAATGTTTTCATACAAAATGAGTGTAAAGATAGATCTGACCTTCGAAAAATTTCATAACAATTTCATTTGCTCCAAATTAATACACGTAAAACCTGTATTTCTGATAAAAAAGGGTATTATTTTTATTTTAAAAATTTATGATCAACAACAGCAACAATACAAATACAAGAACCCTACCCAAAAGTGATGAAAACTGAGTTTTGTATTTCGTTATTAATTTTTTGATAGTTTTAAACCCATTTAAGTAGAAAACAGTATTGTTGAGTTGCTTTTAAAAAAATCATATTGTATAGAAAGGAGCTCAAATGGAAAGGTTAACTGTTTATAAAAAGGAGAATAAAGATTAAAACATTCGTTAAGCAGATGGAAACTTTCTTAAATGAAATATCACACGGTCATAAAGTACTGGGCTTGAACATAAATATTTTACCCATGAATGTCGCGGTCCGTTTAAAATACAAACTGCCTGTAAGCATTAAACAAATTTGCTCAAATGGGTATGTCATAAAAGTTTTAGAGACACAGGACATACAGGCTAAGGATCAATTCATCTGGGAGAAAATAATAAAAGTTAATAAGATAAATCATTAGTTATACCATAAGAAATATGATACAGCGTAACTTTTTCCTTACAAATTTCCTATGTATTTCCATGATTTAAACATTATGTATTATGCAAATTTGTAATGCTTTTGTGAATTTTGGGAATTTGACTTTAAATGAAATACATTTTACTTGAATTTACCACACTGTAACTGAACGCTTCTTAAATCTAGTGCAAATTTACACCCATTGTAAAATTTCACACCGGCATGCTCTGATAATGACAATGAAATGCATATTATATATATATTGTTTGTTTATTATTGTCTCATCCATTTACATACATTACATAAAACAATACATAAAATATTACATAATTTGACCAACAAGATTTGTAAATGGCCGTTCTAACATAGAACTACAAGAGATATATCACAGAATATTTTTAACTTATCACATTTCATCACTTAACCAAAAAAAAAACAACAAAAAAAACAAACAAAAAAAAAAAAAAAACAAAAAAAAAAACACATACTCCATCACAACTGGGAGCATTCCACTGTTGAGCAAGGGGGAAAATCAAAACATTTAGATCATGATCCTCATCCCCACTCCAGAAGGAAGTACCACTCTACCAAGAGACTCTGTTTAGTTGTGATTTAGCCTGTGCTCAAGATCAAGCATAAATGAACTTTCACTGAGCTATTTGCATTTTGTACAATTAGAAGTTAAAATATCTTTGCTAATCGTAGTATAAAATCTGCCATAAGAATAGAAGTTATTAGATACTGAAAATTGTATTAGGGTACTAATACACTTCAAAATAAGACATGGAGCTAAAATAATGAATCTACATATGATCAGATCATCTGTAGTTGGATTAGCAAAAAAATATTTTACATGTATACACAATAATAATGTTGCAACTATTGTATATCTATACTACAATCAACCATTATTTTTACTATATAGTTGATTATTTCTGAGTCTTAAAATGTTAAAACAGGTTTTTGCTAAAATCCGTATCATATCTGGGTGGGTGAATATAAACCGTAACTTCTCAGTATCACATAAAGTATGGAAACTAGCAATGACAGAATTAGCTTTTTCAAATAATAATTGTCTATCTAACACATACATTGGACATTCCAGTAAAACATGCATTTCCGTTTCAACCTTATCCGCACAAAATGGGCATTTTCTTTCAAATAAAGGCAGATTTTCATAACGCCCAGTTTCTATCCGAAGTGGTGCCACACCACACCGGAATTTAGCATACGCTGACCTATGCCCAAATGAAATGTTTAATTTACAATACGGTTCGACGGTATATGTAGACTTAAAGAGCTTGTACGTTCTAAGCTTATTGCCACCTTTACAGCTGTCACTCTTTCTAAATCAGTCTTCCAATTTTGAACGTGATTTTGCATTCTGTAACAATAAAAGACCAGTTCTTACATCTACTACTACCTTTGTTTAATGTCCAATTAAAAATTTTCTTATTCACTCTTGTACTATCATAATTTAAACACCTAGACTAGTGATTACAGATCACTTTCCACTGCTCATGCAAAATAGGCTTCCAGCCCATTTCACCCTGTACAGCTGCATTTGGGGTGTACTTGCCCGTGCCCAGGTAAAATCTCATTGCTCTATGGTGAACCGCATTGACACACGAGTAGGATTTCATTCCCCACACGGCCGCGCCATATGATATTACAGGAACAACATAGGTATTGTATAATTTTGTATATACATCATACGGTAGCCCACCGCAACTTTAAAACTTTGCAATGAGAAGTCCCAGGGCACGGCCAGCACTCTGAGGAACTACTTTTGCTGCGATACCATAGTCAAGGTATTCAGATAGAGTAATACCAAGATACAAATAACTATTAGCATATTCAAATACAGACTGTCCACAGTAAAAAACATATTCTGATTTTTGTACAGATTCTGGTCGAAAATGAACAATATTACTTTTACTTATATTAACAGACATGCCATTGGCTGTACACCAGTCATTTAACAATGTCAACATGGCTTGTAAATCATTTTCATTTTCGGCAATCAGAACAATATCGTCTGCATATATATATTACGAGATTTAAAAAATCCAATTTTCAGAAATTAACAACAACAAAAAACAACAAAAAACAAACAACAACAACAACAAACATCCAGAAAGTACTTGCCGCACGCTTCTTCTGTATGTTTTTCTATGCAAATATTTGTTTATGTCACATACATTACGATGTAATACTAGTCCTGTCTTTGCGTAGAAATACAGTTACAAAGTTTCACTTAAACCGCATTCACAGTGTGATAAGAAGTTTCTACAAGTAAAAAGCCAACACAAGGAGAAAAAATACCAAACTATATTGAAGATAAGACTTCTTAATTTAACTTACAGGAAATAATGGAAACACGCGCAGAAATTCACTAACATAAGACAGAATATTTGCCCACATTTATGCGACAGATAATTAAGCTCTGGTTTGCCTTGCAAGTGATTTGTATGTATCTTTTTTATAAGTTAGAAGTATGTTAGTCGGTAACTTTATTATGTAACGGACCGAACCTTCATTTTCAAGATAAACTTGTTCTGAACAGATAAAACATTGACTCTCTATAATCAGTTAATTGCTTTGCACTCTCAGTTAATGATATTAGATTCGACCGAGGTTAATTAAATCTTATTTTAGAGTTATCATTAATAAGCTATGTTATTCCAATGATCCTGGCGCTGATCTTAAATCCAACACCAGCTGAACTTGTGTAGGCCCTTTTCACTGCTTGTTTCGACTTCAACAGTATCACCTCTAGTAGTCGATCCATTATCAATTTAACAAAAATAGAACTTACGATAATTTTGTTAAGTAGCCACCTCTGTTTTTGTTACAACTGTTTTCTCCAACGAATTTTTTCTTAGTTTTCTTATGACCAGCTGCACCTTGATATAGCATCAGAAACAGATCGAGACATGCATTGTATTTTGGTGAACTCACATGAACTTATGTTTGCTCCTTTGTGTTAATTCTAACGCTATCGGCCATAACTATACCAACTACTTTTACATGCTTTTTTGTTCTATACCAAAATTAAAGTTTTTTTAGAAAGACAAACATCTTTATTACCAAAATTTTATAAAGAAGACTTCTTAGTGTATTTGTGTCCTTAGTACGGAATTTCTCATGTAGAGAAGGCCAGGTTTTCAATAAATATTTTTACACAGGTGGGCTAGACGCGCTTTAAATGTTAGTTAAGTCATAACCTCTATATTCAACTTCAGTTTGCGAACAAAACTTCTTTTCTATAATGCCCGGTTTAGGGGATAACGTAATATCCATCATGACCGTTAAACAAAGGCTGTTATTTTGGTAAAAAACAACAATATAAGTCTCCAATATTGCAAGCTTATGCTAGTATATTGTCACGTAACTTTTTCATACACAGCTTATGATTATTGACCAATTAAATGATTACAATTATTCATTCGGGATTGTTACAGCGTTTTCTCCCGATTGATTGGTCAAAAATTTGGTAAGATATTAACATCGAACAGTACTTTTTAAATGAACGCATTACCATATTTTTAAGCTTGTCATAAAAAAAAAGATATTCAGGTCCATTTAATTTCGTAACATTTGTAAAGAATGTATTTATAGACTATATTCAGTATATTTTTTGTAATAATGTACCAACAGGAAGTGTCTTTTCGTGTATGGATCCAGAACAATTTAGGACAGAATGTTTGTCACCTTACACTAACTACAGACAGAGTAACAGTTTCTGGGAAAACATATGCAGGTACGCTGTATTCTTATTTATTTATTTGTCCATTTACTAATTTATTTTGTTTTAAATCATAGATGTATTCTTAAATTTGCGTGATGAATTTTGTACCCAAAGAGAGTAATTGCATTCAAAACGAACGACCTTACGAACATAAATGGTTGTCAGAATACATCTGTAATTAAAATTTGAACGTAGTTTTGTTATATGATAACGTGCAAGGTGATCCTTCAAAACAAATTCAAATTTGGGCATATTACAAACGCCTACTTAAATATTGTGTGCAAGAGATTACTTGCACGATCCTACACTCGATGTTCTACACAGTCTTTGTTATGCCTGTTTGATTTATTTCGAAAAATATCTGCAATATCTGTAATATAAGCTTATTACATACTTTGATAAAGGTAAAGACAGAAATACATAGAAAATATAAGTACCAACTACTAATCGTTTATACCGAAGGGCAACTATAAAAAGCAATATTTGGAAACTTTGGCTTTGTTGAAAGGAATACGAAGCCATTTAATTGTTTCAATAATTTTCAGAATTTTTCTTACGTTTCGCATTTTTACAGTGTAACAGGACGCCAGATTGCATCCTGCATAAAAACACAACTTGAAGAGAACTGCTCTGGAGAGAGCAATGAAGAAACTGTTCAATTGAGTGACTTCAAAACGCAATTTAACCCCTTCAAAATGTCTGTAGATTATGCTTGTGAATACCATATCAGTAAGTTGTCATTTCTTGTTTTATTTCTGTACAAAAGAAGAAATCAGAATGAATACTCATTCAATTCAAAAGTTGATTTTACCACTTTGAATACCGTACGTTTCATGTTAATGTAGGAGATTGTTGCAACAACAACGTCAACTTTTGTTTTAACACATCAAGCAAGGACTGGAATTTGATCATTTCTGATACTCCTTTATTTTTCAAGCTATAAAGTTCTGCTAATGTTATGTTTGGCATTTCAGCCAACAGCCAAATTGAAAAGACCATTGTTAAATAAGTCAGAAGTGTAATAGCTACCGATACATTTATCAAAAAGACATGATTGAAACATGCCATCACAAGATATCTCGTTTTAAGTAAGACGGAGAGGGATTGAAACTCCTTTCAATTTAATTTTTACACTTGCAAATCACATGTATGGATTAAACCATATTACCCACAAGGTTACTTTCGTGATATTTTCCAAAGATTGTCGAATTAGCGCGATTGCATTTAAACATCAAAAGCAGCCTGTCTATATCTGAACGAAATAACGAAGATTAAACGAACTCATTCTGCAATATTTACCTTTGATAAAATTTCATATTAATGCAAACATAATATAGGTGACAATGTAAGACATAAACAATGGATTTAACAAAATACATACATTTGTTTAAAAAAACATACCTAATTACAGTTGTATTTGTAATAAAACTGACCAAAGAATATTCACAGATTTATTTTCATTTTTGTCTTCGAATGGTTGAAACGGTTCGACTAACTTTTCAATCTAGCTAAATCACAATCTATTTGATAATACAAATTTCCGGTATCTTGTTTCATATGTAATACAAATTTCCAGCATTTTGATTAATATGTTTATACAAATTTTCGGCATCTTGTACCTGGCATCTGATTTCATATGTTTATACAAATTACTGGCATCTTATTTCATATGATAATACAAATTTCCGGCATCTTGTTTTATATGTTAATACAAATTTCCGGCATCTTGTTTTATATGTTAATACAAATTTCCGGCATCTTGTTTTATATGTTAATACAAATTTCTGGCATCTTGTTTTATATGTTAATACAAATTTCTGGCATCTTGTTTTATATGTTAATACAAATTTCCGGGATCTTGTTTCATATGTTAATACAAATTCCCGGCATCTTGTTTTTTATGTTTATACAAATTTTCGGCATCTTGTATCTGGCATCTTGTTTCATATGTTAAAACAAATTTCCAGCATCTTGTTTCATATGTTAATACAAATTTCCGGCATCTTGTTTTATATGTTAATACAATTTTCCGGCATTTTTTTTCATATGTTAATACAAATTTTCGGCATCTTGTTATATATGTTAATACAAATTTCCGGCATCTTGTTTTATATGTTAATACAAATTTCCTGCATATTGTTTTATATGTTAATACAAATTTCCTGCATCTTGTTTTATATGTTAATACAAATTTCCTGCATTTTTTTATATGTTGATACAAATTTCCGGCATCTTGTATTATATTTTAATACAAATATCCGGCATCTTGTTTTATATATTAATACAAATATCTGGCATCTTGTAATCAGCGTGCTATACTGCCTGATATATCACGCTCAATTCCTTCTTTGTTTATTGTCGGCAAATTGCGGATAGTGTTAGAATAAGCAGTTAACAATTTTTTTAACCTTGTGTATGTTCCGAAAGTATGTTTTAAATAGCAGTGATAAAATATCGACAGTTTTAATGCTTTTTAATTCAATTATTGGTGAAAGATTCGAAAGCAGTTCTGCGCATTTATGAGAAAAATTACGTTAAATTTATTTGTTTATATCATATTATCTTTTATTTATCCTGCTTCAAAATAGACATTTTCGTGAGGATATGATTTTAAAACATGCACTTTCAGACGAAACTTGTAGAAACGTTGGGACCTGCTTTCCAGACACCATCTACACTTTTCAAGGCACAACCATTCTCAGTTTTCACAAGTACCTTTGTGGGTATGTTCCTATTCTTTTCGAATGTTTACAGTGGTTGAACATCTTGCTTTGCTCTAAATTTATAATCTTACCTTTAACCAAGTGACCGAAGAAAGATTCGTACATTGCTTTTCTTTCTTCAAAGTAATATAAGCTTATGATATTCTTCAATAAAGGTAAAGACAGAAATACATAGAATTTATAAGCACCAACTACTAATCGTCTATACCGCCGAGCAAAGTGATTCTATCACCAGTCTCGATGGAAAGAAATTATATGTTTCGAATTAGGTAATATCTGCCTCCTTTCACAGAGAAAATTGATGTGAAACAACAATTTGTGGACCAGTTTCGTGCCTATCCGAAAACAAGTTATCATGAAAAGGCGTGACTCCTTGAATATGTGTTATCAAATTCTGAATCTAATCACATACACACTATATGCATATTTATTTTATTTTTTTATCTATTCATTTATTAAAGTAGCATCAGCATATTATGTATAAAATATAATACAGTACTGCCAGTCAGTATACAGTTATAAAGGGCTTAAATTTACATCTATACAAAATGAGACTGTAAAATTTAGCATAATCATATGAGTAAGGATAACTTGCCAAAAAACTGCTACAGTAAAGAGGAAAGTTAAGTTCGCTCATTACAACCCTTTACAGTTTATCCCCGATGCTTTTTGGCAATTTTTTACTCACACGTGTGCACAGTCATCTAAAACAATCACTCGAATAAATAAACCTATTTATACAATCTTTATGCTTGCATGGGTGCTTTGAACTGTGGACTGTTTCTCCTTATTATCATTAGTTCATTCTGCAATTACTTGATTTCAATTTCAATTATGCCAAAACAAGCCGAAAAGAGAGGCAATTCATGTCTTTGGATATTAACTTTTTAACCCAATATTGTGCATAATGTATCACAGATTTTATAGCCTTACACAGAACAGCATATTGGACATGGCTATACAGCTAAAACTATAGACATTTTATTCACGAGATTCATATCATATAAGCATATGGAGATAACAGACTAATAAAAAGGCTTCTTACTTTTGTCACTCATCCTGTCGCAAGACACAAATATAACAAGGTTTCACTCGCTATACCAATGTATACACATTTTACTGGACAAACTTTTTCTTATTACAGCAATGGGTTCTTACTACACATGTTTACATGTACACAAGAGTTTGCAGCAGAATGTCCACATTCTGTGCAGCAATGGAAATCATCATTCCAGTTCAGTACACCATCCGATATTCTAGATTACGATGTACTTGAGGCAAAAGTTACACTCGAATGTGGAAAACTTTCTGGTAGTATTTTTTTTACACTTTTTTGCGTACCAAATTGAATTATTAGTAATACCTTTTCTTTTGTATATTTTAGCAGAAGAACATATTTTATAAAGAAGTACAGATTTTTGACACACCTTTTCATTTTCCATTTTGACATGTCGACATGCTTTTGACTTTTTGGCTAAGGTTGTCATATTGATCAAGAGGTGAAGAAATGGGAATATCAAGTGATAAGTTTTGACTTTTAAGTTCTGTCATGGTTTGCTGTTTGGATTTTGCCTTTTTTGAGTCGATCACCCAGTTTATTAGTTTTTTCATTCATGACCTAATTACCGTTCATGGAAGCGCAACGGCAACTCTGCTAACACTTTTTATTTTTCGTATATTTCGCAGTTTCAGACGTAGAATGTCTTAATATTAATGCGACGGAACTGGCTACCTGCGATATAAATCCTATTATCGATATTCCTAACGGTACTATTTTCTGTCAGTAAGTAAATTAATTCTGAAACTTTTTTTGTATATGTGCGCATGCGTGTATTCATTTATGCGCGTCATTGTGAATGCTGGTTGACAAAGAATGAAAGCTACTTGTGGCAGATATTCTTATTTCAATAAACAAAAGATAAGATGAAAAATAAAAACAATAGTAAAGACATGTATACAGATGAAACGTAAAAATAATTAAAAAGGGATAACTATGCTTTGGCTTTAAGTTAAGCTTATCTGTACGATAAGCATTTTGGAATACCCTGGAACAGCTTGTCTCTTTAAAAATTCTATACACGGAATTGATAAGAGCAAAGACCCAAATAGGTCCTTGGTAAGATTTTAATATATTCATTTTCAGGCGTTCTGACCAATCTAAGGTATGTGTGGAGGAGAGATGTGGAAGTTCAGTAGCTACCTTCTATGACGAAATGTTCAGGTTCTTGCAATGTGGACTAAACAGTTAGTCGATTTTCATACAATACATACCTGTATTTTTATAAACTTTAGGAAGTCGTGAAATATCGGCTTGCAATTACCTGGAACTAAAAGTGGAAATATAGATAACTTTTGTGTTTTCTTGTGTCTTCTCGAGTGTTAGAACTGCTAGTCCTTTTATATCTATCAGATATGGTACATTGAATGTTGGCATCAAGATTTCGATTGCTTATGTCAATGTTTACTATATTAAAATCTTGCACAGGTATCTTTCAAACGTGAGGCTTGTGATAAACTGATAATTGAATTTCTTATGATGCCCCTAAACTGATAGTATTTCATTTTGTGTCTTGAATAAGGGTTAACTGATTAACTGACCACGTATTGCCGAAAATGATAATAATAATAATAATAATGGTAAATTTACATTGGAACGTGTTTTTGTTACTTCAGAATGTACTTTTCTCATATTTTTTTTCTAGAGGTAATATGGTTTCTTTCTCTATCTCAGAACAGTCCAAATACCAGATGTGTTGACTGGGTCTGCCACTAGAGCTGTATTTAACTTTAAATGTTGTAATTCGGTTTGAACCCCCCTTCAAGATTACAAGTAATAAAAAATAAGGGACAAAGAAGCTATGAGAGAAAAAACGTTTTGGCTCAGAAAGAATTATGATATGTAAATACCTCTTTACAAAGTGTGTTATTTTCAAAGTCAGTAACATGTAGCCAGAAGTTATTGTATTTTGGTGACATAGGTCTTAAAATCATGCTTCATATACCATATGATTGAAGTTGATGGTGGATGGAGTGACTGGAGTGCGTGGTCAGCATGCTCACAGAGCTGCGGAAATGGCACTCGCCTGCGGTCCAGAGAATGCAGTAACCCGGTCCCGACAGGTAGTGGGAACCAATGTGAGGGAGAATTTTTCGGTTTTGAGGTGTGTAGTTTAGGAGGCTGCCCAGGTAATTATTTCCGATTTTGGCTCATGCTTCACATATTTTTAAAACTTACCGCCTCTTTCAACAAGATCCTTTATTTCATCTCCTTATTTTTATGAAATTATAGAATAACTCTATCAATCAGCAAATTCTGACTGAAACATTATGGGTTATAAAGGAGACGAAATCCGACGGAATTAAACTTTCCGCGAGATGTACCCACTTTTGGAATACAGATCAGGACTCTAAAATGCAGTCCTCGGGATCGAATAGTTCACATAATTGAAATGATTTTCTTTACAATCGTTGAAGTTTAAAGAAAGTTTTGACAAAAACTGTAATCCAAAAGCCGCAGTGTATCTTATTAACTACCATTTGTAGCAGCTTAATTTGTGTAATAATTAAGTGAGCGACTGTTTCCGATTTTATATACTTTCAGTTGATGGTGTATTTAGTCTATGGGGTTTTTGGTCAGGGTGTTCACAAAGCTGTGATGGAGGTGTGCAGATCAGATATCGAGCCTGTGACAGCCCTTCTCCCGCTAACAGAGGAAAAAACTGTACAGGGGACTATAACCAGACACAGGAATGTAACCCTCAGGACTGTCCAGGTACTATATTTGATCCATTGTCAGAGTGACCTGTTTACAGGAAACTCGTTGATAACTGCAATTCCATAGTGAAGAAATAAGTGACAGGATAGAATAGTATTGTATTTATTATATTGTATCCATTTGATAAATAGATGTAGTAAACTTTTGTCACATAAACGGTGAGTAATGGTGGTGGCAATCTTTTTCACTGTATTAAAACAGTTACTGTATCCGTAGGTATTATTTTTCTTTCTTGCGAATTCGTCAACAAGTTGACAAAGAAAAGTTGGTACAAATATATAATAAATTGTATTTTGTTCAGTGAAGTGAATTTTTACCTATTATGTATATTTTCCAGTGAACGGTGAATACAGTGCATGGGGTCCATGGGGGCCGTGTAGTGGTACACAAAGCTGCGGGGCAGGTGAACAAATTCGGTCGCGAGCTTGCGACAACCCACCACCTTCAAATGGAGGAAATGATTGTACCGGGCCCAACACCGAAGAACAAATATGTTACCAAAAAGATTGCCCTGGTTAGTACTTTTGACATAATTGAGCCGTACGGTTTAAAGAATCTACTTATTTCTTTAAGTTTGTTGTTGATATACCTTTTCTTAGCTGTTTTTATCTTTCTGTTATACAGTTCATGGAGGTTTTAGTGATTGGGGGAGATGGTCATCATGTACAAAGACTTGCGGAGGAGGAAGTCAGACAAGGTCAAGGTCGTGTGACAATCCGGCCCCATCTAACGGCGGGAGTGACTGTAGTGGAGAAACTAGCCAGAGGCAAACTTGTAATGAACGATCGTGTCCAGGTAATTAAACATCAGTTTGTTTTCAAGAAGATTTATACTACTGAATTAGACCAAGAGAAGACTGCATTTAAATATGACCTCTGCATTTAACATATGACCTCTGCATTTAACATATGACCTTGTAGCTTAATAAAGTGGTATGCTTACTGGTTTTAACGTATGTACATGCTTATATATATTTTTTTTATAATTTTGTTCCGCTAAAGAAATAGACTTTGGTTGACAAAATAATCTGTGAAGAGTTATTTAGTCTAAGTAAAGCTAGAAGATCGTTCCAAGTCCGAACAAGTAAGATCTATTACTTCACAAAAGTTGGAACTAAATATCTGTTGATTTCAGTAACATCGTGCTCAGAAATGGCAGATGGATACGGGACATGGCCAGAAACACGTGTGGGTTTGTCCTTCACGCTGCAATGTAAGAAACCAGAAGAGGAAGGTACGTCATAATGTAATTTGATCTAATCTTTCTGAATAAAAAATCCTGCAGCGATTAGAAAAATACCTTCTGGTCATTCTGTTGATAAAAATACTATACATAAACAAACCGACGATGAACCTTAGCGAAGTGCGTACAAAAAACGTTTTAAAAGCTTTTAAAATAGTCTCACAGACCTTTGATGTCCTTAGAAGGAAATTGCACTCTACCTCTTGTTTTGTTAACCTTTGAGTAGTAAATATTTTATTGTTTCGTCCGTTTTCTTTGTGCATTTAGACTTAAGTTAAACAGACTTACTGAGTAATAACTGTTAAATTTTTTTTAGTTTATTTATATGTAACCCTGCTTAGTTTTTATTGAAGTTTACCGATATAAGGAGCAAACATCTAGAATTAATTGCCTATACGGTGCAGGCGTGCTGTTTAGGTAGTTCCGGTTAACATCCACAGTTTGCACCGATAAAATTAAACGAACTATTAAAAGTTTTACCTAGGTTCATATTCGAGAAGCTGTCAGGATGATGGGACCTGGGGTGATGTAACAGGAAAATGTGACATAAAGTCAGAAGTCTTTGATGAGTTAAACCAGGAGGTATGTCTGTGGACTATTTCAATGCATCATGCATGCCAACTTATCAACCATAAAACCTTTCAGAATCTCACTGCATGTAATTGTGATACATCAGTCACTGGATAATCGTCGAACTTTTAGTCTCAGTTATCGATTTAAATTATGCGATTTACCAGAGCAAATAGGAGAAAGTCATATAAAATTTACATAGGAAAGAAATACTGCAGCTTTCAAGCGAGAGCAAATTAGAATATATAGAGATAGGTATTTTATTATGAAATAAGCCATTTATGGTTCATGGTCACAGCACAACACTTACATATATGTGTATAGCAACTCTGGTTAAACAAAGAAAGTTTAAAACTAAATATATTGTCAAGTTGTTAATCATTTCCCAAATAATTGTTTATTGCGCTAGATGTTGTGAAACTCCTGATTTCCCCACATTAGAAAGGGTTCAGTGACAAAATACCAGCAATAATTTAAACCATAAATTAAACCGCAATGAATAAACATTTCACGCAGATATATCGAGCAGTGTTTGCGAATTAACTCCAACATATATACACTTTATGGTTAGGGAAAAGGCTATATATTGAGAGGCAACATGCTTCAAAATCCTAAATTTGCTTTGTATACAAATGCAGCCTATTTCCTTAGCATAATTTTATTTGTAAATGTCAGTATCTTCTTCATATTATTTTAACGGATATAATAATACGCTTTTATATAGAGCTTTCTCAAAGCTGTCTACAACAGGCATTCCATACAGTTTCCTACAAATTTTAGATTTTTTTCTTTAGATGGTATACTTTTTCCCCATCTTCCATACCCAACTTAGAGTCTGTGACTAGCTATTCTTAGTCTTGATAAAGCTTTTCGATATTGAGTAACATTTACTGCATTTACCTGATAATCAGTGGATATAGATCAATAATTCAATACTGGCGATGAATCCTATAGATCAATAATTCAAAACTGGCGATGAATCCTATAGATCAATAATTCAATACTGGCGATGAATCCTATAGATCAATAATTCAATACTGGCGATGAATCCTCTAAGTCAGCATGCTAATTTTATATAAAATTATCACGTAGATTTTTGTTTTGCTTTACAGAACTTAGGAATACACTTTTGTTAAATAAATATGAAGTCGGGGGTAATTGCAGCAAATTTGTCTTACAATAAGCGTTAGAAACTTAAGATGAATGCCAAAAGTGCAGTGGCATATCGGTACATAAAGACAGTTTCGTTTTCTTTCCGTACTTTTTTAGTTCACGGAAAACATTTTTAAGTTAACAAGAAATTGATTTTATTATGAAATATGTCCGGAAAAGGCAACCAAAAATCCCATAAAATAATCATTCTGTACACGGGGTAGTTAGTTATCTGAGATAAACTTTTTATTTCGTATGGCAGTAATAGGTTTCCGTAGTTTAAATACACTGTTTAACTGTTTAAATATTTAATTCATATAACCTATTTTGTAGTTGCAAGACCTGTCAAGTTCGACGGACAGTGTGCCTGAAAAGGTTGAAAATATTGCCAAGAATCTGACGGGGTTAACTGACGATATTGACGCTACGACGAACCCAGACACCATTGAGCGTGTAGTGGGAACCACACAACTTCTTGTCACTGTTGTAGAAACAAACCGGGCGGTGACAGAGAACGGAAGCCAGGTGATTTGAATTACTTAAGAAATATTATACCTTACATGGGCATGTCTTTTACTTTGGCTATATTAGAAATAGTGTACTTTAATCAATGTAATAGGCTTTGGTTAAGCGGTTCGCTATACAGGTTATTATTTGAGCAAAGAGCACTCCGCGTTCTATAGTATTACAGTTTTGCCTGATAGAGTTATTGGGAAGATAATAAATTTTGAAATTTGAACTTCGATTTATTTTCCAAGCACTGTCAAAGTTAACACTGTATTGTGGTCTTTTCTTTCATATTTTCATATTTATATAACCATAAGCAAAGTCCGAAAACAAATTGATTTTTCAAATACCATGACTTTTCGATGTTTACAAAGAATATCTGATATTTAAAGACAAAATAAAGAAAAAATGCGCAGTTTAATTAAAAAAAATATTGCACATCACTTTGGACCTACTGTGTGTATAGTGACTTCTCAGATAGTTACACTGAAATAGAGCATTTCTCTAATCTTAAAAAAATACATCCGTCGACATTTCCATCAATTAAACATTATAATTTTTTTTTCAAATTTACATATTCATAAATGTGTGTTGAGGGTTTATTGCATTAATTATAATTATATTCACGTTTTATTTTTGGCAGGCTAGTAGGCGCAAACTGTGTCCGGAAAGCGGTCCACTTAATCAGAGTCAGACACTAATTTATTAATAATAATAATTATACAACTTAATTTAATTAAGATACGCAAAAGGAATAACTTATGCGATATTCGATTCGCTTACTCTGAGCCAGATTTGCAAAACCTTGCTCTCACTGCTAATGGACATTTAATATTTTCATGAATACAACTTCAGCTTATTTAAACAAAATTAAATATTTCATCATCACAAACTGCGTTTTATTAGCCTGTTTTCCGGATTTCAACATTATAATTCATATTGAATGTAAATTGCTACAGAACATTTTGCAAGTCACACACACATTTATGAAAAGTTATGAGTCACGTCTAGGGAAAATACACAGTGGAGCATATCAGCTTTTCCCAATCGTTTAAAACTTCCTTTATAACTAATGCAGTCCGCCTGAACCACAGCGAGGGATTAGGGCGTGCTTTTCACATTAAGAAATGATTTCAAAATAATCTCATTTTAAATGGAAATGAATGCGATAGCGCGGTGAGAGACAACACGTTTTAAGGCGTTTGGCGTTCGGATTTGTCTAAAAAAACTTCTTTCCCTTTCAGTCTTTCTTCAAATTGATAAGTAATGTTATCAAGCCAGAGGTTGAAACAGTTTGGAACGAGGAAGTGGTGAGAGTTCATTATTTAATGAAATGCATATTCGTCTAAAATTGTATTAACCTTAAAATGAATTTTCAAATCAAAAGGTTACTGTACAGTGAGTGCCCTAATGCCTGTAATCTTAAAGTAGATGATGTTGAGTAAATTTTGTGCAATGCACCATTTATTTTTATCGAGATCAGCGAGAAATACAATGGTTTGCAAAATTAAATCGCGTCACTTCAGTTTCTGCATTACACATTCTGAGACATAAGTAAGAACTTGCGATGCTTGATGCAGCTATAACTGTCAGTCAAGATAAGCTAATCGAAGCACACTTGGTAGGTGCGTCTATTGATGTAAACCAAAGTTTGTCATTGATATAATATTTATGCTAAAATGTTCGCCCCCTTGAACAACCAAACTTCAGCATAAATTAAAGCATATACTTTATCTAGACCGATACCAAAGGAAGTGACGTCATTGACCTTGTGGATCGGTACTTGGCCGTACTCCAGGATGTCCAGTGTGAGACACTCATCCCAGGCGAAATCAGTTTCTATGACAACACGAATCTTTGTAAGAATATTTCATTAACAATAAAAATACACTAAAATTTATTACTTATACACTACGGTTATTAACGGTGTCGATTAAGTTGTTATGACCATAATAAAGTTGGTAATAATAGAACTAACCCGAAAAGATTGTAGCAAATACATTTAAAATCAAGTGATGCATTTCCCAAAAGTCCATAATACAAAACATTAACTCTTTTCAAAACAAATATATACTTTTTAGCTCACCTGAGCAAATGCTCAGGGTGAGCTAACTTGATCGCCCTGTGTCCGGCGTCCGTCGTCAACATTTTACTTTAAATGACATCTCCTCCTAAACCACAAAGCTATTTTTAACCAAATTTTACAGAAATGTTTCTTATATTGCCCCTTTCTAAAATTGCTCAAACCGTTCCGCTTCATTACACACAAGGGCTGCAAAAGCTAAAAAATAGAAAAAATCAAACAACATCTCCTCCTAAACGGTCAGGTGATTTTCCACCAAATTTCACAGAAATGTTTTTTACATAGCTCTCTATTAAAATTGTTTAAATGGTGTTGCTTCATTGAAAGAAATGGCCACCAGAGTTAAAAATAAATTTTCGTCAATATTTGACTTCAAATGACATCTTCTCCTAAACTACTTTTCCATTTTAAACCAAATTTGACAGAAATGTTCTTTGTATTACCCTTTTCTAAAATTGCTCAAACCATTCTGCTTCATTGCACATAAGGGCTGCAAAAGCTAAAAATAGAAAAATATTCAAACAACACTTCCTCCTAAATGGCCAGGTGATTTTCCACCAAATTACAAAGAAATGTTCCTTACATAGCTCTCTTTTAAAATTGCTTAAACAGTTCTGCACCATTGAATAAGGTGGCCCCCAGAGCTAAAATAGATTTTCATCAATATTTGGCTTCAGATGACATCTCCTCACAAGCTGTTATCTCGAAATTGCCTCTGCCTTATGGATTTTTTTTGTATAAAATATGAGATCTTTGAAAATCTTCAATTAGAAAATGTAATGTTGCATCTGATGTCCTTAACTGTAGACCCTCACCCAATGTACTCAGGTGAGCGAGCCAGGGCCATCATGGCCCTCTTGTTTGATTTTTGGTTTTAGATACTGAAGTCGGAAAAAATACAGGCGACATAAGGCTTCCTAGCCAAAAACTGACAGATTCATATATAGGGATTTCGGACGAAACATTGTCAAATATAGGTAGGATACAATAAAGTTGAGGTGATGTAAAAAGGCAGTGACGACACATATTTCTTGAAATTAAGTACCATTGATATAAACAAGACTAGAAACTTTTCTGTATTTGAAGATAAAGGAAACAGGCATTTTGTTGTGTTCATAAGCTGTATAATATTTCACAATTTAGACACCTTACTCGCCAGAAAAAAGAGGTAAGTTCTAGCTTAACGTTGATCGTTAATTTTATGACTATTCAATGATGTGCATGGGGGTCACTAGTTTCACAAATGACTGTTTCATGTGACATTTTGAAGACACTTGAAGCGGGATGTTGTTACAGTGGCCTGATCAAAGCCGATATTTCTATTGAACTTTATTTACAGCCTCCTTCTAAAACCGTATTATATCCATAGCAATGTCACGGTCAAATATTTTCCTCGTTGCTACAGTAGACTGTTTACAAATACGTTTGTTTTCTTTTGAAGGTGTGACTAACCAATGTTTCGGTGGATCTATGTATACAGCTGTTGGAAACATAGTAGAAAGGTTTATCTCGATTGACGGGTAAATATTCCCATAGTAATACGATGCAACTTGATACTAAAATAGAATCGTAAATTCTTTTATTTAAAGAAGTGAAAGCTATAATGAATCAACATCTAAGAAAATTCTACGTTTTAGAAAAATAGTCAGTTAAATTAAAAAAGGGGTGATAATTCGAAATCTTTTGCTTTGCAAGTCTTGCATTTATTGTATTTAACATTATATTATCTCAGTTGATAGTTTTACTAAACATATCATCTTTTTTTGTGTTTCAGATCAAGATCAACAACGCCATTTGCCGATGGACAGGAGATTAATTCCGAAGTCGTTTCTGTTCAGTTACCAGATGTATCCGGAGTGACCTATACCAAACTTACCCCTCCTGTCCGTGTGACCCTGAAACCAAAAAATGTAAAAATGCATATTGTTGAAGCACAGATTTGTTACCATTTTCTTTTTTATCATAAATACATATAATTTTTGCTAATTGTTTTGAAATCATTCTTACCAGTTAAACCCAATTTTTTTGGAACCATAATAATATTTACAGAATTAACATTATGTTTGGAATTCACATTCGTAACACCTGTCTCAGTATGCTGGTGTTGACACAATCCCTAGAATTTTAAAATGTTTTTATCATTTGCTTTTTGCCATATTTTAATTAAAAACTTTATGATGCCTCATTTTGATTTCAGATGAATCTCACAAAGCCTGTATGTGTGTTTTGGGATCCAAGTATCAAGTGAGATATTTTTATCGATACAAAAATGTTCATTTAGAAGAAATAGAAAGTTTCATACATTTTAAATTGCCCTACAGATTTTTCCATACATTTTAAACTGCCCTAAAGACTTTTCCAAATCCTGATACATCTGTCATTTTATACAAAACCTTTAATCTATTGCTTATTTCTTTAAAAGACACAAAAGAAAATCGTTTGACATTTTCGACGGTCCATATTAACCTGAAAACAAAGAAAACTTTTTATCAGCATATCAAGAATGACTATTTTACCTTGAGATAAAACATTTACGATTGTTTGTACTGCATGTCATATTTCAAACAAGCACACACCAGTTGCACTTATGTCAAGGCTAAATTAAATGTCTGACTCTGGAAACTGAGTGTCCATTTCAGAGATTCAGGAAAAAATGGAGCGTGGTCAACTAGTGGCTGCACGCTTGTTAGCTCATCAAGAGAAACCGTCATCTGTGAATGTTCACATCTCACAAATTTTGCGATCCTTATGTCACCATCGGAAATAGTGAGTATTTTCATAAAACTAATTTAATCTTATAGTTCTCTCACAAACTGTTTATGTAATCAATTACATCAATTAGTCATCCACCTACGGATCTTTGTAAAGTCAAACGCCTCTCTAAAGTCGAAATAAAATTCAAAAAGTGCAAGGTAAAATACTCTTTATTCTCTTTATTCAATGCAAGTAAGAATCTTTATACTCTTAGTCCTTGTTATATTATAGTTCAGTACGTTTGATTTGGTTTATCTTGCTTCCACCGATAAACAGACTTTGAAGTGTTGATTTCTGTGGAAAGTAGGCGTTCTGTTATGACATTTGAGATTAAACTATTTTATTTCGTCCATATTTCTGATATTTTTCAGTCAGATAAACATTCAAAGATTTTGAGCATTGTTTCGGCAGTCGGCTGTGCGATCTCAATGGTGTGCCTGATCCTTACACTGGCTGTGCACGCCCTTGTCTGGAGGTAAGTACCTCCGACTGTGTCCTGTCCTTTTACTGAACCCTTATTTAGGTTAAAGTAAAAACTTACATAGCTTAAACATATCCCTGGGAAGGTCAAAACTTGAATACACACTGTGAAACAATCTTTTTATATGTCACTCAGTCTTTGATATTAAGATTGAGGTAGATCGAAGCTGAAGTTCTTCTGGCACAAATTCAAATTTAAAAGCGCTTTATATTACAATTCCCCTTCTTATCATTATATTTACGACATGAAAAAGGTATGTCACAGAAATTATCTTTCGTTTCGACAATTCTGTCGCAATTTTCAGTACTGAAGAAAATAAAAATATTTCATTTTTATACTTCTGGTCATAAATATGTCATAAGGACAAAGCAGCATTCGCCATTTATATAATTTTTTTAGTAAACAATTTTTCGTACAAAACGTAAAGATTTTACTCCAATGGAATTTCAGACTTGTTCGTAGCGACCGTGTTATAATCTTGATGAACTTGTGTTTGGCTCTTCTGCTTGCCCTTACTGTGTTCCTGGCTGGTGTGAACAGAACTGAGAGTTCCGTAAATGCAATTCTGTCTTCACTTCTTATTAACATTTTACAACACTTAAAAATACCAATTCAATTTTGTTTTCATGTGAAGACCCATGGGGTCCTGCATTTCATAATGATTTAAAATCAGTTAACCAAAAATAAATAAATCCAGACTTATAAAATTTTACAGGATGGATTGGCGTTTTAAACTTTTGAAATATTTTGCATCAACTTGTTAAACAAGTTAAAGCTCACAGAGGATCTTATTCAAGTCAGATTTGAAACTGGGTCATAATTGTTTCACAACTAACTCTTGTATAAGTTTTCCTTTTCGTTTTATGTTACACTTGAATACAGACTACAACCTGATACCAGTGTTGCATATTAAACTGACTTTACTGTTTTCAGAAAGCATGCACTGCTATAGCTGCTATCATCCAGTTGTTCTTTCTGGCTGTCTTCGTCTTCATGCTGCTGATTGGAGTAGAAATCCTCATCTGTGTTGTTCACGTGTTCGTCACCAAATTCCGAATAAAAATTCTTCTCCCGTTGGGCTGGTGTAAGTAAATTCATTACTGCCTTAGTTTTTGCACTCCAGGTCTAACCTTTGAAGGTTTCAAAGATCCAAGTGGCTTCCAAAAGAAACTCTCTTCTTCAAGAACTAAAAGGACTTCATAATTTATAGAAACATACGGCGGCAATGTCCATGCCACTCTATTATAAACCCCACGACACCAAACATATCATATCCGATACGACTCTATTTTCATGTAAGTCATTACCCTTTTCAGTAATACATGGCTGATCGATGATACGACACCAAAATCTTTCTCAACACTTCAATTGATTTGTCATTAATAAAATGACTATGAGAGTTTAAAAAATATACTTTATGTTTTTGCAGTAGCACCGGTGGTGATTGTTGGAGTATCATTGGTTGTTTCAAAAGCGGAAGGATATGGCAATGACCGCTTGTGAGTAACTTTTAAATAAAGTTTACTTATTTGTTAAAGTTAACCTTGTCAGTTTATCCGCCAGAAAACTCGACTTGTAGACATTTGTAGGTATTAATGTTAAATCTAATGAAGCACATGTGTCTGGTTGCAAAAAATATTAAAATAAGCCTCAACAGAACAGTCTTAATTTGGTAAAAAGGGCATTTCATTTTAAGCATTTTCGATTAATATTGTTTTCAGTTATGTGCGTGGACATCATTTAAATTATTAGCTTATCAATAGTCACTCGACGTATATAAAATATCCAGTTTTAAAACTCTCGTTACCTAGTCTTTGACACGGTTTCAAGTTTGTTCAAGAAATGTATTTCTTAGTCAAAACCTTCTTCCTGTTGTGTTTTGTAATATGAGTTTGAATTTCATCAATTATTTCTATTCTGGTAGTTGTTTTTTTAAAACCTTGTCATCTGCATTGAACATTTTTGTTTTGGATTGCAGTTGTTGGCTAGACATAGACTCGGGACTTATTTGGTCATTCATTGGACCTGCAGCTTTTGTTATTTTTGTGAGTATCAGTTGTTTACTAACGTAAGTTAGAAATTCTTAGTATGATGCATCTTAATATATGAAGTAGAAAGTTTTCCTTTAAGGTATGAAACAAGCGTTACAAGATTGATTGTTAGCTGAAAACATGTTATTTTATTATGAAATTCTAATTATCCCATGTATAGCATCCGAAATATATAAAAAAAAATACAGCACTAGATTTTTATTTCAACATTTTATTACGTAAGTAGTAAATTATAGTTTTGACTGCCAACACAAGGTGATCTTTTGAGTTACACCAACACGGCAACGTTTGAATTCATTCTAGTTTCATACAAGCATTAAGTTTCATTAAGCATTCAATCAATGGTACAGGGTCTGTTATAAAGGAATCTTTTGTAGTCTGTTTCACGAACTTATTTTGACGTCGTGCAAATTTATAGTATGACAAGGCTGTCAATGTTCATACGTCAAACAATAATCTTACAGATATAAAATATTAATTGATCTTATTCAACTTTGTAAAGATGGCGGCTCCACAATTAAGTTATTTCATTTTCAGATTGAAGGCGATTTTTTAAGTCAATGATATTCATTTATTTTAAGAATCCTGTATAATGCGAGCTAAATATCCAACCACAGCGCACTTTGGCCGTATTGACCGTCCAGTTAAATACTAATGAACATGCTTTCGCAGAAATCCTGACTCTGTATTATTCTTCCATAAAAACTTAAACAAGTTTATAGAGTAAATGCTCTAAATTATAGAGCATTTTGCTTTTAAAATATCCAGATTGTCAAAGAAAGGATACTGGTTATTTCCATTTCATTTATGAATTTCAGGTCAATTTTATTATAATTTTGGCCATCTTTAAGAAGATGGCCTCATCGTCTGTACTCAAGTCGAAGTCAACAGCGATGAAGATTCGGTAGGTTTATACTTAAAATATCACTGCTGTCTTTTTGTGAAATCATAAACCGAACCATTACTTAGCTGTATAAGTACTTGGTAAACAAACCTGATAGTTACGTGTTAAATGCATGTTTATGTCACAGTCATGACAGAAATGAGTGTTAACAACAATGAATTCATTGATGTAAAAATTTAATATGTTGTGATTCTGTTTTGTTGAAAAGTTGGTTTCATATACAGGTAATGGGTACTATCTTACCTAGCAAAAGAATCATCTAATTGTTTATATCGGACTCTAAATGCACAGTAAATGTCCATGGTCATTTTTGTTTAAACATTCCGAGAACACGTCAGTTTTTATTATGTAGTCGAACTGACTTCTTCTGAAGTTTGTGTATTTGTGTATCAATGGCTTTGTATATGTACGAGCACATAGCTTCTTGTATCGCCTTAATTGCATTCCGATTTTTTGCCTTGTGCCAAATCTTTGTCTAGTAGATTTTATACACCAATATCTAAACCTCCCTACCAACCCATAACTATGGTAAGACAGGTAACCATTGACTATACCATATCAATAAAACAGTTCACTCCAGAAACGCACTGGTCCACACTTTGTTAAAAATAGAACCATAGGTGTAATAAACAGGTCAATTTTATTATTAATTGCAGAATAATGAAAAAAAGTGAAATACATATGATTGAGAGTATACATTAAAAAAACCGAAACATTTTTCTTATTCTATTTTAGGACTGGAGTTAGAAGTTTATGCGTTTTACTTCCGTTGATGGGGTTAACATGGGTGTTTGGGCTCTTGTCTGTGAATAGTTCCTTTGTGGTCTTTCAGTACCTTTTCAGTATCTGCAACTCATTACAGGTATAACTTTTTCTTCAAAATGGAAATATTATATTTTCAATAGTTTTTTTTATAAAGAAGGAATAAGTCAGCTAGGATTTTGATAAATTCGGAACCATAAAACATAAGCATTTTTATACATGATAATATGTTCAAAGCAGTTTTTAAAAAAGTACCAAGATTATCTAAACGGAGCTACACAAATTAATTTGAAATTCTTTTATTAAGCGCTTTGCTGTTCTAAAAAGTTTGTTGCGTAAAATGAACGGAATTCTAATGTGTTAATTGACAATGTCACCTCTTTCAGGGCCTGTTTATTTTTCTTTTTCATTGTGTTTTCAACAGACAGGTAAGACATTTTGTACTTGATAGGAAAGTTAAAACAATACAAAAATGAGTGATACTTCAGTAGCGGTTACGTTGAATTGATTTAATGGAAGTATATATGCGGGTAACAATTGCGTCTTAATTTTGCTTTAAGCTAGGGATATAGTCGAATAAAGATTATAAAAAGGCCAGGAACAAATTAAATATTAACGAAAATTCATTTGTTTAATTGATTGACTCTAATGAAAGTAGAATAAAATCTAATGGAAAGGAAGACAGACGATACACATGCAAAGAAAATTGACAATGTTTCGATGAATATAAATGGATGAGAGGAAATTAGAAGTAAAAACGAATGATAAAAATTCTTCTAAAACAAGGTACGTGACGCTATGAAAAGAAGACAAGATCGCAAGAGAAGCCTTCAAACGTTCAGCTCTGATCTCAGAAAACAGTCAAGAAGCTTGTCTAAGGTATATAAACTTTCTTTGGAAATTCGTGGTGTGAATAAAATAAATTTAAGATATGTAGCGGCAATTTTTGGGAAAACATCAGTAAATATATTTTTCAGGAAGAGGAAATTTATAAGGTTTGCAATACTTTCGAGAAAATGATAATTTCTCTGTAATAGAGGTTCCGATGTGAAGAAAGAAATGAACAAAGAAAGAGTCTTCAGAAGAACATCAGATAACCTTGTTATCAAATAATTCATTCAAACCATATTTGGAAGATTTCTTCACTAAAGAGAAATCTTGGACTAGAAGTATTTCTTCTAATGTACTTATTTGTCAAGGATTCAGTAGTTTCAGTACTTATCTAATTCTTTGAATTTCAGGACGTGGTTCCGAAAAGTCCAACGTCAGATCAAAGCTCTTCAGATTCGGTAAAAAATTTCTTTAAAAAATGTTGTTACTTTTTCGTACTTTTTGGCAGGAAAAAAATGATGACACGAATCCGATGAGGTCTGTTCAAAAATTGAATTAAATTTGAATATGATAATTGTCACGATAATGGGAAGGAGTATTTTTCTATCATAAGAATCTAGTTTTATTTGACTGTTTCTTTGCCACTGTATTGAATCAAAGTGTATTTTTGTAGAAAAGGCAGAAGAAGAAAGGTATTGATAACGAAGCTTATGTTGGAAGAAAAAGACGAACTAGCAGCGAGGATAATCGAACTGATAACTGGGAAAAGTTACAGAGAAAACAGTACCACAGAAATATTAGGCGGGGCTATTTGCTAGATTAATACAGCAAACCATACAGACGTGTTCAAGCTTCACTTGGGAAACTAATTTCTAATAAAGAATTCCAAAACTCGCTTGAATAATGCGAATTTTATAGTCGTAGCAGGAAAAAACGCGGGAGAACAAACGTGCACCATGAAAATCCTTCCGTTCTGAAGTATAATCTTCTAGCTAGAAACAAAGAGGAATTAAATGAATGTTAGGAAGACATATACATGCATTACATGGGTAGCTTTAACACACACACGTCAGCTGTTGTAGTAAGTGCAACCAGCGAGTTTTGACTTAATTCTTCGAGATAAATATCGTGAAACTTGTAACTTAATATACAATGATCTTCTGAGGAAGGGTGAACCTTTCATCAAGGAAACAAGACATTTATGATCTACTTTTTAAAAGCAATTTGCAAGCATATTCAAACATTAAAAGTGAAATCTTTGTGATAAATACTTTGAGCAAATATTTCAGCTTAAGCTTAACCAAAGTTTAGTTGGATTACTAACATTTTTATTGTACAATCACCACATATTCTAATGAAATCCCTTTCATTTCCATATATTTGTACAGGCCTTGTTGTTCATTTATACAATCGTAATTTATGTCTAGTTTTAGTCTCGTTTGCATCATAGATTTTCCTACATAGGCAGTTTGAATTCGTGCAAACTAAAAAAGTCGCAGCTTCAGTTTTACAATTTACGCTGGAAACTATTGTTAACAGCAAATAAGGCCAGAAGGTCTCTTCAAATTTGTCTTTCCTCTTGTATTTTGTTCATTTCTCACCCGATTGTATTCAAGGTGACACTTCGAGTTATCCTATAGGAACCGATTTCCTTCTGTACTGTTGACATTCATAGTTTACGTATGATCATATGATCGTGCTGTACTTTTCTTTTGCAGTTTAAACACTTATAATATATGACTTTATACAATATATACAAATGTTCCTGTTGTACCTTTCTGTTGTACAGTTGACATTTATTATGATATGAATTAATACATTCAAAGCTGGTCTATGAATTCTGTTGAAAACGACCATGTTCTTGTACACCATTATTTAACAGAATACTTTCTTTCAAGAAACGCCTATGAAGGTCACTCAACGACAAAGGGGGCAGTCTTTTGCTTTCTACAACAAAAACATCAAAGACACATTCATCAACGTAGAAATTATCTCCTCCCTTTTAATCCATACGCGTTGAACTATGTGTATGGTATGTCTCAGGTACAGCTTGAGCAGACTCGGTTCAAATATGATACGCTCATGTTATCACTTCACTTACATTGAATGCTTAATGCGGTACCAATGTTAGACAAAAAAGGTACATTACTAATAATTATCAAAACTGTGGGTATAAGAACCACTCTAGCCCTTTAAATAGACATGGCTTATTTTTACACAGTTACGCGAACAGGGAATGACTGACAAAAACGTGTTTGACAATTAGAATAAAACAGATTAAACGGCACAAATAAATATCAACTCATTCAAAATGTTTGAACAGATGCATAATTACCAGTATATATATCTACGAAAAAAACATAAATTATACATTTCGATTAATAAAAATGTTTTTATCATTATTTCATAACAATTGAAATCTTTATTGACGCTGAGGAGAAACAGCCTCCCCTCCGATTTTTTATGCTTTAAAAAGATAATTAAAACTTACAAAAAATATTTTTTTTTCAAAAATATTGTTCTTTTCTTTACGATTTTAGCCATAACATACCACGTCATTCAAAACTTTTCATTCTTGTTCCACAGTAACCAGAGTGCTAAATGGAATGGGAATATCTGAGTAACACTGGTAGAGCTTTACACAAGGAACATTTGTGTCAAGTCTGATCACCTTGACCAAGTGGTTTAGGAGAGCAATTTGTGAAAACGACTTTATTTATTATAATATTAAATCATACTTTCTTAAATGTGAATACTATATATGACAAGGGGCCATTGGCCCTAAAGCACTCACCTGAGGACAGACTGTAATTTTTGTGAAAGCGGTGAAAACTATCATTATGTCCTGTAAATTTTCAAAGTAAACAGGACCTACTGTCCTGTGAATAAAATTCAGAATTTTTATTACATGTATATAAAGAAAACCCATGAACCACAAGCTGGGCCATTTCTAACTCTAGGGCTGTAATTTAAACAATCTTTGTAGGGGTTCACTACACAATTTTCATGTGAAATATCTAAGATCTATATATATAGCCTTTGCGGTTTTAAGAAGGAGATTTTTTAAAATTTTTAGTCTTTGTATATAAGGAAAACCCATGACACCCTGGGGCTTTATATATAAGCGGGGCCAATTTTAACCCCAGGCTACAATTTGAACAATCTTGGTAAAGGTCCACTACACAATGTTTCGTACCAAATCCTTTGTGCTTTAAGAGAAGATTTTTAAAGTTTTTACTATATGTATATATGGAAAACCTATGAAACCCCAGGGGAAGGACCAGTTTTGACCATAGAGCTATAATTTGAACAATAGAGGTCCATTAGACAATGTTTCATATCAAATATCTTTTACTATACAATGTATACATATAAGAAAAACCCAGGGCGTGGCCAATTTTGAGACTAGAGGCATAATTTGAACAACTTTGGTAGAGGACCTATAGATGATGTCATATATTAAATATCAAAGCTCTAGGCCTTGTCATTTTAGACAAGGAGATTTTTTGAATTCTTTGCCCTGTGACCTACTAATGCATTGGACTGGAACCATTTGAACAACTTTGATAGGGGACAACCCAATGACCATTCCTGTGAAGCTTGATTAATGTGCAGTCATTAGTTTTAGAGGAGATGTTGTTTTAAGAAATTGTTGACGACGGACCACGGATGATGCACGACGACGGACAACAGGCGATCACAAAAGCTCACTATGAGCACGTTGTGCTCAGGTGAGCTAATAAAAAAATAATCATTTTTGTACTTCCTTGCAGAAAATTTAATCGATAAGGTTTACTTAAATTTAGTATCAGGCTGTATGAGGTCAAAAGTTATGCTTACTTGCAACTCTTGTATAACCTATTTTCAGTTCTAAAAATATGAATTTTATTTTGTGAGCTACAGGTATTTTTTACAAAAAGCGGGCGATCATCTCAAACCTTTTGAAAATAGATTCAAGGATATATACGAATTACTGATGACGTAACTATTAGCATGATAAATAAATTCATTTTCTGATTAATGCATAATGGTCAAAGTTGCACATTTTAACGAATAAAGGAAATATAATGCTTCAAACTTCTTAATGCTTTGAGAAACCCTGTATGAACATAACTGCATCTCAACCAACATCTTCGATAAAGAAGAAATTTTTCAGTGTAAATGTATATTTTATTTTCAAACAGTATGTATAAAGATGTATATATATTTGCACATAGTTGTTGACAAACAAACATAAAAACAGATATCAAGAACGTAAGAACATCTATAACGTCACAAGGAGCATACATGTATATTGCTTTCACTGTTAATATAAAAATCGATTGAGTCAATTCCAAACATATGTCAATTCCAAACATATATACATTTTATGTATGACATGCATTGTGGATTATGAATAAATATAATTCCAGTTGGGCACAAAACCCGACAAAAGACGTTGAATTATTATGAAATGGGAAACATTAAGATTGTTCTTTCTTAATTATTGTAAAAAAAAAAAATCAAATATCAAAGTTGTGATATCTTGTCCGCCAGTAGTCCTTTTGTAATAGCTTAATACAAATAATGTGTAGCGGATAGTACACGTGTAATACATATGCTATATATTTCATATGTAATATATTTCTGTATATATCCAAATGAGACGTTTCGATGTGAGACGTTTGTCGGTATATTAATTTCACGAGACAATTCTACATGAATATAATGTATCTTTAACAAGTCTTTTTCCAATATATCTTTAACAAGTCTTTTTTCCAATATATCTTTAAAAAGTCTTTTTTCCAATGATACAGAATTCCGGAATAAATGGTTTCTACACTGTTGGGTTATAATACTTCTATACTTAGGTTTGTAAACTTTGAGACTACAATGTGGTTACTACAGTTACCACTGACAGTCCCCAATAGTTACCAACAATTCTCACCAAGTAACCTCTAAAATCTCTAACGGTTACTACAGCTTCCAATGACAGTCTTCAAACGTTCCCAAAAATTCTCCCCTAGTATCCCTAATGGTTACCATTGTCACCACTGACAGTCTTCAATGTTTCCCAAGAATTCTTCCCTAGTAACTCCTAAAACCTCTAACTTTTACGACGTACTTATACAGGTACACAATATAAAATATGCATCACCTTTTCTTTGTCAGCACAGGGAGGAAATATTATTATCTATTATATGAAGGAAAAGGTTATACTGACAAACTCAACATAAAATCATAAATGAACTTGCAAGAAATAAAGCGATAATGTAACACTTTTGGTTACTTTGAGTTCGTCCTTCAAAAAAGCAGTTTCCAGTCTTTCATTCAAATAGGTTATCAACACTCTTAAATGCTTTGATTTCAGTAAGTTTACCAATAGTCTCTTCTGTAAGGATCTCTACGGTAAGGGACATAAGGATCATAGGGATCCCTGGGATCTCTCTGTCCGCTAGGATATCCGTACGGGTCCCAGTGTTGTTGCTGAACAACAGGACGTCCACTTTGATAACCTTGGTAACCTGGCATCTGTGCGTATGGACTGCAAAATATATTACTCAATAAATAAATTCCTAGATCTCATAAGTAAATAAAATGTGGGGGGATTTCGGATGCTAAGTAATTAAATCAACAATGCACGAGTAATTTAATTCTTCGCATATTCTAGCCACGCATATAATTAGCACTTAACCCTACGCACATTTCAGTGAACTATAAAATCTGGTCATCTGCTAATACAATAGCTATAATTAAACAGGTAATACTCCTAGGCTAAATTTTTGCTAAAGTTAAAACCTCTTTTGAAATTTACCTGTATCCGTAATTTTGAACATTCATATTTTCCAGACTTGCATGCCGTGACTGGCCACCCAAGTATGTAGACTCGTACGGGTATTCGTACGCCTTGGAACGGTCTTTTAAAGACGATTTTTTCTTCTCCTTCTTCTTTAAAGAACTATCTCCGTGCTGTTTCTTTGCCTCCTTTTGCTAATAAAACACCAAATATCATTTTTGTTGCATGCATGATTTCATTTTTAAATAAAAGCGTCCTCTTTTGAACTTCACTTAGCTGGAGTTGAACATGTATTGCCAACATAAGGTAGGCAAAGGAGATATTCAATATTATTCAAGGTATATGTCTATTATATAAATGCATCTAATTGTGTTATTTATTGCATTTACATCTTCTAGAAATGTCACTTTAGACGAATCTATGTGATGGTTTCTCAGCTTCTAATATCTCATTTTTTTTCTTTCACTATTACAGTTTTGAAAAACTGCCCGTTCTTAGTACAAGTCTGTATACTTAAAATATATCGATTTCATTGCGCTGACATGGTTAACAGAAATATTCTATGCTTTAATTAAGATAAAATGTAAATAATATTTTCATAGACATTTATATAACATTAAAAATTTTTGATAACACACTAAAAATCTAAAACGCACCTGTCTTTTCTTTCCCTGATACAGCTCGAACTTTTCAGGCAAAGCTGTACTTATTGATGTTATATTTTGGGCAGAGTACCCGCTCTGAAATTGTAGCAAGATGTGAAAGTATTACTATGCTTTTAGTGGAGAATCCGCGCTTCTGTAATTTGCAAGCAGTTATCCACGACCATAATTTTGATTTTAATTTAAACACTTTTCTTTAAACAAAAACCATAATTATGTAATATCAAATACCGTGACTCGTTTTCGTGTGGAAAATTAAAAAAAAAATAAGGTGGTCAATGAACATTATGTAGTATTTTCAGCATTTTGAAAACTGTTTTCCCTATTTGAAGGGATTTTGTTATAGCTTTTAACTTTTAAACTAATTCAAGATTTTCTTCAAACAAAATGCAATAAGGTATCTTAAACTTTCATTAGTTCAAATGACTTTGTACATGTTTTCTATAGACTTTGTCAAAGGTATCGAGGTTCGTTTTGATAAGTATTCTTACTCATAGACCTGGATGTGTTTTATAACATATGGATATATTAAAGCCTACAATTAATGGTGCTTATTTGTCCTAAATAAATGTAATTTTAGAACAGTTTACAAAAGAACAAGAGTGTATACGAATACTTAAACAACTACACCATTTCTACAAGTAAATCACGTCGTTTCTCTGAAATCTACAAAAAACAGAGCTGTATCCCAATATTATGAAGATAAATTTCTATCACTTGAAACTGCAATCTTGAAAACTGGCGCTTCACTGAAATCCAATGAATGAACCAGTCAACATCTGGCGGAGAAACTCAAAGTTATGTTATTGGAATATAAATTAATGGCAATCAATCAAATAAGTTAACATCAATACACAAGCAGGCACTTCAAATATTTAGTAACCAGACACACAGTTTTATACAAACAAGTTAGTTATACATTCGTTTATATATATGTTATTACCTGACGAAAGAAAAAAAGAGTGCACACAATTCAGAATCTGAAGTTACTACCAACACCACATTTTTTCACCTTGCTGAGAAGCGTCTATGTGAAATGATTAGCATATATACAGATAAAAGTAATCTCGTGATTATTCTACTACTGTATCATCTGTAAAGTAATCTAAACGTTCAAAATGTTCAGATTGTTTAAAGTAGAACATAACATGAAGACCATATAAAAAACTAAAATCGAGAACAACCAGTCCCCAAAGTTCGTATTTTCTGTCTAGGCGTTTAAGAAAACAGTTTGTATGTAGATTTAGGGAAAAATAACAATACTAATCGTTAAGCAAATTTTCACCAATAAATCGCTAAAATTCCATCAATATCTTGCCTAATTATGCACTCTAATATATAAGAATATTTTATCAATGAAGTAAAGGGGTTTTCTTAGTTGAACGGACTGGTCAAATCACATTCTGGGATACAAGCTGATCTAAGTATTTTGCTCTTGTAACTTGGTTGTGTAGTGAGTAAAAACATTTTTTCAGTCACACCATCCCACTCAATTATTGCACTCAAATATACCGTGAGTTTACATGGCATGTATACTGTCTTCATCCGAACATATCTCTCATACATTCTTGCCTGTTTAAACAGTAAATAAATTCAAATGAATGTCCCACTTGAAGAAATGCTAAACAATGACTCGATGTATAAGACATAAAAGAGCTTTGATAAAATAAACAATATTTTGGAAAGATGAACTTAAAAAGGGAATATAATAACATAAATTCATATTTGATTTTTCTCTTCATAAAAAAGATACAAACATTAGTTGTCAAAAACAGGTTTTTTTTTATTGAAGGGTTAGGGTTAGAATACATTGTCATAATGAATATGGACTTTTCATTTGAAATGTAGAAGTACGAAAGAAAAAATGCTAAGAAAGCCAAGGTCAAGCAGACATGATACACATTATGTTAAATTCTTATTTGCTCCTTCATGTTCTATCAAAACAGTATTTTGAAGCTAAAAATGATTTTATAGTCTGGATACATCTTTAGTGTACATCGATTCAACGGGCGTGAAAACAGTGAAGAGGAAGTGAAAAGCCCCACTCACTGCAACATTCAATGTTAAAAGTAGTGACTCTAATGTTTTATTGCTATGAAGTATTTACTTAAATTGGAATCTTTATCATGTTGTTAACAGCAGTACCTAAGACCTTGACGTATATTACCTCAGTAATTAATAAATTATTATAATAATTAATTAATGTATGAAGCAAAAGGCTTTTACTGATAATATGAATGCACGTTTCTTGAGAAGAATGCTTAAATTCAATACGCATTCTACTTCAATATCACAATTTAAACTTAATTTTAGAAACTTAAAATGCAGACTTACCTCGTTGTCATCATCAGTTCTACTTGGTCGACCCCTTCTTTCGTGTGAGCCATCCCTTCGCCTATCGTCGGCTACAACAAAGCCTTCATTTCTGTAGCCAATTCTTATTACTTTCTCCATTTCCCGTTGTTCCCGTTCCTTTCTTTCACGTTCTTCATTTTCCTTTTCCATTCTTTCACGTTCTAATCTTTCCTTCTCCATCCTTTCCCGTTTTTCCTTTTCGATCTTTAATTGTCTTTCGCGTTCTATCTCACGTTCTCTTTCACGTTCTTTTTCGCGTTGTTTGCCGTTTTCCTTTTCTCTTTTTCTATCACTTCCAGAATGAACACTATCTTTCGAATCGTAGAGTCCCTGACTGGTTCCCAGCAATAACTTTTCATATCCGGGAGGTTTTTGAATTCCTGTTGTATGAGCAGAAAGTGGCTGATATGCATCAATATAGTCGTAACGGTGGCTAGATGTTCTGGACACTTCTCCCGCGGTATCCTAAACATAAAATACATATCAAGTCTACGGTGGAAATACAAGTAAGATTTTACAGAGTTTGTGGTATACAAAAATTTAAAAAGGTTAATGTCCTAAAACTTAATCTCAGTTATATACAGAGAGAGTGGGGAAGCAAAAACAGTTACTTGTCTTCTTTTGCAAGGATTTGCTGAATAACGCAAATGACATTTCAAAACATTTTCATTTTAATAGGACATGAAGTGATAATATAACTAAATAAAACGTTGTGATAATATTTTAATTCAAATATATTTAATTATCCTGTTTCTTACCTTGTTTTTATCGTCTGCACCTCGGTTTTCTGCCTGTAGTATTGAAGAGACGCCCGAGACTCCGCCCATTACCTCAGACTCCCTGATTATATTTGTTATCTTGACATCATCTAAGTCTACCACTTTATTGCTCTTGTCAATTCCTACTTTATTATTGGCTTCTAAATTATCGTTTATATTAGCACCTTTTTTATGCTTGTCCACCATCTCTTTCATCTGACGGTCAGCCTCAAGAAACGGATTGGACGCTGAAAGGACAAAACAACAGAAAAATTAAATCTTAAAGAGTAAGTAAGGACAAAAATATCATTAAAGCCTGACTTTCTTAAATACAAGATCATTTTTTTAACAGCGTATAGAAAGAACCAGTGTGGACAACGGACGGCATCTGCCGTTGTCCTACAAACAAAAACCTCTGTTCTAACATTATTTCAGCTTGTTTTCAATATTGTGCCAACAACCCGACAAGCACAAATACTTTTCACTTTCTCAGACGAAAAGTGCTATTTAATCAAAACAGGCTCAAAAGCCAGATAACACATGGAATGGATTACATTTGTACAATATATAAAATATATCATCAAAGTACTTACATGGAACAATGACATCGTTGTTTTGGTTTAATTTATTTTCACTTGAAATATACGACTGAAAATAATATGAAAAAATTATAAATTCCAGTTTCGTCACAACTACATGAATGACCATTTACAACTGTCTGAATAACTGTTATTTATATGATATAATGAAAATTGTACGTTAACTATTAGACATGTACTTACTTTCAATTCGTACATGAAGTATTATAAAGAAGTCAACCACACCAGTAATTTTATGTTGACCTTAGTTCAGAGTACCTCATAATCATTACCAGGACAGTCATTACATAACATCAGTCTTGCACTTCTTATGTCAACATCTTTTATCAGAAACTATGAAATTCAGGATCCAATTTAAAACTACTTTAGATTAATAATAATCATGATATCTTTTTTCGGTTACATTCTGATAAAGATACAAGAATGAACTTTGATAAAAATATATTTTCCTTCTACTTACAGTTGACCCAGATGTAGAATGTTGATTTTTAAATGTATTTTCTAAAGTTGCTAAACTTTTCTTTCTTTCTCGTCTCTGCTTTAATGCTTGTTTCAACTGCAATCATAAATAGTATATATGTTAAACAAACGTATGAATTTCAGTAAGCCTATAAAAGTAGAAATTAACATCTTACTGTAACATTTTGGAGGCAGACTTTATAAAAAATAAAGGCAAGCAGTACTGTATAATTCAGACCTTTAGACTCTCAAAACTTACAGAATTTAAAAAAAGTGCGTTAAAAGCTAACATTTGAACTAAACAAACTGAAACTTCAAAGTTCAAACATAATTGTGACTTTCAGTCTGCTTAAAAAAGATGAGCAAAGACTCGTGTTGGATAAAGGTTTACCTGTCTGTTGAAGATGCAATGGAAAAGGAAAATCAAAAATCCCTGAAATGAAGTAAGAATAAATCAGGTTTGTTTTGAAAGTGTGAGACCCAACAGACCTATATCGAAAAGTAAGGGATAACGCACAGTCAGAATGTTTTTTCCTTACGTAAAGTATTCAAAATGACTTAATGGTAATAAAGCATTTTCTTTTCAATAAATGTATTTAAGTAAATCTATTGGTAATTTTTTTTTCTAAGATACACATGATGATTCATTTTTCAAATATTTTTGGTCATTTTTAACCATTATTATAACTTTAAGAAAAAGATGTTTGAAAGAACCAGTGTAAGTTAAAATACAAGGAATATATTACACGTGACTTTTATGACTTTACACGTATCATCTATTACCTCTAAAAACTTAAGCATGTCTTACTTGTAAAGTATTGCATATTGCAAATATGTACTGAAAAACAACTAAATCTTCATTGACTGAGAACACACCGAACACCCAGGTGAGACCCAAAATTGGCAATAGAACACATATACTGCGAACACCAGTGCTGAAATAAATGGAATGCGTTAAATGCACTGTTTCACTAAGGTGCACTAGACAGAGATATGTTAACAGACAGAAGACTCTTTTATCATAAACATAGCTGTTTAAAATATAAAATCGGATAACAGAAGAGGACTCTAACATAAATTGTGCTGCAGCTTAAGTACATTTCAAACTGTTTTGAGAATGCCTATTGTATGATAAAGACAATACCGTTAAACGCGAGACTATTTCCAGAAGTATAACATCCCAAAACCCACTCAAACGCGAGTCAAAATGCAAGTTTAGGTTAACATGAAACGAAGATATTCAGTTTTATTTTTACAAGTGTTGAAAACATTTATGCATAGGATTAAAATGATATATAATACTAGCATGTAATATAAATTGTATCTCAGTATTCCGAGTCTCTAGAAAACATTTCTCAGAAGCAAACTAGTGTACTCACACAGCTTTTTCTCTGTCTGATTTTGTCATCATAGCAGATGTCTTAAACATCTGACGTAAAACTGCTATGACTATAATGAAGTTAACCTGAAACACAAATGAAATTGAAATTCAAAGTTAAACTTAGATTGAGTAATTGACATAGAAATGAAAATTAAATTTCGTCAACATATCATTTTAGATAATAAATGGAAAAAAATACTGTAATCAAAGCTTGCAAAGAAAAATACAGTGATATATATGAAGCTAGAATAAAAAAAAAACATACCAAAATAATTAAAGCAGCTGGGCCGACGAATGCCCACAAAAGTCCATCTTCAGTTGACAGCCAACAACTAAAAGATAATATATATTGCACTTAAGCGTCAATCTTAACACACCACAATCGCATACTTCAAATAACAGGAAATACGAATACTAGAAAGTTCGACGGCCATTTTTTGAAATGTCGATAAAGTTGTACATTTACAGAAATTTGACAGACCTGTCTATTTAAAGAAATATAGCTATATATAAATAAGATACAATGAAATATAATGAAATAACTTACAATCGCTCATTGCCATATCCATCTAGCTGAGTTACACCCAAGGATATCCCAACTATGGCTAACGGTATACCTGAAGAAGTGGAAAATATAACGTTTGACCAGGAAACTAGCTACAAACGAAACATTACGTAACCTCTTGGTAGTTTTTTATTAGTTAAGTTATTGTAAAGTGTAAATCATAGATGCACTATAATCAATAGGATAAAAAATACTTGAACAACGATGCAAACTTAAAAATTTATCATCTGGCTAAACGTCACAAATTATTATCATAACTCTAAAATAAAAACTTAAAAAATAACGTAAAATTTTTAACATTCAAATAGGTAATGATGGAAAAAAGAAGATACAATTATTTATTTTTAAATTTTGATGATAAATTTTTAGTTTCATTATGGTATGTTTCGTTTCTAGTTCCTTCATGGGCTTTCAGAAACCTTTAAATCGAAATTTCGTTTTTCGTTTTTTTGGACTAAGTTTACGCATCTCTGCATAAATAAGTTGTACTGAAAACGTCTGAGGCTTACTTGATACAAACGTTTAAATGGATCACAAACTGTCTAAGATGTATCTTATAGCTGCGTGTATTCAAAACATATGACAAATTAATCTGTATTTCATGTTTGATGTTAATAAAGTGTGAAGAGTCAATGATCTGGATATAATTGATGAAACCAGTGTTTTCCTTACCCCATGCTAGTGGTAGCAACCATCTTATCCTTGATCTTGTAACAAACACATATATAACTGACACTCCAATTTCTATACCATAAGCCAGCATCAAGAAAAATACAACCAAATAGAAGTAATGTAATAATGCAGAAATCGCCGTGCAAACATTCTGAAAGAAATGTATAGGGAAATATGTAATATCAATTGGTAAATGTGGTCACTTAATGCAAATATTTAAAACTATACCAAATAAAAATTAAAACAGAATTGCACGCTTCAGTTAGAATCAGAAATTCATACAAGTTTCGTAGTAAACTGATCAAATGCATTTTTCACTCAAATATTTCTAAAGACATTTATTTCTTTTAACAAAAATGACATCGAATGAAACCACATTTCATTAACGTTTGTAATACACTCCATTCTAAAAGAAATAAATATATATTTATCCATGTCATATCAGGCGAGCAAGAATAGATGAAGCAGGCTCATTTTAGCTAGGTAAGTTGTAACTGTAAAGTATAAATTTATTACCAGGCATACCTCCAATTCTTTAACTTGCTTATTTTTGTTTCATATATCGTATTTTCAACCTTCAGTATTGTATAGCACTTATTTTTGTTTCATATATCGTATCTTCAACTTTCAGAATTGTATAGCACTTATTTTTGTTTCATATATCGTATTTGCAACTTTCAGTATTGTATAGCACTAACCTTATTCTCCACTCTGTCTACCCCAGCAAGGAAGATGATGTAAGATATAATAAGGGCCACACAGAGATTCAGCAGCAACACAGCACGATCACTCTTCACCAGTCTGTAACAAAATTACCATAGCAAATTTCATATTAAAACAGATTTGCCTATCTATATTTGGTCAGGGTTTATCCTAATCGCTCAACCCAGATGGTCAAAGATTCCATTTTTTCATTACTCCTTCCTTGAACCCGATTATTGATAAACGTAAGACACAAAACCTTTCAGTTTAGAGAAAATAAATGTTGAAACGAAAACTAAACAGAAAATTAATTGTAATCAAAACATTTCACCAAATATTGAAAATGTTATTACAAACAAATGAACAAAACAAATTTTGAAATGACACATGGAAATTCTAAAACAACAAAAGTTCAGAAAATGGTATTTCAAGATGAAGAAATAATCAAGTCACATGCAAATATTACCTCCACACCAAGGCATACAGTATGATGGTCACGAGAAGACAAAGTATAGATATCCCACAACCCACTGCAGAGATAATACTCAGGGCCATCACGTCTGCTTCCGGCTGTCAAAGATATAAACAAATATAAACGCTCGTAATGTTCTTTCACGTTATTACTTGTGAGTTCACGTTCTGTTTAATTCAGTAAAAAAAGAGAAAGAAGTTTAAAACAAAAAACAACAACGATGCGCTGTAAAGTGTCCGTGTTTTTCTCCACTGGTTTAGGTTAATGCTGGTAAAATATACCATTTCATACAATCCAGATGGCTATACTATAAAAATATTCTTTATTGATTGTAAGTACACTAACTAATCCTATTTTATGTGGCTCAAAATATAATTAATAACAACATTTAAACAATTTTAAACAATAACGCAGTCTCCAAAGAAATATATTCATCTCATTTACACACAATTCAACGTTCAGTTTTTAGACGTCAGTTGTAAAGAACAAACACACTAAATATTTTAATAAACCATATGTTAATTGATGTTTTACTGCATACCTGTTGCAATGATTGATGAAGAGTATTTAAAGCTTAAAAATCACGTACACTTTAAATCAACATTTACAATTACTACAAAACCCGGTGATTTATAAATTATCGTAAGTTACATATATTTTTTTAAAGTGCCTATAACAAAAGTTCGTTTCATTTATTTTTAAACATTTTTCGAATGATTTTGATCAACTGACAATCACGTTTAAGTAAATGAATATATTTTAATAAACAGTTTACATTAACAATCTGACTTCACAGAGAAACCAGCGTGTTGAAACAGCTGTAGACAGGGAGCTGGATATTTGAAATCATTCGTCAAGTTAAATTGTCCTAGGCAAGAGTTTCAGTTTATTCTACGACCATAAAGAACTCACAAAGAATCAAATGACTTGAAGATTAAAACACAGATTTCCTCGCTTTGACACATGAAGGAAAATCACAAACAGTAGCCTTTCATTCAATTAAACTTACCAAATTTCTATTACTTATGCAGACAGATAAATAAATTACTACAACTAATTACCGTTTTGCCTGGACTCATTAAAAGAGCAAAGTTGGTGAAATGGTTACACTGACAGACGGTCTCTTGATCATCAGTGGACACTAGTGAACAGCCGTCGGTGACAAACGCACTGTAATTATCAGAACAGAACAAAATAATTATTACCGACGTAAGTATATGAGCTCATTGTCATATTGCTAGATGCAATATAACAGCACATGCTCTTAAGCCTTTATACATTAATATATAGTGAGAACGCAAAAGAAAATCATCCCCAAAAAACCTTTAGTAATGTGATGCCGCTAACTGTTGAGATGATTTGTTTTAATTGCAACTCGGTCCGATAACTATTATGATTTTGTTACTTTAAGTTTACAGCCCATTCTTTGTAATACAGTATCAGTCAAAACAAGTCCGTTTCTGTTTTCTATTTTCTATTTCAGTCTTCGGAAAACCAAAGAACAATAATCCAGAATATAACAACAATATAAACAATAAACTGTTGGTAAACCAAACAGAGTTATCTTTCAGAAACTTTTAGGTATGGAAAACCAGTTCCGTTCAGTTGGACATCCAATCTCTCTTCTTTTTCCTCTTTAAAAGTTACCTTTTTATAACAAATCCCTTACAAGCTATATATTTTAACCAATTAAAGTCTGGATAAATTCACATGATAACAAAATTAACCAATCAAATATCTTTTGCTAAAGAAAAAAATCATGACAGAAGTAATAGTTATATTTTTTTCAAAACAGCCCAAAGGTGACAAATATTATAAATAACATCAATTGTTGTCTCCTGCCGTAAGGTAAATAAATGTGATATCTGACAGCTTAAACTGATTAAAAGAAGATTATACGTCTATGGCTTTTAGCACATTTCTTTGTTCCTAAAATTTTATTACATAGAAAAAACATCTGTTACCTAGTGATCAAAAAACAGATTTTACAAACAAGATTTACACATGAAATTAAAGTTTTCTTTTAAATTACTGCAATTCTACCATATTTGAAAAATAACCAATATTTCCCTTAAAATAAAAAATTCAAAATTTCACCGCATAACAGTAATATTAAACAATTGTGTGTTTTAATAAATTTTATTGTAGTTATCCACTAGGCTTATTTATCATCCATTTACTACGTATGTTTATTCCTTAACTTGAATGCTTTTATACGAAAAGACAATTTTAAGATTGTTTTTCGAGTTTCGTTAAGTAATTCTATTAACTCCATGTCTTAAATTCATTTATTCAAGAAACTAATGTACGATATTAGAATTAATTACATATATTTACCTGATCTAAAATTGTGTAATATCTTTCAGTTCGAACTCAGAAACTGGAAACTTTTCTTATTATTAAACATATAAAATTCACGAACTGCACAATTAATTACTGAGCCAAAATCAAACATTAAAATACTATGTAATGATTTAATCACCATAACCTCAACGTTGGTCTTACCTTTCATCATAACTCCAGTAACAGCATATAGGATCTGAGTAATTGCTCTGAAAAAACAAACTCATAATACAATTACCTCAAACAAATGAAGTTACAGAAATCTGCACTGTACTTCAAAAAAAGAAAATTAAAGAAACAAAAGCTGAAACCGTAATAAATAAGCTTTATCTTAATCGGCAAATACCTTTTAAGTGGGTGAATACTTCTTACCAATTTATACGTTTTGTTTAGAAATCAAGTGATATTTCAACAACACAATGTTGCGTTCTTGTAAGTTTCCTTGTTTATTTGAATTTCTTACAAGCAAACTTAAAGGCATTAAGAAATTGAAAGTAAAATTATACATTGCAACAAAGATATCAATTCCTTAATACTTATATGGACATATTTCATACAGACAAAATAAAAAAATTAGAACAATTAAAGTGGTGTCCTCTAAAGTGAAGCATCATTAAAACACAAACAACTATATAGCAAACATTTCAATGACAACCTTTTTTGTCATTCTGTTATACTTACATCAAAATGCTGAAATGTAATCTCTGCAGGTGGGTCTACTACAATTGTTGTGTTTCCTATAAGCTGGAAGGCGACTATATCAGAGTTGATATCATACGTTGTTGAGACATCTGACACCACTCTTTAAATAAAAACGCATTTACATTACCATAGATATTGGCAAATATTTGATTTTTCTGTTAAAATACAGTTACAATGCTCTAGAAATTTCTAAGAAAGATTTCATTTATATTGAATATTTATTAAATCTTAGGGTTTCAAAAAAATCAGACATCATCAATTAACCTTAAAAAGTTACTAAGAAACAGTTTCAAGAGCAATGTAGAAAAATTAATACCCTTTACACAGAAATACAGTGAAAAAACTCATTATTTTGAAACTTACCCTTCTTTCTTTAATTTCTTAACAAGTATCGGTGTTATATTCCTGAAGAAGGACCCCGCGTAACGCAATACTGGAATGTCTAAACATAAAAAAATATGAACTCAGTCAAAATATATATATATATATATATATATATATATATATATATATGATTTAATATTTAATGTGTTATTTTCCTGTATGCTCGATCTTGTTTTGTCATTATCACAATTATTTGATAATTGAAAAAAAAAACACAGGTAAATGGAAAATGTCACCTTAATATGTATCTGATAAACAAAAGCTCTTCCAATACAAATGTGACAGAAATTGTTTCGATTCTTAAACATTGGAGTTACACAAGCTATGCAAGGATAAATTAACCTTCATAATCAGCGAAACTTTTTTTTCATCAAAATAACTTTTACCTTCAAAAGCTTTCTTTTGAATGACTATTCCTGTTTTTGTTGATGAGATCCAGCTGGGCACGGCACCAGACCGGTCAGGGAAAACGTATCTGTCCCTTTCCCCTGAACCCAGCATTACGTCTGTAATTATAAGGTAGACATTTAAAGACACGAATATATCTTAAAACTTAAGGATCTCCAATGCTGCTGTGTACCAAGAAAACCAGAACACTCCAAGTTTAACCAGATAGGTAATTTTGGTTGATAAATTCATTCTTCTCATATCACATCTAATTAACATGCAAATTTTGAATATCACTAACAAAGCTCAATTCAGAAACACTGGAAGCATGTCTTGCTTGCTATTACAAAAGGTTTAAAAGAAATGATAACGTGCTTTTTCATTCTAAATTCTTTGCAGAGACAAACTTACGTATATTTCTAACAGTTATTATATCCTCAGCAGTTCCTGACACATCCTCAAGAACCTTTGCATTGTAGTCTTCCACAAGTTTCGGAACAGCAATAGCCCCTTTTTGTCTCTAGAATAAACAAAAATGTGTTAACCTTAAAAATGGTTATTTCAGTAGGTCAAAAAAAGAGAGGAGGCCAAAACAGACAAAACCTGAAATGCTCACATACAGAATACATCTTGGTTAGAGTAACCCTCACAAAAATAAACAAATGTTGAAAAAGCGGAACTAATATTTCAAAAGACACAAAACCACAAACTTCAAAAGAGATTCTCCAATGTATTATTTCTGGTAATAAATAAGTCAATACTTAATTCATCGTTATGGGCAGATTGGCAATTTTATCCAAATTATCATATATGTGTATCATATATCTTTTAATCAGTTTATACCTTATACATATGATTTGAAGAAATGACAGTTTAATAAAAAAGATGAGGTATATCTGCAACATTTGATTAGACATTGTCGTTTGGGGCTTCATTTAGTCTACTTACAACCTCAATGCTTGATCTCCAGGCTGGTTCATTAGGATCGTCTATCAAACTGCTACAAGTTTCTATGAAGTTCTATAATGAATAAAAAATACGGTTATTATGGTTCAAGTTATTCTTAATCATTTAACAGAGGGAATGCAGTCATAAGGATAAGGAAAGGCAGTCACATAGTTTCCCCTTTCTTAAAAACTGGCATTTGTCGTCATACATTTCTTTAATATCTCTCATTAGCAATCATCATTTTTTTGCATGTATAAGTGTTACCTATTAGGTGCCATAGACAGGTGAAATGTTATCATAATCGGATGCTCGACTACAAATTTGTAACAGAAACTTTGAGAATATGATTGTCGTTAATGAATACTCACAGTTTTTCTAGTAGCCTTTTCTCCTACGCTAGTGTCGTCATTAATACCGACAAGAATGTCGAGGGTGTTTATCGCCGTGTCAATGTCACCTTCAAACAGGGTTTTAGACGCCGTTGCTTGATTCAGATCAACCAGAACTTGGGTCAGGTTTAATGATTTGAAACCATCTTGAATTTCAGTGGCCTGTAATTGCATTTGCAATAATTACTTTATGGGACTTCTTTCTAATACTGGAATTTATTTCGGTGTTAAAATCATGTTGATCAAAGAAGAACTTTTTAAGTAAACAGTCTAGTCCGGTAACATTGAATAAACGGAAAAACTAAATTGGAATTATCATTTTCTTTTTCAAGCAATTTAGAGTTTTTTTCTGACATTTTTTACATAAAAAACCAACCTGCTTTTCAATATCTTGTAGTTCCCGTCTAACACAGTTGTAAACGGGCACCTCCCAAACACCTTTAGCTGTACAAGTTCTGTAAATTTCCCCTGCAAAAAGAGACATAAAAACATTTCAGCACATTTTAGCATATATGTTTCAAATAGATAAAAAATGTTTTAAATGACTATTGGCAAACCATGTTTCTTTCAGGAATTATTTATTTGGTTTTTACAACAGCAACATATTTGAATTTACAGTTTTTTATTTACACATTCAAAGTTTAAATTATAAACAACCATATAAAGCTTGAAGCAAACATTTTTCTAATCTCGTTACTCACCTGTGAAGCCAGATTCGCAGTTAATACGCACTAAAGTGTCGGCTGCAGAAACTGGCCACGTGGTCCCTCTATTGTCGTCTGCTACCGGGCAGAAATCGCTGTCAACAGGATCTGTCGAAACAGAATTTCAAACATTGTGTTCTGTGGACACAAGATGCATTTATGGAAACACAGCATAATTAAATATGGTCTTACAGGAGACAGACAGAATATACAGTTATTTAAAAGTGATTGCGAATCTTTCTTTTTCAAAGTTTGCATTATCTATTTCTAAAGTACACTGCCAGTTTACCTGAAGGAATAACACCGATATTAGAGTAGACCCGCTCACTAGTTCCAGCTTCATTTGAGCCTTCACAGCCATAAACAACAGTCTCCCGTATCCCTATGACTTGTATGGTCGCTGTAGTAGACGTCGAACTGACGATTTCATCTGTAACAGGCATAAGTTTATATACGTCACAAATAGTTTCTACAAATGACAATCATATTGAATTCGAACTTTGTGTAAAATATGTAGAAAATCGTTACAAATAGTTCTACAGATGACAATCATATTGAATTCGAACTTTATGTAAAATATGTAGAAAATCGTGACAAATAGCTCTACAAATGACAATCATATTGAATTCGAACTTTATGTAAAATATGTAGAAAATCGTGACAAATAGTTCTACAAATGACAATCATATTGAATTCGAACTTTATGTAAAATATGTAGAAAATCGTGACAAATAGTTCTACAAATGACAATCATATTGAATTCGAACTTTATGTAAAATATGTGTAGAAAATCGTTACAAATAGCTCTACAGATGACAATCATATTGAATTCGAACTTTATGTAAAATATGTAGAAAATTGTACAAATAGTTCTACAGATGACAATCATATTGAATTCGAACTTTATGTAAAATATGTAGAAAATCGTTACAAATAGTTCTACAAATGACAATCATATTGAATTCGAACTTTATGTAAAATATGAAGAAAATCGTTACAAATAGTTCTACAGATGACAATCATGTTGAATTCGAACTTTATGTAAAATACGTAGAAAATCGTTACAAATAATTCTACAGATGACAGTCATATTGAATTCGAATTTCCTTATGATTTCTTCATGTTTAAAACTCAGACTCAACGTCATTAATATCAGTTACACCGATTTTTTTAAGCAAAATAAGTTTGCAGTAGATATGTTGAGGGGAAAAAAGGCAGAAATATACACGTAACATCGTTTTTAATGTACGAAAATCATGGGTAAACCAACTTGTTGTAAAACTCTTCTTCTTACTTACTATAGATACCTTTGTCTAGTATAAAAAGCGATAATGACTTAATTTTAATGCTCGTTTGGATGTGTGCGTTTCAACGTAATTGTACAGTTAATCAAAGCAACAAATGAGGAACATGTTGAATCACCAAATTTCAACGCTTAAGGAGAAAATACGATATATTTCTTTATGTACACTTTTGTTTTGCATTGCGACTGACTAAAGTGTCACTTAAATTTTGTACTAATGGTTTATAAGTAACAACCGCGTACGAATTTTACATTACTGGTGCAAACACTCGCCGAAGAAAGACTGAATTATGAATGATTATATGCATGTTGTATTTGATACATTCTTTTTTTATTTGTAAAACGTACTTGATGACTGCTGGAATTCGTTATCGTTTCTGAACCACCTAAAGCCTTGAAATGTCCCAGGGGAAACCGCCAATCCACAGGTAACGGTAACATTTTCACCAAAGTTTACCGTGATACTTATCGGATCGATATAAAGGATAGGCTGAGACGTAACTTGGATATCTATTAGTTTTTCTTTGATTTGGCGATTGGCTGAGTCCATCACGTGACAGCCATATAAGCCTGAAATTGAATGAAATGAAAACTGAATATTTGATAGCAGATAAAGTTAATAACTCTAAATAAAGGAATTAAGTTTTCTTTTAAGAAAAGCACATCAGAAAAAATTATATATCGAGAATATGTCACCTTGATGAGAAAATTGAACGTATGAAAAATAGACGTTAAAACCATATTATTCCAAAAATGGTCAGTGATATTGTTTTCTTGTTAATTCATTGTTAAACAACAATCATTCTTGCTTTACTTAGAATTAGAGTTCTATTCTTTAAGATAAAAAATCCTTGTTAAAGCATGTGTTATTTACCTGACTGATCTGAGAGAATTGGATCTATACTCAAGAATGAATGTTTGTACTCGTAAATCTCTTGATCTGCGGTTACAGAAACGTTGTAACGCGACTGACTCGTCGGCTGGAGGTTATTTCGTTGGAAACTCCACCAGTACGTGAATTGTGCATCCCTAGGATAGCCCACTGCGGTGATGTCACATTTTAGATCTACCTTCCCTCCACTGTATACTTCACCAGGGTTGAATGTTAAATCATCAATTATAATGTAACCAACTGTAAAAATAAAATATTTGAATTAAATTAATACAAACCTTCGATATTTATTTAAAACACATACAAATCCCAACAAGTTTAACTGTTTTTCAAAAGTTTGCAACTAAACCTTCAGCTGTTTAAGAAACGTTTTAAGTACTGTGGTAACTTTTCTCTGTCTGTAATTACGAAAGACGAAACCTGTCTATTTTTCAGACAGTCAAGGAATCACGAATATTAAGATGTTATAGTTAAAGTTGTCGAATTTAATACGACCGGGCCAAAATCACGGTCATTACTCACATTTTGAAGTCACAATTAACATTAACTGGATGTATAACTCTTGGAGAGAAGTGTAAGAAAAGGTGTCATACAGATGTAAGGTTTAAATTTAATTGGCTTGATTGAGTCTGAGGAAGACAATCAGAACATAATTTACCTCCTTCCGTTGCCAGAAAGTAGTCTGACTGGACAGATAGAAGTTTTACCCATCCTGTAGAAACAGTCTGGTCTAATTTCTGTATGGTTGTTTCTACGTTTCCAGACTGGTTCACCGCTCCTGTGATATCAGCATATACACTGTTGTACGGCCTGAAAACATAAAATAATACTGAGCAAAATGCTAAGAATATTCTCCCAGGTTTAAACGTGAAACATATTAATCCATCGTTACAGTCACAGTCGTGTTGCAAAGATATAACAAAAATTAGCTTCGGTCGTAGATCTACAGCATGACGCATATAAATCTAATACTGCCATGTGTTCTGTTATTAAGTATCATCTGTTTGTGGTGAAATATAACTGTATTTTTTTGTTGAATAATGCAAATGTGAGGTATCAGGGATGCATCAGTTCAAAGACAATCAAACAAGACAGTAATTTTTTGAAACAAAATCTTTACACAAAAAATATTAGACAACATTTGTATATTCCACTTTCAGAAAAGAAAAAAAATGTTCTTTACCTGAAACTCACGTTGGTAATTCCAACAAACCCGGGTGTGTCTTTCAGAATAAAACCAAACTACAATGGTATGAAATTTTATGAATACCTCATATAAGACATAAACTGTATATAAGAAAATAAAGAGAAAATACTGCTTAGAATATTTCATCAATATCTTTGTCATAATTACATTTCATTATTATCACTGCCATCACTTTATTATAATGACTATTATTATAAAAAAACATTATTATTGTCATAATTTTTCTTCTTACTGTTGTTATTATTATTATCATTTTATTAGTACTGCATAATCGTCAATATCATCTTTTTTACATTGTAAATATGTTATCATTATTTACATTCTAATTATCATTATTATTTCTTTACATTATCATATAAATAGAGGATATTAAATGCATAGTCATGAAATACAGGATTTATTGCTCGAGTTTTTTGAAAACGACAAAAAACGAGGCTGTGCCGAGTTATTTTTTATCGTTTTCTAATAACGAGTGAAATTAATTCCGTATTACATGACCACGAATGTAATGTTCTATTTATATCATAGAAGTTTTATATGTGAATGGTGACAGAAATGCTCAGAAACTGTTTTTATTTTATCCATATACACGCAAAAGTCATAAACGTATTGTTAATGACGCTGACCTGATAGAGTTATTATCACTAGTGTAAAATGAAAAAAAATAACACGGCTTTATTACACGCCAACGACGTCGTTTACTGTAATTAAAAATTTCGGTTCATAAGCGTACCGTGATCGTTTACATGGATAAAATACATCGTTTACATGGATAAAATACATCGTTTTAATATAAAGATGTCACACTTACATTTTCATTGACCTCTGTCTTGTAAACAAAATATATTTGTGACCCCGGGTCTCGAAGTCGAATATTGTAGTCTTTTTCTAAGATCACGGAGAAGGTAAAATATTTCAGTATTTGAACCTCTGTTAGGAAGAAAAAATATACATGGTAGATTCTTCATGTTGAAGCATTTCGAGAACGCGGTGTTTACATTTATTCAATGACATATATTTTAACTTTTTTTCTATTTTCACATTTTAAGCTGTAGCTCCTTAACTATAGAACCAACAATGAAAACAAGAAGCGACCATATAAATAACAACTAAGACTATTTAAAACATGCCACAAAAACAAGGTTTGGCATCGTCTTGTAGAGACTTATATGATTTTACATTTAATTTATCTATTTCCATCAATAGTGTAATACATTTTGAAATTTTGTCGATTTTTATTATGACTGTCAAAGTGTACATGTATGTCAGGAATATTACCTTTTGTAGTAATCCTTAACTCCTTTGAAGATCTTGTTCCAGCGACTGCTGAGGCCTCGACCACAACAATGTATTCAGTTTCTTCTGTTAGTCCAGTGATGTTATAAGTACGAGTCCCACGGTCCAGGAAATCCGACTCTTTTATAATGATATTTTCAGCAGACAAAGCTTTTACCTTGAACGAGTTCGTTACGTCATAATAATCAGACCTTGCGTAGTTCCAAGTTACTCGGATAGTGTCGTCATTCAACGCTACAGCTTCAACATTGACCGGTGGCGGCAATACTTTGAAACAGAACGGACGTCGTTAATAATTATAAAAGAGTATTTTTTTCAAAGCAGAAACGCGTCGGAAAACACACATAAGAATTTCATTTTTATAACATTCGTAGAATTGTGAAACATGTAAGCACATCCTGCAAAATGTTTAGCGACAACAGAGTTGCTGGAAAATATGAAAAGTACTTACAGTTCACAGAAACTTTGAAATCCCGAGTAAATGTTAGCGGTGGGTCACCATTGTCACCAACAGATAAAGTTACGACATATTCCTTTGTAAAAACGTTCAGAGGTGTTTTTACAGCTACACGTGTTGGTGGGGCCCCAACAAGCTTGAAGTAAGTTCCAGCTAAAGAAGGAAAGCATTCGTAGACTTAGAATATAAATTTTAAATTACAGTGGCATATTTAAGAAAGCCAGGTTGACCGAATACTTAACAAATAAAATATTTATTTTGATAAAATATTGCATTTTTAGAAAGATAATGAACTAAAGTGTCAAGACAGACAGACAGACAGACAGACAGACAGAGACGAATTGATAAACTTGTTGTAAAGTTTTCGTTTGATCTAATCAAATAAATATACGTACATAATTAATACAAGGAGAATATGGCAAATAAAACTAAGAACATATATCGGTGACGGTTCCAGTCAAGACATTCTGAGTTGTAGTTATTGATATCTTAGACTTACCATTGATTCCAGACATAGTGTATGTTAATGACTTATATTCTTCTTTCACGTCTGGATCACTACATTCAAACACAATGATTGCAGTATCCACAGCCGCATCAACCTCTAGATCTAACGTTGTTGATGAAACAACACAAGATGGTGGTTCGTTTAGATCTTCTACTGTCAATTCCACAGGCACGGATGATCGCAGTCTTGAAACACTGTCTATGGCCTGTAGATAAAGAAAATAAGTTGCAACTAAACTGACTCACTCACGAAACATATTTAAGCCAGTTAAAAGGTGTTTTTTCAGTCCCATGGGGGCAAATCCATGTGTGCCTCATCACTGATTTGTATTCAAATATTTGAAGTATTAGACCTCTGAGACTTTTATCATTTATATTTTCTCTTTCTCAACAAATGACATTAACATATTTTCCTTATCATTTCAGTTTCATCAGCCTACAAAAGAACGGTTACACAATTATATTCAAAGATTGAGTGTAAAACTAGAGACATCACTATTGCTATAATCGGAAACATTAATTCAAATAGACACGTGTTGTAGAAACGCATTTGAAGGACAGCATACGTATTTTCAAAGCCGAGGAAGAACAAATCTGCCATCTTTTCTATCTCATTTCTTATAAAGATATTTTTCAAGAAATACTTGTAACAAATTGACAGTATCAGCGATGTACTCAGGAGTACAAAGCTTGACAGTTTCGTAGTAATCAAAATTATTTTTTTTAAAAGATGCCACACAAATACGTTATGTACGACCGATGCTTCAAAGTGCAGCAAGACAAATTAATAGACTTATATTATATGATAAATATATACCTCAACTTTGAGTGTGATGACTCTATTTGCTAAATCTTTTATTCCAGCCACTGTCTTGATGACCCCATCACTCGTATCTAACGAAAAGTATCTTTCCCAGCCTTCTGTTGACTCACTATCTGATAAAGTACAAAAGAGTCCGAACATGCCAAATACACAACAAAAGGTTAATCAAGAAAAACTTGCTTTAAAAAGAAATCTTTAAAATCCAATTGACGGTTAATATAACATTCTAACACTGTCTGCAATTCGCCGACAATAAACAAAGAAGGAATTGAGCGTGATATATCATAGGCAGTAAAGCAAGCTGAACACAAGCGCGCACCCGCTGACGTCACTGCGAACGTTACTGTTAAATAGTGCACATACTTGCGCCCCTTATAAATACGTGTTAGAATGGAAATAGATTTTAACATTTTCGTGATCTACCGTCGTATATATCACGGTTTCTCGTTCATATGCGTAGTTATTTAATCACTCAGGCCTACGGCCTTCGTGATTAAATTACTACGCATCTGAACTCGACACCGTGATATATCAGACAGTATATCACTCAAACTTAAAATCTATTTCCTAATTGTAATTACAATGCGGTGAGTTATTCGTAACAGACAGAACTGATAATCATATATAAGGTAGTATTTGGAGACCGAAACTGATAGTCATCTATTATATTGTATTTTAGATACTCATTTATCATGTTATAAAGAAAAACTATCGTAAAAATTGTAATTTAATTACCCATCTGTTATATTAAATTCTCGATACTTGTTGACCATGTTATAAAGATAAACCATCGTAAAAATTGTTATCTAATTACTGATATGTTATATTGTATTTTAGATACTCATTTATCATATTATAAAGATAAACCATCGTAAAAAATGCAATCTAATTGCTCATCTGTTATATCGTATTCTCAATACCCATTTATTCTACTCTACTCATATTTATTTATGCTTTTGTCTTTCTGCTACTCACTTAAAGCTCTATTACAACTATTATAAGTTACTCATGGTTGGTGATTTTTTGTTACTCACCAACTTTTAGTATAAAGACTAATTAATCATACTGTAATAAAAACATTTGTTTTTAAAGTTTTACTATTGGTCAAAATGACCAGTTATATTTAAAAAATTTCAATGTCCACTGATCATTTTCAAAAACGAACATTAAGGTTGCACTTATATTAAGCAAAACTGATTCCGGGTAGAATCATTTCATGACTGTCCCAGTTCTAAGCTGAATTTAAAGGTAGTCCGTAGGGTATTTTGTCATTTATTTAATCCCAGGGTCTTTTTTTGCTTCTAATTTATATGATTTCTGAACATTCACATTTTTCTACATTTATCACGACTGTCATGCATACTTGCCATTTTTAAGACCAATGTTACATTAAAACGACGCATTTTATGATAATCTATCCAAGTATCACTTAGATACGTCCCTGTCACACTGTATTCTAGGCTCATTATTAAAACACTGTATTTTTAAAACATTTTTTTATGATATTCTCTCGATACTGATACACTAAAGCGTTTTGTAGATACTAGTAAATTAAATCTAATATAGTAACGTACCTAATTATATTTAAAATACTCACTAAGATACTCGTAAATACTACTGTTTAAGCTACTCACTTATTATTCTGTATTCGAGACTTCCAACGAGAATTTCTGACGACGCTGTAACAATCATTACTATTGTGTCAACATCCGTGTTTTCGGAAATGACGTCCGAATATTTCGATCTTGAAAAAACTGGTGACGCTTTAGAATAGCTAACAACAATGACGTCAGAGAATGTATATTTAGCCAAACCATTGTCTACCGATACCGAAACCTGTAATTTTAAGGATTAATGTGATCAGTTTGTATAAAAAGTAAATAAAACTTTGAATAGGATGGTGTAAAGTTTTTTTTTTGCTCAGGAAACAGTCTAAATAAATTAATAAGTACGCAAACATATCAGAAGGAACCTTGGTCTTTATACATGCAGGGTGTAAAACATTTAAACACTTGCATTTCAAGATCGTGAGCTTACGTAAATGAAAACGAAATTTCTCGCTGGTTTAGACGAAGGTAATAATACTCGAAGGTTTAGTATAACAGCCGTCACTATAAAGCACTGTTTTCCTTGCCGAGATACTTGTGTTATATTCTTTAACGGCTTATTTTCTTTTAGATGAGATAATTACATTATTATTTAAATCAACACAACGCCATGAAAACAGCGCAATTTCTCAAGAAAACGTTACCTGGTAAGTGCCGCTTGTATACAAATTGTAACACAATTCAATAGTGCCAAGCTCTGGGTTTCTCTCCGTGAAATCTGTCGAAAAGTTCCCGGAGACTGAATATTGTAGATGGTCCGTTCCAGCCGTAGTTGGATCCGAACAATCCATCTTGATGGTGACACACTTGTCTCGGATCCATACATCTGGCGGAATAACGACTGGCTGACATGTAGCAGAAATGGCATCTAAATATACAAAAAAATATCTGTTTTACTAAATCCAAAGAAAGTTTGTCTAGATACGATTAATTTTGATGCACCATATATCCCAGCACGCAGTACGAGCAAGAAAAAAACCGCCAAAAACCCAGATTAAATCAATGAAACAGACATTCAGTGACAAACAAAACTGCAACAACAAAACTGCATTTAGGCATTTTCCGACATAATTATCTTTTTAAATGTATTTACTTGAAAAAAACAAAACAAAACAAAACAAAACTGCTTCAAAAACAAGCGAAATTCTTTGTATCAAATACAATAGCAATTATTTTACGCCTAAGTGTAAAAAGTACTACAGGCAATACATTGAAATATAACAAACAAAACCGGAAACATTGTCATTTCCATGATAAAAATATTTTGTTTTCAAAAAAACAGCTTGTAAACAAGACTGGTCTTCATTTACCTTTTGAAACTTTGCAATATAGTATCTCTTAAAAATGTACACGTATATAAACGAAAGGGTTCCAGGTCAAATGTAAGACACAGATGTAAATATATCTTACTATCAACATCCACTGTCACTGTAACAGTGGCACTCAAAGGAGGAGTCCCTTCGTCACTGATCTTAAACTGTATATCTGCCTTCCCAGTGGTATACAACAGCTCACGTGGTAGAGTCTTCTGAACTGTTACCTCTCCTTTTTGTGACACACCGAAATATCCATCTAACAAAAAAAACATGGTCTTAGATTTTTCTGTGCTCGGACATTTTTTTCTAACACTGACAATGCCTTATGTTAGAGCATCGAAAAAGACATATTGGTCAAAAATATTAATATATAAATCTGCATAATTTAGTTTATATGTAATATTTGTTCTGAAGTACATGTATTATGTTGTGACGCCTTTTTAGTATAGATGCCTTCAACAAAATCAAAATGTTCACTATAAATAAACCTTGTTAAAATTTATCCCCGTTTCAAACAGGTAAATATAAACATATTGAAGCAGACAAAACTGCTTTGATCTCACCTGACCATAAAGGTTTTGTAAGATTTGGTATTCAACGTTCATACCTGGGTCTCCTGACACTTTCTGGTAATTAAGCTGAACATATTCTGGTTTAATATCCGTATCATAGCAGTGGATTGTTGCAACCAAAGTGTTTACTTTGGCAAGAATATCTATGGCACCAGTAAGTGAAGAAGGCTCGCATATTGGGGCTGAATTCACATCTTCAATCCTTATCGTAACAGTGGCCGAAGATTTAAGACCACTTTTGTCAAAAGCCTGAAGCAAAGAGATTTTAAGGACAATTTTCGAAGTTGTCTTTCTACGAACCTTAAATATCGATATTTGTTAACACTTAAATAACACATTTACATGCTTAGAAATGAAGAAAGCAAACCGAATAAAAAAATTATATTTACGATTAAAATAGTAAAACCTGTCAATTTTTAAGATATAAAACCAAAATTAACGATATGTTCTTCTTGAGTTTTATGCCGTTTTTGCAAATAAATAAATAAATAAATATTTGATAGAATGTGCAATACTTATTTCAACCAAACTAAGAACTAAGGAATGAAAAATTTCTTACTGTGACAACATATTTATACACATTTCTCCTACTAGCGTTAAATGGTCTCAGAGCATAGAATGACCTCACAGCGTCCAAAAACAAAATTGAATCGGATAGTGCGTTCTCAAACTCAGCGTCATTTGATGCTGCAAAGTTAGAACAACAGAAATAAATTCTATGATTCCTAACAAAATATAAAGACATTTCCTGACTGCCACCATCGTTACGATTAAAGTTCAATGTTTTCTCTTTCAAAATTCTAAAACAACACTCAGAGTCTCAACTCTTTTTTGATAAGTTGTATTTTGAGGTGTGAAGGCGAAATGGGGTCTATAGCTACCTGCTTCTTTATTCAATAAAACTTAGAACCTTATGCAACCAACACTAAATTTGTTGAAAGTAAATTTGTCTGTAGATCACAATTTTTCTAAGGCAGTTGTATATAAACTATCTATAAATCAGCTAAAATTTCAACTCTATTTCATCAATAATTTACCAATTTTCGCTCGAATGCGATACAAATTATTAAAGTTTAGCTTCTTCACTTTCGAGACATAACCTTTTCTTCCCGTTTATGCTAATTTCACATTTTCTCTACTTATAACAGAATACTTTTGAGACTTTACCGAAACACCTGTAATTGCGATCCGGAAAGGAGTAAAGTAGTTATACACTTACATAATGCAGTGACGTTGACTAACTCGAAATTAGCATTGCCTTTCCCATCATCGGGGTCGGAAACGGTAATTTTCAATATTTCTTTATTCAATGGCTGGTTTTCAAGGATAGAGATATTGTAAACGTCCGGGTTAAACACAGGAGGCTCATTTACGTTTTCAACAGTGAGTGTCCAATTTACCGTCGTAATCCCAAGACCATTAGATATTGTGGCGATTAACTTAAAGTATATTGAAAAAAAAAAAAACTGAACAACATATACCATATAAAAATGTAGCAAATAAGTTATACAATAATTACGTTAACCATACCATGAAGAACATTCCATGAAATATTTGGGCAAACATATAACATTATGTTTAACATTCCATGAAGCATATTCCAAGAAATATTTGAAAAAAATAAGAATAGCTTTTACGACACAATTTAGCAGTATTCCAAGAAATATTCGGGCAAACATTTAAAAGATGCCATAAAGCATATTCCAAGAAATATTCGCACAAACACTAAACAGATAAAATAAAGCGTATTCCAAGAAATATCCGGGCTAACATTTAACAGATGCCATAAAGCGTTTTCCAAGAAATATTCTGGCTAACATTTAACAGAGGCCATAAAGCATGTTCCAAGAAATATTCGGGCTAACAGATGCCATAAAGTATGTTCAAAGAAATATTCGGGCTAACATTTTACAGATGTCATAAACCGTTTTCAAGAAATATTCGCACAAGCACTAAACAGATATAATAAAGCGTATGCCAAGACATATTCGGGCTTGATTTAACAGATGCAATAAAGCATGTTCCAAGTAATATTCGGGTTAACATTTAACAAATGCCATAAAGCATGTTCCAAGAAATATTCGTGCAAACACTTAACAGATGTCATCAAGCGTATTCCAAGAAATATTCGGGCTAACATTTAACAGATGTTATAAAGCATATCCCAAGAAATATTCGGGCAAACACTTAACAGATGTCACAAAGCATATTCCAAGAAATGTTTGGGCTTTCATTTAACAGATGTCATAAAGCATATTCCAAGAAATATTCGCGCAAACATTTAACAAATGCCATAAAACATGTTCCAAGATATATTCGTGCAAACACTTAACAGATGCCATAAAGCATATTCCAAGAAATATTCGCGCACACACCTAGCAGGTGTCATCAAGCGTATTCCAAGAAATATTCGGGTAAACACTGCACAGATATCATACATCATATTCCAAGAAATATTCAGGGTAACATTTTAAAGATGCCATAAAGCATATTCCAAGAAATATTCGCTCAAACACTTAACAGATGTCATAAAGAATGTTCCAAGAAGTATTCGGGCAAACATTTAACAGATTCCATAAAGCATGTTCCAAGAAATATTCGGGCTAACACTTAACAGATATCATACAGCATATTCCAAGAAATATTCGGGTCAATATATAACAATTATGTTAATATTTCATAAGGCATATTCCAATAAATATCGGGCAAACATTTAACAAGTATGTTTAACATATCATCAAGCAGTACATTCCATTAAATATTCAGGAATCAAACATTGTTTTACATTCCATAAAGCATTTTCTAAAAAAAAGAACTCGTATAAACATAATTATAGGAATTATGTTTATCATTCATTTAAATGCTTTCCAAAAAATACTCGTGTGACCATTTTTTTGCTGATGCTGAGTCATGTTTGAAGGTCTTGATTCCTGATTAATACTAAATGCAAAACTACAGTACCAACGTGAAAACAAATTTCAAAACATTAAAGATGATTTATTTAATCTTTTACATTATGATTGAAAATACCAAAGTTCTGTCCGTTTCGTAAAGTTGTGGTTTGCAATTTATAACTTTACTATCAGGTCACAATGAATCCTATCAAGTTTAAAGTTCATCTAAACTGGGATTTCGAGGTAGAGAACACAAAATTTGGGCACATATGAATGAACTAACAACAGCAAATCTACATTTCTGAGACATTATTGTTGGTCATAAAATATCTCTTTCTGAAAGACGCGAGATTTTAATATTCTAAAGTTGAACTCACCTCGAATGTTCCAAACTTGTCTTTCAGAGAGGCGTTTATACATGCACTGAGGCCTAACTGTCCTACTTCACTGTGTATCTTTATCACCAGTAATCCTTCGTCCCTGGCTGTGCCGGATTGACCTTGGAGAGTGACCTCGCCCCCTGTCCGATCAGTGCAGATCACTTCTGTGCCTAAACATACATCAATCTCCTCTGTCTCCTTCAAAGAACGGACAATTACGCCTTGCGTACAGACAGGTGGAACATTATCTGGAACAAGAACAATTGTATGGACTGATTAACAGTAAAATCCTCATACACTAAATTTCAAAATCTGACATGTTTTTCTCTCTACAAACAAGACGGACATGGTCGTCCTACATCACTCAACTGAGTAGTCTTTCACCTATGACTTTTTCATGATTACCTAGTTAAGATATGACCTCTAGCCAGGTGACCCATTACTGATCCCAAATAAACCACTTTTGAAAATGACCTTCATATTATCAAGACAATCATCCTCAAAATGTTCACAGTGATTAGGTATCTAGCCAGGTGATCTACGTTTTGACCCCAAATAACCATCTTTCGAACATGACCTAGATATCATTAAGACTATCATTCTAACAAGGATTCAATTTCATCAGGCAAAAAATATGGCCTCCAGACAGGTGTTCTACTTTTTCACGCCACCTGATCCATTTCTAACGTGAACTAGAAATCACTGAGACAATCTTTCTGATCTAAAACCATTATGACTGACTTCAGAATGTAGCATCTAGAGCGTTAAGACTCTTTTGACTTAGTGACCTAGTTTTTTACTCCAGGTAACCAATACTTGAACTCGACTTAGAAATCTCCAAGACAAACATTCTGACTAGAAATTATATGGATTGAATTCAACATTTGGCCTCTTTCGCGTTAAGAAGATTTTCCTTCGATTTAAGCCGGTGACCTAGTTTTTTTACTCAAGGCTATTATTACTCAAACTTTATCTACAAATCATCAAAACAAACATTTTGTAAAAATTATCATGATGACCGCATTCAAGCAAAGAACCTAATTATTTGACCAAAGGTGCTCATAATCAAACTTACCCAGAAAACATCATGATCAACATTCTAACCAACTTTATAGTTGACTGGATGCAAAATGTGTCCCCTAGAGTAGTAAAAAGCTAACTGTGGACAGAAAGACAGACGCTAGACGATAGACACACAACGTACATCCAGTGGTCACAGGAGCTCACTGTGGGCTAAAAAGTCTCATTCAGGCACTCGCTCTTATAAAGATAGCAAGCATTTATTTTTTAGTTAAAGCGTACTTTCTGTGTATGAAGGGAAGCTTCCCGGGAGTTATATTGATCTTAAAATCAGTTGCTTGCTTATGGTATGCTAGGCGATATCAACATTTTAGTCTCTGCGCTAGAATGACGACATGATTAAAGGGTGACGTTTCGCTTCGGCGCATTACGTCTTGTCGTGTTCAATCGTTATTTTTTTTGTTCCAGCGTTAGCAAGAATACATAAGAACTTCGATACAAAAACATGCCTACTGGTGTCTTTCCATTTTGGCACTAGCGCAGTCGCACCGAAAAAAATCACCATGAATATAAAAGGTGCTGAGATCTTAACAAAGTACAACTCACTGTCTACAAGAACTGTAATAGACACGCTGGTCGTGAAATCTTGGTCTGTCGGTTTGTCAGAATCTGTCACTGTTACTTCTATTGTGTGTACCGTTTCATCACGTGGTAATTCACTGGATAAAATCACGTGACCTGTACTATTGACACTGAAATCTGAAAAAAAATTTTTTGTAGTTTAATTATCTCCGGATGATAAGATGTACCTGAAATAAAACTTTACACAAACCAGTATGTATAAACTATGTCTGTATATATAATGAGAATCTTTCTATCTTCCTTATATAATCAACTTTTCCTGAATTTCCTCACCAAAATCACCGGCCATTTTTATAGATAATAAAACTAAATTTTAGCTTAATTACTACAGTTTTTGACTGTAAGTAAGAAACTTACATGTAGAAGTAGTCTTGTAATTTATCATCTGGAACTCGGGCGTCTTATCGGCATCTGAGCAGTCCAGCTGTGTAAGAACAGTATTTACAGGGGTCAACAGCCCAATGGTTAAACTATCCGGTGGCGGTTTACATACGGGGACCTCATCATTCACGTCCAGTACTTGTATAGACACAGTTGTTGTTGCAGACAGTTGAATTGACCCTCCGTCTAATGCCTAGAGTGGTATTTAGAATTACTGAAACTGATTTCTCAAGGCCTGATTTTTTTAGCAACGACCGTAATATTCTGATAAAAGTTATGAATGGTAAAAATGCAGAACATTTGTCACTGCCAATATCAGGTGAAATTTTATTAAAAGTCAATCATTCATATGCTTTTAAAAACAAGACTGCATAACTTAAAACTCAATGAGAAAAAAATATGACAAGATTAATTATCTAGTTTTAGAGAAATGTGTAAAATCATATATTACCTGTACTACAAAAGAGTACGAGTTTGAAGCCACCCTGTCTGCATCCAGCTTTGAATTAACCGAAATCACCCCAGTATTTGTATCCAACGAAAACAAGCCGCTTTGCTCAAGTTCTGCAAATTATGTAATCGTAATATTATAGATCAAATAGCAGTATTTGAATAAAAATAAATGTTTAAGCAGTTTTGAAACAAACACACTATTTACAAACTTCAGCTTTTTTTAGACTTTACCTACTATCACTTAATGTAGACTGAATCCATTCTTCTATAGAAATAGGTTTTATCGATAGCTTTAACTGTCCATTAGACTCCTTAATTTAATATATTCAATAAAAATGCCAGTTCCTGATTTAAAATCGGAAGGTTTAATCTGAAATAAAATCATGTAAAAATCTGAAAGTGAAAAATTCTGATAGAAAAAATAAACAAATGTAGAGGTTAACATACCTCTCGATTGATAAGTTATCCGTCCATATGCGCCGGTATCTTGATCAGTTGCTTGCACAGTAAGGACCACTGAGTTTATCGTGGCATTTTCAAACACAGACGATTTATACACAGTATTTTTGAACACTGGCGGATCATTGTTATCACTGACACGGATGATGAGAGTAAAACTGGTCTCACCATAGGAGGAGTTTACTGCTGCATTAATCTGAAAACAAGTGTGAATATTTTGTATATGAGAAACAAATTCGCGACATAGAATCCTGTTATACGGGTTTTGCTTTATATTCATAACGATTGCAGTATTATCATGTGTACAGTGGAAGAATTTGTGTTTGATGGGACATTGACATTCTCTTATTTCTGTGCACGAGACTGCCGCCTTAACAGTTTTTGTGGCCGCCCAACGTCCTATGTTAATTTAAGAAAAACAAAATTAAATATGTTGATAAATAAAATCGAAAAAAAAGAAAGATCTTAGTATGGCTCGTAGGAGCACCTTCTAGGCTTGTTTGCAGGCACGCTCCCACCTCCCCGACATTATCCTTTTTATTTTAAATGTAAAATGGCGCCGCCATCTGGTACTTAACTGAAACTGAAAATTTCACAAAATAGTATCACATCCTTCACTTTCCTAACCCTAGAGTTTTTATTACAGATTTGATGTTTTCATATTTTTCATATTTATGTGTAGACTCGGGCCAATGGCACTTATAGGAGCTACAACGGAGGTATAAAAAAGAATTGCTACCTGCCACACTCCATATTCTCCTTGCAGAGATTTTGCCGTACATATCGTAATCTGACTACCGGTGCTATCTTTCTCATAGAAAAGTGACGTCCCGTTGCCGGAAGTGACGTAATAACTCAGAATTTCATTTCGGACCGGGTCTTTACATCCTACTTCCACCCCAAAGCAAACATCAGCATCATTTGTTTCACTTTTTGTTACTTCATATTCAGTACTGTTACAACTTGGTGGAAAGTCATCTAAAAAAAATAGAATATGAAAGTTAAAACTAACCTAATTAAATGTTCGATATAGATTAAAGAAAAACTGTGTACCGTTAGACATAATACTGCTTTCGCATTTCAGCCCAAGTACAACTTCAAAGAAATTCACCGTTTCGTTAAGTAACTTCTATCAATTTAAATTTACTCATTTGAATTAAGTGGCATGTAAGTACAATTTAAATTTTTTCCTGTAAAAACTTGCCCCCGCCAAAGAAAGCTGTCTAATTTCAATCGCATTATTAAAGACAATTAAAGTTAAAACTAGTTTAATACGTGGTTGTAATATGTCTGCAATGACAAATGAAAATAACAAAAAATGGAAGCAGGAAAATCAAGAAACTTTTACATCATTTCTTTCGTTTGATATTTGCATTATTAGCAGTAAAGTGAGGGCAATAAGTATTTTGAACTTCTCTTTTACTAAAACCATCACAAAGACTTACTTGCAACGGTAACCTCGACAGAAACAGATGCAGACAAACCTCCACCGTCTTCCACTAGAACTGTAAACGCTAGCAAATTGTCCGTTCCTGTGACGTTATACAAAGGTTTTGCCAGTTTGACAACGTTGGATTCCATCTTGAAGTAAGCTGAAAATATATATGGAGTGTTTCAGAATAGCTTCATTCTTGCGTAATAATCAAATGAAAAACTTCAAGGAACGCAATATATCAATTCAATAGATATGAATATTTTTTTCCATATTTACTTTTTTTAAAAACGGCGGTAATTTATTGACTCACCAATAATATCAGCCTGGCCATCCAGAGAGTAAGTGAGAGTTTTAAACCGAGTATCCACATCCGGGTCACTGCAAATGACAGCTGTCACTTCAGCATCGGTTGCAGTTTTCACAGACACGCCAGTGACGTCAACAGTTGTTCTTGTACACGTGGGAGATTCATTTACATCCACCACTTTTATAATGATCTGAATATTTCTAGACCCATACGACGAGGACACGACCAGGTTTATCTGGAAAGTTACACATATTGATGACACCGGTGACCACATGGCTTGATTATGCTAGTTGTTAAGGACATTTTCCATTTAAATCTAGAAATATCACTTCTAGAAAGTGAGCTAGCGTATCACACCTTTTATAAAGTTGGTGAGACATTGTCAAAGAACCATGCTGTAACAAGACATTAAAACTGAAAGAAACAGAACAGTAATTGCTGGTTACTGGGTTTGCATTTTCACACACAAACATACACTTGTCATAATTTTCATATAACGCTTTCTGGATAAATAATTCATGCAGAAACATATGAATCATTTATTAACAATAAATGTAATAACTTAAATCAGGATTTAAATGTTACCCTTGCATTTCCGTAAAATTTCTTGTGTGCTTACTATGTACTGATATATTTTTATATGTGGTGTTATTAATATAATCAATATTGTCAAGTTACGTTTTGTGTTAGTCATATATTGAAATAGACTATGTTTAAAGAATCTTATACATAAGAATGTACCAACATTAACATTCAAATATCAAGTCTACATCTGAAAAAATATCATATTCATCATCTTATATCTGACCTGCCAAGCTCCGACCTTGCCCTGTAAGGATCCCACAGTGCACAGAGATATGTCATTGTTTGTGGTAGACTCGGCTTTAAGTGTGAAGAGGCTGGACCCATTTCCTGATGGGCTCTCAAACGATAACGTCTCTGCTTGTACCGGATCAGTACAATTTACCGCCAAGAGGAAACATTCCCCGGCAGCAGTTCCCTCTGACTTCTCCTCTGTTACAACAAATCTGTCACACTCCGGGGGATATGACGCTTGAAAGAAAAAGTATAATCTAGCCCTTCATAGGTTTTCAAAATCGTCCCAATATATCTAGAAATGAAACCATCTGATCAAGTAAAATACGTGTTACCCTAGAACCATAAAAAATAACAGCATACTAAAATTAAATCATTAAATATATAGTAAAGATCTGGGAGCTGAATTTTTGTTTTCCCTCGGACGCCTTCGTAATAGTGCCCACATTAAAAGACAGAGAAAACATGCGATTCTCTACCAGAACTAAGAAGTTTAAACCATACTTACTACCGTTAAAAGCAATCGCTATAAATACTGTATTTGCTTAGTATAAAAGTTCCAATCTTCGTATGAATCAATAATTCAAACTAAATCGTAGACGTTCCTGCAAAATAAACATGTTTTACAAATACAAAGTCACACAGACATTCACACGAGGAAACTTAGTAAATAAACTTACTGATGACATTCACTGATATCAAAACGGTTTCCGAGAGTCCCCCACCATCAGTAACACGTGCAGTGAACGTCAAGCTTGTACCATTTGTAAAAGACGTAAGCACTTGTTTCAACTGTATTACGCCACTCGAGTCAATCTTGAAAAAATCTGGTAAAAACGTCAAACAGTACACATTAGGAAAATAATTATATCTGAGTAATTTACATCTTAGTTTAAAGTGATTCTGTGTTTAAACAATAAGAAGTATAGCATAAAATGTGAAAAATAAAAGTAAAAAAATGTTGTGACACTCACTATTAGAAATTAGTAAGAAAACATACTAGAACCATCAAATAAGTATATAAATACTATTTCTTTGTAAGGTTTACGGCAACCGACTGTGGTGTTACAGAAGGACAACTGTTGAAAGAAACAATAATTGTAAATGGTATTCAAGTCAGTTGTCATCGTTTGACGCACCCTGTCTGGCATAATAAACATAACCGTACCAAGAAAAGAAAACGAAAAAAAAACAACACAAAAACATTGCTGACTTAGAATTATGTGGCCTTAAGAAACACTATTACTATATTTACTCATACTGACTGAGCGAAAAATGTCATTGTACAGGGAATATTAAGATACCTGTAGTGGACGTATCCCCTTCTAAACTATACGTAAGAGTACGGAATGTTTCACTAAAATCATCATCTGTGCACGTTAATCTCGTTACGACATAATCTACGGCGTCCCTCACCGTCGCGCTCGTCTCGATGTTTTTTGAATCGCAGGTAGGCTTTTCGTTTAAGTCTTTCACAGTTATATTCAGATCAACAGTGTCTGATTCTCCTGCAGAATCCTCAACCTGAAAAAAAAATATTTGTAAAAATATCAAAGTAACGACTGAACAAACGAAAAACGATAAAAATGTTTGATTATTCCTTATAAATCTGTCTCAATTACATTTTCCTGGCGGACACTAATCTAGATTACTTGAAGCAATAGCTGTAAAAACAAGTCGGAAAAAGTGCCATTTATTTGAAAAAATCTACTTTTAAGGTCAAAATTTTAAGGCTCTGTATGCAGGCAAAATTTTGTAGATCTAGATTCCTTCTAAAGGTTCTTGCCTGAATAGCTGACACATTAAATTAATGATTTATAATATTATACTAACACAACATATCTCAGCTCTTGATACACTAGAAAAGTACAGGAACGACAACATGTAACTTATTAACCAACAATGATTCTTTTCAAGTATTTGTTTACCCTTAGCCTGCTATATATCTTAAATGTATATCCATATGTGTATTACCTTCAGTTCTAGCAAATATGAAGCTCGAACTTTTGGGGTGAGTTCTTTTTCTAGTGTCACAGTAACCGCATTTCCAAAGGAATTGACAGTGGCTGTAAATGGCAGCGACGCCGAATCTTCCTTGTTCTCCAGGTCTGAAATCATGTTTTACATTCAAATGAAAATCTCCTACCTGTTTATTTCTTATCGCAAAAAGAAATTATATCTTATTATTGTAAGAGAATATGTCCTCTGTGCCGAAGAAATGAAATTGGCTCCGAGAAACATTATCTTCTGGAATGTGATTTTTTCCACCAAGATTGAGAAAAATATCTAAAACCTGATGTTATAAATATCCAAAGAAACCTCAACTCATTTAGTTCCCTTTTGTCATCATCACCCCATATCACCCCATATCGTTTTGAAAAATGTCAGCAAATTTGTTGCGTGTATTATGCCAACTTTTAGAATCTGTAGTAATCACTAGAACGACCTGATCAGTCATTATCAGATTTTATTTATATCCTGTAATTGGCTCTAGGTCAATCTTGCTTTACACAGCTACAACTCTTTATTTGTAAAATGGTTTCAGCAATATTGCCTGTAACAGCACTACTTGTCAAAACAATTTAATATTTTTCAGTGAGTGGCAGCTTAAGTAACTGTATATACATAGAGCTCGGGATTCTCATGTAATAAAGTTCACACATAGTCCGTGCGCTTCGTGCTAAGCGCACTCAACTAGATATACTGCACTTGGATACACTTGGCTACCTCCTTTGCTTATTCTGTTACTTTGTACATATTATGAATCCCCCCATCCCCGCAACACACAATGTTTGAACAGAAAAATATTTGAAACATTGTTATTTTGTAAATTCCCCATGTTGTATTATGTAAATGTACCTGGGTGAAAAATAAAAGATATGTTCTGTTCTGTTGTTATTAAAAATCTGAAACAACAACAACACAAAGACACAAAAATTGTTGTGGAAGAAGGTGACTTTATCGTTGCTAATAATTACCTGTGATGGTAACGGAGAGGTTGTCAGGCGGGTCAATACCGACATCGGGGTCTGACACAGGAAGCACTTCGCCTATAACTGCCGCCAGGGGCGTGTTTTCTGAAACCTCCAAGTTTATCTGTGAGTTGTTGGTAAGAAATGTTGGCGGGTCATTCACATTAGTAACTATCACACTAATAACAACAGAAGCAGTGCCATACTTGTTAGTAACTTGTACTGAAACCTATAAATATAAAATAATAAGACACAAAGGTTTTTTGAAGCATTTTCATTATGAGTAATTTGGCATGTTCAAGATATATTGTTAAGCAAGTTAATGTTTTAAATCATTTCCAAGCCCCATTGTATTTTAATTTTATCATACAGTTGAGAACTCTTTCTGTACGTAGAATTATAAAGAAATCGTTGTTCTGTAACTTTTTTGTTAAATGTTAATCTCTTATAATTAGCCGTTTTTTGCTTTATTCTCATTATATATACATTTTAGATAATTTTGTGTGCACCTCTGTAATCTGTTTAGAAAAGTTACAGAACTAAGGAAGAATAGCTCACCGTTTCTGTTTTACCAGCTTGTAGGTCAAGGGAAGCGGCCGAGCATAGTTTTATTTCTGTCATGTTTGAAGACACGCCAGTACACTGGACGTCAAACAAAGTCGATGTTACTGAGCAAGTCTTCGTTAGGTTGGCTGGGTCATCACATATGTACACAGCACCACTGCTGCAGGTCCCAACTTCTGCCTTCTCACTTAGAGCTATAGGATCGGTTATGTCTGTTCGGTTACATCGAGGGCTTAAGTCTCCTGCGAAAGAAAGCATAAATATGAAAGATTTTAGCCAGTTTTATTTATCGGAAATGTATGAATTTGGTCAACCTAAAATATAACGCACCTGCTCCTTTAATGTTAGGTACATTGATTAGAAACGTAAAATTAGCATTGAATAAAGCATTACTTTGAACATTATTTTTTTTTGTTCATTTTCTGACAAAATTTATTCTATGTTGGTGGAGATAAGATATATATATCCTGTTAAAGGTAAACATTTGTAATTGAAATATTGTTCATATAAAATAATATCCGTTAAGGTAAACACAGGTATGGGCCTTAGATAGTACACTAACTAGGCAAAATATAACAGACAACTGGTAGTTCAATTCAGAAGAACGAAACATGAGATTATACTTTATTATAATATATAAATCATATAACTTATGACAAATAAAATTTCCTTAGCCTTACAAAGGCTCATACATTCAAACTCTTACACTTTCTGTGTGTCTATAGGTCTGTTGCTTCGATATTTATGTAAAGATAAAACTGTAAGCAGATAGACTAACTTGCTAGCACAGAAAACCTAAACGTTGTCCAGGCTGGAAGGGTAAGTGTTGTGTTGGCTTTCACATGAACGTTGAACATGCCATGTGTTTCATTCGCCGTTGGGTCATAGAATATCGTCCCATCAGCTTCTATGACTACTGGTCCAGAGTCATCTAAAAGCGACAGATATAATTATAATAAGTATATTCAATAATTATTTCTATACTCATATATCTAGACTTCTTTGATCAAGTTTCATGTTTTACCATTTTAATTTCTCACTTAAGGCAATTTACCAATCCACTGTGTATATCAGTGCACGAGTTCTCTTCTCTGCCTTACTTCGCAATCAAACTTAAAATCAGAATAACTATCTCCAATATAAATTTTCAATGAATGTCATTGACGTCCTGTTTTGCGAGACGTTGCATTTTATTTCACTACGTATCTAAAACATTAACGAATTAAAAATGTTGTAATATAATCACTATGTTAGTTTGTATCTTAAGTAATTTATTCAGTTTTTAGTCAGTACATTTAACTTAACGTTCATGTTTTTGTCAATAAATTTAGAGTAGCCGAAAATCTTAATAAAAAATAAATAAAGATATAACAATAAAGGCATTACTTAAAGTTTCAAATAGTGGTGTGGTAGAGTTTCCATTTACTTCACATTGTATTCTTCCAAGATCCACTCTGGACTCAGGAAAAGGGTCCAAGTGCACGAGAAAAGGTTCACCAGGCACAGTACATGTCAATTTCTCATACACAAACAGTACACTAATATTTCTGACATCGTCTAGGGGTGGAACACCGCTGTCAGTCACCTGCAATAACACAAGGTCTTGCCTGATATCACAAACTGTGATAAATGTTTTATACTACCCACGTGTAATATAACGGCTAACAAAACATTACGCTTTAACTTCTTGCTTCAAATTAATTATTTTTATTTATTGTTATATATAAAATTTGTTATAGACGTCCTATTTCAAAGAGATATGTTCAGTATTTCCGACATATTTTGGAACTTTTTTCTTGGCGGATGTTTTGTGACAGCTTTTTTTTTTCAATATAGCTCGAATAAATATAGCTACGATAAGACTCATTTACGGTTGTTTTGGTAACATTATGAAAAGAATATGACACCCGTTAACATTTCATGTAAAATTTTATTCAATTCGTCCAGGAATAATGTTATTAAGCTCGCCAGAGGCTCATTTGATAGCATTATTCTAAACTCGTGGAATGAAAATTTATATGAAATTAAAACTCGTGTCAGATCCTATATTTAGTATATGATTATTGTGTGGCTGCCTTTTTTTCATTATTATGAATATTTTATAACTAGTAAAGTCATTAAGCCTAGCTAAATTTGGTTTAATCTGTGACATATAACAGATTTGTATACATCTTGAAAGAAACTGGTGGTCGCTTTTGCTAGTGAAATGATAAAAAATTTAAGCAATTAGAATCTAAATCTACCGAATTCGAAGTAGGTAGACCTAACTGATGGATAGGTTATCTAATATACCAGTAGGAAGTTATTCTATCACTGAGTATGAAAGGTACAGCCATTTAACGTAAACTTTTTTTTTCAAAATTTAGGATGTATGAAATTCTAATTGCCATGAATCTGTTCTTCTACGACAAATTTTACTACGAACTATTTTATTACAAACAACATTTGTCATGTGATAAAGACTCTTCTCTTTATCCAGAAAGTCACTCTGTACCTTTATTTCAATATCAGATGCTTTTCCAAAAATGTCTGGGTTAGTTGAATACAGTTCAGCTGGGTTAGTTATGACAAGAGTGTCTTCTTTGATGGAAAACTTATCTTGTAAGACATCGACGTACACAGCTGTAAGAAAAAATACAAATCATTAATCAACTACATATAAGAAATAAAAGAACATTCGCACAGGCCAAGCTTCAGGTGAAAATATAAAAAGGTGTCTTTAAAAACGTATCTAACTAGAAATGGTTTTTGATTGAACAAAAACATATGTCTCCCCCAAGCCAGTTGCTGCAGGCAGTATTGAATCAGACGATTGTAAAATTTGACATTTAACCTCCAAGTGTGACCTTGACCTTGAGACACCACACCCTCAAAGTGGGTTCTGCATGTCACCTTGATGAGGTGAACATCTGACCCAAGTTTCATAAAAATCCTTCAAGGGCTTTGGAAGATACAGAGCGGACAAGTTTTTATGGCATTTGACATTTAACCTCCAAGTGTGACCTTGACCTTGAGACACCACACCCGCAAAGTGGGTTCTGCATGTCGCCTTGATGAGGTGAACATCTGACCCAAGTTTCATAAAAACCCTTCAAGGGCTTTGGTAGATACAGAGCGGACACGATTTTGTGACGGACAGACAGACGGACAGACAGACAACAGGGGAAAAACAATATGTCTCCCCCGATGAGGTGAACACCTGACCCAAGTTTCATAAAAATCCTTCAAGGGCTTTTGAAGATACAGCGCGGACACGATTTTGTGGCATTTGACATTTAACCTCCAAGTGTGACCTTGACCTTGAGACACCACACCTGCAAAGTGGGTTCTGCACGTCACCTTGATGAGGTGAACATCTGACCCAAGTTTCATAAAAATCCTTCAAAGGCTTTTGAAGATACAGAGCGGACACGATTTTGTGGCATTTGACATTTAACCACCAAGTGTGACCTTGACCTTGAGACACCACACCTGCAAAGTGGGTTCTGCACGTCGTCTTGATGAAGTGAACATCTGACCCAAGTTTCATAAAAATCCTTCAAGGGCTTTGGAAGATACAGAGCGGACACGATTTTGTGACGGACAGACGGACGGACGGACGGACGGACAACCAGGGGAAAAACAATATGTCTCCCCCATTTTTGGGGGGAGACATAAATACACTTTGACCTGCTGCTGACTACATGCGAACCTGTTTTCTAGTTAACCAAGACTTAATAAATATTAATTTACAGATGTATAGGGATGAAAGACTCACAGATTGGCATAAACATGTATTCGTTGAGCTCTCGAATACAAGAAAAGGACATTTTATTTTGATAAAAATGCTGTCTTAATATAAAATTGCTTGTGTTCGTATTAAATTAGCAAACAAATACAAACTTACAAAAAGTTTCAACACAATAAAAAATGTCTTCTGTACGAGACTCCAGTATACTAGGCAAAATAAAATATCTGAAAAATAATCTACTTGAAAGAACATAAAAAGATATGAAAACGACATCCGTTCAGATTTTGAAACACAGTCAACCGTGTTAGAGAAACGAAACAAAATCTGTTTGTATTAAGATACTGCGATTGCGAGACTTTTGTGTTTAGAGAGCATTTTTTTTATTCTTCTAATGTCATTTTAGCGGTCTGAAAAACAATTTGACCGTAAATTTGGTAATATAATGACATATTCCTGTTAAATATTCTGTAATGCACAAAAGATAAATATCTAGGATATCATTTTCATCAAGTCATTATTTCGTACAAAAAATTAAAGGACTTTTACCAGAGACTTCCCATGTGTGTGTCTGATTCACGTCCTGATCTGATGTTTGCAGTATAACTGTCACGGTATCCGGCATATGTACAACATTGTAGCGCAGAGGACTTTCTGGCAATGACATAATCTCAGGTCCGGTGTTAAATTTGAAACAGAATTCGAATGTGTCATTTATCCACGGCCGGTACAAGATGTCGTCTGCTTCAAAAGCCGTTATATTTACCTATAAATTCAAATAATAACCAAACTTAAAGAATTCTCAAAGAGAAGCAAAACAGCTCCAACAGTTCATATTCGCAATGTTTGCTAAAAACATATTCAAATTCTACTGATTCTGAAAGGTTACTGACACTAAATATTCGAGGTACGAATGAAATTTCCAACAGACGGCTTTAATGTACTAATATCCCTGCAAGTAATATCTACCCAGACCGCTTTCATCATATTTGGCTTGTTTCGTAAAATTGTGCGTTTAAGCTTTAAGGGTTTACAGTATAGTGAAAAGGGATAAATACTTCAAGCAGACGATAACTCACGCAGATTTCTGCAACAACTGGTGGTGTTTCCCTGTTGTATATTACACAGAACCTGTCGTCTCTGGAGTCGTCAGCACTAATATCCTCCGTATCATCAAATATATACGTTATATCTTCGTTGGGATTGTAACAAACATTTGCTTCTGTTGAGCCTTTCTTCGGCATACAGGCTGTCCTGTCATCCAAACTGACGTCATTCTCAAAATATACACGCTTGATTCTAGAATCCTTACATGTGACTGGCGGATCCTCTGAAATGAGAATTTCGTTTAACAGTTGCTTGTTGTCTTGAAGTGATAATACGGCAACGAATCCAAGCACACGACTCGGTTATTTAAGGAAGCAGTGAATAGCTTGTCTACTTGCACTCAGTGTATATATGTTCTGTTTCAAACACAACCATTGATAGAGCTAGAGAGAGGTTGTCTTATAGGGCTTGTTACCTCAGCCATTGCAACCTCCGGACAATATCCCAGACGTAAGAAAAACAAGGAGATGGACAAAGATTGATTTAGTTTTTACATTAGTTTCCCAGCATTAAAACCAGTAAAAGACAATTTCTAGATTCGTATTTTTATGGAATGCGGGTTGGGACATGCCACTTGCCAGTTGCCACTTGCTACTTGAGAGTCATTCAGACGCTTGATATGGCAAGTGCCAAATGGCAAATGGCAAGTTGCAAGTAGCAAGTGGCAATTGGCAAGTAGCAACTGGCAACTAGCAAATAGCAAGTGGCAACCGGCAAGTAGCAACTGGCAATTTGCAAGTAGCAACTGGCAAATAGCAAGAAGCATGTCCCGACCCGCATTCCATAGTCAATCAGATACTTCAACATCCTGTATTCTTTACTTCGGGATACATTGTGTTTTCATAAACTTCAAAATAATAATGAAAACGCTCCTACCATAAATTTCCGCCAAAATCAATCACAAAAGTAAGTACATAAACAAATAATACGTGTGCTAAATCAGAGGAAATAACCAAACACACTTATTTATTCGACGCAGAATGCGGGGAGGCATTTATACAAACACATTACATATATTTATTAACGATATTAGTGAATCACCTGTAAATACATGAATATAAGCTTTTTTAACTGAGCAAAAACGTATATATATATGCTACTTGCAAATTGCCATATATATATATATATATATATATATATATATATATATATATATATATATATATATATATATATATATATATATATATATATCGTAAGAACAAAATTCTGCATATGAGAAAAAAACAGGAAATTGAATAATTGAGAAAATATTTCTAATGAATTCTGGAAATATTTAATTTTAAATTTAAACATTATATCAAGCGTCTGAATGACCCTCAAGTAGCAAGTGGCAACTGGCAAGTAGCAAATAGCAAGTGGCAATTGGCAAGTAGCAACTGGCAACTAGCAAGTAGCAAATAGCAAGTGGCAACTGGCAAGTAGCAACTGGCAATTTGCAAGTAGCAACTGGCAAGTGGCAACTGGCAAGTAGCAAGTGGCAAATAACAAGAACATGTCCCGACCCGCATTCCATAGTATTTTACATTGTGATCTACTTTAAGTTCCAAAGAAACAACGCTGTTTTTTTTTCACTAACCTTCTGCGCACGAGGTTCCCTTTTTTCCAGCTGGACATATACACACGTAGGTAGTTGAGTCCTCGGTATTCAGAACACACGCATATTGTTGGTTCGCTGAGTCGGATGCACAAGGGTTTGGATTACAGGGATCAACTGAAATAACAAATGATATCAAGTTTAGAGTAGCTGACAGATTTGTTTTCAGGCAAAAACACTGTATTTTCTCTTTAACTGATGTTTATTACCAGGCGCGTAGCTAGCCTATAAAGAATGTGGATTCAAAATATTCTAGGGGGGTCAGGGGGCATGCCCCCCCTGAACATTTTGAAATAAATGGTGCAATTTGGTGCGTTTTTGGGCCTCCGGAGAGCTTTCTTGACCAACGAAAATCCATTTATTTTAGCATAAAAATGGAGATGAATAGCTTTACTTTCGTTTATTTCAACTAGTCTACATTTCACAGCAAGTCTAACTTGCGGCCTTTTTTTTTTTGTCAAAATAAAGTGGATTCAGCTGCGTACTCGCGTATAGGCAGCTACGCGCCTGATTACCGTCAACACGACATCCGTTGTCTGGTATTCCTTGAAAAGAAACTTTTCTGATACTAACGACAGAAAACACCGATAAATAAAAAGCTAGGTATAAGAAATCATTCGAAAGAATTTTACAAATGGTCGCCGTGAGTTTATAACGAAATCTCGGTTGCAAGGCTAACGTTTTTTCTGTTAGAACCAACTACAATGACTGTAAAAGCTTTGGTAATGTTTTTTATGCAAGTATTCAGCTCAGCTTGGAGGTGTTTGCAATAATATTGTCATCGTCAACATAGGTAAAATAAGTTCAACAATTGTGCAATTAAATCATGATAATAACTGTACCGATTTTTACACAGGTTGGAGCAGTTCCCGACCACTGTCCGTCTGACTGACATTGCCTCGTTTCCGTTCCGTTGATTTCATAACCATCATTACATGTGTATGTTGCTTCAGAGCCAAAATGGCCAACGTCGTCAGAATATGTGAAGCTACCATTGACTGGCTGGTCAAGTGGAGGGCAAGCTGTAACGGGCGTGTAAAGTTTAGTTGAACACAGATTTCTTTAAAACACATCTACAACTTAATGCTAACTATTTAACCAAACATACAAGTGTGTTCGAAACAGGTAAAGAACCATAAGGTCAACCTTTAACAGGTCAGAAAAAAAGGTAAAACCTTGCTTTTTTTAAAAAACAATCTGATCAGAATTAAACTTTTTTTCAGCAAGTCATCAAGCTAAACGTCTTTAGAAGTTCTAATTTTCTTAGGTAAATGACTATCATAAAAATCACATCCTAAAACTTCTATGATCATTATTTCGTCACTAATAACCATTTCTGACCTGACAGAGCAACGTGTCTTAAGGCATAAATTGTTCTAAATTTAAAGGAAGAAAAAGAAAAGGGATCTTTCTTCCCACCTTTTTTCCTGCATGTTGGAGCGGAACCCTCCCACGCGCCCGTTTCATTTTGACAGCGTCTCATTGGTTCACCCTCCAATTCATACCCATCAATACAAGTGTAAATCGCTTCAAATTCAATTCTCTCTCTGTTCGGTACAATTGTTACATTACCATTAGTTACTGCACCCGGTTGTGGGCATTCTAAAATAAAAACAAAATTTAATATTCAATGTTAATAAATGAATGTCTTGCAAAAACAGCCATTTCCACAAGGATTCTTTCTTACTGTCTCGAGAGACGAATTCATGGATATGACACTGAGGATTGAACAAAATTAGTGTCGTGGGCTTGGCGCAAGACTTGGCCAAGAGCCCTCATAATTCGATTAGGTATATTTGAAGTATTAACCTCTATGTGCTATATATGCTTCCAAAGACAAGAACTGATATTGTTAAAATTAAAAATGTATTTAAATGTTTCAGAGTTTCTATTTTCGAAAACTTGGTTACCTCTGGCACACTGACTGTCGATGGGGGCGTAACCTTCTTCGCACACACAGGTAGCGCTACTACCACAGACCTCATTTGGTGGGCACGGGATTTCAGTAGAGCATGGGTCTCCTAACAGTCCTGTAAATATATGTATAGACATACAAAGCAAAAAATGATCTATCCTTTAAACATTATCTTTAAAAATCATGTATTTGGTATATAAATGTACAGCACGTATATCATGAAATGAAATGGTTGTATAGTTATAAAAAAGTCATGAAAGACCCTCACTCATGTATATTGCTATATTATAAATTTGAACTTTCGACTGGTGGATCAGTGGTCATAAAGAACGCACCGGACTTGTTATTCAGCAGTCGCTGGTTTGATCTCCCGCTTGTCCACTAACACAACTTATCTTTCCAATGAGACATTAAACCGAGGTTTCTTATATCGGTACTGTACATTGAGAATATGAAAGAAACCGGAATGTCCCTGGAACTTGATGCTTTTTGTTTACTGAGCCAGAATGAAAACTTGACACTAGGAATTTTTGGGACCAGATTTTCAATATTAGTTTTGAGGCAATGACTTTAGTTGTATGCTGTGCACAGAACACCTGGACATCAGCAGAAAACAAAAACACGTCTCACCAATTGTCTTTAACGTAAATTAACATTAATGACGTCGGACTACCCTCCAAAATAAATTTCACAGAATGAAGACCAGCGGGAGCGAGGTGTTCAGTAACGATTGTGTCCATCTCTAGCGTCTCGTACAGCCACACAAAGTCTCCTCATCGATCTCAGAACGTTTGTGAACACTGCCCGAGGAAGACGTCGCCATTGCTCAACAAGGACACTTTGAAGATCTTGCAACGTCTATGGTGGATTGACTATCACGTCGACCCAGATCGTCCCATATGTGTTCGATGGGATTGAGGTCGGGGCTACGCTACCGCCAGTTCAGGACTTGAACACCGGTATTTCTAAAATAATTCTGTATAAGAACTGCCGTATGGGGTCTACCGTTATCTTGCTGGAACGTTAGTCCAAGGTCATGTCTCTGCATAAACGGAAGCAGAATAGGTTTCAAAATCTTATCCCTGTACTGGACAGCAGTTAAGTTCCCTTGAACAACAACAAGAGGAGAACGCCCGTGTGCACAAAAACAGCCCCAAGCCATGACGCTGCCGACGCCAAATCTGTCATTTTCACGTATGCAGATTTGTGCGTGACGTTCACCTCGCCTGCGGTAACATGGACCCTGCCGTCGGCAAATCTCAAGGTGAATCGCGATTCGTCACTAAAGACAATCGAATTCCACTGTCTTTGATTGAACCTTAAGTGTCTTGTGGCCCACACAAGTCAGTTGCGGCGAAGAAGAGGTGTTAAAATTGGCCCTAGGGGTTTCTAGAGGCGAAGTCCAGCGGCACGCAAGCGATTTCTGACAGTTTGTGCAGTTGTCATTCCATCAAACATCTCCCTTCTTGTAGAAGTTGCAGTGACAAATCTGTTCCGAAGATGACGTAAGCGTATTGCTTGATCATCCCGGCATGACGTCACACGTGACGCTCCTGGCCTCGGGCGGTCGGCATGTCCCGGTTGATACACTCGCGTCCTCGTGAACAATTAAAGGCTCTTGCAACAGCGACCACAGACTGACCAGCATGGAGCCTCTCCATAGCTTGTCGACGTTCGTCATTTGAAAGAAGCGGCATTTACACAAGATTATCAAAATGACAATTTCAATTTGTTTTCCAGTTTAACTTCACTGTGCGTATTAAGATTAGGCAAACATGCACCTAATGACAGCATAATTTTGTGTTAGCACGTGCATCCCCTGTTTTCCATCTTGTAGGGCTACACGGTCACGGAATGGATGTGACTGTACAATTGCAAGCAATTCACGGAGTCACAAAGTTTTCATTTGCTAGGGATACAGTTCAAAATATTTGGTTGAACAGAAAAAGAAAAAATTGAAAATTTACCAGTGTCAAGTTTTCATTTTGGCTCAGTATAACTCAACTCTTCAGACGGCTGGGGAGTTTAAACTTGTATCAACAATAAATGAACTAAAAATAGACTGCTGAATACATGTGCCTGCATTGTTGACAGAGCTATCACGCAAAGCCTCTATAAAGCTGATAGTTAATACAAAATGCAATTTAGAATACAAAAGATAATATTTCCAATACAATACTATCATTTTGTATTCTTTTATAATGTGTAAGTAAACCTTGTCACTGATGTTTTCAAACTTCGATGGAAGATAAATAGGATATTGTAATGTAGTTTCGGGCTAGCGCTATTGTAGTACAAACTAGCTTCCCCTTTTTATTATTGAAGCTATTACATTGTGAGACGCTGAATCACTTTACAAAGTGCGTTTCTAGTTTCAAAAAATGAAACCTTAGAGTTATGCTTACTTCTGTAATGCACGAATGAATGAGAGGAAAAAAATGTTCAAAGTCTCCGTTTCAATAAACACATAACGTAATAAAGTAGAGAGATTTTGGTAGAAGTATTTTACAAGACAATGATAATGCTACGAAATATTAATTCTATCCATCTCTATCAGCGTCCAAACACATGTACTGTAATTATAAAATTTAATCTTACTAATGTTGATAATGAATTAAATATACTATAAACTGTGAGTATCAGCGTTCAGAGATCGTAAGATGTTTTAATTAAGAGTGACTGGCTTTGACATTGACAAATGTGATCTTTTTTGACAATACGAAAATGACAGATATTATTTGATCTGACATTGCGAAAATCAAGGACATTTTGACACAGTAATATGACAGATTTTGCATAAAATGAGTGGCTAGTTTGAATTGACAAAATTAATGTGATCTTTTTTGACAATACGAAAATTACAGATATTATTTGATCTGACATTGCGAAAATCACGAACATTTTGACATATAAAAATGATTGGTTTTGCATAAAATGAGTAGCTGGTTTGAACTGACAGATATAATCACGGACATTTTAACATAGTAAAATGATAGGTTTTGCATATTATGAGTGGCTGGTTTGACGTTATGAAAATAAAGAAAAGAAAGGGCAATTGAATACTAAGCATGAGTTTTAAAATTTATGAAAACAATCGAATTTGCATTAAAAGGACAGGTTTCGACATGGAAAAATGACTAGTTTAACATTGTGAAACCAACGTTTACATGATAAGAACAGTATTAATCGTATGGTGTGCTGAATGTATTGCAGGTGGATTGATATTTTTTTCTTTTTATATTTCGTATATAGTTACGAACTGAATTATATTGTGTAGATTTCCATCTTGAGAGATGTATGTAGACTATTCATGCTATCCGACATCTATGATATTTTTTTTTCAATAAGATATTTGATATGGAAGGAATAACTCGATTGAAACTGTGAAAACATGGTTAAAGTATTATTTTGTCATTGTTACAATGGCAAATTTTACATGGTTAAAATGACATTATTTTGTCATTGTGACAATGGCAGATTTTACGTGGTTAGAGTGACATCATTTTGTCATCGTGACAATGACAGATTTTACGTGGTTAGAGTGACATTATTTTGTCATCGTGACAATGGCAGATTTTACGTGGTTAGAGTGACATTATTTTGTCATTGTGACAATGGCAGATTTTACGTGGTTAGAGTGACATTATTTTGTCATTGTGACAATGGCAGATTTTACGTGGTTAGAGTGACATTATTTTGTCATTGTGACAATGGCAGATTTTACGTGGTTAGAGTGACATTATTTTGTCATTGTGACAATGGCAGATTTTACGTGGTTAGAGTGACATTATTTTGTCATTGTGACAATGGCAGATTTTACGTGGTTAGAGTGACATTATTTTGTCATTGTGACAATGGCAGATTTTACATGGTTAGAGTGACATTATTTTGTCATTGTGACAATGGCAGATTTTACGTGGTTAGAGTGACATTATTTTGTCATTGTGACAATGGCAGATTTTACGTGGTTAGAGTGACATTATTTTGTCATTGTGACAATGGCAGATTTTACATGGTTAGAGTGACATTATTTTGTCATTGTGACAATGGCAGATTTTACGTGGTTAGAGTGACATTATTTTGTCATTGTGACAATGGCAGATTTTACGTGGTTAGAGTGACATTATTTTGTCATTGTGACAATGGCAGATTTTACGTGGTTAGAGTGACATTATTTTGTCATTGTGACAATTGCAGATTTTACATGGTTTAAAGTGACATTATTATGACTTAAGGATAATGACAGATTATACATCATTAGAGTGACCTTATTTTGACATTCAGATAATGACAGATTTTACGTGGTTATATTGACTTGCGTTATAAGATTACACATGCGCAAATTTTCAAAGTGAGACGAAGAGTCAATGACATACTTTTATGAAGTATTGAAACTTACACGTGTGACGTGAATGTAAAGCTTACCAGCGACTGGAGTCAGTAACAAACACAGCACAGACACTAACAAACTTCCGGTTGAATATGTCATTGTCATCTTGTTACACACACCATGCCGGAAAAAGCTTACTTGTCCAATCTGAAAAAAAGATATAGTTGAATGAAGACATAGGCTTGTTTGCATTAGAGTAATGCATGTTTTCAAATTTCACGAACGTAACGTAATAATAGGCACTCTCGTATATTCAACTTGTTTGAAAATCCGTAAATTTCGACAAACCATCTTTTTCTGCGATCAGTTTTGCTAATACAAAGTACTTAAACAGTATAGAAAAATTGTATATATATACTGATACAAGATTCCCAAGTTTCACTTTTACTTAAATACGTTTAGCCCACTTCTGCAACAACAGAAATTACAATGAGATGAAACAGAACTATCGGGACTTTCAACTGTCCTATTTGTCATTAAAAACATGTCAGCGCATGTTCCATCTTGAAGTGATTAATTATCAAACATTTGACCTTTGAATCAATTAAACTTTGTGACAATACAACTTTCGACATTCGATATTCCGAATGAAATGCTGGCACGAACATTCGAATTGTGATTGTCCTTGAACACCAAGAAACAAAAATAAGTGCGTTTTAAGGATTTATCTCCTTGCTTATGCAAAGATTTATTCCAAACATAGTTATAGGGCGCAAACGTGAGTTTCCTTTTTTTCGTCAAGATTACATTTTAACTTTCTAGTGAAAATGAAAGAAACAAAACAACAACAACAATCCTCGTACTCTTTATTTTGTTTCTGCAAACATGCACCCGGCAATATTTCTGGCCTAGATCGACTGAAAAATGCCCAAGCTATAGATGATTGAAGATGATTATAGACCTTTGTGAATTGTACCCTTTATGTTAATTCGCCCCTTCAATATGTCACTAAGAGTCTTGAAATTTGAGGCCAGACAATTTATGCTTTAGGTAACGTTGAAGTTTTTACGAAAGTAATAAGTAAAATAACACGTGATTTAATTAATGTTACGGTTATACATTTTTTGAAAAAAAGGGAAACAAAATCCGCTTTTCGATCACAAAAATATGCCAATAGTTAACGTAAACATAATATTGTTTGATTTTTTTCTGTGCGTTTAATGGGTTAATCTGACGGATAGTCGCCGTAAGAAAAAGGTTACTTACACGAGATTAGTGACTTATCTAGACTGTGTGCTCTTTGGGAACAATTAAATGTGATATAACACATCCTTCCATACTCTCCTATCTGTTTTTAGCGTTTGAATAAGGTTGATTTATAATGATATTTAATCACAATAGAATAAATACGGTGTTAAGTATAGATCGGTTTATCAAATCCTTTAAATGAATGCGTTTAAACTTAATGCACTGATGGCTGTATTGATATATTTTAAGCTAAGTTTTATCAAACTTTTTATATTTTCAAACACGACGTATTTTGTTATTCGTTGAGTGATCGTCCAGAACCGTGATGTCGCTTGTATATTACTACGGTTAGTTTGAATGATTTTTTTTTGTATCGAAATAAAAAAGGAAAACATTTTTCTTATTAACTGTATAGCTACTGCAGTGGTAAATTATAAATAAATTTCCTCGTATATAGTTATTTTGTATGCTCAGTCCAAACAAAATTAAACAGTGAATAACGACAACATGTATACATATGTATGTATTCCTTTAAATAAGAACCTGGGGTACTCTAGTCAGCAATATAGAAATAGGTATATTTATTGTAGTGATAGGAAAACACTTGATAATTTCTCGCAGCTGAATTCTTGAAGATAATTGTAGGGGTTGATAATTTGCAGGCTTTATTGCCACAGATTCAACTTTTTTCTGGTGGTTGCTAATCCAGTGGCTGATAATTAAAACTCCTTTCTGCTTGAAAGACTTCTTGGAAATATAAGACAAAATGTTAATTTATTTCGAGTTTCAAGTATTCATACATACGTGAATATCCTTACTAAAAATACATGAATGATATTTTTTCACAATGACTATTAATAAACACGGTACAAATAATCACGAAAAACACTGTTTCAAAGCAGGATACATGATTAAAAAATATGGCCGGAATTCAATAATACATGAATACTATTACTTCAAACAGACCATACATCAACATGATTTATATATATATATTAAGAAAACTACTGTTTCATCTTTGCTACAAAATATCCTTATTCATATAAAGTGCTTGTTTATTACAGTGTCAGCCCTACTGAAAGGGCCAGCCTACGGGGCTTATGAGACAACTCTTGTACACATTTACTCCCCAATTCCTTAAAGTTTCAAAGTCAATATTTATTCTGTGTTGACGTATGTATAAGCACATTTTAGTGTGACATTTTTGTTCTGACTTTGGACTTGTAAAGGAAATCTCCCTGGTTTGAGCAGCATTCCTGTGCAGAATGCACTGCCGACTATAAAAATCAACAAATCCGTTCATATTGTCAAGAATACTGCACTGGATCCTAACAGTAAACATTTATCGTAATGGATTGACAAAAGGTAATTTAACTATAAATACAAATTTTAAAACATTTTTCTGATGAAAGATTTATTCGTGTTAAAAACTTCTATAGAGAGGAAATGACAGAGCATGGTTAACTATTTAAATTGGCGACAATTGAATACACGAGAGAATAAAAGCGCATTCAACTAGTTGCATCTGTATTTCTATATACAAGTTTTGATATTACACTCATTATATAAAACCAACATGTTTGAAATATAAAAGAAAACATGTCTCTCTAATAACAGTACAAGAACAATAAATAAGTTTACATATACAAACTGTAGAAAAGTACACGTCTCTCTAATAACAGTACAAGAACAATAAATAAGTTTACATATACAAACTGTAGAAAAGTACATGTCTCTCTAATAACAGTACAAGAACAATAAATAAGTTTACATATATAAACTGTAGAAAAGTACACGTCTCTCCAATAACAGTACAAGAACAATAAATAAGTTTACATATATAAACTGTAGAAAAGTACACGTCTCTCCAATAACAGTACAAGAACAATAAATAAGTTTACATATATAAACTGTAGAAAAGTACACGTCTCTCCAATAACAGTACAAGAACAATAAATAAGTTTACATATATAAACTGTAGAAAAGTACACGTCTCTCTAATAACAGTGCGAGAAATAAGTTTATATTTACAAAACTACTTTATATAAAATAAATTAAGCGCACGTTCTATCCACAAATACGTTTAATGATTATTTAAATATGAAGGTTGAAAGACCTTGGTCCTAATCTCATAAATTTTGAAATCTAACAGTCCCATCTTGGCACATTTTGAAAAACCAAAAATCGAATTAAACGTCCGGTTTGAAACAATTTGATCTCACTAAAAATTAAGCTTTTCCGGTGAGGCTTCTGGTTTGACTATTTCTGGAAGTACGTAAGGTCTGACTTCCTTTTTTGTGACGTCACTTGGTCCAACGATATAAAATACATTTCCCATCTTATCTTTAGATATGTATTTTGTTATTTGCGGTGGTTTTGGCGGTTCTTTTCTGTTGTGAAACAATCTAGGAGAAATGTGCGGAAGCCCTCGGTCTGGTTTCATTTTTGAATATCGAACCCGAGAGTCAATACTAGCTAGCCACGCCTCTTTTTGGGGCAGAGTTTGTGTGTTCACGTATGTTCTGTCCACATCCTTCAGGTGTGATTCCAGAATATCGTTCCACGTCACGTTATTGTATTTTCTCCAGTCAATATGTTGATGACGTAAATTATCGACAAACAAGTTACCCGGAAGTTCTGGACTTCTGGGTTCCGGCACTCGCCACAATGACGGTCTTTCGCCAATTATCATGCCTTTTTTGATCGTACGCCTATTTGCACCAGGAAACATTTTTTCATAGACCACTTTACGTCCTTTGCTATATCTTGGTTCGCTTAAGGACCGGTAAAAGGTCCCTTCTCTTTGATATGATGACGTCACATCTCTAGGGTCCTCTGGGTGATAGTTGTACCAGTCTTCAGGGGTCTTCAAATAAATCCTATTTTTGCTCAAAGCTTTTTTTCTATCCGAATATTTACTGTCTTTAATTGGTTCCAAACGAAATGTCTTTTCTCGACTTTTAGTTCGAAAACGAAACCGACCCTTAGTTGAGTTATCATACATTTTTTAAAGTGCAAATGATAGCTACATAAATATTTCGTCAAATTACACAAAATGCATTTCAAATATCAAGATCGCGTCTTTACAAATATCGTTTGATTTACTTTGAAACATTTCAATGATATCCACATATCAACTGCGTTTTAATTACATTCATTAGGCAACCCAGCACACAAAATAATACTTGTTTATAATCATTGTCAACTTATCAAGTATTCCTGTTTCGACTAGTGTACAAATATGGTAAAATCTGGCACCTGATCATAATTTGACATATTAAACCATTAAACATCATTTATTATTGCCTATATTGATCCTGTCGATTCAAGGTATTTCAGACCTGACGGAGTGTAAGCTAGACTTGACTACCCATTGAAGCTGAAATCTTCTTTTGAACGCAGAGTGAAAACTTATTTATAAATCGACAGGACAGTGTCAATACTTTTTGTAAAGGTTGTTTTTCTTTATTTAAAGAAGAGTACATATCGATAACGTTCTTTTTACTCATTGTAAAATATTGTGAAGCATTTTTGATTATGATTCATCAAAAGAGACAGTAGAGACCCAATTTACTACCTTTTCTCTAAGGGTGCTGGATTCGAAACTCACTCGAACTTTTTTTTTCCTTTCTTTCTTTTTTTCTTTCTTTCGTTCTTTCTTTCTTTATTTATTTACTTCTTTCCCTCATTTATACTTCTTTTTTCTGTTCTTTTGTTTTTGTTGGTAAACACTGACTTTTGTTCAAGTCAGACATAATTAAATTGGATTTTAAGTAACGTTGTTTCAACGCCTTTACATATGGTAAATAATTGAAACAGACTATAAACTACTAGTTCTTTACTTTCTATAAACAATTCTGAACTAGTTCAAACTATTCGCAACTATTTTTCACCATTTTAAACTATTCCAAAACTATAAACTATAAAGAATCTTTGATGTTTTGCCTAAATGTTTAGAACAATGTGGGAATAAAAGAGTCTAGATAATCTGAAGCCTCATAAAATGCTTATCTTTAACTCCTCCCATTTTGCATGCAAGTTAAAATGACAATAGACTGTCTTTGTGACTGGGCTACAGTTCTTCTTATTGTTGAATTGATGGCTGGCTTTTGCCAGCTGAAACTGAATTAGTGATTTGTGAGTGGATCTTGGACCAGCTGAATATGATTTACTTTAACTACATTCCTGAACTCGTTAGCATACTCGTCTGCTCGATCGAGAAAGTTAAGTTTAGCTGACTTTAATTTAGTCTAGTCAAATCTAGTCTACTTTAGTACAGTCTAATCTAGTTTAGCATAGTCCAGTTTAAACTTATATATTTTACATCGACTTGGAAATATCTTTTGGTTGAGCAATTTTCCTATATTGCATAAAGTCAGTGGAGACTCCTACCTCAAGATGATTTCGAACCAGCGACCTCCGGATCGGGAAGCCAGAGTTTATTGGTTCAAGCTCACCTTGGTATTTCATCGTGATATTACAAGGTACAGTAAGAGTTGCTTTATCAATAATACTATCGTTTAATTTTGGTTGGAATATTCAAACCTGTATATAAATCATAACTGTACTGCTGTTTTGTAAAGTTTCAGGTTTAAATACGAGTTCTTTATGACCCTTCTTATACACCATACCGCGCTGAAGTTCGACAAGTCTCTTTTATATTGTGGATGTTCGTGCCCAATCTATATAAACTTAAAAACTAATAATGATATTTTACGGTAGAATAATCACTTTGTCAACATTTGCATACAGGTGTAGAATTGCAATAGACACAATTCATCACGTCAACACCCCATACTTTATCAGGGATAATATTTATTCTACATAATATTACATATAACTATTCAATTATACGGTTGATCACCTCTTGAAAACATATGTACACGTACATTTAAACGTTCCTATCTTTATATTATCCTATGACTATGTATGCGTTAAAAACCATAACCCTTGTTTAAATATATTAAAAGACTACTTTTTTATCTAAGACATTACAAAGAGGACTTGAATTTTTCTTGATGTTCAGGGATTGTTTTGGCCAATTCACAGGGTTTAAGAAATCATTTCTTTAAACTCTCGACTATTTCGTTGACAACTTAGTTCAAGGTGTCTATGAAAACAGAATTACACAATATTTGTATCTGCAAACAAAGGCTGGTATCTTATTGCTTGAAAAGTGTTATGTTTGGAGATTTAAAAAAAATGTAAACAAAATGAACGAGAAATGAAATTCAAAAGTACCCGTTTTCTTTATTTACGCAGTTTTATTGAGTTAAAGTTACGAGAAAGTTTTCAAGTAAATGTTTGCATGATAGCGGTTTGATAATAAAAAGAAAAAAAATATATTTACCAACTGGTGAAAAAAAATGATTAAAGTGGAAACATATCGGTAGTTTATGAAAATTAATCAGAATATCTTCATCCAAAGTTTGTTGTAATTTCAATCCGTTCCTACTTAAACCAAAAGCTGAACGGTCAAATTTAAATCGTCAGTAATTCCGTAATATGTTAAGTCAATATTTGTTTAAAAGTTTCGAAGTCGTGTACATTTGTTAAATCAAGGATTACAAATTGTTTTACTTTCTTCCGATACTTAAACGATAACCTGGTGTAAAGATTAAGATTTTCTTCAAGAGGGTGGTCAATCCGTACATCTTTATACATTCCTCTTGTACCAGTAGAAACGGTCAAATTAATTCTTAATTATGGTGTTTTCATGCACAAGTGGTCCTTTTTATCAGTTCCAAATGATCCCTAATGATCCCTATTATCCTGTTGTTATGTACAAATGGTTGTAAATTGGAAGTTGTGGCTACATTTAAGGATAGAAGATAAGAGAATAAGAACTTAGGTTCGCTTGACCGATTCATAAACATTTATCCCTAACATTGTGGTTTATCTGAAGCAATTGTCCAAATAAAAACTTACGTTCCCTTGACTAAATCATGAACATTTATCCCTAACATTGTGGCTTAGGTGAAGAAATTGTCCAAATAAGAACTTACGTTCCCTTGACAAATCATGAACATTTATCCCTAACATTGTGGCTTAGCTGAAGAAATTGTCCAAATAAGAACTAACGTTCCCTTGACAAATCATGAACATTTATCCCTAACATTGTGGCTTAGGTGAAGAAATTGTCCGAATAAGAACTTACGTTCCCTTGACCAAATCATGAACATTTATCCCTAACATTGTGGCTTAGCTGAAGAAATTGTCCAAATAAGAACTTACGTTCCCTTGACAAATCATGAACATTTATCCCTAACATTGTGGCTTAGGTGAAGAAATTGTCCGAATAAGAACTTACGTTCCCTTGACAAATCATGAACATTTACCCCTAACATTGTGGCTTAGGTGAAGATATTGTCCGAATAAGAACTTACGTTCCCTTGACAAATCATGAACATTTATCCCTAACATTGTGGCTTAGCTGAAGAAATTGTCCGAATAAGAGCTTACGTTCCCTTGACAAATCATGAACATTTATCCCTAACATTGTGGCTTAGGTGAAGAAATTGTCCGAATAAGAACTTACGTTCCCTTGACCAAATCATGAACATTTATCCCTAACATTGTGGCTTAGGTGAAGACATTGTCCTACAGTCGTACGCGTTTAAGTGAAAGTCACTTTACCAAGAAGTTTAATACCACTAATCATTTTAAAATATAAGACAAATAAGAACAGAAATAAGTACATACGCGCATACGCACAGGCATACACGCACACGTGTAAGACTTCCGGAAATAAACAGAAAGTTTATATGATCGTGCTGATATCCAAAAATCAAATCGCAATCACAAGCTGTTGTGTACTTACATTACATATAATAGTTCAAGGGAAGATATTACGTATTAAATATCCTTATACTAAAGTTGTGGGACTAATATTTATGTGCATACTTTTTTACCCCGGAAGATTTCAGTAACTATTGTACTCTGGGTAAGACACTGAGATGCCATCAAATATGTTATAAGTTTGCTATCATTAATTAGGTATGAATCATATCATCTCTGGAAAATAGTCATATTAAGTTCCTATAAAGTGGATTTTACAGCACATGCCCTCCATGATTCAAAAATAATTATTTACTCATTCACTGAGCTTATTTCGCGCCAAGATCTCCATATATAATTCACTTAAGAAACGTCTATACTGACTGGAATTACTTTGATCTAAAATATTCGTTCTTCAACGCTGTTTTCAAACAAATTGTTTCTCTTCTAAAACCTAAAGGCCATATTTGATGAAACTTGAGCTTGTTCTTTGTACGAAGCTCTGCCAAAATTGTTCAAAGAATCCCATTTTATGCAGAACTCTGCTTGCTATGGCAACAACTATGTAAAAATATCTTGTCTAAAATCGCAGGCATCAGAGCCCTGATATTCAGTGTGAATGTCTTCAGAAAGTCTTAAGAGTTTAGATATATATTATTTGGCATTGTGCTGTGATCCATAACAAAATTTGTTGAAATCATGGACCTGGGGTAAAAAAATGACCCCTCCTTAGGACTAATGTTGGAGTTTTTGACTTCTCTCAAACCGTTAGGTTCAGAACCTATTTTTGTTGAGCTGTCTGTTTATGTACTAAAATCGTTCAAATCATGGCCTGGCGTCAAAAGTGACACCACCGGGAGTAAATAGTTTTATGTGACTTAACAAAAAAATCGGCTAATTAATTACAGAATTCACTTTGGCCTTGACCTTCTTCTGACCTTTACATTGACCTACAAACCTACTTTCTTGTTTTTGAGGCTACAAAATTGAAATTTGATATTTACATTCAATTTTCCATGTAATCTTAACTTTTACCTATATCTACTGACCTATGTTTTAGGAAGCTATGCTATGAGAGTTGAAACATAATTATGTAAAGTTTTGCACGCACACTTCAGCAGCAACTTATACGTAGACCTTTCTCCTTGCATTCTTAGTTTCAGCATTGAAATTTAAACTACGTGCATGATTTTGCTTCCACATTTCAAATTTCCTACTGGAATTTGTCATAAAGTAAAGTAAACTTAATTTTGGATGTTTGAGTTCGCTTTTAAATATCCTATACTGGCCGTGCTGATAAGGGCGAGCGATTAAGGGTCATCGTGGCCCTCTTGTTGAAAATAAAAAGTGGTTTTGTAACTTTAAACATTACAATTTAATGAAATCAAAGTCGATAATTAAAGAAATTCTAAGATATAAATCACAGAAACAAGTAAATATTGAAAAAAATACATCGCTGAACTTACAATTAAACCTCGGAAAATGACTAATACAAAATTTACATACTAACAAACCAAAACCGCTCTAATTACAAAGTTAAACAAATGCAAATAGCACTTTAACAGCTTTACACTTTGACAGATTGTAACAACTGGTGAATATATAATTAAAAGATAAGTTGCAAAATTTCACACACTGTGTTTATCGGATCAAAGATTCTCATAGTAAAATTAAAACGAAAAAAGAATTTGCTTATAGAATAAATTTGAAATAATAAAAACAAAAAAAAATATTTGTAACATGCACAATTAATTTATACATTTTATTAGTAGCTTTTGGCTTCTAGTTATGCTATATACAAAGTGATTCTAGTAGCTTGGGACTTCTAGTCTGAATATCTAGAGGTTACTGTCTCTTGTTGGCAGCGGGTCTTAATATAATCAAATTGATACTAGATGCTACTGTGATAGTTTCTAGTCTTAATATAATCAAATTAATACTAGATTTCAATGTGATAGTTTCCAGTCTAAATATAATGAAACTGATACTAGAGTTTACTGTGATAGTTTCCAGTCTGAAAATAATCAAATTCATACTAGATTTTACTGTCATAGTTTCCAGTCTAAAAATAATCAAACTGATACTTGATTTTACTGTCATAGTTTTCAGTCTAAATATAACCAAACTGATACTAGATTTTACTGTCATAGTTTTCAGTCTAAATATAATCAAATTGATACTAGATTTCACTGTTATAGTTTCCAGTCTAAAAATGATAAAATTGATAATAGATTTCACTGTTATAGTTTCCAGTCTAAATATAATGAAACTGATACTAGAGTTTACTGTGATAGTTTCCAGTCTGAAAATAATCAAATTCATACTAGATTTTACTGTCATAGTTTCCAGTCTAAAAATAATCAAATTGATACTAGATTTTACTGTCATAGTTTTCAGTCTAAATATAATCAAACTGATACTTGATTTTACTGTCATAGTTTTCAGTCTAAATATAACCAAACTGATACTAGATTTTACTGTCATAGTTTTCAGTCTAAATATAATCAAATTGATACTAGATTTCACTGTTATAGTTTCCAGTCTAAAAATAATAAAATTGATAATAGATTTCACTGTTATAGTTTCCAGTCTAAAAATAATCAAATTGATACTAGATTTCACTGTTATAGTTTCCAGTCTAAATATAATCAAATTGATACTAGATTTTACTGTGATAGTTTCCAGTCTAAATACAATGAAATTGATACTAGATTTGACTGTGATAGTTTCCAGTCTAAATATAATCAAATTAATACTAGATTTTACTGTGATAGTTTCCAGTCTGCAATTTTGTTGCAGTGGGTAGAAAGAGAAATTACCATCTAAATCACTCGAATAAATAATAATGCCTTCTAATTTTCGTTTGCGCAGGGACGTTCTAAGTTACCAAATCTGCAGTTGATGCGTTCTCCGTCAACGTTGCCGTTAACAATTTCCTATAACCCCAAAAAATTCAAGCACTGATTCGATGTAAATACTCCATGGTGACTTTTTTTAAAAAAAAATTACAAAATTGACATCTCTTACAAAAAAGATTTAATCTTTAGTTTCATGGTAGAGGCACACATGCAAAACTTTGTCCTTCCTGTTACGAAATCAATAAAGAAAAAAATGCAAAACCTTGAAATCCGAAACGAGCCTCTTTTCTTTCGAAAATGATGTGGTGTCTTAATTATTTATGTTAAACATTGTTTGTTATATTCGGAAAACATGTCAGACCTTTAAAACTGTATCTGTTATCATAAAAATAATTTCTAAGCCTCTCCTTTCATTGATGAAAATGCCTGCATTTTAATAACAAATTTAAGTGCGTTTTTATAATTCTATTTTTATATAATCTTTTCATCAAATTTCATTTGCACATGCACAATAAAATGAGACGGACATTAATGAAAGATATTATTTTCTCGAGTGACTATTTCGTCCGCCCAAAACAACGTAAAATAAACATATAAGACTCCTAAGGTTGCAGTATAAATTGTTACTTTGTATTTAATTTCCTTGTCTGGGTTAAAGCATTAAAATCATGTTTTTTTATATAAAACACGTGCTACTTTACTGCACAATTTGCCTTAAGTTCCCGTTCAACACACTGTATAGTCGAACTGTTAACATTGGTCATTTCCAGGCCGGAAGACGATCAGCTACAGAAAACTTACCTGGGTTTGGAAATGTTTGGTAAGAAACACAAAACATTTACCCAATTATCTAAGGGGCCAAGATATAGTTCAACTTCGACTTTTGATCCATCAGACCAGGTGAACGAAAATAACTTATTTATAACCGGTTGATATATATAATAAAAATATATAACGTAAGGAGTTTGAAATGTATATTCTTAACTTTGTGTGCAGTTTTGAGTACAAACATTCTTAAACAGAAGTCTGTGAAGTTGGCAGTGGGATCAACATTCGACATTCGACATTCAATGTCCAGCAGTGCATTGGACATTCAGCAGGACATTCGATTTGATGCATGTTTTTGAATGTCCTGCAGTGCATTCGACATTGGGCAGGACATTCGATTGAATGCATGTTTTTGAATGTCCAGCAGTGCATTGGACATTCAGCAGGACATTCGATTTGATGCATGTTTTTGAATGTCCAGCAGTGCATTGGACATTCAGTAGGACATTCGATTGAATGCATGTTTTTTAATGTCCAGCAGTGCATTGGACATTCAGCAGGACATTCGATTTGATGCATGTTTTTGAATGTCCAGCAGTGCATTGGACATTCAGCAGGACATTCGATTGAATGCATGTTTTTGAATGTCCTGCAGTGCATTCGACATTGGGCAGGACATTCGATTTTATGCATGTTTTTTGTGTCCTGCAGTACAATCAACATTCAGCAGGACATTCGATTTTATGCATGTTTTTGAATGTCCAGCAGTGCATTCGACATTGGGCAGAACATTCGATTGAATGCATGTTGTTGAATGTCCAGCAGTGCATTGGACATTCAGCAGGACATTCGATTGAATGCATGTTTTTGAATGTCCAGCAGTGCATTGGACATTCAGCAGGACATTCGATTGAATGCATGTTTTTGAATGTCCAGCAGTGCATTGGACATTCAGCAGGACATTCGATTGAATGCATGTTTTTGAATGTCCAGCAGTGCATTGGACATTCAGCAGGACATTCGATTTCATGCATGTTTTTGAATGTCCAGCAGTGCATTGGACATTCAGCAGGACATTCGATTGAATGCATGTTGTTGAATGTCCAGCAGTGCATTGGACATTCAGCAGGACATTCGATTGAATGCATGTTTTTGAATGTCCAGCAGTGCATTGGACATTCAGCAGGACATTCGATTGAATGCATGTTTTTGAATGTCCAGCAGTGCATTGGACATTCAGCAGGACATTCGATTGAATGCATGTTTTTGAATGTCCAGCAGTGCATTGGACATTCAGCAGGACATTCGATTGAATGCATGTTTTTGAATGTCCAGCAGTGCATTGGACATTCAGCAGGACATTCGATTTGATGCATGTTTTTGAATGTCCAGCAGTGCATTGGACATTCAGCAGGACATTCGATTTGATGCATGTTTTTGAATGTCCAGCAGTGCATTGGACATTCAGCAGGACATTCGATTGAATGCATGTTTTTGAATGTCCAGCAGTGCATTGGACATACAGCCGGACATTCGATTGAATGCATGTTTTTGAATGTCCAGCAGTGCATTGGACATACAGCAGGACATTCGATTTCATGCATGTTTTTGAATGTCCAGCAGTGCATTGGACATTCAGCAGGACATTCGATTGAATGCATGTTTTTGAATGTCCAGCAGTGCATTGGACATTCAGCAGGACATTCGATTGAATACATGTTGTTGAATGTCCAGCAGTGCATTGGACATTCAGCAGGACATTCGATTTGATGCATGTTTTTGAATGTCCAGCAGTGCATTGGACATTCAGCAGGACATTCGATTGAATGCATGTTTTTGAATGTCCAGCAGTGCATTGGACATTCAGCAGGACATTCGATTGAATGCATGTTTTTGAATGTCCAGCAGTGCATTGGACATTCAGCAGGACATTCGATTTGATGCATGTTTTTGAATGTCCAGCAGTGCATTGGACATTCAGCAGGACATTGGATTTGATACATGTTCTTGACATTGATGAACGAAGAAGATTTTTGTTCTGCCAAACTGTTATGGGCAAATTTTATAGAACACAAGATTGAACAAGTGACTGATCTACATGGTGATGAATATGATTCCATCTTTAAATACATATCACAAAGCATGACATCAAGGATTGTTTCCGCATGTGACCAGCCTGGTTGTCCCTGTCCGGTAGAAAATACGAAAGAACAAAAAGGAGGCATAACGTGTGGGTAAGTTACAACAATTCTTTGTGGTGGCTTCAACATTTCAAATTATCATTATTCCAGCGATCGAAGTAAAGGGGTTTACTGGATTCACCCGTAACTTCTGTCCGTTCGTCCGTTTTTTTTTCTGTCCCTACATACGATTTGTACGAAGCTTACTGAGAGTTTTCAAAGCACAATTTTGCTTTTGCATACTGTTCTCTTTAACTATATTAAATTGTGCATGTGAATTTATCGTAAACTTTCCTCAGGAGCATAGTCACAATTTGAGATCAAAGGTTTAAAGGTTGGTTACTAGTATTTGGAAAGATAGTAAGATGTAAAGTAAAACTTCGTTAATAATGTGCTTGCTTCAAAGTATCATCTGGTCAATTGAAATAAATAATGTACGTCTACTTGTTCATGCAAAAATTGAACAAGCAATTGTTACTTCCCTCTATTCCCATTTCTGAAATTTTTTTTGGAATTTTATGTTTAACAACAGCTATTTTATCTTATAAAGTAGTTGTTTAAACAATATATTGTTTTCAAAACAGACGCATTTCAAATAACTTCTGTGAAAAGTAATCCAACAGATGATTTTTCTGTTTTGGAGAGGCAATTCAGGTCCCTTTAGATGAATAGATTCTTAAACTCTTACACTTAATCTCAATTCCAGAGCTGTACTTTTAGCAATACTGCAAAATTACTTATACAAATTGTCTTTAAACAAAATACTGTCCTGAATAATAATGCATAAATTATAAGCATCCACTGTATCAATCTTTCATGCGCACCTATGCTTGATTCGATGATTAAATTTATTTCTTATTCTGTTTTTATCTAAAGATTTGGTGCCCAGTTTTTTTGTTTCGATGTGAGACACCTTTTATTATTATAACAAGTTGGTTTTAAATTTCTTCAAAATTCCAGGAAATTCCTTTAATCATGTTACGGCGTATCGCATAACATGATTACAGTTCAGCCCGTTTAGCTTTGTCGGGAGAGCTTTCGCCCGGTAAACAAGATGCCCAGGGTTCCAGTCCTCCACTTGTTGCAAATATTTCTGAGTTTGTGACAGGTTTAGAGATTTAATGGGGGACCGCATTGCTTGCTTGTTTAACGACGCTTGAAATTGTGTATTTAGACCCTCTGATAATTGAATACGAATTTCCAATTCCTGCGGTTGTATGCCGCCTAGCCATATAACATGATTTATTAGTGCAGCCCGGTTAGCTCAGGGTTCGATCCTCCCACTGGTTGCAAATATTTCTAACGCTGTGACATTTGCTCGGCTTTATCAGGTTAGGAAAACTAATATAATCATATGTATCTGCGCATAGTTATTTACATGGAATGGATTGCTACATTAATTCAGTAATTTATCATCGAAATATTATTTCAGCATCGAAGAACAGTTCCATTCTGTGCAGTACTTGGTAGATAAATGGCTGAACGATGAAACCCCATGCGGCAGGCGTAATCCTGACCTTAGGTATTTGTCTTATTGCTCATACTAAAGTGGTAAAGTATCAACAATCAATTTAAATCCAATGTCACATTATGATGAGCATACGCGTTTCTTGTGACCAGTCTTAATACCAATTTTATTTCGCCGAGAACATTCTATAATCATTTTACCAAACATGAAGAATTTATATTTCCAATGATTTTATTAGAAAAAGGTGTAACTTAAGAATTAGGATTTAGTAATTTATGATCACAGTCACAAACACATTTCTTGTTGTTTGTTTTTTTGTTAATTTGTTTGTTTGTTGTTTTTATAATTTTATTGATATTAATCTGTAAGTTATTTTTCTACAGATCGTCAGTATGTATTTAAATACTCTTTTATCAATAAAATGCAACAATCAGTCTTAAATAATAAATGTCCCTTTCAAGCGCACGTCTTTAAAAACTAGCAGACAAGTTTAAGAACACACACAGAATCACACCAGGCACATACAGAATGCACGCTTTATTTCCTTCCCACTTCTGTTTTAGTGATTCCAGTGACGACGATGAAACGTGCAAAGGCAAGCAGCATATTACGCGATTTGTATCGCCCACTCCGGTCATTGTTGTCCGAGTATACGAACACGGATTATATGGCAAGATTCAAACAAGTGAACTATTAGAAAGCAGACAATTGATCATAAATGGACATGGGTATAAAATGGCTGGACTCACATTCAACAGAGAAGATCACTACTGTGCAACTGTTATTTTTAAGGAAACACAGTACTGGTATGATGGCCTGAAAGGTAAACTGGCCACGTTACCGAAAGACCTCGATACATGGTTCCCAAGCCATGCAATCTTTTGTGCACAGTGACATGTTTCAATTTTAACTACCAACGGAATGTTGTTGTGATTTCATACAGTGTTTCTTCAATAGCTAAGTTTCATGTTATTAATACATTCTTAAAAAAATATTTCTACAGTCTTTTGTTCAAAGATATGTGTCACAAGTTATTCCACAAATTTTGGCTGCTCATAGTTACGTTGAATATATCGCTTCAAGTATCCTACTTCAGCGCTGGGTTACATGTATAATCAAAAATACCTGAACAAACACCACAAAAAATTTAACATATTATCTTGTTCATTGCCACATTGAACTTGAAATCGAATGTGCTGCCAAATGTCGAATGCACTGCTGGACATTCAAAAACATGCATGAAATCGAATGTCCTGCTGAATGTCCAATGCACTGAGGGACTTTCAAAAACATGCATGAAATCGAATGTCCTGCTGAATGTCGAATGCACTGCAGGACATTCAAAATCTTGCATGAAATCGAATGTCCTGCCCAATGTCGAATGCACTGCTGGACATTCAAAAACATGCATTCAATCGAATGTCCTGCTGAATGTCCAATGCACTGCTGGACATTCAAAAACATGCATTCAATCGAATGTCCTGCTGAATGTCCAATGCACTGCTGGACATTCAAAAACATGTATTCAATCGAATGTCCTGCTGAATGTCCAATGCACTGCTGGACATTCAAAAACATGCATTCAATCGAATGTCCTGCTGAATGTCCAATGCACTGCTGGACATTCAAAAACATGCATCAAATCGAGTGTCCTGCTGAATGTCCAATGCACTGCTGGACATTCAAAAATGCACTGCTGGACATTCAAAAACATGCATTCAATCGAATATCCTGCTGAATGTCCAATGCACTGCTGGACATTCAAAAACATGCATCAAATCGAATGTCCTGCTAAATGTCCAATGCACTGCTGGACATTCAAAAACATGCATTCAATCGAATGTCCTGCTGAATGTCCAATGCACTGCTGGACATTCAAAAACATGCATTCAATCGAATGTCCTGCTGAATGTCCAATGCACTGCTGGACATTCAAAAACATGCATCAAATCGAATGTCCTGCTGAATGTCCAATGCACTGCTGGACATTCAAAAACATGCATTCAATCGAATGTCCTGCTGAATGTCCAATGCACTGCTGGACATTCAAGAACATGCATTCAATCGAATGTCCTGCTGAATGTCCAATGCACTGCTGGACATTCAAAAACATGCATTCAATCGAATGTCCTGCTGAATGTCCAATGCACTGCTGGACATTCAAAAACATGCATTCAATCGAATGTCCTGCTGAATGTCCAATGCACTGCTGGACATTCAACAACATGCATTCAATCGAATGTCCTGCTGAATGTCCAATGCACTGCTGGACATTCAAAAACATGCATTCAATCGAATGTCCTGCTGAATGTCCAATGCACTGCGGGACATTGAATGTCGAATGTTGATCCCACTGCTAACTTCACAGACTTCTTAAACAGACGGTATATTTTGCATTTTGCAAATGTTTGAATTATGAAATATCGTGTTCAGCAAACAACGACATATTGCAATTTACTGAATATATCTGATTCGCTTGTTTAAATACAAATAAGGATGTAATCTTCCTTAAAATGAGTGATCAGCTTGGTTTGCGTGTATGCTAACTAAGGGAGGAATTTTCTTTTTTTTTGAAACATAATGTTCCTCGTCTCAATGTTATCTGATGACAAGCTTGATAGCATCTGTATATTAAATCTACGGTTCGGTTGTTATGTAAATGAAAGCTTTCTAAATTTATCAAAATACTAAATGCACACTTCAAAACTGATGGGAAAATTGATGGGGTATCTGTGATTTTATAAAAGAAACTAAAGCTGCCCAACTTTGTCTCACGTGGTTTATCTAATAGAAAACAATGAGCCATCGGGTAGGAGAATAGGGTCTTGAACGTAATCCTGAGGTCATCGGTTGAAATCTCGTCAGTGCAATACAAGTTGACCGTAACATTTATGTGCTTACTTCCGGTACGTGTACCTTTCAGTACTATAAAGAAGAATCATTCAGAGAAATTTTCAAATGATTTACAAATTTCTCCACTATTCATATAAAAGAATTATGTTAACACTAAGTTATTTAAGGGAGCGGGTCAGTGATCCAGACCCCGCGCTGTACAGGGGTCAACAGTTTGATCCCCCGCTCCTCCACTAACATTACTAACTGAGCATGCTATAGAACCAGGGGTGTCTCTGCAATGGGTTGCTTTATTGTTTTATCTACCATAACCTCAAATAACTAACCTCTGTAGAGGGCGTTGGTTATATGGGCAACAAGTACCGACGATAAATAAACTCAAATAGATAGATAATACATTTTAGTTGAATAAGAATAAACTAAACTATTTGAGACATATGGTCAGGAAGCTTGTAATACCTTTTGAGGATGTGAAAGTCTTTATGGTAATTTTATGGTTTCTTTTATATTCCATACCCCTTCTTTCAGAAACTGAAAATTAACGTCTATGAATTTAAACACGTGTGACTCATGTTCCTAATTCAGAGAGATTACTTCCTAGTCCTGAATATTGCATGATTCATCACTCAATTTAGTTTTCGACTATATCTTAAAATGTTAGTTCGTTCAAGTTTGAATCCTGTTTTGGCTTAAACTATTGCTAAAATAAAACAAAATTGGGAGGAGGTAAAGTTTGGCAAAATCAGTTATTATCTTTCCAGCGCATTTTTTATCTTTCTATAATTAATTTGATAGAGGGCGTATGGGCACGGATGGGAGGGCAATTGGGCGGTGGTCGGCACAATGCTTCAATACCAACAAACACTTTAGCCTTTGTGAGCTAATAAATATATTGAGGTTATTAAATTTTTTTCTTCCAATCTTTCTCCCATTTTTTCGCACAGAGATTCCAGCGTTATACTATTTTTTGTAAAGTTTTCAATGTCGGTGATGCGCAACATTGCTCATTCTTCCTGCTTGCAAAATTCAAAATGATAGCTATAAAGATATAGTCTCATTATCGAGTACGTTCGACGTGACAAGAGAAGAGCAGTTATCTCTATTTTCTATTTTAACAACCAAAAAAAAGGATCTTTTTTGAAAGAAAGTATTTTATATTTAAGTTTCATTCCTATCAAACGAAAAATCAAGGCTTTTGAATAAAAAATGAATTTGAATGAATGCATATTACCTTGAAATGTGAAATTAACATTTAGTTATGTCTCATAAATCGTGTAACTTCTAACAGACTGGTTTAAAAACAGAAACAACGCAAAGCCTGCCAATAATATATTTTAACCCTGAACATGCTTAAATTTTGTAATGGATTTGCCCAGCTTTAAATTTGGAACAGTCCATTCAAGTTTAAGGGATTTCAATATCAAAATACAAAAATGGAGCTACCAACAGTATAGAGCCTGGTCAGACTGCACGGATGTGCAGGCGCCTGGCTCTATACTGGTGGCAAAGGCTAATCACTTTCGGTTCCAGCAGGTTAAGGGTTAATTTTGTAACAGGATTATCACTATGCACATGTTTAAGAAAAATTGCTTTAAAATGCTTATGAGAACAACTATTTCTTGTTTCTGGCACAATCTACATGTGAAATACTTCAACTGTCTGAAAACTCAAGTTTCTGGCTTAAAATATGAACGACATGTTAAGTGGTCGCCAGCATATCTCCTATGATAGCCATGTTATACTATCAAGTGAACTAGAAACCTTGAAGCGTTCAGAAACTGGACAAATGTGTTGTAACCCAGTCTGAGCGTTTTGCTTGTTGATCAAATCGATAACATTCAAGATTTTATCACGACTGCTTAGTAAAAATGTCACAAATATATGTATTTACAGTGATCCGGGATAAAATGTAACAGAATGACCTCAGATATGCTTTCTCACACCCTCCCATTCACTCATTCTCTCAACTCTTCATTCTCCCTTTTTATTTTCTTACTTTTTCTCTCAGCTTCACCCTTTCACCTACCCTTTCACTAAACCAGTCAAAACACACTTTCTCTTCCTCCCCCTCTCACCAATCTCCAACCACCACCCAAAACACAGAAATTACGAATGCTTTTGAGTTCTAGAAAAAATATTTTGCAAAACTAAAAACAACCCTGTATAATATAGACCGTTCCATAAGCCGCCATTATGAAGATCACGTGACCATCCGCCATTAAAGGACTGCTAAACCTCGCTATGATGCTTATGAGTTCCGTATAAATCTGGATAACTTTAGCACATTTCAAGCTGACATACTGCCTTATATCGCGTGAATTTTGTTGCAGAATAAACATCATTTTATTGTATTTTTATCACTTTTTTGTATGTTTTATTCCTGACTTGAACATATCATTAACTTGAAATATTTAACACATGAAAGACTGTGAAAAAAGACCATGGACTGTTCAAAGTGGAAGCTTGAGTTGTGTAAGTCATATATAATATGTTTAAAACGCAAATAATATTGAAAGCACTGTTTTCCTTTTCAAAAGGTGAAACTATGATTTCAATTATTTGAACAACTCTGAAAGCTTACAAATGGGACAAAATGATAAAATTAAACATCTCGCACATCAACCACATGTTCATTCTATTTTAACTAAAATATGTTTTATTCTTTGAAACAGTTTCAAAGAATACTTGACAATACATATGCATTATTTAGCGTTTCTTCAGTCACAGTAAAACACAGAAAAAACGAAATTTGCTCTTGAGAAAATGTCTGAAGGCTATAAAACATGGTCTTTATTTGTTCCTGATTGTTATATGAAATTTATGGATATATATTCTTCTTTACAAACAAGATTTTCAAGACTGTATGAAATTTAGCATCTGTTGCCTTATTTTCTATTCTTTATTTCTTGCATTAGGGAAATCTGTTGTTGCAAAGTATTGATATGTACAACGCTGTGAGTTTGTGCATGCACAAAGAAAACAGCAGTTGCAAGCCACACGTTTGTAAGATACTGATCAGTTTTTTCGTGAAATTTTGATAAAATGAAAAAAATTAATCTACTGGAGAATATCACAAGACCTTTATTTCACAGTTCAATAGATTGAGATGTCAGCAAAAAATCGTTTACAGATATTCTTTTTTCATTTAGAAGACCATGGGATATATCTTTGATGATAATAAATGCTTCATGTGGTTTATATGAATCTGTTTCTCTAACATGCAACGTCACAATCACATTACAGCTCTAAAATGGGACTTTTTCAAAGCTCCGCATTATCAAACTGCTTCGATCTGCGCAGTCCCTTAATGGCGGACGCAAGGGAGGTAATTAGGTAGGAACTAATTTCTGGAACGGTCCGTATATGACTTTCATTCAACTACTTCTAGTCCATATTTGTCTAATTGATGTATGTAGATATATTTCGATGAGTCAGATAATTAACAAGAAACTTTTACGAAATGTACAAACATGTATTCCGTTTTGTAAACCAAAATCAATCTTAATTTGTAAATTAGTGTTGTAAGTAAAACTGGCGGTTATAGATTGGTGTAAATGTTTACCACAGTATACTTGTGTAACATGTAAACAAGTTAATCTGCCTGAATTGAAATGTCTAGGGAGTATAAGCAACCGTGAGAATGTATCCAGAAAAATACAGTTATTCTTTCTTTCCAAAAGTACGGATTTCGGCCGTTCAAGGTTCGCAAAAACCCCTGTGAATAAACGGGGTCCTTACAACATTAAGTAGATGTACACATGTATGTCAAATGCTTTTTGGTTAAAAAACCACAACAACAACAAAAAAAACCAAAACAAACAAACAATCAAACAAACAAAACGTTTATAATAAGATATCTTGATTTATAATAGAGTTAAAAAAACCATCTATTTTTTTGTGTGCATATTGTTAAATGTTAAGTGTACATTTGATAGTTTGTGGGCCACAGATTTACATTAACAAAGGAATCACAAATCATTGTAGTCAATGACCTGCGAATTTTAAAGGGTCGTCGTTTTATTAAGTAGGTGGAGTGCATTTAAAATATCTAATCATATCACATGTCATCTAGTTATTTTTTTCAGACTGGAAAAGGTATTGATATAAATTAAACATTCCACTGATCAGATGCAAAACAGTACTGTCCTGGATGTAACTGGTAATCTGTTTAATCTATTTCCGCCTCGAACAAATATGAACATAATTCTTGCACTGCAATATCGAATAAATCATGCGAACTAGTTGCAGTCTTGAATAATTTATAATACAAGGGTAATATATAATATATCAAACGTTTCGTTGAAAAGTGAAGGTCAGAGGTTCCCTGATGCCTTGTCAGTCTGGCATCAATTATACGAACAAGTTTACAGCATTTAAATAAAAATAAACTTAATTGTTTCATGGGACCCTGTAAGTTTAAGTCCTTCTCATAAGCATCCGAGTAATGTCCCTTGATTACTCATTAAAATGTCTAGATTCTATAATTTATTTCATATTTACATACAATACTCATTATGTAGTACCTAAACTTTGCTCCATAAACTTATTTAAGACTGTGCTATAAATGAAAATGCATGTTAATCACGCAACTGAGCAAGAGGAATTAAATAAATTTATGCTTAAATAATAACAGTAACTCTCTTCGATCACTTTATAAGATTGTTGGACAATATATTTTTCGGCTGCTGCTTCGAAAATAGAGCGTGTCCTTGACATTTAAGACCATTATGTACGGAGTTTACGATCGTTTTAATTAAATCGATATGTCAGGCTCCCATTATCTGACACATATTTTCCATATTCAATACATTTCTTATGATAATAACTGATCAATTGCGCAGAAAAGTTTTAACCTAATTTTTATCAAGCTACGGATTGGGGTAATGGATTGAAAAGACGAGTCTATTTTTTTCTAAAAATCTTATAGAATAGGGACATTACTGATGGATAATTGTAACAGTTTCCTCTAAATGACCACAGATCTGCAGATTCTGTATTTCAAGCTTTCATAACCCACTTAACACGGGTGTATCCCATCAAAAATGTCCTGTTGAAGACTCACCCTGTACTCTAGATGGATTGATGCTACTTAAAGGGTCAGTTTCCATTAAAATTACTTAATTTTCAAATAACGTTTTATCTTATTTCTCCTGTAGAGTATTTATAATTAGTTCTGGGTATGTCATTTTGTTTATCTAACTCTCAAACAGCATTACCTAAGAGGTAATTTCTATGCAAACTTACGGTAAATAAAAGTAATTTTCAATTTTGTCAATATGTTTATCATGTTCAAAATGATGGATAACTGCGGCCACATACCTTGAAGAACTGGTAAAGTCACAGTCCGTTTTGTATTCCTTTATTTTCAAGTTTAACGAAACCACACACAAATGAATCACACTTCTATTAAATAAACTTCCAAAGTGTATAAACCTAATTCCTCCCTTGTGAGAAAGCACGAACTATAAATATATTTAACACATGGACTTGGTTTAAACGTCTTGGTTAGTGGACCGCTGAATACAAAGCTTTGCTGGGTTAAAACTTTAATTTTAAAGTGTTAAACTACTATATTCCGCGTCGATAGTTTTTTCTGTTTAAACTGTCCACGGTCAATCAATTGAAGTCTTGTCCGCTCATGAAAGATATATATATCCTTTTTATATTTTAAACACATCAGAGAAAACCTTTCAAGCAGTTACAACAGTGGTGCAAACAAAATAGTAGACACAAATTCGTTCAGTGTCGCATGTAGCATGAAATTACCATTTCATTTTATCAAATAAATATAAGAAAAAAAACTCGTTTGGCGAGCCCCATTCTTACACCGGACATCGTTGGATGAGCCTATTATTTGGACTAAATACTACCGGTCGATTTAATTGGCCTACTAAATATTTTACGTTTGAAATACAAGTAAAACCAGCTTATTCTAAACATAAGGGTTAAAAACATAATAAAACCGTCAAGTCAGGCGTTAAAATTCCTAAGCATGAACGAGCCTTTAAACAGGCAAAGGCGTGTCGTCTGGTTTACAAAACATTTTAATATATGCATTTCTTTACAAAAAAGGACTAAGATATTTCAGTAGCATTTAGTTACAAAACAAAATTTTCATGAACAGTAAACGATTTCCTACAAGTAGATCGGGTGTCACCCGTTCACATTACTAATATTTTCGTGATGAAAAAACACATGTCTTGATGTGTAGACACATGAAAATAGTTGAATATTAATCAAGTATCAAGTGATGAACAAGAAAGATTTTGTATGAGATACTGTTAAACTTAAATGTAGTTATGGGAAATAAGTTAAACAGTCTCCTTTAAATAGAATATTAATGCACAAAGATGGGTTTTAGATATTACTGAATGTATCATCGGACTGAATTCAAATACTTTTTTGCTTTCTTGAACCATATGGTCTTTAATATTACAGCAATTTTGGGAATGGAGTGACATGAAGTAAATTATTATCATAACAACTATGTCTTAAAGTTCAAATGACTAAAATTATGATGGTGGCCGGTGAAAGCTGAGTGGTTCCGATTCAGCAGAGCCGACGTCACCATGTGAGGATCATATTGGACTACAGACGACAATATTTCTGAAGAGAAAGAAAGAGAGAGAGAGAGAGAGAGGAGAGAGAGAGAGAGAGAGAGATATTTGAAAAAGTGGGTATGAACTAAATCACTTCAGATAATGCACATCTTCCATGGGCAGTCATGCGTTAGCTTCACGAGTGACTTCATAACTATTTTGAAATGCAAACTGTATCACTGACAGAGCAACACGTCGATTATTTTACTAAACTTTGTATTTATGATATGACATTGATTCTCAGGCTAGTCGAGCATAAAGCGTAGTGAGTCATACGTATTCCTGAAATATAAACCATGTACAAACCATTCAGTGTTCCTGGTTAAATGCCCTGCTCCATCTCTTTGACTACTATAGCTCTTTCTGTTGAGACCCTTAACCGAAGTCCCCTGTATCTGTGCTATACACAGTGTTCGTCTTTGGATCAGATCCAAAGTATCTTGCAACAACCCTATACCCTGAAATCATTTAAGTGTCTGGACGTTGTTCTTGCGGTAAAACCAGTGATAAACTCAACTGGAAAAAGTATTAATTACGGTGACACAGAGGTGACATTCAAAACTCCTTTTAAAATTGCACTTTTATTTTTTATCTCGTTCTCACGAGATACTAACTCGAGGGAACGACTTAGTATGTCGTGATAACGAGTTCCTAAGTCGTCGTGGTAACGAGTTACTAAGTCGTGGGAACGAGATAAAAAAAGAGAAGTGCAAATCTGAAAAAAGTGTTGCATTTGAAAAAAAGAGTAGTGCAATAATAATAATAATAATAATAATAATAATAGTAATAATAATAATAAAAAATCGTGATATAGAAAAAAGAACCGTGCATTTTAGCAATGTCGAGGGAACGACATAATAACTCGTGAGAACTAATAAGCTTTGTCCTGGGAACGACTTAATATCTCGTACCCCAAGATAGCTATCTCGTTCCCACGACATAACTATCTCATTCCCACGAGTTAGCCAGCCAATCAACTGTTGCGTAATATGCTTACTGTAATTTATACTTTTACTAAGATTTTATAAGTTCACGGTATGTAATCGTTCTGGATTGATTTGGAGAATTTTCCTCTTGCTGAACTGATTCGGAGTGATTTGACGGACCGATATCGACACATCGTGTGAATTTATCATTACAATATAAAAATCCTTCATGAAAATATTTAACTATATTATTCTTTCTATCGGCAATGTTGCTCACATACAAATGTATTATGAAACAAATAAAATGATTGGCTGATTAACTCGTGGGAACGAGACAGTTATGTCGTGGGAACGAGATAGCTATATCGTGGGAACGAGAAAGCTATCTCTTGGGAACGAGATATTCAGTCGTTCCAATGACATTGCTAACTCGTTCCCATGAGTTAGTAAGTCGTTCCCTCGACATAGCTAACATGCACTGTTCTTTTTGTATAACACGAATCTTTATTTTATTGCGCTATAAGTTTTTTCAGATCTGCACTTCTCATCTTTTTTAAGTCTCGTTCCCACGACTTAGTAACTCGTTATTACGACATACTAAGTCGTTCCCTCGAGTAAGTATCTCTTGGGAACGAGATAAAAAAAAGAGAAGTTCATTTAAAAAAAAAGAGTTGTGCATGTCACCTCTGTGCCACCGTAATTAAGTTATATTCAATCATGGTATGATATAACGTGACTACTTTGAGGACAACTCGAGAAAGCTTATTGAAAGTTCAACAAGGATTACCTCCCGTTAAATAAAAGATACAGAATAATTACATGACTTGTTAACGAACATAAACACCTGAAATTCACACAGTACAATGTCCTTGTATGTTCAATTGAATTAAATTAACAACCATTGTGAATACTTTTTGCTTGCAAAATAGATATTTTCGAATATAAATACAGTATGACAGTATATGAAAGAAATTTGTTGCACAATCGAACATTCAAGTAGAGTTTTTTTTGGTTCAAAGTGATAAAATGGTATGAAAAGATACTTAATGTTTCATGAAAACAATCTATCTATACCTCTACATCATCTGTTCTGTTATTTTTTCTCTTATGAACGGCATCCGAGAAATGGCGTCTGGTTGCCATAGCAACTTGTTCTCGCGCCAAAAACTTGTCCTGGAAACATAGAAAGAAAAAGAGAGGATTGCTAATGAATACCAGGTAATCATCTGTATTAATACGCCATTTGTAATTAGCTATATTACGCTTACATTGTTACAGAGAAGTACAGATGATAGAAACAGAAAGATGAACCAGCGAATACTTGTTAAAACTGAGGTATGGTGTTGAGGGTATTGTCTGGAGAAAAAAAAAACGTTCTACAACCAGACTGGTTTGTTTATTTGTTTTGTACCAGACTGGTTTGTTTATTTGTTTTGTACGTGTATACTTAAATCTATTTGTACTTTTCGTTGCTTCGGGATAAATAAACTTCACGCAACAAAATAAAATGATGACAAGTCTATAAAGAGAAGTACGTTTGTAGAATATATCATTATGCAACGGTAATAACAGAACCTGACCACATTTAGTCTCGGGTTCGACACAGTGTCTGCCATATGTATGTTTTAAACGCATGAAAACCGGGAAGAGAAGATTTACACGCACGAAACAAAAATATATCCATGGTGTATAAAAGGTTTTCAGTCATTTGAAATGTCAGGAGGTTAGTACATAATGTATCTAGATAAAAAACCAATAAGTTAAGCCTTCGATCCATTTTTAATTAAAACAACATTAACAAAAGGAACAGGAGTTTTAGCAGTTTGCAACAAGGAATTTTTAGTAATTGTAAGTAAATGCTCAACAAGTTTGACGGGACGAATGTATATTCAAACCGCCTTCTTATTGCTTCAGAAACGGCAAAGTTGTATAACTATAAACCTCTATCTAGTTTTGTTTAATGACTTTCTACATCACTTTCTCGTGCAAACATGTGGCACAATTGCATATTTCTATACATCCCAATTGTTTCCAGAACCACTTTAACGTCAGCGTACTTCATATATACATTCTTTTATCTATATAACGACGGATCTGCAGGGTTATTTATATAACCCTCATTTCTTTTATGAGAAAAACATAGAATTGAAAGGTAAGGCAGATCTGTCTTAAACTGAAAAGACGAACGCAGCAATGAACCTAGGCGAGTATTTTTAGCTCTTTTTTTGTTTAATTGATTTTGTTCGAGTTTAGGTTTTTCATACAGCGGAAACAACCTGAAGAGAGGAAAACAGGTATTTTTACATGGAAACAGATGCTGCTGGAAATGTTAATCATTTAAGCAACCCTGCGAGTCAACATTACAAACAAGTATACACATAATCAAACAGTAGCGGGCTGCGTATATATACTTGCACTCAGATATACGTATAGCCCATATATTTATATTCGCTTTGAAAACTAATGGCTGGCTGGGGACGTTCTGAAATATATAATGAGAAATATATCAAATCTGTACATTTTTAAAACCCAACTGTACCAAATTAAAACTTATTTTAACTTAAATATATATGTGCAAAGCTGATACATCAAATCTGTACATTATTGAAAATCTTAATGTATCAAATGAAATACAGTCTAAATTATTACGAAAATATATAAAATTTGTACAATACTGAACATAGATTAAGTTCAAAGTAATTACGCCCTTAATATGCACGCAGATATATCAAAACTGTACAATATTGAACATCGAACTGCACGAAGTTGAAATTAATTACAGTCCTACTATTCTCGTATATATATCATTATCGTAGGCCAAATCTAGCAAAGCAAATCATTAGATGATACCACTCGCTCTGTGAGATAAACAGTATATACTATAGATCTATATAGATTGCAGCTAATGCCAGATGTTATTGGTAGCAAGAACATTTTATAGCGGCAGTGTTATAGAAACAACAGAACTTATTATCAACGCAAATATTCGTTACAGAGTTGAACAGTGTGTAAGAGGTGCCAGTCGGCCATTTTATTTTGTTAATCGGGCCTATTCAGAGATTATTGATCGGACTGCAGGATTTTAAAAGATTTATTCGAGTCAAACGGAAGTATCATAATCCAGTAAAAGGAGAGATTCTGAGATATGACAATGGCAGTTGGGATTATATGGAATACGCTGGCAGTGAAAGGTAACATTTTTTTCAACTTCCGGTGTAAATTTCATACTATTTGTACTACAGCTTTGCCGTTCCTTCTTTATAATTTCATAAACAATTCAAGTAGGTTACATAAAAGTAAATGATCCCTGCTATTCCGAGAAATGTTAATAACACTGGAAATTTAAGCGACAATCACACTGATGCATGGTGAATAGCTGAAATTAAAATTTTATAAGAACCGCATATTCTATGTGAAGGATACATGGACGTTTTCTGCCAGTCAGTTTTATACTTGGGTCGACACCAAGGTCACGTGACTTTTTTCTTCGTTTTGAATGAAAATGAAATGACTGCTGAGCGCTTAGTAATTAAAAGTATCATTTCTGCTTTTGTTAGCATGAACTAAAACTCAGATTTCATAATTTTCAGGCTTGCTAACACTTTCCTGCTTCTAACTTAAAACATCTATGTGGTTTTCATACAGTGTTCTTAATGCGAAAAAAGGCAAAGGTTTAGTAAACCTTCATTGTAAATCACGTGCAAGATCTACGTATCCAAGGTCATTGGCTAGAACGTTAACGATTTTTGCAACTTTCATTCCCTAGCTAATAGATTTAAGCATATCTGCCAATGGAACTTTTAACAGTAAAGATAGAATTTTTTGCTTTACTCATTTCAATAAACCTACGATATTTTTGACCTATTAAATCTATTACACAGATCTTGACCTATTAAACCTAGTTTACAGACAATTTTTCAGTATTTATTTTCCATCAGAACGCTCTGTGACTGATAACACATATGTTCAGAAACCCAGGAAACAAATATTTGGCAGTATTGGAGAGGTGAAGAGCAATAACTCGGTTTATATTTTTAAAATTGGAATACCTGACGTTTCCAAGCATAATGTTTTTGTATTTCCTCGTGAGAACTTCACTATCCAAAACAAGGAAAAATCAATAAACGCATTCAGTTTTATCAAAAAGATATATTCTTTATAAATAAACACCATAAGCATTTCGATATTTCCACGCGTTTGATCTAGCACCGAAAGTAGCAAAGTGGAAGGCCAATGTCCACCTACAGGTTTCGAACTCACTGCCCAATCGTAACAACTCGGCCTTTTCCGACAACTTCGTATAAAGACCTCGTATGTAAGTGTATGGATACACAAAATGGTAATTCGCTCCGGCTTTAATAAAAAATGTAAACAAACATGGCAGGATTCAAGCAGTGTTTGTCTTGTGCATTAGAAAAAATGAAAATAAATGTTAATTCAAAGTATGAACAGGTAGAGGCTTTAAGAAATGTTTTCAATTTAGCAGACACCATTTGTATTATAAAATAGTCCAGTGGCGCCTACCATAATATTTTCGAAGTGACTTATTGAAGTCGCCCGAGGTGTTCCGATTGACTCACTGCCGCTAGATCAGGAGCACGACGCTCTTCTCAAACAATATATATATTTCACACCACTGGCGTCTCAATGAATTCATGAAAGCGTTTGTGAAATACTCATGAATATTTTAAATGTTTGTCGCACGATAAAGTTGAATTGGTACATTATAAACAAAATGTTTATAGAAATGTTTTAACAGTTTCGATCTGGAAGAGCACTACATGTCATTTATACAAATGAGTAATTGATTTTTCTTTAGTTCTTTGAGAGAGGATGTGGGTGGTGGCTGGGATGGGGGGGGGGAGGGAGTTGGGATTGGGAGCGGGGGAGGGGGTTTGGGTGAGATGAGAATCAGAAGTCTATTTTTTCTGGTTCAAGAGGAAGATTTACACAATTTGATCAATTTAAGAACGCAGAATTCTTAACAAAACGTTGTTTCTCTTAGGGTTTGATTTTATGACTTCTAACTTTGATTAAAAATCTAACAAAAACATCGTTTTCAATCAATCAACAAAACGAAAATTTAGTCCGAGAAATAACTCCATTACTGTCGCTTTCAGTCTCTAGTCAATTACACAAATGAACAATAAACTTGCAGTAAGTGTTTACATTTCATCAATTAAGACATTGCATTTCGCAAGGGTACGCATAAAACAGTGCATATAATTACATCAGATCAATGCATGACCTGTTATGAAAGAAATGTATTCTAGTATATTATCAACCAATAAAAATGTCGGTAAATATGTTATATATGTATCATTTCTTTATTTCAGGACGTGTGGAAAATAATTAAGTCCAGCCGAATCTGATGGAAAGCAGACGACAACCTGGCGGTCATAGTAACGAAAACAAGAAATATGCTGTTCCACATATAAAAATTTCACAGGCTAAAGGCGAATCAGGTACCAAGTCAGAAGGTCAAAGCTCAAGGTCGCATAAAAATGTCGCTGGAAGCGAGTCTAAAGGGGGTTCTACGTCAACGCTGACTGTTTTACCGAATACGCCTCGTCCAAGAAATACAAATGATGCTAACAGATCAAAACGAGTGGAACAAAACAGTCGAGAGCGGGTACAGCAGAAACCTGCCAATGATACGTCAAGCGAAAAACAGAGCAAAAACAAGAAGGTTGCGACACCTAAAGCAGACGACAAAAACGAAAATGACAATAAGTCATCAGCACGTGCCAAACCTGGCAAAATTCCAATTCGACGGTGTGCCTCTATAGATGTAGGTGAATTGAATAGGCAGAAGAAAAGCAAACGTAGCAAAAAGAGGCAAAAACAGTTAGACAAAGAGTCGCTCATTGCAGCTAAAGCTGCAATAGAAAAACAAGAGAAACTAAAGGATCCCCAAAGAAGCGGCAGTGTTGGCGCTCGACCAACAAGTCTGAAACTGTCACACATAAATAGTGTTTCTGATGATACCAAAAACGTCTTTCCTACACCCCTTCCAACCAAACGACATTCCAGTCCGCCAATTACTTCTCAAAACGTACGAAAGAACAGCCTGAATTTGAATTCCGTATCACCCGACATATCACCAAACGATACATCTGCTATTCTACCACAAAAGCCCAAAACGAGACAAAAGTCTAAGAAAGTGTCTGAAAGTGTCTCCATAGATTTATCGGATACAGAGGATAGTTGGTACAGTACCTTTCCAACAGGCGAAGGATACAGGAAACATGGCCTCAAATACACATTTCCAAGTTCTCCGTATTATCGGCTTAGTGCCCCTGTGATCAGAAGTACTTGGGTACGTGTTTTAGGCCTAACAGCATATATGATCTTAGCTTTCTTCATCTTCTGTCCAGTGGCAGCTATTATTTTAGTGATGTTTCCTATTTGTACTTTTGTAAAGAGTTTATTTAAGTGTTGTTGTACATGCTGTAGTATTCAAAATCAGGCATGTTGTGTTTGGGGTCATCGTCTCTCGGTTACTGAGAAGTTTTGGGTGAAAAATGAAATGAACAGCCCGCAAGTGGTTCAAAGTTTGATTATTGTCGAGTACGGATTATCTATTAAACAAATTGTTAATTTAGTAAACAATAGGTTAGTGCTAGCAAAAGGAGAAGATGGGAATCGCTTATATTCAAAATTTTCACAAAAAGTAGTTCACACATGCGCAGATTACATCTGGCAAGACGATCGCAATTTCTTTATACATAATCACGTGTTTGCCATGCCTAAAGGCATTGAATCTTTAGAGGACCTTCAGGACTATGTGTCCGACCTAGCTTCAAGACCGTTGTTGTTTAGTAGACCACTTTGGGAAGTTCAAGTGCTCACCGACTTTGGGGACGTTCGTGATACAGTTGTCTTGTTCAGGATGCACCCTTGTCTCACAGATGGCATTTCCATGGTGAAGATTCTTTACAAATCTTTAGCTGACGTTGATTCTGTAACAACAGTACCTCCTGTTCTTGGAAAAGAAAGTTGTTTTGACTATGTAAGATCAGTTATAGATGGACCAATAAAATTTGTTAGCAGACTACTCTCGCGCAGAAATGATTTTAATCTGTTACATGGCGAACACATTCATCTCTCAGGAAAGAAAGTTATCACGTGGTCAGAACCTTTCAGTTTGTCGTCTGCTCTGAAAATAAAGCAGGTGACACGAAGCACGCTCAATGAAGTATTTATGTCAGTCGCTGCCGGCAGCATAAGAAACTATCTTATTTTGAACGGGGTTCAAAACCCTTACGATATGCAATCAAGCATTCCAGTTTACTACGGTGGAAACAAACACCCGTCGGGTATAGGTAACGATGTACTGTTACTGAATGTTAGTCTTCCAACCAATACAGAGGGCGTGGTACCGCGGCTTTGGAAAATGAAAGACCGGATGAACGATGTAAGAGGTGCTTCTTTGTTTTCATTATGCAGACGAATATTTAAATTATCATATCACATGTTAGCAGAGAAAATGTGGATTAAAATGTGGATTTATCTGTTAGGCAAGTGCACTTGTGTTGTCTCCTCTTTACCTGGACCGGAAGTAGATTTGCGGATTTCCTCTAAACAGATCAAAACGATTTTCTATTGGTTCCCTCCAATTGAGCGGATGGCGCTCGCTATTTCATTCTTCACTTACGGAGACCAGATACAGATGGCGGTGTCAGCTGACCGCAATGTTCTGCCCAATCCGGAAATCATTGCAAAGGACTTCATTTATCAGGTAAGCAGTTATGTCCAGCTGAATGATTCCTATTGACCGTGAAAGGTTTAATGGCTCTCAATCATTGAAAGGCGCTTCCAAAGTTGAAGTGTTATTATAAAACCAAGTTTTCAGGCTTGAAACTGGCTAAAACTATATATCTTTCTAGCAGAACTGCTACCTAAACGGTATAAACCCTGAACAGAAATGTACCATAGAAATGAGCCATGATTTCAGGCTGGCAACTTTTCTTATGAGAAATGTGATAGCATAAATAATTGAATTATCCAATCACAGGGGTTAGATGGTAAACGAAAATCCTATCCATATATTCCTATGTAGACGAATATCGCTAAATATTCGTCTGCAGTCTCAACTTCCATCCTCCCTCCGGGCTATAGTCTTAAGTATCTGCCACTCAACAGACAAACTAATGCTAAATTATCGACAAGTTGCATATAATGGGTGTAAAGTGGTCAGGAAAACTGTCTTTGTTTGACGTTAATCAAAACAAAACTTCATAAATCATTAGTTGAGAAGATAATGTCGTCTAAGTTTCCTCAAAAGTTTCACAAATCACAATGAAGTTTATTTCTGTTGTTAAAAATCTTTATGTTTGTACCTTCAAGCTAAGAAATGTTTCAATGTAAACTTTTCAACGTCAGGAATTCCATGGGCTTATAATTACCATTTGATATGTAATCATTCCATTTATGGGTTTCTTGTCTCTTGGGAAGAGTTCACTAGGATTATTTTTCATCATTATTATTATTTTCTTCCTGAGAATGGACTGATTATTTCGTTCTTATTGAGGTTTGACCATCTATGTTTTTTTTTTTTAATTTTTAAATGGAGTTTCTGGTACAATTCACATACAATGAACTTGCAAAAAAGTCTGCAGAAAGTTGAAAAAATAATCACGACTGTATGAATATTTTTTTTACTTGGTATTTTGAATGCGTTCTCTTCCAGAGTTACCCTTCTTCAATTATTGATTAAAATAAGAATTAAAAATTTGAAAAAGAAACGTATCTTTAAGAAATTATTTTAAGTTGCAGTATTAGACCTGTTCACTTGAAAAAGTAAAGCATTGTCAGTAACTGTATCACCTTGGAGAAGAAATCAGTTGGGAACATGATGTTAAAATCCGACACAAGAAAATAGGTTTCCGATACACCACACTAGTTTGTGTTATTAATAGAATGTCACAAGATATATGTGTCTACAATTCTTCCGGATGAATATTCATTCCATCTTGATAATGTTTCTATCTGGATAATGTTTAAAGGTTCAGTAAGAGAACTTGCTACTTTCGTGTAAAAAAAATTTCAAGGCCTTCTCTGAAATCAGTGTTTGGTGCATAAACATGTATGTGTATTAACGGCGATTGAAGACGCACCTCTTGTTCCCATCGGTGCTTCAAATGGGGTGCGCCCATTCCGATGTCAGAGGTACGTGACATTCAGTGAACATGTCTTAAAAAAAGAAAAGACTTAATAAGTTCAAAATAAAAGGTTCCATGTCTCATTCTTTCGTAGACTGAAAACTGTTAACTAATGCGTATGTAGTTCTTTAAAATTTCATCAAAATTTCTTGAAAATAATTCCTAAACAGTAGGTCAATGAATACACACCTTTAACTAAACCCTTAAGAAAAAAGCAACCGTTATGAATTCCAAACAAAACAAAAAGTACAAAAAAGAAAGCAAAATAACCAACAAGAATACATGTATTCACCATGAACAAATCACCGTATGTTCTAATCTATCAACACAACTCCATACATAAAACACTACAACGACGTTTTAACGAAACACAGCTAAAAAGAAACCAAAACTAATTTCTCATGATTTCAAAAGTTTAAGTCAGAATACGGAAATATTAATTGCCAAAAAGGTTAAGGTTTGTCTGGCTTGACCACCACTATATCAAATATGTGTAAAAAAGTACTGCTGGTTTCCTGTGATCAGTTGCAGTAATTTTGTTTATAGGACTAGTTAGATTTTTATACGACTGAGTCTTGAACCTATGACCCCTACATTTTTAAGAAAACTATCGCCCCATATCTTTTTGCAAGCTGCATTTCAAAATTTTATAAGTTTTCAGTTAATGCCAGGTCGTAAATGCAAAAGTAATAAGGAAACCGGGCATTTGCCTTCAGAAACAAATGTATACACAAAAGAATTATCTCTTCATGCATTTAGAAATTTGACAAGCAAACAAGAACAACAACAACAGCATACAAAACAACATCAATCTAGCAACCTATCGCCTTGCCAGGTTGTTACCTACACTCCGTAAATGAAAAGTCCTGTCACGTAAAATTCATACATTTGTGACGCTAGGTAGAAATTCATTACTTGTGAATCTTACATATGTGTGAAGCGAACACTTCCACGCATTATCACATTTGGTGCTTTTTGTGTGAAACCTATAATTAACTTCACGTTTTTGTATATCTGAAGCCTTTGTATCTATTAAGCTTACATTTTCAAGCGCACACTCATGTGAAGTTTACTTACACATACATGTGCATACAAATGTAATGCTTACGAAGGTATGAAAATTACTCATACACGTTCATACACATATAAAACTTTTGTAGGTGTAGAGTTTACACCTTCACGTGCATGCACATGTGAAGCTTTCGCCTCACGTGTTTATACATATGAAGTTTACATAACTAAAGTTATACCTTCACGTGCATGCATATGTGAAGCTTTCGCCTTACGTGTATCTACATTTGAAGTTTACATAACTAAAGTTAACCTTCACGTACATGTTCATGTGAAGCTTTCGCCTTACGTGTATCTACATGTGAAGTTTACGTTACTAAAGTTATACCTTCACGTTCATGAGCATGTGAAGCTTTCGCCTTACGTGTATCTACATGTAAAGTTTACATAACTAAAGTTTATACCTTCACGTACATGTTCATGTGAAGCTTACGTAGGTGTGGAGTAAATTACTTCACGTACATAAATATTCGTACAGTATACCGGGAAATATATATATGAAAACCTGTGAATTACTCTGACAACATCATGAAAAGCAAGTTATGACACACGTTCATGCTGTTACAATCTGTCAGTGCTTGCTCGAAACAAGAGGTGCCGAAATATTCGTAAAGACGTCAGATTTGCGTGTGCTTTTACGAGAATGCGTTTTATTTGTTCATTATGACAGGAATGTTAAGATTAGAATCCGTTACTACGACAACAAGATTCTTACAGGTATTTTATAAATAGAAGCATTTAACCAACAATACTGTTAAAATAAAATATCAACAGGTATCTGTCTTAATACAAATCATTCAGCATCGCTTGTATTTGAAAATACGCGGCGACGTATTGACTAGTTTTTTAAGCTACAGATTGGCTACAGACTTCTGAGCCATACGACACCATCGGTACATCCAGAGATCCCTTTCGTGTATAATTGCAGCCTTGTCAAAATTTTCTCAAATAATTAATATTTTTAAGCAGATCATTTTTGGATTGATTACAGATACAAATGGCGTTTTACCTTCGGAAAATAATCAGATAAAAGTTTAACCAGATTTCAGAGTAAGATATGTCATTGACCTTAGAAGGTTATTACGTACATTACCATGGAGCTATTGGTAACAAGAAGTATTATAGACGGTCAGCTTACGCCGGCTCAGACGTCTCGGAGGCTCGAATCCTAATGAGTTAGTATTTAAAGATTTTTAGACTTTTGTTTAGCAACGCGTCTATATCAACAGGAGTTCAAACCAAAACCTACTGACTACGTGGAATAAAAACATCATATTTTGTGCAATAACCTAGCTCAAAACATGGAACCAAGATCTCCCACATTTTATTAGAAATAATTTTCTTTCTGAGTTTCTCTGTTTTCTTCCTTTCTTTTTTCCTTTTTATTTGAAAAGAACTTTTTTAAGCGAACAGACATCTTTAGTACAAACATTAGCTTTAACCTTATAAGTGGGTGCAAGAACACACATTTGCTAGTATCTTGAATGAGGGAAATACAAATGCATATATATATCACTCACGTCTTTTTCCTCTGTGCAAGAAACTGACTAACCATTAAGAATAATTCGTCAACATTACATTTATTTAGTGAACTGTGTTTACTTTCTTGTTTTTGCTGAAGAAGTTAACATTTCTTCTGACGCAAGTAAGCAGGAGAATAAAAAAACATATTTTTGGTCTGTACGGGTCTTGGCAGAAACATTATAACAGTGAAAAAAGTATGCCCATTTAAGTGAAGCAAAACTGAGTTTATGCTAACACGAAAACTAACCAGGGTTTCGTTTTATTTGAAAATAAGAAGTTTATTGACACGTACCACGCATCTAAGACATTTCAGTGTAACATGATTATACTTTTTTTTTATTAAGAATAAACAGGTTCTTTCTCTATGCGTCTAATTCAGATACGTGACCGAAACAAGAGGAAATCCGTGGCGAGAGGTAATACATAATTCCGTCACAAGACAATTGGTTTCCGTTGTGACTTACAAGTCTGTGATATTTATAGGACATTATAAGATGTATACGTCTGCAATCTAGCCTTAACATTTTACTTCTAAAAATTGCATTTGGCAAGACGCCTTTCTGCCACTCTTGGTGACGCTTTCATAGTTCAGAAGAGTTCCAAGGGACACCAAGTTCTTTTTCGTAAATAAGGATGAAATCGTCTTGTCAATTTTCAACGATATCAATTTCGTAATGAAAACGTCTCGACAAGAAGAATTATATTTCCCTATTATATGCATCAGTCCCTTGGGATCTGAGGTTTATGCATATTAATAAAATAGATATGTATGTATCCTAGAACTTTCTTTATCAGTAACTAGGCCAGAATAATGGGATTTTTTCGGAACAGTTTGTTTGACACTCAAATGTGCAGAAGTTTTGAAACGTGGTCTGAGTTTCAATTTACCTCTTTACTATCTCTTCATCACTTACTGTTTAGGATATGATTTGGGCTCAGTTTTTCTCAAATTTTTGTCAGGATAGTTGTTTGTTTCATGCCTTAAAAGAGTACGTCATTACCGAAATTAACATTTAACCGAACAAAACTTAATTGTCCTCTGAAATCAAAGAGAAATTAAATTGTTGTTGAGATTGATGAAATATTGACCACCTATATTATGACTTTAGAACAGTTTTACCCAAATGAGCGGGTTCAGTAGCATTGTGGAGTTCATGTTGCCTTTCTGTTTAATCAAATAACTATTGATTCATTGCGTGATCGCTTTTGATGTTGTTAATTTTTCAAGTCTGGTTAATTGCGAAGCCATTTGTTAATGTGTGGTTATTGCGTCCTCTGAAAATGTTCAAAGACTTTTCGACTTCTCCACATATTGTATATTTTTTGTGCACTTGTTAGCTTCACAACTTTTATGAATGGGCATTATTGGGTTGCTTAAATTAATTCTGTAATTTTTAAGCTTTAAAATGTTGAAAAGGGTCTAGATAGACCGAATATTCTGATAAGAGTTAACTCCAATTCTTAATTTATACACGTGAGTATTAATACTTCAGAATAAGGTATTATATGAATCTTAAAACTATTTATCGTTTACTAGAAGCAGAACAACTGTGTCACCGACATCTATTCTGCTAAAAGTTTATCACAAAACTAGAAGTGCCAAAATGTTACACGCTGCTGGCTGCTGTAAAGATTAAAACTCGTTACTACGACAACAAGAAAAGAAAAACAAACAAACAAACAAAGAATTCGCACATGTTTAAATTCTTTTATTTCACTTCTGTTTTAGTAACCATCTTTACATTTCATGTACATTGTTTTAAAACATCAGAACCCCTCAGGTGTTTCATGAAAGTAATACAACAGTTGTTCTACTCAGGTAAATCTCTGAATCGCTTCCCGTTAAAACAATTATCTGTATATCCAGTAGGTTATATTTTTGAATTTTATATCACATTAACTGAAAATGTCAGTCGGTACATGTGATAATATACTTACTCAGACATTAATACGATAATTTAATAAATTTTAGACCTGTTTGCGTTTTAACAGCATACAGTTATCAGAGCATAGCAAGGGCAATCATTTCTTATAACACCACCGCTTTTGTGAGACAAGCTCAGTTTAAATACGTGACTAGAAGTAATTTATCGAAGAAAACAAAATATACTCTATCATACAAGATAGGAATCAAATAATGTCAGATCATAAATGTGTATGAATGCTTATCTCCTTCAGTATAGAGCAATGAACTATTATGACATTCTTGAAATTAAGGTTTCTTTTCCATTCTACAGTATGTAGCAAATGAAATTTCTGATTACGTCAATACTATGACGTTTATGAATTCGTATATGTTCCCCAACGAAACCTTACTTTGCAAACAGCGAGTAACTGTCAATAACAAGGTAAAGACATAAAAACAAAATGTCAACAATTAATCCAACAAAACGGTTATAATGAAATATGAACAGGTATTTATTCTGAAACGACTACACTTCTATTTCAAATCTCCGTGTATCAGAAATAATCTTCATAATGCTGACAAGTTTTAAAACATCGACACCCCGTGGTTGTTTTATCAAAAACATCAAAAAGCTAAAAACATTGGTATTTAACAAGTGAATCTCGGATTCGGTCCTCTTCTCAAGAAAGTAATTTTCTGTGTAACTAGCTTATAACATTTCGAATTATATAATAGGAGATAGATTCTGCAGGTTATACGAGCACTTATTCCGTAAGTCTTAAAGACTGGCAAGTGTTTTGTTTATTAGGGAATCATTCACAGGCAATTTATTATTCTGATAGTCACCAGAACAGACTGAACAAAACATGCAGACATTTTGGACAGGGCATATCATGATTGCGAAATTAAATTTTGAAATATACGTTTGAGTAGAACTTGTCGTCTGATATAATACTGAAAAAAATAACAGATAAGGACAATGCATTAAGGACTTTGTTTCTTTTACAAAATACTCAAAGTAAAAATTCCCTTTTTTAAATTTTAACGCAGGAATCAATATATCCAATGTGTAACCGTATTCTGACTACATTTATGTAGGCAATGTGCAACCGTATTCTGACTACATTTATGGAGGGAATGTGCAACCGTATTCTGACTACGTTTACGTAGGCAATGTGCAACCGTTTTCTGACTACGTTTACGTGGGCAATTTGCAACCGTGTTCTGACTACGTTAACGTAGGCAATGTGCAACCGTATTCTGACTACGTTAACGTAGGCAGTGTGAACCGTATTCTGACTACATTTATGTAGGCAATGTGCAACCGCTTTCTGACTGCATTTTTGTAGGCAATGTGCAACCGTATTCTGACTACATTTATGTAGGCAATGTGCAACCGCTTTCCGACTGCATTTTTGTAGGCAATGTGCAACCGTATTCTGACTACGTTAACGTAGGCAATGTGAACCGTATTCTGACTACATTTATGTAGGCAATGTGCAACCGTATTCTGACTACATTTATGTAGGCATTGTGCAACCTTATTCTGACTACGTTATGTAGGCAATGTGCAGAGATATTTTGTTTTTGCCAATATTTCACAAATAAATGTGTCGTTTTGTTCTTCATGTTTATTTTATTCTGTTTCATTTCAAGCGACCCATTAAGGTTATTTACATTGTACTGAGATCTTTGTCCTCAACCAGCCTGCGAGGTGATAACACTCATAGACAAACATAATATTATATCACTTTGCTGAGAGTATCTTTGTATAAAGCAAATAAATTATAAATATTTCTTAAACTTTGTATAAAATTGCCCCACACTGTCTCTATGAATACGTTATATGCCTTTGAAGTAGTGGAATCATTTGATGTCGCAGTACATGTAATTAGGTAGCTGAATTGTCTTGAAAGACTGTGATATTCATAGAATTATATGAGAAAAATATGTCTAGATTTGCTTATATCTTTAAAAAATGTTTATCTTGAAAATATATACATGGCTACACGAAATAATGTAATCTTTTATGAAAATGTTAGGTTGAATATACTATTAATATTTTATGTTCTTCAGTATGACACAAGAAGCATGTGTATTCTCATACTAAGGGTGTGTTCGTACGATTAAATAAATTTCATCGAAAAACTATTCATGCACAAAAGTATTCACAAAGGAAAAATCAGGGATCTTTTTTTTACCAACAATATCTTTCTCTTTCTGTGAAAATATGTACATATGTTAGCGTATAATTATGACTCTGACTATTACTGTATATGAAACTGAGTAGGGAAACACGCTTCGAACAACCATGTTACTTTCTGTCAGTACAAACACAAAACTAGAAGTGGCTGAATCTTCGTAAAAACGTCAGCTTGGCGTCTGCTTTCGGAAGAATGCGTTTTATTTGTTCATTATGACAGGAATGTTAAGATTACAATCCGTTACTACGACAACAAGACTCTTACAGGTATTTTATAAATAGAAGCATTTAACCATTAAATAGGTTATAACAATATATCAGCAGGTATTTTTTCCTCATACAAACCTTTCCAAATCTTCTGTATGAGAACACATTAGAGTGCATACAACTAAATCATGCTGATATGTTTTAAAACATCGAACTCCCGGCGCGTTTGTCTGAAAAGAACATTTATGTATAAACATTTGTGTATGTATTTTCCATCAAAAATAACTGTACAACCATTGTATCTTAGAAAGCAGTAGAAAACGGCACTTTGTGTTTGTTAGAAAGGCCTTTGAAGTTTACAAATAAACGATATGGAATCGTTTGATAATAGTCAAAATTGCATTAGTCATAATGTCACTATGGAATTTTGTTCTGATCTTTACTCAAAAAGGCCCGAAAAGCGTCAAAAGGGTCACAAGTCAAGTCAAGTCAAATATTTTATTGGCAAAAACAAGTACATATTCATCGCCAAGAAACATTTGTACCTGTATCTGTACATTTGTACTTACAACAACAATTTCATTGAGTAAAATGAAAATGGCAGTTTTGTTCATTGGCTTGAATGACCTTCTACAAATAAAGTGTTTCTTTTCCTCTTTCTTGTCTTGACTATTCTGCCAACCTTTTAAGCCAAGATATTTCTTGTCATTGAAAGAAAATAACTGTTAATTTTAAATGACTCCTCATTTTTACGTGTGAGTTGTATTCCTGTCTTAATAACCTTGTGAATTTGAAGATATAGTTGAAGTGAAAACAGTTGAAGTTTTGCTTTGACGATATTTGAGCCTAGACCTGTACATAACACAAGCGAGCTGTATGTTAGACTAATATGTACATGTGATACAGCAATCGTTAAAACTCCTTAAGCAAGAGTTTTCAAAATTTAAATTTGAACTTGTCGTCAAAATTTATGTTGAAATAATTCGCCCTTATCCGTCACAAAACGTAGTTTGAAAAACACACTTTTTTCATGAACGTCAAATTTTACCTTTGATATATTAGATGGTAAAAGAACGATTTTATACGAATCCTTTTTTCTACATGCCTGTAATTCTGTACCATGTTTAGTAGACGCAGTGGTCAATTTATAACTTTACTCAGTGCCCACGAAATACCAGAACACTTCTATGTAGAACATTTGACAAATAGAACACCTGCAAGTGAAAAAAACTTTCCTACAAATCAAGTTTACACTGAGTCTTGCTTCTCACGTCCCAAAAAATCAAAATCTGGAACGACGTTATAAACCACTGCGTTGATTTATTTGGCGATACAATAAAACACATGCTTATTATCTATTATTAATGGTTTCAATTGTGTTTCATTTTGAGTACTCAGTCCTTATCTATTAATTAATTTCTGTAGCAGGAACATACTGCAATATGGAATGAATTATACCCTTGTATTCCCGTTATGATTGATTTTCTGATAATACTTCTTCATCATTCAGGTAGGACGCTATAATCAAAACTCTGAAAAATATTGCTTCTTCATTCAAATCGGACGGTATTATCAAAGCTCTGAGAACACTGTCTCTTCATTTAGGCCAGGCGGTATATTCAAAGCTCTGAAATACTGACTTCATTTCGGCTAGAGGGTTTTATCAAAGCTCTGAAAATGTTTCCCTTTGCTTAGTTTTTGTACAAGTGTTTGCGTGAAGCCAGAATTGGCGGTACGGCATTGCTGCTTTGGGTCAGACCATCAGTATAGTTTCATAAAACAGCAATTATGCAAAACATAAAACACATGCAATTCTTGAATAGGATCAGGAGAAACCAGAAAGACAAATGAAACTTACATAAATATATGTATATGAATATTCATGTAAGCCATTTTTGTCTTAATGTCAATTTTTAATGTGAAACCATAGGTTTAAAGGTTTTTTTAGATTTACGCATTTAGAACAGTTTTATCTAAGCAACTACTTCTGAGTGTGTCTAGAAATGACAAGAGAAGTCGTAATTAACTATTATATTGTGGTACTTTTATTTAATCACGATCTTCGGACATAGTTCTAGTTCATGCCGTGGCGATTTGGTGAAAAATGGCATTTTCTGTTCTTCGTAAGAAAAACGGATTAACAAGAGCAAAATAAAGCAGTTTTATAAATTGACCTGGAGCGGGGGGGGGGGGGGGGGGGTTGGAGAGAGAGGTCGGGTGATTAATTAAAACTCAATGTTCATAGGAAGTTCAATAAAGTGCTAAAATTTGAATATAAGATATAAAGTCAAGTGGTCTATATTGATAAGTATAAACTTCAAACTCTTAAGAAGCTGAAGAAAATAAAGAAATCGTTATTATTTCCATTTATTGTATGAGAAAGTAATGAACGACCCCATGTGTATCAAATTCTCTCACAAATTACCATGTAAATTTAAGAGACTTATTTATTTATTTCAGATGGAGACATTGTACGAACAGCTGGGACATCGACGAATACCCGGAGACCAACAGGCAAACAAGAAGTTCGACACGACTCTCCTCAACACAGAAATTAAACCAGAAGAAACTGCAGCTCAGGTAACACTAGCGAATGTTTGATTTCTTTCCTAGTCGTTGTATTATCTTTGTCCCACCCGCACATATCATAACGATTTTGTACATCTGTGCCGACCAAACATTTTCTGTACTCTTCACCTTTGAATGAATAATTTGATAATGAAGACTCATTTTGACATAAATGCTAACGTCAACATTTAAGACATTTAGCATAGTAAGGGTTAATCAAAATGTAATATTCCTTCACCAGCCAAAGAGCATAATTGCTCCTTTTTTGATATTGTTACAAAAACTTGTTAAGTCTTAATCCTGCAGTGTTACAAAAAACTTGGGAGTGGTGTGGAAAGTAGTCGTTACGTACCCACTGACTGTATGCCACTGTCACATATGACTAAGAACAATTTGACTGCCTATTTCTATAGTTTATTCAAACTATTGATTTAAAAGTATCACAAATATTGATAACAGGTTATATAAAATAGATGTATTTCCATTCTCCTAACATTTATTAATCTCTTGTACTACATACTCCCAGTTATAATGTCTAAGATGCCTAAGAAAAGACCAAACAGACCTGAAAGATCAGAAAAACCCTGAGCACTCCTTGGTGCTTTATTTATGGGGAACCCTTATCTCTCCAGAGCTAATCCCAAATATGGAATGCTAACTGGTAAATAAACAGTTAACTCTGCTTATGTTAACTAGGGTAAATAATAGGGTTAACTGATGATAGACACAACTGACCTAAACCTTACTCAACTGAACCCAATGATTCTACAGTTACCCTCTGCAGATAGCAGTACATTTCTCTCTAAGAATTACACCAGCCAAGATAGCAAATAAAGCTCTATGAAATTGCAACAATATGTTATTAAACAGAAAGGTTTTGTATATCTTGAAATATTTTATAATTTAGCCACCAGTCATCTCTTCAAAGATTAGATTTTATGTTTGTATCATTGCTGTGTCAGCCAATTTTAACAAAGGTAAGAAAAGCACCGTTTCTGATATACCTCAATTCTCTCCTGTACCTCTGACAGTCAGCTGTGCCGATAACAATTGTTTTCTAGAGTTTGTTTGGTGAGCATAAGTCAACCTATTATTGACAGCAGCTGATACTTAGTATTGTTGCATAGTCCAAAATTCACTGCATAATTCAATGCAGTTTTACAGACTATAAAAACTAGTAATCTTTGAGAACACTTTCACTGGCTCCCTTAAACTTAAACACACTGCACGTTTTATTTTGTTCTACCTGTCTAGATTGTCACTCCATGCAACTCCCTGTTTGGAACAGTGTTTTGCATAGCTTCCTGTCGCAGAATTATAAAAGAGATTTGGATGTAAACTGTTAAAGTAGCGTTCCTTTTGCTCGCTTATTTCTAAATCTGGCCCTGTTCATTTAATATAGACAGACACGTCAGTCATTTATAGGGTTATACAAGTAAATAGAACTGAACAGAGACAAGTGCATACCATTATCAGGCAACATGGATATGCTGGTTGATAAGGGTTTCAGTTTATCGCAAAGCAATTTTAGCCATTCAGGTCAAGGTTAATCAATTCGAAATTCGGGAAGTTTGGTTGACAACAAAATCAATTGAAATCGAATACGTCTGAAATAAAAATGTCTCACATCCGATTGTTTTTTATGTCTGCCTCCCGTTTTTGAGACATGTAAAATACCGTGTAAAAGTCAAATAGAGTCTGTAACAGATCTAGTTAATAATTATCAAGGAATACTTTATTGCATGTTTCTTTGTTTAAATGCAATTGCAAAATGTTTGTCTCATGATAAATAACGCATATTTTTGCTGTCTGCTATAATTATGATTAAGAACCGACTTATGTTTGTGTACACTGTCTGTGTAAGTATCAGTCTTGCATAGTACCTTTATCTACTAGAGTATTGTTCAATTTTGAAACTTTCAATTTTATAACCATACATTAAGTTTTTCTAGCCACCTCAAACAATTTCTGAAAGTGTAGCTTGTAACAAAGTTGGCAATTCTCCAAAATTTTGTAATCTTTGCTACTCTCTTCAATAATAATTATTTTAATTTATTAATAATCTATTAAGGAACCCAGCATATTTCATTGTAAATATTTCATCTTTACAGTATCGAGAAAATAATAAATAACGCAGACACCCTGTGGTTCGATTCGTACCATCTATCAATTCCCCTGATTTTATGGATTGGTTAGTTTTTAACGTAACTAGTAACAACCGCGGAAACTGATCATAAATGCTGATTGAGTGGATTATTGTTTGTTTTTGTTTTGTTTTTTCGTAAATTTAAAACTCATTATACAGTTTTGAATTAGAAAACATGCGTTCACATCAATAAACTTGTCTATGAAGAAATCTTATAGATCTTGCAGTGAGCAGATTCTCTTTGGATTTTTTTTTCACAAAATGAACAAATATTATGAAACATAAAGGTGGAAATTGTAAACAAAACATTAGTGACTGCAATTACACGTTTTATTTTTATTCTTTAAATATCAGGAACAGAAAACAATGTATAATATGGTGGCCTTATGTTATTCAAAGTTAAAGCTTCTGAGGATGAAAATTCAGCTTTAGACCAATTCATCTATAAGACACAATAGATGCAGAAACCATCATTTCCTGTCTAATCTTACTTGATTTATTACAAAAGCCTTACTCTGGAACACTGCAATCATTATCCCTATTTTCAACCAGTATTGTTGTAATGTCTGTCCCGTGAATTCTGTTTCATAATACATGTCAAGGAATCTTCAGAAATTTTACGTACTCTAAAGTTTGCAGTTAAAACCTCCATTATTAACAATTCTTTATCAATTTGTATGAATTTCAAGCAACTTCAACAACCATGCCTTTTGTTTTTGAAGTTTAAAAATGTATTGTAGGAAATAATGTTTATAATCTATATAAACAATCGCGGTATCAACTCTATATACTAGTAAACAATATAATATAATATTGTTTATCGATTGAAAGGAAACGAATATATTTCAGTTTAAAATGGTCATACTTCAGAAGTATCCAACTCGTTGTACAGTAGTTTAATATCTTTATGCAGAGGGTTTTATTTTGCTTCTAGTTACAAAAGAAAATGTCGCTGATTCACCAAGAATTACAGAACTTGAAACACAAACTGGACGCTAGGAGGAGCGAACAAGCAGAAGACGATCATAAACTGATGAAAAAGATCGAAAACCTGAAAGAACAGTTCAGAGAGATGTTGGTAGAGATGAGGAAAAGAAAGGCGGCCGAGTCAGAGCTGGCAATAACGTTCTCCGAGGAGGATAGCACGGTGAGTTATCGCGTGGACGTTTGCTCCACATAAACATGTTCAGCATACATACCCTATTTACCGGCTAATCTAACTTCTTTCCCAGAAAAAAAAAATAAAATTTGAACAAGAAACAACAAAAACACATTTAAAACTAACATCAACACACTTTCGTTGATCGATGTATATTTTTATTGCTAAATTAGACGCCCTTTTCAGGATTACCTAATATATGAAATCAGTTTCAAGGAATTCCTAGTAAACGCAGAGGGGTTTCTGAAATTTCTTTTTAATGTAGGCCAACCAGCTGGCATTATTGATTTTGTATTAAGGCTGTTACATCTAATTTTCCAGTAAATAAACTAGTTATATCATTTTGTTACTATCGATCGGAAGTTTTATATTCCATGAGTATAATAGTTAGAATATGTTATAGAATAGTTGGCTTGGTGAACAAGGGGAAAGAAATAATTTTCAGATGTGCCAAAGAAGAGAATATAGTGTACATGTGCGTGTGTGTGTGTGCAGCAGCAATAACTTTATTGAAGGTTTTTAGTTTTCCATGTTCGGCAAACAACATCAAATGACAAAATGCTTGAAAGAAAATCATTTGGAACCAATCTTGTCGTAAAGCGTTCATGTAAAAGTCCGCTACTCACAATATATTTTGTTAGGTATTACAAGCTAACTGTGATTTGATTACTAAATCCTGATAAAGAGCAGTTTTTAAGTAGATCCTGCTTTGAAATATTTCATAGATGTTTATTGTGATGGACAGATGATAACTCGGATAATTATTTCTTCATTTGAGGTCCATTCGTAGTTCTGTATTTCTGCGATAGGTGTCATTGACTGTCATTGGGTAATTTGAAAACTGTTTTAAATGAAATTCAATGTTAAAGTACCACAATACCTTTTGTCTTATTCACGACAATTGTTGAAACCCACTCAGAGTGCCACATTTTTACGTAGACTTATGTAAGGAAAATCTTTCTGATCCGAAATCATTCAGCAAGACTTCTAATTTTTACAGCAGTAATTTTTAGTGAAATCTAAGAAGATTGTTCAGATCATGCCCCTTAAGTCATTTAAGCTTTAGCCTCGGGCCAATATTTTACAAAGAAATATTCTCGGGCGTCGATCTTTGGCAAGAAACATTGCCTAGTTCTTTTTTTATTGTTGATTTAACTTTCATCATTTTGCACTGGATTTTTCTCAACACTGCACATATTGCTTTAAGCAGTAGTATTCAGTTAAGTGATAAAGGACCATTATCCTTCGCTTGAGCTGTTGTGCACTAACGTTTTTATACGGTAAATCTGAGTTATGAAATATTGATTTATTCCATCTCTCATAACCTTCTGACGGATTTTTCAAGACTTGTGAATTTTTAACAACATCAGGAATGGCTTGGGTAGAAAGATTGCAGAAGCCAAAAATCAATGACTCTTTCTTCTTTTGGAAAGTCGTTAATGGCAAATTTGGAGACACTTTTCTGTCAACATTGATTTAATGATTTCTCTTGCATCATAAAAGACAATTTGCTATTTCTAAAATCGGCAGAAATAAAGTAATATTGGTTGTCTTGACAATAGTAAGACTGCGTCTCTTTACGAAGGCAGCAGTTTTAGACAATTATCTTTTTTCTTTACTGGGAACTGCGAATATTTATTTTTTACAATGGCTTCATTTCTTGCTTGCAGTTTTCATCAGTTTATAGATATATCTTAAATCTGCTTATTTGACATTCAGTGACTTGCATCAATTATTTCTGATAATTTCTTACTTTGGTTTCTATTGTTTGTTAACTGTTTGTATTTCAAAATATCAAACATTTCTGTTCGAGAATATTTATTATTTTACATGAGCTGGAATCATTTTAAATCCATACCATGGATTCACATTGATATTTATACCATCGGTCAAATCCGAAGATAGTTGTATTAGACGCACAATAACTACATATTTCCCCAGTGTCTGCTTAAAGAAGACACTGTCTGCTTAAAGCATCTATATATCATAATGGCGCTGTCATCGAGCCTTTATTCTTTCGACAATGCACATTTCTGTCTTTTTCATTAACAGAGATGTAAAACTCCGTGCAACTTGCTTTCTCTTTGACTTTAGATGACCCTGCCATAATTAACTCTAGCATTAGCAACTAAAATTCTATTTTGAATATTAGGTTTTGAAATAGTAAACAATCGTGATGGAAGTTATTTATGTTATAAGGTATAGAAATTTATCACTTTCTTTTATCAAAAGCACTTTCAGAATGCTTTTAAATGTATGTTTATGAGACCACATTTTTGACCATTCTGCATTTGTGGTATTTAGAAACTGTTTCTTCGGGAAGCAAATTCAGCATCGCATGATACAGATATTTGTTTTTAGTCAGAGATAGTGGAAAATCAAGACAGTCTTGTAATGTAGTTCGGGCACGAAATCCACTTGTGAATTCCATGCGAAATTTTCTGTCATTGCTCGTTTAGTGTTGGTATTTCAAAATGTACCAGTTGGGTTTCTACTACATTTTATTTCATTATATTTGATAGTGCCTTAGTCTGTATTTATTTTTCTAAAAGTAGGCTTAAGTCACATAAAACAAACTGATTACGTTAGAAGTTCGTGAAATACTGGCATCCTAAAAAGTTTAAATGTTTATTGTAGGAAGACGATGACGAATTTGACCTTCCACGGCGACCATTTCGGCGACGTGCTATGTCCGTTTCATCCCGTTTGTCCACATCATCCGTCTCTTCGACAGTGCGCCCCCTACCGGCACCGACTCCGTTCATGACCCCTGACTACAGCCCGGACTCGCCGTTACTAATTGATAAACAGGTAAAAATATACTTTTGACGCAATAAATTAATTGTATTAAAATATGAAAAGACTTATTACGATAAAAGTTTATTCAGCACAAATATTTTTATGCAGCAGTAAGTTAAAATAAAGATATACTAGAATTTATCTTACGACTGCTTACGTGGTACAACTTCTGGTGCCGATTATATAAAGGGCGTAATAACAACTGAAGCCTGAAGCAGGCTTGAAAGACTCTTTATTCCGAGACGAAGAGCAAGATCAATGGTACCAGATGTCGTTTTCAGTTTTTATTACAAAACACGGTCATTTTATATCTGAACAGAAGCGACTCTGTCAAGTTTTCTGCGATCGTTTGCTAAATGGTGGCCTATCTGGTAGTTTTTATCCCTGAAAAAGCTAACGTCTGTGCTAATTAAAACTGTCGCATAAAATACACATCTGCAAATCTTGAACGAACTTATCAGATTACACGACTTTACATGAAAATGTATGTGAATTAGAGGTTTCATAAGCTACGTCTAAGCTTAATGTTTCGTTTAGTTTTTCTAATAAACACTTTTAATTACGAAGCGTTAGTCATACTTTAGCTTGCGTTTATCATGTTTCTTATTCTACTCACATTTCTGGTATCACTGACTATACCAGTTCTTGTAATATAACACAATAAAATCTACAAAGAAAAAGAAAATGGCGTCGTGCAAATGTTTCGTACCTTGTTGTAAAGTAAAATGAACACATAATTATAATTGCATTGTCATATAAATAAATGTCATCTATGCTTTTAGGTCCCCTATTCAAGTCACGGCGGCGACAGAAAATTCCATACCGTACCTTATGCAAGCAGACGACCTTCTGCTAATAGGCAGACGATGGAACAATTCGAAATTATAGAATACCAGTATTCACCGTCTATGGAAAGACGCTATCTGCCGCGCAGCTAAAATAGACAAACTACCACCGATTATCTTAGAGCCGACGCTCGGTTTATGTTTCCAGACTGTGCACTGCGGTTAATTACCAAACATTTGTTTTGCATGAGAGTAAAGTGAAAATCACTGCGAAAGTGATCGATCATTGATTACAAAAATACAGACACAAACTAGTTTTTTAACGTCTAAAATACTTTGTATTGCAAGACAATAATCCATACCTCGTGATTCTGAACGCATTCTAGTAATCGTCAAAGGCGTACACTATGTGTAACATTAATATAAAGTATAATAGAGTTGTGTAACTTTATTTTAGTTCGGCTTACACTATATATCTCGTTCAACTGTCCAATTACTAAGCAATAACTTTCTTTTATCCTGATACTTGAAAATATCAAAATTATACAACATGTAAATACGCATGAAACGTTCTTTTGATCATCTAATAGCGGTCGTTTATTTGGTCAACAAGTCGTCAAACTTTCATGCTCGTCGACCTTTTGCGTTTTTGGCTCTGCTCAAACGAGCATGATTAAAAATAATATTAAGGTATTCATGAATCACTTAGTAATATTAGAATAACATATAACAACTTACAGTACATGCTTGTTTGAATGAGCATTCAGTCTATGATAAATAATCCTGTCGAACGGTAGGTATTTACGTCAGCACACATATTTGCAATTAAACTGTGAAAGCTATAACAGAAACTACTATTGTTAGACCACCGGTAAATGAATTTTAGACACTTCATACTGAGCTGTTTGACATTTACTTTGGAAAGTGTAATATATATTTCAAGAAAATTTTGAATGGAACTGTACGTGAACATGAAAGCGCCGTTACAAAGACAAAATACTCTAGGTTTCTGTAGGAGGAGCTAATACCTGTTTGATATTATGCTTCAACACCCAGAAATGAATTATATAATGCGTTGAATTGTTAAAGATGTACGTGTGTTTTGATTTATAAGTTTCCTTGTTGCGACATACAGTCCGGTCCATGCCAAGAAATCTCAGATAGAGAGTACTTATTACACTCTGATGTATATATGTGAAAAATAATTTATTCGCACAAAAGTCGTTAACCAAATAAAAGTATAGAAATGTTGACTTAGTTGCTTTCACTTTTCACTAATTATTAAACTCACTGCAAGCTTTCAGAAGCTTCTCCAAAAAGAACTCTTTAAGTTGCCCTCGAAGAAACCACTCATGACGTAAAATATATCATTCAATATTTTTTTATTTTAATATTCCTGCTCATGTTACTGGTGGCCAAAAGTTGTCAAAGTCTTGAAATAATGCACCGCAATCTTAACAGCAAATACTGTATATTTGCAAACTTTCATACAAGTAATATTTGACCAGTCTTCTGACAAGAAATTTGGTATCCATCTGGCAATGATTTTCGATTACAAGACTGTAATGAACTTCTGCTAAAGGAATGTTGGTTGACTGTGCTACTTTTCGAAAGATTAGCCGTGTCTTAGTTAATTAAGGGGGATAATTTACGAGAAAAACTATTCTTTCCTTTCGTATGTGTAAATATTTATTTATGTTACATTTTACTGGCTTTGCATATGCTGAAAAATGGCGAAATTTATACTATTAAAAACGAAGTTGCCGATTGATGAAAAATAAAACCTGCAGAGTTTTAAACAATTCTGTTATATTTCACTGAAACACCAATATTTGGGGATATCAAGTTCACATTTCTTTTTGGACAAAGGCTCTCGATGTTTGCAAAAATTGGCAAAAATCAACAAATGTATTCCCCCCCCACCCCCGAAAAAAAAAGAAAAAAAAAAAGAAAACTAAACCCCATAAAACTTTGTGTATTTGATTCTAAATGTAATAATAGTCTGGCATTTAAACTAATCCAACTTTTTTCTACTTGTCTGGTAGATCATGCCGTATTGCCTTAGAAATTAATAAAGGAAACCAGTAAATGAAACAAACTAAAAACGAAAACTTTATTCGCATTTCTGGTCATCCAAAGTTCAGCAGCTTTAACAAATACTTATTAATTAGCAGTCATTTATCATTTAGTACATGGAGACCTTGAACACTTTTCCTATTATTACAGTTATCTCTTCAAAGAAGCAAATCAGCTTTTAACAATAATTATTGTTGTTTTAACAGCATGTTTCTTTTTAAGAGGCACATCATGTGGGAACAGTAGGACGAAATGTTCAAGTTTGACTCTCCTAAGCAAATATGCAGTACTAAAGATTTAATTTTTAAATAAACCTATTTTAAATTCTTCTGATTTTCAAGATCTGTAATGATAAAATTATAGGTCTTAAAGCAGCAGAGAATTTTATAATTTACACTTAAGGAGGCATAACCGTTTCTGGTCAATCACAAAATATATAATTATCGCCGTCCCTGGACGGCGATATATACAATTAACAAGATTTGAACAGTTTTGCCTGTACACCGCTTGCCTTTAGCCAATCAAAGCAAAGCATTTCATATCACATGATAACAAAATGGACGTCAAAATTCTTCTGCAAGGGATGCGTAAATAGACTCGCCCAACCGCCATGTTTGTCGGGTTACTTATTCTTACAACTGAAAAATACCATCATGAATGTACGATCTCAGTACCAGTCTTCAGGCTGGTGTAGGATAAACACAGGATAATCGCAATACTTTTTGCTACATGTCATTTTTAACTACAGAATGTAGTCTAAATAAGAGTATGGTTTGTTTGTTTTTTCCAAAATTTGCACTTAAAGAAAAAAATAAATGCTTGCTTCCGGGCGGTTCTAATCAGGATACAAACTCCCCGCAGGGGTTACTTCCCCTGATTAGTACAGTAAAAGTAGCAAAGCGTGACTTAACCGGTGCGAGAAGTTTGATCAGGATTTTTCCGTGTTTTATATAATTATGCTTTATTAGGGTTAGGGCGATATGTTTTTCATTAAGAAGCCAAATCGTCTGCTTCCAAAAATAGTCCAGCTACAATAAAAATTACAATGTATATTTAATCTACTTTATAATTTCTGTGTGAAAATTATCAAATATAACTTCGCTTTTCAGTGCAAAGCATGTTGTAAGATTATCAAATTAATGAATGAAGAACATGAAATACATTCATCTATGGATAAGACGAAATGCATTACTGAACGGCGATTTCAAGCATTTTTGGAAATGCTAATACTTGTAGATTATATACGTTTCTTATTTTACAGATATGTTAAGTGATTTTGACACAACATGCATGCAAAAAAAGCAAGACTTGTGATCAAAAGTTGTATTTAAATATAACTGATCACACACCGTGTCAAACAAATGCCGATAAAAAGCATTAAAGCCATGCATGTTTATAATAACATTATCGAGAACTTTTATTACTTTAAGTCCGTGCTTGCACGGGTTCCCATCTAGTTACTGATGAAAAACATGGTCGTAGTAGCTACCATAGTAGCGAGGAACTTGACTTTTATATAGGAAAATATTTCTATAATGCTTCATGTCAATGGCATTTATGGTTAACTGAGAAATATCCAACTTGCCGAATATTCATTCTCTGAATTCATAAATAGGATAATGAATAATAGATGAATATTGTCTTCTCGAAAGGCATCTGACATTTATTACATTCATGAACATGTTAGTAACTGTGTGAAGTTTCATGCTCTAAAGATTTGGAGAGATGGAAAAATATCAAACTAACTGAAAAGGCTTATCTATAACAGACGAATGTAGGATCAAACGAACTACATGACGGGCCATAAAAACAAACATGGACAGCCACATTTGTTATCTGACAGTTTTCCAAAGATTTAAAAGTTTTAGCTAACCATAGGTTTGTGTTCGTCATAACGAAATCGTTTTTGTTGTTGTTGACAGGAAAGTTGTAATTTAAATACGCTACAACGTTCATTAAGTTTTCTGGAAAATATATAAATAGCAGTATTAAGTTATCAAAAGTTCAACAGGAGGTATAAGATAGATAAAACCACCAGGTCGTTGCAAATAACTTAATCATGCTGATACAGATTTATAACGGCTAAATCCCTTGTTCGTTTTCATTTGAAAAGAAAATAAAAATTTACAAAATACGATAATTTATCTCGTCGTTTATCTCAACAATTTACATTACCAGTGTATGTCAGAATAGCTGCATGGAGAAATATTTCTTTGGAATATACTAGTGACTTTCCGGACGACTTGACATTCGAAATTTGCAGATTTGCATGATAGTTGTTTGGTACTATCTATTATGGCTGTAGTAAGACATATTACCAAACTCCCCTGATTAGGCTACATTGTCATTTAAACTTTGAGTTATAACGCTAAGTTAGGGGGCTACATGGCATGACCAGACATGTTTAGGACAAAACATGTACTGCTGATTACCTGAAAGTTAAGACAGCTGAATGCATGAATTTCCTGAATGAACATGAAATATTTTGCCCAGACATTTACAAAATACCCCAGAATATATTTACTACAACGTACTCTTTAAAAGACGTTGCATGTTTTGCATACGTTTATGTTTTTTTAACCGCCTTGCGTTATTTATGAATGCGAAGCTCTTTCTCTTGCAAAAGACATTTTTTCGTTTATTCAACGTTTCATTTTCTGTCATTTATTCGTCCCGAGCAACGATGTCCGTGTTACAGTAATAAGCTTCACGCCAACTTTAGAAGACATGATTTACGCTACATGACACATGTTCAGAGCTTTGGCTGATCTAGCTATGTAAGCAGTATAAACAGAACAGTGATAATTACGAAGAAACTAGGGTTTAACACGTTCCAGATTTCAGATATCTTATCGGTAATTGTTATGGTAATTAATAGATTACAATTTATTACAAAAATGCTACAAATTGTATGGAACTAATAAAAAGTATGTAAGCATGTGCTGTATACCGTAAAGTCTCATCATTGAATGCCTTTTCTGTGAAATTTCAAAGTTCGATGTTGCTGAAACATATGGTTAGTTGTAGAAGCAATAATTGCTTTTTCATTTCAACTACTGTTATACATAGCTCTCTACAGCATTTTAGAAAACTGAACATTGATGCAAGTTAAATCTATTCTAAAATCGTGATATTGGTACCGAGACCGTACAAAAAGCGTGTTTTATTTATTTGTTTTTATTATCTGTTTTTTCTATATATCAAAGTTAACATCTCTTATTCCAGAGAGAGCATTGGAGCATTGTGAATAAAATTGACATCCAAATGCATGGAAAAAATGAATGTTTTAAAACAAAGAACTTGGAAATCATGACTAAATATGAACAAACATGATACCGTAAATGTCAAATACATTAAGTTAATATATTAACTTCAAAGGCCGAATTAAGCTCCTAGCTGAAACGATTCTTAATGATTAATGCCTTTTAAACAGTTTCATCAAGAATCTGTTTAGATCGGGTCTAGAACTCAGATAATAAGCCAAGCTTTTACAAAAAAGACGTGTCTGTGGTTTCCATATGATGAACAAGTCTTAACTAAAATGTTCTCTTTTTTTCCAAAATATGTCTGTATGCATAAAAGAAAATATTGTTCGTGAATGATTATATGGCAACAGGGCATACTCACAACATCTGCACCCTTCCAAATTCTGTTACTCACAATTTAGAAAGGATTTGGAGTAAATTGAATGACGTCACAAAGATTTCCAGGTACGTATGTACAACCGTTATGCAAGTGAACATTAACAAACAAGCAGTATGATATTTGTTATTTCACCTCTTCTAGCAAACCGAACCCTAGTCTTGAAATTTTCAAGAACCTTTGCCCGTTTCTTCTTCCACTTGTTGACAGTTTCCGTAACGACTCGTTACAGTTTCTATAATAATTTGCTGTTGCTGTAACCACCTACCACAATTTCAACCTTTCATTGTAATGCTCATGAAGTTTTGTTGACTATTTTATTTTTTTCTTATATTTTTTTGTCGTGCAATATAACATAAAACCTTTAAACAATATTCAGAAAACAAATAACACAAACATCACGTCGTTTAATAAGGCACAACCATCATTAGGCCGATTTTATAGACGAATAAGCTTTTTTTAAATGTCTACATCACTAAGTACCATTTTGTCTACAGTTAATAATTGTTAATTTAAAGGGAACGAAAAGTCAGAATTTTCAAAAAGACCTTGTTTAAGTTTAATGGTTCGATCTGCTTAAAAACCAAGTTTTGACTTAAAAAGATAACTAAAACGTGCCTCTATGGTTTGAAGATATTCGTTTACTTTAGAATGAGAAATAGCTTTGGATGATAATAGAAAATTCTGACTTTCAGTATCCTTCAATGAAACATTCTTTTTCTCTTTAATTGAATGAACAATATAGAATTTTATTGCAGCACAGTTAAAGAAAGATGCTTTTTCTCATCAACAAGGAACATGGAAGAAAGGGAATACTTCTTAGAATTAGAAGACCTTGTAGTAAACAGATTCTGCGTTGTAAGAAAACACAAAAAGGGGGGACTGGGATTAAGAGTCAAAAACTGCGTATTTTATTTCGCATATGTAACATTTTTACTCAAGCCATTTCATACAACCTTTTAACTAAAACCGTCTATTTGTTGCCTTCTGGTATTTCAAACTGTTATGCTTTCACTACCGGAAAATTCAGTTTTTGAATGTGTAAGGTAATCCCGGTAAATACAATAAAGTCACACGCATTTTTTTTTACCAAAAGTCTTGCAGATAGCACCTTTGTTTTGAAACAGAAGGAATAGTATTTATTATATCTATTTTTATTACGAATCTGCAGTTTTGTTAAAACAACCCCCACCCCCAACAAAAACACAAACAAACAAACAAACAACAACAACCGTAACCGAAATTATATCTTCTCTCCAACTGTAAATTAAGGCATTCATTATTGTCTGATGTTTTGTTGGCATTTTATGCGTCTGAAGCACCTAATAAACTGCCCATTTAAGTCTAAAAATGATCAGGTGTGTGATTTCAAAAGACAGCTTAATTAAATTATCTAGATAAGCACGGACTGATGAAAGTCATAAAGGACAGAGAGATTTTCGTTGAAATGAGGAAAAGAGAAGCGACCGAGTACGAGAAATAACGATCACTTGAGATGGATAGCACAGTGAAATCAACAATAGGACGATTATTTCTTATAACGTGATTGGAATATTAATTTTTAATTAGCAGTTACTGAAACTTTAACTTATACTTTTTTAAAGAGAAACACAGTTCAGAAACACCCCAGAAAATCGCGGCAGTTAGTTAGTTTTTATATGTGTGACTAATTACAAAACATTATCTGAGTTGTCTTATTCAATGAAATAAAATAATAAAACAAATAAATGATAAAATAAATAAAGAGGATTTGAAGAAAATAGTGGGAAGTGTTTTCTCAACAGAGCAAACTCTTCTAAATGTTGATAAAACGGCTGGCATCATTGATTTTATTATGGCTCTAACATCTCATTTCTTAGTAAATAAACCAATTATATCGTTTTGTGACTATTGATCGAAGCTTAACATTCCAATGAACATAGCTTGCTGAGCCAATTAGGTGATTTCTTTATATATATTACTTGATATATAAATGATGGCCAGCATGAGCAAAGCATATGTAAAGAGAAATAGGAAAGGGGAATTGGTGTTTCGTTCAGCATCTCTGTAATCCTGGTAGGCTCAGTCATTTTTGTACTTAATTCGTTCTGTGTATCTTTATATTTAACATTGATTTCAGCTTCGAGACTTTGAAAATAACAACAAAATTATGACTACAGTAATGCCAGAACAAACCCATTATGAAATCCTGCTGAATTTCGTTCAATAAGTTAAATAATGTATAAATGAATCTCTAGCTCAGATATTGAATTTTTTAAAACTGTCATTTCATAAGTAAATCCCGGTAAAGCGCAGTTCATAAATATTCTTATAGTCATTTTATATAAAAGATTTGCCGTATAAGTTACAGCACTGTGTACACATATCATCAAGAATATCGGTCTCTTCGTAAAATACAAAGCGTACATTTAAAAAATGATGTTCTGAGGACATCACAAAATTGTTTATTAAAAAAGCGATAGACCTAAATGACGCCCGTTGAAAATTTTACGACTGTTGCAAATAAAACAAAACATCTGAGTACCACAATAATTGTTTTCTAAAAAAAATTAAGGATACCCAATTGAGGGCTATACGTTAAACCGAAAATGATAAAAATAAAAATCATCCCGCCCGAAACAACGAAAGCAAGGAGACTATGCATTGTTGTCCATGGAACGTCTAACAAGATTGGTAAGATCTTGCCCTTCTAATAAAATTGGTAAGATCTTGCCCTTCTGACAAGATTGATAAGATCTTGCCCTTCTAACAAGAGTGGTAACATCTTGCCCTTCTAACAAGATTGATAAGATCTTGCCCTTCTAACAAGAGTGGTAAGATCTTGCTCTTCTAACAAGATTGATAAGATCTTGCCCTTCTAACAAGAGTGGTAAGATCTTGCCCTTCTAACAAGATTGGTAAGATCTTGCCCTTCTGACAAGATTAATAAGATCTTGCCCTTTTAACAAGATTGGTAGGATCTTGCCCGTCAATAAAGATAGTTTTATTGATCACAATCTTATGACAACAATACAATCAGTTTATACCGTGGCGATTTCATAAAAAAAATATTTGTTTGTTTTTCTTACAAACACTGATTAGTAAAAGCAAAATAAAGCATCATAATAATTAAAAAAAAAAGAATTAAAACTTAACGTTCAATAGACTGCTGATATAAAGGTAAGTAGTCTTTGTTGATAAGTATAAATATACCTCGATTCTCTCTTGTACCCCTGGCAGTCAGCTGTGCCGATAACAATTGTTTTCTACAGTTTGTTTGATGAGCATGAGTCAAACTATTTTTTGGTAAAAGCTGCTACTCAGTATTGTTAAATAGTTTTAACAATAGTTTCTTTTGCATAACTCGACGCAGTTTTACAGAAAAATCTTCGAGTTTTTAAGGAATCCCTTAAACCTATACACCATGCACGTTTTATTTTTGCCCTGCCTGTCTGGACTGTCACCCTATGCCACTCACTGTTAAGAACAGTGTTTCGGGTAGCTTCTTGTCGCAACATTATGAAAGAGATTTTCGATTGAGCTGTTAAAGTAGCGTTCCAGTTGGCGTGTTATTTCTTGAGATGGTTTTGTTCATTTGATATAGACAGACACATTAATCATTTCAATTCTCAAAAAAAAAAAAAAAAAAAACACCTTCTAACCGAATAGAGACAAATGCAGACCAGTATCAGACAGGATGGATGTGCAGGTTGATAAGCTTTTAGTTAATCACCAGCATTCCGAAAAGCAATTTCAGCCAATCAGGACAACGTGAATTAAATAGAAATTCGTGATTTTTGGTTTATAACAGAAACCAAATCAACTGGAACAAAAAAAAATAAAATTAAGAAAAAACGTTTGAAATTAAAATGTCTCAAATCCGGTGTTTTTTATGTCTGTCTCCCGTTCTTGACACATGTAAAATACCTTGTTAAAGTCAGATCTAGTTAATAAATTTCAAGTAATTCTTTTGTGTAATTGCATGCTTTCATTGTTTAAATGCAATTGCAAAGTGTCTGTCTCTTGAAGAAAACCAGCATTTTGCTGTCTGCTATAATTATGATTTAGAACCGATTTCAGTTTCTTTTTCTAACAAGAATTTGTAACAGAGTTACCAACGTCCCCCGCGTAAGGGAAGTTTTACATGAAGCATAAAATTGTGGTATTTTAAAGATTGAAGTATGTATCTGGACTTTCAGGGCAAAATCTAGATCAATGCTAGATCTGCACATGCAACAATAAATTCATTAAAGAAATAAAATGAAATAACTCCTATGTATGTGCCAACAGAAATACATTTGTGTAGTTGTTATCACTATTTCAAAACCACAAAATGTGACAAAAACAAATCAATACACATCATTTAGAAAATAGATAAAATAGTCAGGAAATGGTCGGCGTAAGAAACTGGAATCACTCTACTAGTGCACTGTATGTTATCAGATGCGAAAATCAGGACCAGTGTTCTTCCCAACTGATGAGTCGGCTTTTCTTCATATTGTCGAAGTTGATTATCATGACAAAACTTAACCACAACTGGATCATCAGGCATCAAGTTAAAGTCTCCAACAAGTATAATATTATGTGACTTAGGTATAGCATTGACGGCAGATGAGAACCCATTTTGTTGAATTGAGGTGGTCTGTAAGTAACAGCTACAGGAAAGTTTCTACCTTGGTCTGAAACTATTCTAGACATAAACTGGAGGGAACTGTTATTTTCAAAATCAGTTGACTCTTTTTAGTGAACATTGCTAGACCATGTTGTGTCGGCTTAAAATTTAAGACGTTCGTTCTTTCATCACAATTTCGGCGGTATAAAAGTATACATTATTGGTTCCTGTAATGTCACGTGAATTGAATTCTTCTTAAGAACAATCTTCTGTAGTGTTAGCTTCTGTTAAGCAAAGAGCATTCAATCTTGAAATATATCTTTGGGCAGCCAAGTCTGATAGGTGGGCTTTAAGGGAAAGAATGTTGAGAAAACCTATGTGCACACTTGCATTTGGGTCCAAATTTTCGAATGGATGTTCCCAACTGAAAGTACAGTGTTCACGCAGCCTGTCCATTTCTACTAGAGCCGACTTGTTTATTTTGATTTTGTCTGCAGTAAAATTCAAACCTCAAACTTCAAACCATCACGTGACGTTGCTCTGTTGAGCATTGTATAAGCATGACCCTACATGACAGACTTCATGTTTGGAGGTAGTTAGAGGTTAGCAATACCGTGTGTGTAGGTACTTCCCTGAGACTTATGAGCAGTTAAGCCAAATGCTAAAACTAAAGGGTACATTGTTCTCTCGACAGGGACTGGACGTTCAGATGTGAGTAGGAATGTAACAGTGATGGTCTGGATTGGTACACAATCTCTTAAATGCCGTGGGCTTCTCTTTCTTTCTCTTCCAATGCTTGGATCAGAAAACTTTAAAGATACTGTTCCTTTTTAATGGCTTTTGTTCATCAATGCTTACGAAATCAACTTTTCCAACAACACAATTCACTAGACAGTCAGGAAGATCAATATTCTTTGTGATCATGACAGTAGCTTCAACAGCTATAGTTAGAGTAGACGGTAATCCCCCTGTTGAGTATATCTGACTGATGGTTATTTGTACTGAAACAGTGTTTGTATGCTTATCTCTCTTTGAATCTATTGAATGAATAGATACTTTTCCAGGTAAATCTTGTATCATTTGATTATTGTATGTTCCTACTTGATCATTTGATAAAAACATATTGACTGTGTCATGTGGAAATGAAACGGAGTATTTTGCAGCTCTTGTAAATTCACAATATCCTTATCAGTGAAGTCACCTGTATGGCTGCAAATTCTGGGTCACCCTTCTGTCTAACACGACATATACTCTCCAACAGACAATGTTGAACTTTGATTATCAAGTGTGACCTTGACCTTGGAGGTAGGGTATGGATGTCAGGCTTCACACATCGTCTTATTATAAAAAACATTTGTGTTAAACTATTTCCACTTCTGTTGCATCGTCGAAAACCCACGTTCGATCCATTCCGTTTCACTCTATTTATCTACCGTGGGACAATTGGCTGGTAAAATTTCGTACTCATGAATAATTCATTACCTACTTTCATTGGTTTCCGTAAGAGTTCCCTTGCGGAATCTCAGCCAGTGAAATTACTTGTTACAATTTGCCTTCCGCGCCTATGTTTTAATCCTGGGAAATACGTCTATTTTAAGTAACTTGTCATTATGCCTACTCTCCACACTGGAGTGTCTATTTGTAATGCGGCATCTCATTCGACGAAGAGTTACATCCCTTTGCTAATAAATATTCATGAAAACGATTAATCAGCAGTCAATTATCCCACGGTACATAATGTAGTTGTGCGGAATATGTACCGGGGGTCACCGACGATGATTCTGTTGATGAATGGCTTAGTTATGGACCGGACACGAAAGCGTGACGTACGGACAGACGGACGGACTGAACCCATTTCTATATTCCCCTTTTTTCTTCGAAAAGGCGGGGACCAACAAGAAAGTTGGTTTCATCTCCTCAAAAGGATTCTGTTATCATATTACACTATCAGTCTTGCATAGTAGCTTTAACTACATGAAAATTGTTCAATTTTGAATTCCGTAGCAACCTTACAATTTTATAACCATACATTAAGTTCTTTTGACCTCCTCAAACAATTTCTAAAAGTGTAAGCATGTAACAAAGTTACCCTAGCAATTTTACAAAATGTTATAAATATTTTTTATACTGACTTTAATAATAAATATCTCTTACGCTTTTTAATATTTTGATAAACTATCAAGAAAACCAGCATATTTCACTTTAAATATGTATCTTTACAGTATCAAGAAAATAACAAATAACGTAAACACCCTGTGGTTCGATTAGTACCATCCATCATTTCAATTGATTTTATGGATTGGTTAGTTTTTAACGTAACTGGTAACAGCTCCGGAAACTGATCATAAATGCTAATTTAAAGTATATATATTTTTTTCAAGAACGAACATATATTTTCAAAGATAAAGACAGGATGAAGAATGTGAACAAAACATAAGCGGCTGCAATTACGTGTTTTATTTTTATACTTTTAATATCAGAAACAGAAAACATTGTATGAAATGTTTTTCTATTATTCAAAGTTAAAGCTTCTGGAGATGAAAATTCAGCTTCAGACATCAATTCATCTATAAGACACAAAAGACACAAACCATCATTTCATGTCTAATCTTAACTTGATTTATTACCAAAAGTCATACTCTGGAACATTGCAATTATCTTCCCTGTTTTCAACCTGTATTGTTGTAATGTCTCTCCTTTAAATTCTGTTGCATAAAATATTTCACAGAATCTACAGAAATTCTACGTACTTTAAAGTTTGAAGTTAAGACCTCCATTATTTATTTAATTCTTTTACAATTTGCATGAATTGAAAGAAACTTTATACAATCATGCTTTTTTCAAGGGATATAATGTTTATAATCTAAATAAACAATCGCGGTATTAACTCTATATATGAACAATCTAATAAATTATTATTTATCGGTTGAAAGGAAATGAATATATGTCAGTTTGAAATTGTCATACTTTAGAAATATCCCACTTATTCTATGGTAGTTTAATATCTTTACGCAGAGACTTATTTTGCTTCTAAGTACAAAAGAAAATGTTGCTGATTCACCAAGAGTTACATAACTTGAAACATAAACTTAACGTTAGTAGGAGAAGACGATCACAAACCGATTAAAATATCAAACTGACAGAAAATCAGAAAAAAAAACTGTCCAGAGAATTGTTGGCAGAGATGAGGGAAAAGAAAAGCAGCCGAGTCCGAGCTTGCAATAACGTTCTCCGAGGAGGACACCACAGTGAGTTATCACATTGTCGTTTCCTACACATGAACATGTTCGTCATACATATCCTACTAACCAGCTATTCTAACTACAGAAAAAGAAGAACCATATATAAAGAAACAAAACAATAGCACTTTTAAAACTCAATACACGAAAGTCGATCGAATTATTCTACCAGTATTTCTAATTGCCGATTTAGACACCATTATCATGATTATCTAGTAAAATAACTAGTAAACGCAGACGGGTTTCTGAAGTTTCTTTTTAATGCATGTCAACCGGCTGGCATTATTGATTTTGTATTAAGGCTATTACATGTAATTTCTTAGTAAATAAACTAGTTATATCGTTTTGTTACTGTCGATCGAAAGTTTTATATTCCATGAAAATAGTTGGCTTGGTGAACATTGGGACGGAAATGATTTTCACAGCAACATAAGATGTGCCAAAGAAGAGAGAATTGTGTGTGTGTGTGTGTGTGTGTGTGTGTGTGTGTGTGTGTGTGCTGTGGCAATTACTTCGTTAAATATTTTTAGTTTTACATGTTTCGAAAACAACATCAAATGACAAAATTCTCAAAATGCTTGAAAGGAAATCACTTGGAACCAATCATTTCGTAAATCGTTCCTGTAAAAGGGTCTGCTACATACAATATATTTTGTAAGATATTGCTTGCTAACTGTAATTTGATTACTGAACCCTGATTAAGCGCAGTTTTTAAGTAGACCCTACTTTAAAAGATTTTATAGGTACCTGATATGATAGATAGATGATAACTCGGATAAATATTTCACCATTTAGAGTACCTTAGTTCTGTATTTCATTGATATTTTTCTTATGTGGCGATAGGTGTCAGTGACTGTCTTTTGGGAATTTGAATACTGTTTTAAATGAAATACAATGTTAAAGTACCACAAAACCACATTTTGGTTCTATTCACAACAACTGTTGCAACCTACTCAGAGTCCCACATTTTTTAAGTAGACTTATGTAAGGAAAATCTTTCTGGTCCGAAATCATACAGCAAAACTTGTAATTTTTACAGTAGTAATTTATAATAAAATCTATGAAGATTGTTCAGATCATGCTACTTAACTCATTCAAGCCTTAGCCTCGGACCAATATTTTATACAGAAATATTTCTGTCTGTCGATCTTTGGCATGACATATTGCCTTATTCTTTGTATTTGAAATTTATCATTTTGAACTGGATTTTTCTCAACACTGCACATTGCTTGAAACAGCTGTATTCAGTTAAGTGATACAGTTAAGTGATATCCTTCGTTTTAGCTGCTGTGTACTTTAACTTTTTAAACGGTAAATCTGAGTTATGAAATATTGATTTATTCAATCTCTTATAACCTTCTTGCGGATTTTGCAAGACTTGTGATTTTTTAACAACATCAGGCATCGATTGGCAATGACATTCTCTTCTTTTCTCAATTGGAAAGTCGTTGATGCCAAATTTGGAGACAGTTTTCTATCAACATTGATTTAATGATTTCTCTTGCTCCACGAAATACAGTTTGCCATTTCTGAAATCGACAGAAATAAAGTTTAATATAGGTCGTCCTGACAACAGTAAGACTGTCTCTCTTTAAAAAGGAAGCAGTTTTAGACAATTATCTTTTTATTAAGAACTGCGAATATGCATGTTTACAATGGCTACATTTCTTGCTTACAAATTTCATCAGTCTAAAAATATATCTTAAATCTTCCCTGTAATTAGAGTTATTTGACATTAAGTGTCTTGCATTAATTATTTCTAATAATTTCTTAAAGTGGTTGCAAGTGTTTGTTCTCTGTATGTATTTCGAAATATCAAACATTTCTGTTCAAGAATATTCATTTACATGAACTGGAATCATATTAAATCCATACCATTAATTCACATTGATATTTATAAAACTGGTCGATATCGAAGATAGTTGTATTAGACGCACAATGACTACATATTTCCCCAGTGTCTGCTTAAAGACACTGTCTGCTTAGAGCATCTATATATCAGACTGTCGCTGTCATCTTCCGCCATTGCTTATTTCAGTCTTTTCCATCAATACAGAGATGTAAATATCTGTGCAAATTGCTTTCTCTTTGACAATCAGGTGACCCTGCCATAATTGTGCTCTAGTTTTAGCTACTAACATTCTATTTTTAATAACAGATTTTGTAATATTAAGCAATGGAGATTATTAAGTGTTAAAATATACATTAATCACTTTTTATTTAAAGCACTTTAAATTTTGCCTTAAACTTTAAAACGCATTTTTTGCAGTTCTGCATTTGTGATATAAATTACTGTTTTTATTTCAGGATGCAATTCCACAGACATTTGTCTTAAGTCAGAGATAGTGGAACATCAAGACAATCATGTAAATATTGTTCGGGCTTGTAAACCACTTGTAAGTTCTATGCGAAATTTTCTGTCATTGTTCGTTCAGTGTTACTATTCCAAAATTTACCAGTTGGCTCTGTAAGATTTCATTCCTTCATACTTGATTGCGCCTTACTCTATATTTTCAAAAACCTTAATATAAGTCACATAAAAAAACACAGACTACGTTAAAAGTTTAGTGGCTCACTAACTATGAATATCCTAAAAACAATTAATGTTTACTGTAGAAAAACAACGACGAGTTTGACTTTCCGAGGCGGCCATTTCGGCGACTTCCTATATCCGTTTCATCCCATTTGTCAACATCATCCGTGACTTCGACAGTGTGCCCCCTACCGGCACCGACTCCATTCATGACCCCTAACTACAACCCGTACTCACCGTTACTAATTGATAAACAGATACAAAATATTTTTTGGACTTCGATAAACTTATCAAGTGTATTGAGATCGTCAAAAATCTAAATTATATTCAGCACAAATGTTTAAGTGCAGCATTAAGTCAAAATGAAGATATGCTATAATTTATCTTACGACTGCTTAAGTGGAACAACTGGTGCCGATTATATTAAGGGCGAAATATCAACTGAAGGCTGAAGCAGGCTTGAAAGACTTATTATTCCGAGACGAAGAGGAAAATGAATTGCCCCAGATGTCGTTTTCAATTTTTATTACAAAACACGGTCATTTTATATCTGAACAGAAGCGTTCCTGTCAAGGTTTCTGTGCTCGTTTGTTAAATGGTGGCCATTCTGATAGTTTTAATACGGAACTGTCGCATAAAATACACAGCTGAAAAAAATTGACCAAATGATTGTAACCTCGTGTACACCATACTGCTAACTGTCCAATTACTAAGCAATAACTTTCTTTTATTCTGATACTTGAAAATATCATAATTATATAATATTTAAATACGAATGAAACGTTCTTATGATCTACTAATAGTGGTCGATATTTAGGTCAACAAGTCGTCAAAATTTCGTGCTGGTCGACAGTTGGCACTTTGTGGCTCTGTTGAAACGAGCATGATTGAAAAATTATCAGGGTATTCATGAATCACTATGTAATAGTAGAATTACATATAACAACTTATAGTACATGCTTGTTGAATGAGCATTCAGTGTATGAAAGATAATCTTGTCGAAAAGTATGTATTTACATCAGCTCACATATTTTCAATTAAACTGTGAAAGCTACAACAAAAAATAAACTGTTGTAAGACCACCAATAACTGAAGTTTAGTTCCTTCATATTGAGCTGTATGTCATTTAGGCCTACTTTAGAAAGAGTAATATTTTTATTTTAAGAAAATTTTGACTGGAACTGTAAGTGAACATGAAAGCGCCGTTACAAAGACAAAATTCTCTAGGTTTCTGTAGGAGGAGCCAATACCTTGATGTTATGCTTCAGCACCCAGAAATGAATTATTCAATAGTTTTAATTGTTGAAAAAATGTACGTGTGTTTTGATTTATATGTATATTCAGTCCGGTCCTTGAGAGAGTAATTTGTGTAGTTTGTGCTTGTGTTCAAATAAATTATTTTTCACATACATACATCAAAGTATAGAAATGTTGACCTTTTTACTTTATTTTAACTATTTAATTCACCGCATGCTTTCAGAAGTTTCTCAAACAAGTACCCTTTAAGTTGCTCTCCAAAAAACCACTCATGACACAAACTATATTATTCAATAAATATTTCAAAATGATATTCCTGCTCATGTTACTAGTGGGTCTAATTGTTGAAATAATGCACCCAAGTCTCAACAGCAGTTGCTGATATTGGCAAGGTTCTTTTCATACAAGTAATACTTGGTCAGTCTTCTAGCCAAAAAATTGGTATCCTTCTGGCAATAATTTTCGAAACTTTTAAAATATTTAAGAAGATTGTTATGAACTTCTTCAATAGAAATATGGAATTACCGAGCTACTTTTCGAAAGTTTAGTCATGTCTCTTGTTAAAAAAGGATATGATTATATAATATACGAAAAAAAATCATTCCTTTCATGTGTAAATATTTCTTTGAAGTTGAATGTTATTGGCTTTTGTAAACACTGAGAAATATGCAACCTGAAAACGTGTACATGTTACCTAAACGGGAAATTCTTAATGGCGAACATTGTTGTAGTAGTTTCGATAGTTACACTTGGCTTTTATATAGGGAAATATTTCTGTTATGTTTCATACTGTTGGCATTTATGGTCATTTATGGTCAGTGACAAATATCAATGTCGATATCATGTCGAATAATCATTCTCTGAATGCATAAAGAGGATAATGAATAATTGATGACCATTTTCACCATAAGAAATAAAAAGCTTGAAAACCATGTTGCTTTTATAATATACAAGGTACATGTTAATAACTGTGTGAAGTTTCATGGCACTAAAATTTGTGGAGATTTAAAAATATCCAACTTGCCGGAAGGTTTAACCATAACTGACGAACGAAGAGTCGAGCGGATGGGTGATAAAAACAATTGTGGACAGCTTCATTTGCATTTTGAAATTTTTCTAATGTTTTAAAAGTTTTAGTAAACTATCAAGAAGCTGATTTTATTAGTGTTGACAGGAAAGTTAGAATTAAACCCCGCCACTACGTTCATTTAATTCTCTAGAAGATATCATAAATAAAAGCATTAAGTCATCAAACCCGTATAATGGAGTATCAACAGGTAGATATTAGATAGATTCAACCACACGGTCGGTGCAAATAACTAAATCATGCTGATAAAAAATTGATAAGTATGTATTTATCTTCTCGTTTATATCAAAAGCATTTACATTACACGTGCATCTCAAAATCGAAAATAGAACTTTAGAGTGCAAGTAGTTTTTCGGACGGCTTAAAATTCGAAATTTGCAATACAATGCACTATTCATTAAGGTACTAAATTTAGTAAGTCATATAATCAACAGCCCTGCTTATTTTCCTAAAGGTTATTTTGTCAATTGAACTCTGAGTCTTAACGTCCAGATAGGCAGCTACATGGTATGGCTACATTGCATTATGATAAAACATGTACTGCTGATTATACAAACTGAAGACCCTGACTTTGTGGGAGTTCAGACTTGCAAGACTGCTGAATGCAATTTTTACCTACATGAACATGGAGACATTTCCTCCTAGACGTTTACTGAACACATCAGAATATATTTCCTACAACGTATTATTCAATAATTGCTGCATGTGTTTATGTTTCTTTTAACTCCTTTGCAGTCATCGAGAGGATACAAACTGCAAGAACAACTTGCTTCCCAATCGATGTTAAAAACAGGTTTAAACTAAACCTACTCCTTTACGTTATCTATTTTAGTGAAGCTCTCTCTTTGCAAGACATTTATCTTTTAACACTTCATTTATTCGTCCCGAGCAACTATGTCCGTGCTACCCTGATTAGCTTCATACGAACATAAGAAGACCTTCACTACATGACACATATTCAGAGCTTTGGATATTTTGCCTGATCTAACAGTGTAGGCAGTATTAACAGAATAGTGATAATTTCGAATTAGCTGAGTTTAACGCGTTCCAGATTTCAGATATCTTGCTGTTAATTATTATTAATAGATTACAATTTATCAAAAAATGCTAAAAATTGTATGGAACTTATAAAAAGTTGGTAAGCGTGTGCTGTATACTGTATGGTGAAATCACTGAATGCCTTTATCTGTGAAATGTCAATATTTGATCATGATGTTGCGAGATATTGAAACATATGGTCAGTTGTAGAAGCTATAATTGCTTTTGTCATTTCAACTACCTGTTACACATTGTTCTCTACAGCATTTTATGAAGTTAAAGATTGATGCAAGTTACATATTCCTATTCTAAAATCCCGATACTCTTATTCAAGAGAGAGCAAGGGAGAATTGTGAATAAATTTGTCATTCAAATGTATGGACAAAATCAATGAACGTGCAATTCTTCACTTAACATGGGCAACCACGATATCGTTAATGTCAAATGTATTAACTTATATTAACTTCAAAGGTCAAACTAATCTCCTAGCTGAAATGCAAATTTTATTATTTATGCCTGTTCCAATTTCATTAGTGGAATCTTTCTAGTCTAGAACTAAGATGATAAGTCAAGCTCTTGTAAACTAGAAATGTGTCCTGAGGACACGTGCAATCTCAGGAGGTCAGTTCCTAAGGCAAGGGGTGGGCCGTGCGTTGTATAGGTATCTGTAAATTAACTAAAAAACCTAAGGTGCGCAACCTTACTTGCTGGTATATATTCCTGCGAAGTTTGAAACCCTGGGTACAATAGAGTTGGCTTAGAGTGTGACACAAAATTTGGTAGTGATTTTCACTAAATCCAGGACCAAAACACTGCTCCCCATAGACGGATGGAAACGAAAAACCCCACTTGCTGATTTACATCCCCGTAAAGATCTATAACTCTGCTTGCAACGGTTTTGCCTATGCAGAAGACACAAACGTTTTGGTGACTTTTCCCACTAAATCAAGGGCCATAGCTCTGTTCTACCTGGGGAAAGGGAGACAAAAAGACGGATATACGAACAGATGGACAAGAGCAAATCTGAGCGCTCCACACTTTAGTAAGGGGCACAAAAACTTGTCTGTTGTTTCCATTTTATAAATAGAATGGTTAATTTACTAAAATGTTCTCTTTTTTCAATATGGGCCTATATGCATAACGCAGTTTGTAAATGAATATCTGGCAACAGGGAATACGACTTCTAGATCCTTCAGGAAGGATTTAGAGTATATTGACTGACATTACAAGGATTTCCAGGTACTTATGTACAACCGTGAGTAAACATTAAGAAACATGCAGTATTGTGTTTGTTATTTCACCTTTCCGAGCAAACAGAACTCTATTCTTGAAATTCTCGACCTGTGCAAGTCTCTGCAATCTGACTGAAGTACACAATCTAACTACGGCACCAAAAGAAGGTCAACTTCTCATGACCTTACAACCAGTCAACCAGTGCTTAGCTTTTAAGTTTTTGATGATTAATCATTTTGTATTTTTAACCATTTGAATGCATGTGAAAAATTTATATTTAAATGGGATCCCAAATAACTCAGTCGATTTCTGCCATAAACGTCCAAGTTAATTAAGGAAATCCTGTAAAATATTCAGATAAATGTGTGTGGAAAAAATTCCAGTAGTTTTGACATTTGATATATACTGCATGTATACCAAAATAAACAGGCCCGTTTACACATGCTGTGTGTACAGGTAAACCATAAAGACGCGTCATAAGCTGCAATCTCATTGGCTGGGATATGAATAACAATTTTTGAAATCCAGATATTCCAGAAAATAGAACTGAATGGGTCGCCTTCAGATCCCAGGAGCTGATTTTAATCAGATTGAAGTTTCTGCAACCACCTTGCATGATTTCCGTCTTTCATTATTACGCTTATGAAGTTTATTTATTTTTTGTTGTGCAAATATAACATGAAAGTCTCCAAAGTGGTTTCTGTTTGTGATTTAGATTATAGATAAAAATAAAGCATTAACAAAAACAATATGAAATACCTCATATTTCAATTTTGACTGTATCTTGAAAACAACAAATAACACAAACATCCCGAGGCTTAATAAGGCACAACTATCGTTAGACCGATTTATAGACGAATAACCTTTTGAAATTTCTACTTCACTAAGTATCATTTTGTCTACGGTTGATAATTGTTAGTTTAAAAAGAACCGAAGGTCAGAATTCTCAACAACACCCTGTTAAAGTTTAGTGGATCAGCTCGGTAAAAAAAGTTTTGACTTAAATGATATAAAAACATACATCTGCAGAGTGAAGATATTCGTTTCATTTAAGAATATATGAAATAACTGGGTGAAAGTAAAAAATATTTAATTGAAATGTCTGACTCTTGGTGTCATTTCATTAGACATTCTTTTTTTTTTTAACTGAAGTGACAATGTAGCATTTTGTTGCAACAGAGTAACAGAAAGAAATGTTATTTCATCAATGAGAAAAATAGAAAAAGGGAAAACTTCATAGAACTTTATAAACCTTGCAGTAAAAAGACTCTGTCTTGTAAAGAAATCGAAAAATGGGTGGCAGGGTTAGGAGTAAAAACAATGCGGTTTTGTTTGTACATGTAACACTTTACTAAAACCACGCATTTAATATAACCTATCTGTTACTAATATTAAATACTGTCTGTTTGTTGCCTTCTAACTGTTTTGTTTTTACTATTGGAAATAAGGCTTTTGAAATGTGTCAGGTAATCCCAGTAGATAAGAGGACAGTCACAAGTTTTTTTTACCAAAAGTCTTGCAGATAGCAGCACATTTGTTCTGAAACCGTATCAATGTTTTTTTTATATTATTATTTCTGTTATTATTTGACTTGTTTAACAAGTCTACTGCTTTGCACCCCCCCCCCCCAAAAAAAAAAAAAAAAAAAAACACAAACAAACAAAAAACAAAAAAACAACAACAACAACAAAACGTATATATAATTATATATCTTTTCTCCACCTGTACTTTGAAATTTATGCATTCATTATTGTCCGATGTTTTGTTGGCATTTTGTGCGTCTGAAGCACCTAATACACTGGTCGTTTTAGTCTAAAAAAGTATGACTGCAAAACGTTTAATTTAATTCTGTAGATAAGAACGGTGGACCGATCGAGCAAATGATGATCACAGACTGATGAAATCAACAGTAGGACGATTACTCCACTTAACCTAACTGTAACGTTAACTTTTAATTAGCAGTTAATGAAACTTTGATTTTTTAAATTTTTATTTAAAGATAAACGCATTTCAGAAAAAGAAACACTCGAGAAAACCGCAGCATGGTTAGTTAATACACTGTTGGTTAATTAAAAACGATTGTCTATGTTGTTAAATTCATAAAAATCATTTCAAGAAGATAGCTATTGGAAAGGGTTTTCTCAACAAAGCAAGCTCTTCTAAATGTATATCAAGTCGCTGGCATCATTGATTTTGTATTGAGGCTATAACAACTTATTTCCTAGTAAATAAACCAATTATATCGTTTTGTGACTATTGATCGAAGCTTAACATTCCAAAGAACATAGCTTGTTGGGCTATTAAGGTGAAATAATTTTAAACATTACTAGATATGAAAGTTATGACTAGCATGAGCAAAGCATATATAAAGAGAAATAGAGAAGAGTAATTGGTGTTTCGTGCAGCATCTCTGTAATTCTGGTAAAACCATTTTTTTTTGTGATTTTTGTCATTTTTTGTTCTTGGGTCGTTCTGTTTATTTTTATATTTAACAATGACTTTAGCTTTGAGACTTTGACAAGCAACAACAAAATAACAACAAAAAAGCCAGACAAAAACCCACAAAAGGAATCCCTAGCTATAATTTGTTTTGTCAGATATTGAATGTTTTCTGAAACTGTGATTTTATAACAAAACCCCTGTAAAGCGCAGTTCTAAAATGATTCTGATCTTAGGTTCTTATGGTCGTTTTATTTGAAAGATGTGCCGCATATGTGTCTACATATTTCAATAATATCGGTTCCTTCGTAAAATGCATAGCGTATATTTTAAAAAATGACATTCTGTGTACCTCATTTAATTGCTATTTTTTTTTATAAAAGCGATAGATCTCAATGACGCCGCGTTGAGAATTTTTCGACTGTTATAAATGAAAAAAATTATTTCAGCCCCACCATAACTGTTTTACAGAAAACAAGTGAAACCCATCTCTTGGGTCACATGTTTTACCGAAATTATAAAACTAAAACTTTTCCAGACCGAAACAACAAAACAGGGACAGTTCTGAAATGTTGTATGCAATTTTGTCCAGTAAATGTCTGCCAAGTTTGATAAGAAATTGCCCTTTGGGTTTGCTTTATGATCAAGTCTCGGGCAACATTTTATTTTCATAGTAATGTCACCGCTTTCGCCTCGCACTAGCTCAGCCACTGTAATCTACGGGATGCAGTTTATTGGAGGGTGTGGGAGGATGACAAACAATATTTATAAGTCTTCAATATGGGTTTAATTATGCCGATCAAATGATTATCACTAAATCAGTGTCTGAAAATAAACAATAGCAAATAATAAATATAACATGAAAATATAAGTTTATGGTTTGACAGATGACAGCTGTCAAAAAGGTAAGCAAACGGAGCATTTCAATATACATGTGTGGTGGCGCGTAACTGACCGCTATCGACACAGTGAATAAAAACCCGTTATAAGTCATCAAATACATAACATATCATAATAATATTTCAGACACATAAAGAATAATGATTACAAAATACATAAATACAATTTACCTGAATATATGAGAAATATATCCATAGATATTTGGCAATTTTATAGAGCTTTTACAGAAGATGTAAACTTTCAAAATACCGACCTATAGAGTGACCAGATGATGATTGGCTAAAAGAAGGTTAGATTGAGGTTACGTGCATATTAATTATTATAGGATAAGATGACTTATTTCCCTTTGGCCACATATTTATATTGGAATTTTGTAAAAGTATGGAACGCCGAAATCGCCACTGACGCGGAATATTGAAATAAAACGACCGAATTATATTTTTACCCTACGACATACTCCCCCTGCTTCGAAAATGGCGTCCCGACATTTAATATAAAAATGAATCAGATCATTTTAAATAAATAAAATAAAACAACCGAAATATATGATACAACAATGTTAAATCAAATAAAATACAATACACAAGAAAATACAAATATGTATTATTTAAAATTAATTTGATTGCATGTACTATCAAAATAAGTTGATCATAGTATATTGTACACGACAAATAAACATCTTAAATGCAATATCCAAAATGTGTTCGATTGAAAAATAAATAATATATTATATCTGAGGTGACAGATACGATGATGATGATGATGACTGGGTGAATTCGTGCGAATTCAGTAAATAATTTGATATGTGGACGTAATCCATTATGTCATATCTCCTTCAATTCATCCTTCTCAATGCAATGTCTTATATCAATCAAACATAAATCACATAAACATTTCAATAGTATACGTAAAGTCTTATTAACACACTTTCAAAGTTTATCATAAAACATAATGTTTATATGTTTGACTATTTACACTGTTTGTCACTGATGTATTAATAAAGGATCCATTCCTTTGATCTCTGCCAGCGTGGTGTTATCCGTGTACGGATTGGACGTCCATGTCCCGGTTCTTGAAACCTATCTGGTGTATTGTCCATATCTCGATGATCAGATGTAGGTTTACCGTTATGCCTGCTATGGTAACCATTGCTTTGTTCACTTCTCCTAGCCGGAATGACGTATTTTGGCATACTGGTTGATACTTCTTTTGCTGAAGTGATTGTTATACCAAGGTGAGTATTAGAGCTACCTCCGTTGTTGTCTGATGTTTCTGAAGTATTCAGGTAAGTATTATTGCCGTCTGATGTATCTGAATTATGAAGGTAAGTATGGTTGTTGTCGTCTGATGTTTCTGCGATTTGAAGGTAAGTATCATTGTCATCTGATACATCTGAAGTATGAAGGTAAGTATCACCAACTTTATCATTTCGATCTTTTTCTTCTTGCAGGTGGATATTTTTTAACTTTTTACTGAGTGGTAGCAGGAGATTTCTGTGAAGCGTTCTCGTTTTCCTAGCTTTTGGAGAATCTTTCCGCACAACAAAGACAGGTATGTCAGGATTGGGCTGTTCAACTACAATATATGGCGTGTCTTCCCACTTATCAGCCAATTTGCATTTCCCTCGAAGAGATACGTTTCTCACCAAGACTAAATCGCCTGATACAATCGCGTTTGCTTTAGCGCGGTTGTCATATCGTCGTTTGTTGGCTTTTGCAGCTTGGTTTGCTTTATCATCTGCTTTCTTGTAGGCAGTTGTCAAACGTTCTCTGAGTTTTCTAACATATTCATTTTGATCTTTGTTGTTAGGTTCATTGGAAGGGAGTCCTAAAAACGCATCGATGGCTAGTTTAGGATGTCTACCAAACATTAAGTAATATGGAGAATATCCTGTAGTGTCATGAATGGTTACATTGTAAGCGTGTACCAGAGGAGCTACATGGGACTTCCAGTCGGCCTTTTCGTGATTTTCCAATGTCCCAAGCATCTTCAAGAGCGTAGAATTAAATCTCTCCACTTTTCCATTACCCATAGGGTGATACGGAGTTGTATGACTCTTTGCAATACCAGCAAGGTTGCATAGATCTTTAATGAGAGAAGATTCAAAGTTTGCTCCTTGATCACTATGGATTCGAAGAGGAAAACCGTAGTGCACAATGAATTGTTCAAATAAAACTTTGGCGGTCGTCCTTGCAGTTTGATTCTTGGTTGGATAGGCTTGAGCATATCTGGTAAAGTGATCGGTAACTACCAGGATATTCTCAAACCCACCTTTTGATCTCTCAAGACTAAGGAAGTCGACACAAAGTATTTCCATGGGTGCTGATGACTGGATGTTTACAAGGGATGCAGTTGCAGGTATGGTCTTTCTCCTGACACATCTTTGACACTGGCGAACACGTCCTTCAATCCAAGCATCCATGCCTGGCCAATAGAATCGTTGACGGAATAAAGAGGTCGTCCGATCTCGACCTTGATGGCCAAGGTCATCATGAAGTGCTAAGAATATCTCTTCTCGTAGGTGTTCCGGTAAAACAAGTTGTAAGTACTCTTGACCTTTGAAGAAGCTACGACGATAAAGGACATTGTCACTCAATTCTAGTTTGTCCCAATCTCGTAAGTATTTAACTACACCTGGATCTGACGACGAGGACCGCTTGGCGGATGGCCTAGTTCCTTCCTTAAGGTGAGTATATACTTGAGATGTAACTTTGTCGTCATGTTGAGCTTTTCTCCAGTCTTTTGAGCAAAGAGATTCTGATCGGAGCAAATCATCTGGGAGAACATCTGAAGGTGTGGATTCTGCATCAGGTAAGTTTTCAGGAACCACAACACTATAGGATAATGGTGCTTGCTGGATGTTGACAGTGGCAGTAAAGGTAAGTGCTTTTATAACTTCTTTATTTATTGTTCTGTCGTGTTTAGTATTGTCAACTTGTCTAGAAAGTCCATCTGCGTCAGCGTTCTGTTTTCCACTTCTGTATTTGATTGTGTAGTCGTACCCTGACAAGGCTGCCATCCAACGGTGTCCTGTAGCATCAAGCTTAGCAGTTGTTTGCACGTATGTCAGAGGATTATTGTCTGTCAGCACTTCAAACTTGTTACCATACAGGTAATCATTAAATTTCTCTGTAATGGCCCATTTTAGTGCAAGGAATTCAAGTTTATGTGCTGGGTAATGTTTCTCTGCTGGCTTGAGACTTCTGCTAGCGTATGCTATTACCCTTTCAATACCTCCTTGTCGTTGGTATAGCACAGCACCAAGGCCTGTTGTTGAAGCATCGGTATGAACCATAAACGGAAGCTGGTAGTTTGCGTATGCTAATACAGGAGGGTTGGTCAATTTTTCAATGATGTTGTTAAAAGCTTGCTGTTGTTCTTCTCCCCAAGTGAACGGTACTCTTTTCTTTGCTGTCTTTCGTTTCTTATTTGTTGTATAACCAATAAGTAAATCGTTCAATGGTCTAACTATAGATGCATAACCTTTAATAAACCTCCTGTAGTACCCAGTGAAACCTAAAAATTGTCTGACTTCTTTTGTTGATTTGGGAACTGGCCATGACTTTACTGCTGCTATTTTGTCTGGGTCTGCTTTGATTCCCTCCTCCGAAACAACATGTCCTAGGTAAGTAACCTGGGGTTTGAGAAATTCACATTTACTTCCTTTTAGTTTGAGGTTATGTTCAGCAAGGCGTGAAAAGACTGCGTCAAGTCTTGTTAAATGCTGTTCAAACGTTGACGAATAGATAATGATGTCATCTAAGTAAATAAGACAATCTCTGAGGTTTAATTCACCCATACATCTCTCCATCAATCTTTGAAATGTTGCTGGTGCGTTGGTGAGTCCGAAAGGCATTCTGTTGCATTCATAAAATCCAAGTGGGCCGACAGTAAATGCTGTTTTGTGACGGTCTTCTTCTTTAACTAAAACTTGCCAATATCCTGATCTTAAATCTAGCTTTGAAAAGTACTTTGACCCTGATAGAAGGTGTAAGGTGTTTTCTATTCTTGGAATTGAATATGCGTCTCTCACTGTCCGTTGGTTAAGTTTCCGGAAGTCAATACAAAACCGAATATTTCCGTCTTTTTTACGCACTATAACAACATTTGAAGAGTAAGGGCTAGTTGAGTGTCTGATTGCACCACAGTCTAGCATTTCTTGAAGATGTTCCTTAATTTCTTGTATCAGACCAGGGGGAATGTTTCTATGTGGTTCTTTGAAAGGCTTATCATCTGAAAGGTGTATTTCATGCTCTATCAAATCTGTGCTGCCTAGATCTGTAGGACTAGTGGAGAATATGTGATGCCATTTCGAGAACAATTTATTAAGTTTCTGTTTCTGATCTTCCGTTAAGTTAGTATTTTCGACTTCTACCCCAAAAGGTATGTTTGAATCGTTTTTAACCTCACCTGCAGTTTGTTGTTGAAGATTTGCTGTCGTTGGTTTTTCTTCTTTGTCAAACAATAGAACTTCACGTAGAACGTTTACTTCGTGTAAATCACATATGTTAGATTTGGCTGGGATGGAGATAGTTTTTGCCGAAAGATTGAAGACTCGCACTGGAACTCTAGCTGTTTTACCAGGATTACTTAGTTGCACTACCCTTGGACATACGCTTACTCTTGATGAACAGTGGTTATCAGCACAAGGCTCTGTAACAGCTGCTGCAACTGATTTTATCTTTCTTACGAAACCCGTTATTGTTTTCGTTTCGAACGGATGTAAAGTAAACTTTTGCGTAGCTTTGACAATGCCAACCGAATCATCCATTATGCTTTGAAATGCTGTTTCCCACGCAGCTGGTATATTCGTATCATTTTGATCCGTAGACTGTTCTTTGCAAAGGCGAATGACATTTGTTCCCACTATCACAGGTATATCAGAATTATTTGCTGTCATTGGTACAACAAGAATCGGAACATCAAACGATGATTCATTCATAAATGGGATAGAAATTTGAACTTCAACATAACCAAGGTAAGGAATTGTCTGTCCATTTGCAGCATTGATCTGAAGTTTAAAATCATTTAAAGATAGTAGTGGTGGTTGAGGGTCAAGTGAGTTGTAAAATTCTACAGACATCGTTGTTACCATTGAACCAGTGTCGATAATACCATGAGTTTGTTTTCCTTCTATCACAATGTCCCCTACGTTGTTGTTTCCTAATATTCTATTGTAAATTGATGTCTTCTCAGGGCTTTTGTGTAGAGTTTCGTCTCCTATCTGCCCTCCGATGGAGACGTCCGTCTGTTTAAAACATTGTCCCTGCCTTTGTTTTCTCCTGTCCTTTGTGTTTGTTGCATATGTCTATCTTGTGTATCTCTATTATCTGTGCCTTTCCTATATGTTCTATCTCTATCTCTGTCTTCAGATATCTGTGTGTGTTCTCTTTCTTTTTCTTCTCTTGTATCTCTGTTGTTTCTATAGTCTCTATAGTATTTATCTTCTTTCTCTTTATCAGTGTAATCTCTTCTATCGTTTCTTCTATCTCTTGGACTGTATCTTCTCCTCTCTCTATATCCTTCGTATCTATTCTCATAATGTCTGCCTCTACTATAATCTCTGTAAAATCTGTCTTCATCTCTTCGATTTTTATAGTCACTGGGTCTTTTATCTCGTTCATGTTTTCTATCATATCTATCCATATCTCTTCTTCCATTGTCTTTGTTATATCGGTTATTGTCTTGTCTCCAATTTCTTTCAGACCCTTGTCTATAATCATCATGAACTCTTCTGTATCTATCTCGATAATTTTGTCTCCCTCTATCTGTGTTGTACTCTTTATCGTCATATTCTCTGTATGTTCTTCTCCTATTTCCGTCTTCATTCCCTCCTGATTTGGCTGTCTTTATCTCTGTTTCAAGCCTTCTCATCCTTTCAACTAAATCTTCCATAACTGTCGTCTCTTCTCTATTCTCTGTTTGTCTATTTGTTTGTATCGTTTCTTCTCCAAAATAATCCTCTCGTGAGTTTTTTATTTCATTTTCTTCTACTCGTACCTTCCTTCTCAATTCCTCAAATGTTTTTGCTGTCTCAAAGTACATTCTTGTTGCATTCTTAAGCTCATCATCATACAATTGCCTCCAGAATCTTGTCTTTATCATCTCATCTTTCTGTTCTTCCTTCACGTGTCCTTTATCAATAGCTGTCTGTATTATACTTTCTAATCGTATTCCCCATTCTGATATTCCTTCATCTTTTCTCTGTTTCGCTAAATAAAACTCTGCAAGAGCACTTTCACCAGATCTAACGTTACCATAAACATTTTCTAGTTTCTCTATTATTTGTTTTGTTGTTGTTGATGATGGTATTGTCAGGAGAATCTTTCTTGTTTGACCAGAAAGAGAATTTCTCACAGCCTGTCTTAACAAACTTTCATCATATAAACCAGAATTCATAATAACTTCCACTTCTACTTTCCACTCGTCAAATGTATTTTCTGTAAGTTTAGGTATGTTTGGTTTTAATAATTTTCCTTTTAAGTAATCTTGTTTTTCAACACTAGTCTCTTTTCCTTTCTTTCCTATTCGCTCTTTTTCTTCAACTTTCTTCCTTTCACTTTCAGTTTCTTTCTTCATTTCATCTAGAGCTTTCTTTTCTTTATTCAAATCATTTGCCAATTTTTCTTTCTCCTTTATCAGTTTTTGTAACTTATCGTCTCTTTTCCTTTCTGTTTCTCTCTGTTCCTTCATCATTTCTAATTTTTGTTTCTCAATTTCCTCTCTTTGAATATCTTTCAATAACTTATTTCTTTCTATCTCAAGTTGTACTTTTCTTTTCTCTTTCTGAAGTGTTTCAATGTCTTTTAACAATTCTCGCTCTTCTTCAGATTCATCCAAATCTCTGACATCATCCTCTAAGTGTTTTAACAGACTTCTATCTTTCACTTTCCTTTCAACACATTGTGTCTTGCCACTCCTTTTATACTCATATTCTCTACTTGAATATTGTAAACTTCTATTTCTTTCGGCTACACTTCTTTTATTTCTATCAATATCTTTCATTAAAAGTTCTTCATGCTCCTTTGCTTTTTCATCTAACCAATGCATTTCTCTTTCTAATGTTTTCACTTTCTCTTTACTTTCATCTATATATGAACTTGCATCTATTGGTGTCCCCATATCAAAACATGTTTCGTTGTTTGTATCATTCAACTCATCAATAACACTATACAAAGAATCATTGCTTTCACTGTCTTCATAACTTTCATCATTTCTGTCTCCATCTATATAACTCTCATTACACTCTATCTCTTGTTCATCTCTATTTTGAATAATGTCTCTGTCTGAATCTTTATTCGGAATAAATGATTTCTCCATTGAATTTGACTTTCCTCTCAATACTTTTATTTTTTCTTTTAAATTTTCTTTCTCCTTCATATCTTGTTTACAGTGTTCTGTTTCAATAATTTCCTCCATCAACTTAAGTCTCATTTCCTTCTTCAAGTTTTCTCTTTGTTGCAATTCTTCTCTCGATCTTTTTATTTCTTCAATTTCATCCTTCTGTTTCTGTTTTTCTAATTCTCTTTTTTTTCTTTCTATTTGTTCACGTTTTGCTTTTCTTATTCTTTCTTGCTGTGCTTTCAGTTCTCTGAGCTCATGCTCTCGTCTCTCCTTTAATTCATCTTCTAATTCTTGTAGCATCCTCCTTTCTTCTTCATCCTCTTTTCTCCTTTGTCTTTCTATTTTTCTCAATTCCCTTTCAGTTAAATGCCGTGCCATTTTGTATTACAAGTTAACCTTTGTATTGTTTCCCAATAAGGTAATTAATATATGACGTTATATTCAAGTGTCCCCTATTTATCACCATACATTTAAAAGTGTCCAATTTCAATGGCACATATTTGCTTCTATGTTTATATTGAGTCTATTATTCAATCAGTAATTTGTCGCAATAATGTCTTGATATGTATACACTTCTTCCAATATTTCGATGTTGTGTTTCATTAATGTCACTATATGTACACCATACTTTCAATAGTTCCATTTACAATGTTGTATTTCGTTCCTCTAAGGTTTTTTTTTTTTAAGTTGTCCCTCTTTTCACACCATATAGTAAGTTCATTACACTCCTTTCCTCGTAGATTCACTTTTCTAAGTTACATGTTTAAGTACCACTTATCTCTAGCTTATTTTCCCTCTAATTTTCTCAAATAGTATTTTTCATCAATTCCTTCTACTAACTTCGATACCTCTTTAATTACTTTTCCATCCAAATTTGAATATCATATTATCATATTTCACATCTCGTACGCATCAAAAACACATTTTCACTTTCATTCAAATTTCACTTTTCAAGTTAAAATCAAATTTCAACATTCACTTTGTAACTTCAATTTGTCTATAAATTCAAACTTCTTTCATAATTATCTCTTACACTGTATATTTCTTTCAATAAACAATTGCAATTGTTTGTAATTTGTACTGCATGTAAACAGTGTTTTTTTTAAACTTCTTTTGCGTTCAGCAGCCTTTCATAAAAGAAAAAAAAAAATGTGGAAAAGAAGAAAAAAAAAAAAAAATAAATGTGTCTGTGCTGAGAATCGAACTTAAGTCGCTAGATCAATAGGCCATCGAACAATCCTTTACGCTACGGTAACAGCTGTACAAGAGCGCGTAAGATTATCGACCCGTTTACAAATACTCGAGTATCGGGTTTAGGGATATAGCTTTTACGGAAACCCGATCAACCTACGCAAAAAACGGCTAAGTGTCTGTTATATGTAAAAATAAATATTTTACTGAAACAAACAGAGTAATATTCTCAACCTTTGAAAGCAGACAACTATCAATTTTATTAATTTAATAGAACTATGAGGTGTAGTAGCCAACCAGTATTATAGGCTATGTTGTATATATAGGGTAATATAGGACTGATTAGTATTGTGTTAATCAAGAAGCCAGAAGATAGACTGCAATGTATCAAAAATGTTAAAAAATAATTTGCAGATACCAACAAAAATCTATCAATCTATATCACGACAAAAATTTACCACCAAAAATAAATAAACAGATAAATAGCATGCAAAAAATGCACTCACCACCCGTTGCTCTTATACACAAAATAAATCCTATATATCCTTTAACTCAAACAAACACAAAATATATATCCAAATATCACTTTGTCACGCAAACACAAAATATATCAAAATAACACTATTTGAATGTAAAATTCACAAAATGCACGAAATAAGTTCCATCCTACAGTCCGTCCTATAAATCTGTGATGTGGTGTTACAATCCTGTCATCCGCAGTGGTGTGTCAGTTGTTCCTTCCTTGTGGTGTTGGTGATGTCCTTCGGTGATGATCATCGGTGCGCACCTGAATATGGATCTATCTTAGAGCCCTGGTGTATCCATCTAATGTTGGTCACTTGTTGTCAAGGTAACATTGGAGACAAATCTCCAAAGAAGTAGCATCCAAAGCACTATTTCGAAATCCAAGGCAACCCATATGACACGTTGGGCGCCATTTGTCACCGCTTTCGCCTCGCACTAGCTCAGCCACTGTAATCTACGGGATGCAGTTTATTGGAGGGTGTGGGAGGATGACAAACAATATTTATAAGTCTTCAATATGGGTTTAATTATGCCGATCAAATGATTATCACTAAATCAGTGTCTGAAAATAAACAATAGCAAATAATAAATATAACATGAAAATATAAGTTTATGGTTTGACAGATGACAGCTGTCAAAAAGGTAAGCAAACGGAGCATTTCAATATACATGTGTGGTGGCGCGTAACTGACCGCTATCGACACAGTGAATAAAAACCCGTTATAAGTCATCAAATACATAACATATCATAATAATATTTCAGACACATAAAGAATAATGATTACAAAATACATAAATACAATTTACCTGAATATATGAGAAATATATCCATAGATATTTGGCAATTTTATAGAGCTTTTACAGAAGATGTAAACTTTCAAAATACCGACCTATAGAGTGACCAGATGATGATTGGCTAAAAGAAGGTTAGATTGAGGTTACGTGCATATTAATTATTATAGGATAAGATGACTTATTTCCCTTTGGCCACATATTTATATTGGAATTTTGTAAAAGTATGGAACGCCGAAATCGCCACTGACGCGGAATATTGAAATAAAACGACCGAATTATATTTTTACCCTACGACAGTAATATTCGTGTCAAAAACCGAATAGCCCTATCCTTAATATTTGCCATGTAGCATTGTCTAGATATTTCAGTAATTTTGAACAGATTTCCTTGATATGGCACTTGCTGTTTTGAGGAGTTGTTCTCAACTGAGTGATTTAGTCATTTTGGTCCGTGTCTGTGCTGCGGCTCACTTTCCACTATTTTTACTTTACTTCGTTCTGGAAAGAAAGGTTCTCCTGCAACGTTTTGTTACGTCTTTTTTTCATCTTTCATTACCCTCTGATGGATTTTTCAAGACTAATTTGCTATTTTTTTTAACAATATCAGGCATGGCTGGCTTAGAATGATTTCACAGGCCAAAAAAATCAATGAGTTCTAAGGAACTGAATATTCAATGATGGGAAATTTGGAGACAATATTTTTGTCAACATTGATTTAATGATTTCACTGACATCTTACAAGACAGTTTGCTATTTCTGCATTCAGCAGATTTACTTTAATGCCGATCGTCGTCTTGACAACAGTAAATCTGCGTCTCTTTACGAAAGCAGTAATTTTAGAAATTATCTTTTTACTGTGAACTGCGAACACTCATTTTTACAACGGCTACATTTATGCTTGTTCGTCAGTCTAAAAGATAAATCATATATAAATACGAAATAGATGGATGTACATTTCTGTGCACTACTGTTGCCTTACGTTTTTCTTTTGAAATTTAAGAAATGACAAATGAACAGGTTAATTGCAATATTATTATGTAGAAATAAAAGTTAAAAGATAAACTGACTGGGCATTCGCTAACGCTCCATTTCCTACACATTTTGGTAAAGTTTTTCAGATTAGTTTGACACAAGAACTTTACATATATTTGGTTTAACAAACAAATCGAAAATTACTATTCAGACATAGGACATATGTCGTCGCTAATTCTGTTGTACCTTGCTATAAAATAGAATGGACAAACTATTATGATATTATTGCCGAGTAAGCTATAACCAAAATTCCATATCGTCCTACGCAAGTAAACGACTGCCTGCTATGTGAGAGACGACGTCTCGAATATCAGTATGCACCGTCACCGTCAGAGCACTGTCTAATTCGCTCGATTTGTTTATCTAGACTGTCCGAAGTGTAAAATTACGGAAGAATATTTACAGAATATTACTGTTGATGAGAGTCACAGACACAGACAGACTGTCTAGTCACGTCTGAATTTTAGTTTAAGACAATAATTACCTTATTCTTAAGACGTTGGAAAGGAAAAATAGGGTTATGAATGCATTGAATGATACAACCGAAGGGAAACGGCTTGTTTAAAACGAATGCAGCGTGATGTAAAACAGTGCTGTTAAACTTGATCAAGGTCAGATAACACTGTATGTATTATAACGTGTAAAACAAATTATGATTATTTACCACGATCAATCAACAATGCCTTAATGTGACTTACTCTGATACTTGAATTTTCTCGAAAATATACATATGTGCGTATAAAATGTTCTCTTTGAGATCAGACGTTAGCTATCGTTATCGAAACAAGTCAGTGTGAAAGCCGAGTGAAAATGCCGTGCTTGCCAGTCATTTTCAGTCGACCTCTGCATTTTAGCTATAACGAGGAAGAATGAAACAAAAACAAGGGAATTCATAAAACACTTCTTAATCTTTGCATCATATCATTTGAATTCGTTGTCAGACACATGATATGTCGATAAAAGTTAGTAAATATTTCATTCAAAATTTGATAATTTAAACAAAACATGGCCTTTCTGGAAAGAGCGAAAATTTATCTCCAGATTGTAACGTAATTTTAACCTTAAGCAAAATAGATTTTAAAATGAAAATAAGCAATTAATTTAAAAATATGATGAAACATGTATTTGCAGAATACGTGTCTTTTTTGAGATGTATGTCTCCGAAATTCTGTCCGATCCATGACCAGAAATTTTAAGGTAATATACAAGTACATTCTGATGCAAATTTCTGAAAAATTAATGATATATTCGTATAATTATTTGCATAAATAGTTAACCAGTAACTGTCTAGATATATTTACTTAGTTTTTATTTCTTTGATTACCATATTTAAATATACATAATACTTTTCATATATGATACTATTAATTTAAGTTCGACAATAAACCTAGCAAGTAAATCCAACATGAATTCCGTTCGAGGTCCTGCGTTTATGAAACGGTTAAGCAATTTTTCTGAGCAAATAAAAATGAGATAAAAATACTTCATAATTTTATGTTTTGATAGTAACTAATAAGTATCCAACTTGCTAAAGATTTATTCGGGGATATATCTGAATGACAGCTATGTTACTTACAAGGCATATGTAAAGATTAATGTCAGTAGCATTTGTAGCAACTAAAAGAAATGTTCAACAGGCCGAAAAAGATTAACAGTAAATGTTTGTTCTTAGAAAGTCCGCCCACAGATTTAAAAGTGCAGAAGATTTAGTAAAAGACACAGGCTTCACTAGGTGAGACTTTATCTGTTCATTGTGACAACGCTCATTAATTTATCGGGAGAATTTTATTAACTGCAGTATAAAACCATTAAAAAAGTTATAATAAAATACCAGCAGGTAGGTGGAAAGATACAACTAGGTGCATATAACTAAATCATGCTGATAAAGATCCCCCAGTTCGTTTTTGTCTAAGAAGAACATCAAAATCTACAAAATTTTCTGAAATTATCATCTGACAACAACAGCAGTAACCACATAACTATTGCATCTGAAAATCGCATGGCGGTATCATAGCCCTTTATATTGCTTAAAGTTTTGTCAAAAAGGTTAAAAATTCAATAAATTAGAATGATTAATTATGGTACTTGTAGCGCCTGTGAAAAATTCATTATCGTTTTAAAAGGTTACATTTTTAGTTAAAGCCTCAAAACTTATGTAGGCAACTCACAGGATATTGCAACATCGTCGTTGTTGGAAATGCATAGATTTAAATATTTAAGTCAGAAACCATGCAACTGTTAAATGTTTGCGTCAACGTTTTTACTAATTATACAAATTAAAGATCCGAGCTGTTTGAAAGTAAAGCTACAAAAGAAAGCTGTGTAACGCTTTACCTTAATTGGCAAGGTGATTTTTCTGCCTTAACTTGTTTGAACCAAGAACGAGCTCTGTGTATCACTGAAATATATTTTCTATTGAAGCTCTTTAGATTATTGTTTCATGTGTTTCAATGTTCATACTTGAACTTTCTAGTGTTATATTCGCTGTCGAGGTTTTCACGAATTCCTTACGAAAGGTATAATGCAAAACAGGTTTTCATTCAAGAATGTCAATTTTATTCAAAATTTACATCTGTCTGGCTGTCTGTCTGGCTGTCTGTCTCTCTCTCCTTTTCGCTCTCGAATAAAATATGTCACTTTTAATATAAAAAACAAACATGATAGATGATTATTTATTCTAAAAACAAAGATACCAGATATTCTTTTCTTCCAGAATTGTTTTACGTCTGTGAGGATTAAGTATGAAATAATAAATAAATAAATCAAATCCCTGTTCATAAAATGCAAACTGAGATACTACTATAGATAACAGGTAGTTCATATACGGTTTAAATGAATATTGGTAGTGCAAAAAAGGAGAGAAAAACACTTTTCAGTGTGTTGCCAATGATCTGTAAACAAAAACCAACATAAAAAGGAAACAAAAGAAAAACAAACACCAGTCTTGGTGTTGAATTACTTATCAATACAATAAAGCATATGCTTACAAACTATTTATTAAAGCCATATATTCATAGCATTTTTATGATACGCTGCAATTAATCACTTAAACAACGAACAGGAAGATACCTGAAATCTAGAAAGAGTTAAACCCTTGTTCTATCGTAATTAACACTGCTTTGCAATATCATCAAAATATGGGAGAAATTTCAATTAGCGTAGATAATGTCTAATTCTGGTAGCATGAAGCAACATGAACTTTGTTTTCTAAATAATGTCGTTTAAAAACTGTAAATATGAAATTCCTAAATCGGGGACACCGGTAAAAAGTCACTTTTTTCTGATATTAACATGAAAGATTGGTGTGTTCATTTTGAATCATTGCTTAAGTGCTTTTAAAATTTGATGCGCTCTGAACGGTTATTTTGAAGCATTAGTTATAGAATCAAGATGATAAGCCAAGCTCTCGTTACAAATTGTTGGGAATGAGGAATTACGTTAAAAGCACCTAAACTAACGATTCTCTTTAAAACACAGTTATGGACTCTGATGTAAATTCATGTACTGAAAATTAGGTTACTTCTCTCCCATTTATATTCTATTCTTTATAAACCATCTATTCTAAAACAAAAGCTATCTTGGAATCCTTTGTTGATCTGCAATGGGGATATGTAAAATTAGAAATAATGAGATTGAATGTGTAAGAAAGTATTGCATGTATTTCACAGACCGTACCATTTGACTCATGCTTCAAACTCACTGAGTCTCCGAAACAAGCTTCTGAAAATACCTTGAATAGTTCCTGTAACCACCTGCACAGTTTATATAAGCATTCTAATCAGGTTATATAACCATCTCAACAGTAACTGTTGTTTTAACAACCTCGCACAAATGATGCTACCATCAAACGGTTTCTATAGATACTTTGAATATTTTTAGCCAACTTCAAAATGTTCATAAACACCTTGAAACATTTCTGAAACCATTTGTATCGTCTCTGTCAGTCTCTATTACAATTTACCTGTGATGTCACCATCATGCATAGTTTTCTTCTTTATTTTTAGGCATATGAATGTCTACAGGTATAATATAAAAACCAAGCTGTATTTTTCAACGTTATTTCTGTAGGGTTTGCTGCTGACTTTGATTATAGATAACTATGGCTGTTTTACTTAGCCAAGTACATATCCGTAAACAATCAGTTAGTGTTTGATCGGGTTAACATTTTTACCTTGCTGGTTATTTGAAATTTATTCGTTGTATTTTGATGCTGCTAAAAATGTATAAAGAAAATAGAGGGAAGGGGGAGAACTCTGTGTACTCTACTTGATCTTAGCTTGCAAAACGATTTTGCTTAGTCGGAGATGATTACGCATTTGATTTAGGTCCGCTTAAATTTGTAGAAATACAATCGATGTATAACTTTTTGGTCTTTAATAGTAAAGATTTAAAGGTAGGGCTTTTGTACTATCTTTGTTGTTTTCAAATCTAGCGAAGCTACCTGTCTTGTATTCAATATGATCATAAAAAAATATAATACATTTTTAGAAACAATACGTTTTAAATCTAACCTTGCTTGATTTACAAATGTATAACCAAAAACGTCTTGCATGTACGCTTCTTTGCTTTATACTTTCATTCATGTTTTACAATAATGTTCAAAGTACATTTTGAATTTTACGTATTCTCATTTTTCTCTTTGAAGTTAGCCTTTTCGTTATATTCTAATCATTTTGTGACTATTTTACGGTTAAAAGCATGTGAATACGCATAACTAAAATTACAATTTAAAGAAGATGAGAAGCGTGATTGCAAAAAGAAAGTCCTTGCGGAATATAAATTCTGATTCTTTATTCATATATAAACGCGTTAAGTCAGTTCCTTATAGAATATGAGGAAAAATCTGTATATCTGTGTCCTAGATATCTTAATATGTATAATATATATGTTTTATATGTATAAAGTTCTCAGTAGCTTTGTTTGTTGACAAATAACGAATACAGCTCCTAGGGAGCTATATTCGTGGATGGATAATGAATATAGCTCCCCGAGAGATATAAACGTTAAGGCGCAACGGATAAAGCTCCCCGGAGGGCTTTGTATAGGACATTATATGTGTTGTGTACAAAAAGATTGATTTAGTGAACAATTCTAATGGACCAGTCTTGGCTTTATCAGGAACAAAATCATGTCGAAAGGACATGTTGATACTTGCGATATATATATGTTGCCAGAAATTCTAAATCAGTACAGTTTATAATATCTTGGACATCTTTATAGCCATTTAAGAGTCTTTCTTGGTTGTTTGTGTGTGTGTGTGTGTGTGTGCGTGTGTGCAACATGGCAACTTTGTTACGAAATATACCATCAAATCAGTTTATATTACTACAACATATTTAAAGATCCTCAACGAATAACATACCAAACAAAGATGAAAATCGGTACTTAAAATTACACTGGCCACATTCTAGAATTGTCTCATGTAGTCATAAACGCTTGACCGAATTTGCCATTTTCCTAAATCTGAATACTTTCGGAACTTGACCTTTGTCGGAAACAAGTGAAAACCCCTTCATTTAACATACATAGAGCAATTGCAAGATATTAAAAGTGAAAAGTATTTCATTTTAGTTTAAACCTATTTATTTGATATCAACTGAGAAATTGTTTCTTGTAATTTACTTTAATCCCTTTCGATGACAGCCTCCTAGATGTAAACAAGTACTCGTGCATACAGTGTGGGATGCAAACAGTTACTGGACAGTTACTTTCACCCCTGTTGGTGGGATTAAGGAAATAGGTCTCCAGATATTTCGGTGTGCTCTTTCCTTTTTTTTGAAATGCAGGTCAATGGGCCTGGTGTATAGACATTATACCAAGTTTCGTGTTAATAAATGGAACTATTTTTTTAATTTTGATAGAAAGCTAAATAAAAACGAGAATATTTGGATGGACTAGTATTGAAAAGGATATTTGATAAAGTACTAACGTTACAACATTGAAGTAATTTGAATATCACATTTATATTATATACATAAAAATAATAAATGTAATAAAGATAATAATATTCTTTCTACAGTGAAACTTGGATATAGAAAAATGCCTTGGCCCTTATTTCCAAGCCATGCTATACCCGTATGTCAATTTTGGTTTAAACAAATCCAGTTCTGTGGAATATACCTGCAAGTGTCCACAGCAAAGTCATCCACGTTTACCAGTTGTCAGTTTGTCATTAAATGCTATCACATAAACTTTTCCCCAATAATAAATTCTGATGAAAGTTTCTTTTAAAGAAAACAATAAAAAAAATAAAAAAGACAGTGGGACATGGTTTCCTATACAAAATAACTCAGACCATAGAGATGTAAAAATACAACTCTTTCTCTAACACAGACTGAAACATGAGCTAGCAGTTGATGTCAAAGTCGGAGACAATTTTCTGTCCAAGTTGATTTAATGACTTTTCGGCACGACACAAAACAGCGAGTTTCCTCTATAATGAAAAGAAATTAGGTTTAGAGTTCGTTGTTATGACAACACACGGCATTTCATAAAGAAGTAAGTTATTTTTCAAATCAGTCATCATTAAAATGCAGAACTACGTTTTTTTCCTAGTTTGGGAGCCATTCCTATCTGCTAATATTTCAAGATTTTATCTGTCTCTAAAGAATAGTGTCATTTGTGCTTTCTTGAGAATAATTTTATCAAACAATTCCTTATTTAACGACAGTTACTTAATATAAAAAAGCTATAGAAACACAGTCAATAAAGTATCGTGTTTTCAGTGTGGCGGTCTACAAAAGTACAATAATAGTACATGTATTGAAGTAAGTAAAATGAAATCTTAACATAAACAGGATCTTGTGAATAACAAACCTACAATGAAACATAATTTAAAATAAACAGCTATGTATACGATAGCACTCGTGACTGAAAAGGTTTTATATATAGTTATAATTCTATTCATAACGATAACAAATGACAACATTTATGAATGCATAATTTGTCTTTCGGCGCAACTGTTTGACCTAACTTTTGACCTATTTCGGGATGATGTAAACTGAAATGGATATTTAACAATGATCAGAGCGACGTATTTCTGCATTTTGTTTATTATCTTTTGAGTTTTGGATTTGACCTAAATTGATAGACTATTTTGTATTTCTAAAACATTCTTTGACCTAATGCATGTAATTTAATATGTTTTAAAGTCTATCCACCGGTACATTTGGCATTTTAATACTGTAGCATGCTTTCAAATGAACGTAAAAATGTGACCCCAAGGCTAGGGAAATCTTATGACAAGTGATATGACTTGGACAGTTTTAATGAATTGCCATAAGAAAAACACTTAATAAGTAAGTCCTGTGGTCTCAAAAACATTATTTTAAAAGATACGCCTTATTTTATGTGACTTTGACTAATATAAGACCATATGACAATGTAAAGCCTATATTTGCACCTCGAGCTGGCAAATAATGACCCTAGGAGCACCGTTTGCAAATCATTCTAGAGTTCCACTGGGCAAAGCTTAGTGCTTAATATCAAAGCTCTAATCTTTTTTTTTTTAAATTTCTTTTTATAAGAAGATAAATAACTTTCCTTGATCTCTGTCAAAACTGCACTGTCTGTCTCACCGATTTGGTGTCATTCAAGATACTGCATATTGATCTGTCACTTCTTGAAATAAATCTTATGTCTTGTATATACCAAGCAAATATTCTATTGTAATGGTCAAAATCGGTGTATCATTTCGTGAGTTTTATAACACTGAATGTCTGTACTGTTTTAACTTCTATTTTCTAACATTAATTATGTAATAATATTTGACAAGGGAGTCTGCTTTTTATTATTTTCATAATAAAACTCAACACGTTTATTGTTTCCCGTCTGCAAATTCTACAACTTAACTGCTCAATTTCTATAACATCTTTGCCCAGTATGGCACAACTATAATTTCCCCCGATTTCATAGATCGATAGGTCTTTGAAATTAAACTAATTAAAGTGAAGTTCCAGTATTTAGAATTAATAAAATAAAATGCTATCCTCTTCTCCTTCTTGTAAAATTGATAACTAATTACTCAATTTTTTTACGGGGGTTCAATACTAACAAACGAAATATTCTTTTAAATATAGCAAATGAACTCTTTTACTTCATTGGAACAGAAATAAAGGTCAAGTAAAAGACAGTGAGATAATTGCACTTTCATTTTGTTCAAAATACCTTCATTTGTTTGTCCTTTTAATAACAGCAAGACATCGAGCAACGTATGAAATAGTTTCTCTTTTAAAATCCCAAATTTACGGATCTAGATTTGGTATTTCTGCTTCTGACATTCAGTGGACAGGAGAACAAAACGAATAAAGGGTCATTTTTAGTCTGTCTTTACTTGATTTATTGGGAAATGCTCTCTTTTTCATGTGAAATAATAGACAGGAACTTCGTTCCTTTAAATCTAAATAAAGTATTGCAGTTTCAATCAAATCAGGGTATGGTATGCAAAAAGTGAAATAAATTAATATATTATAAGTTGATGTTTTCAGCTAATGATGACGCTGATTCACCAAGAGTTACAATACATGAAACACAAACTGGTCGCTAGGAGGACCGAGCAGGCAGAAGACGATAACAAACTGACAAAAAAGGAAAACTTGAAAGAACAGTTCAGACACACGTCATTTTGTTGAAAATGACAAGTCGATAAAGACGACAGTTGATGGATTATAAGACACATTAGAACAGAGGACAATGTGTTAATATGATATGGAACAACATAGCTAGATTCATTTTGCATGCCAGTATCTCGTGACATTAATGTTCTTTTCTAGATAATCTAATACATAAAACTCATTTCCAGAAACGTGGAGAATTTCCTTAAGTGGACTGTTTCATTTAAATTCAGGCCAACTAGTCGGCAATATCGATTTTGTTTTACGACTATAAAATTTAATTTCGTGGTAAATAAACCCTGTGGCAATAGTTTTGTTACATTGATCGGTAACCAAATATGCCAAGAAAACATTTACGTGTGTTGTTAGTAAGAAGAAATGCCTAAGGTAGCACTCCAGACTAAATTTCAAGTTCCTGCCGTCAACGTCCTATTAGCAATACGTCTAAGATTCCAGATCTACACAACCTGGAAAAAGAAGACACCTTTTATTGCAAAACATATCCCTCATAACATTGCAAATTTGCAATAAAATACATCCTATTTACTAAAGTCATACAGAACAAGAAGCTGCGATTCATTCCGTTGTAGCCAAAAATGTACTGCGTTCGAGAAAACAAACAACTACACAATACAAAAATTAATATGTCTTCAATTCTGACAATAGAAAGACCTTTGTAATGAAATCTTTTGGATCTTGCCGTGACTTGTTTTTGCATTGCTGGAACAAAACAAATAGCCAGTGAAAAAGACGGGTGGTAATTGCGTTTCGTTTATTCAGAACTGCTTCGGAATCCTTGTTTTATGCCATCTTTGAATTAGCAAAACACTGAACGATAAATGAATTATTTGCCCTCATATATTCCAGAATGGACTATTTCTAGATGTTAAACTCTACTATTTTGCCATTTATTAGGCATTTCAAACACAACGGATAAAGAAATCATTATTTGTGTCTTTTTCTCACTTTGTTTATTACGACAAGCAATTTTTTTTGTGATATACAGCTTTCAGCTCGTTCTCTTGCTAAATACAGTATTGCAGTTTCAGTAAAATCATTTTAGGCCGCAGATGCATACTCCTTTCCCGCAATATAAAATCATTTATGAACAGGAAGTAAAATGTCTGTGACTTTATATCTCCTTGACGCCTACCCTGAAAAACCTGGAACTAACCTGAGTACAGTCCGTTCCTTAACGCAGCTTTGCATGTTTTGGTACATGCTTACGATCTACTGAGCAATCATACGGCCTAACCAGGAGGCCCTGATACCATACACGACCGAAAGCCTGTAACAGACATATGCTTTGTTATTAAGTTCCCTATCAAATAAAATATGTTTCTTTAATACAATCTAAATCAAATTAAAAGCCCTCTTGCTGCTATTTACGTTAGAGAATGTACTGCTTTTACACATATAGCTTTTCAAATAATTTAAAGACAGAAAGCAGGAAGAATTTCTCCAGATGTAAGTTTCTCACAATTAAACGATCTACAACATTTTTTCAAGTAATGTTTTAGTTTTGTTGATTGTATATACGTAAAGCAGCTCTAATTATGGTATGTTTCGTCTTATTTAATGAATAACGAATATAAAATATGAAGCTGAAGTGTCCATCTTAAGGACATATTTCCTGTGCAGTTTATCTTCCGTGTTTGGACATACTGGAACTGCCAAAATGCGTGGCGATTTTTAAAAAAAGAAAATAACTATAAAAATGTAAAGAACCTGCGCGATTTCCTCGGCTAATATATGTCTTGCGAAGGGTAGAATTTGACTGGTTTGACGTGGCACCTATTTACCTAAGGGACTCGAATCGTTTCAAAGGTTAGAACATTTTAAACCTAAAATTTTGTTAACCTACATATCTTAAAATATTTATAGTTATTTTTATAGTTCAAATCGCGTACATGCTAAATTCAACATAAAAGTTTATTTTAAATTCATTTTTCATGGTAGCTTGTAATCGTTACATAGTTACATAGTTACAATTTTTAGCCACAGTTATGTTTGTTCTACATTTACACAATACATGTAATGAGAATCACTCTTAAAGAGGCCCTTAATTTAGAGTTGTCTTTTATTTTGTTCGAAAGCATGCACGTGTGAACGATACTGCATAAATTTACGAAGTGTCAAGATCTCAGTCAAACATTAACGTGTAACAGGTATACTGAATGCGTTAGTCTTAATATACGTATAGTGCTGTCTTTGTCCGATTTGGGGTGGGTAGCCATTTGTTACAAATGAACACTCTCTTAGTGTCATTTAAACTTAATGGAACTTCTTTGAACACGTGTTCTTTAAATTGTAATTTTTACCATTTTATAGAAAATGTGCCAATAAGATAAATATGCAGTATTTAATTAGTTATGCTAGGGTATATCACTTTAATGGTGCAATCTATTTTAATTTTCATGTATTAAATAAATGTAATGATAGAATAATTAATTTTTGAGCATTTGTATGAAATGCAAATGTAAATAGCACAAAAAGAACGTGACGGGACTTGATGGGTAACCATACACAAAACTCTTACAGTAAAACAAACACTGTATCTATTCGCTTTTCTCTGAAAACGAGCAAATTAATATAAAATGATACGTTTAATGTGAAAACATGTAGAAGAAAATAGGCGTTTCACCTTGCAATCAAGTGTATCAAACTCGAACCTTATCAGTGGTACAGTTTGCTTTTTTCTTGCACTTGCACTTCCTTATTTGAAGTTCTTCCCTTTATAAAACTTTTGGTTTTCTATTTGTACAATTTAAATCTAACTTTTCAAATCACATTTTTACTAATTCTTGTTTTCTTTGTGTTTGTAACTGTCAGTAAGTGAAACAACAAATAAAGTGCTTTTATATTATGTTGACCATATATTACATGATTGTCAAAAACTGAATGGATGTCGTGGTTAAGCGCTGAATATTGTATTACAGATTACATTTTTTTACAAGTGGTAAGGCCTTTGACGCACTGAAACTTGTATGTTATTCAATCTTGTGGGTCATTTTCCAGTTCAGATTTGTTTGAACACCGACGGGTTGTCAATGTTCACTGAATTCACTTATTCATATAAGAAAAATTTACAAACACATGATAAAACGTGTTTGTTTTATCTTCCCTAAATCCCTAAATAAAGACTCTACATTAAAACATGTGCTTACAAGTACAAATGACTGATTTCTTGCTATTGTGTTGATGATTTTATCCTGAGGTTTCACAAGACTGTCGCGCTTTCCTATTTTTTTAATCGACGTTTCAAGTGCTGTTTGTACATTTTTTCTTAAACAGTTTAAAAGTTCCTGTTTATCAGAATAAATTATTAAGAGGTATATGGGAATTAAGTTACTTTTTATTCAAATTAACTCTATCTATCTATTTGAACTTATTTATCGTCGGTACCGGTTGCCCATATGACCGACGCCCCCTGCAGAGATTAGTTATTTTATGTCATGGGAGTAGTGCAAGATACAGAATACATCCCATTCCAGAGACACCCCTGGTTCTTTTGCTTACTCACTGTTAAGCACTGATACATTGTACCTCGGTTTAACGTCTCATCCGAAAGACTATTAGTAATGTTAGTGGAGGAGCGGAGGATCGAACTCGGGACCCCTGGTTTACCAGTCCAGGGTGTTACCACTGGACCACATCCGCTCCTAAAAAATAACTCTTTATTGTGTTTTTTTATATATGTCGTTCGTAGAATAGTTTGTCTTCTTTGTTTTGCTAAATGTGCTGGTGTTATTTTTTCTGCGACATTAATGACTCTAAACTAAATATAGTCTTGACAGAGATATACGGTGCTGAGCACAAAGTGCTCAAGGTGAGCTTTTGTGATCGCCTGATGTCCGTCGTCCGTCCGGGCGTGCGTGCGTCGTCAACTTTTTCTTCAAATAACTTCTTCTCCTGAACTGCTGGGCCAATTTTGCTGAAACTTGGCAGGAATGTTACTTGCATGAAGCTTTACCAAAATTGTTCAAATGGTTTAGGTCCATTGCTTTTCTAGGCCACAGGAGCTAAAAATAGATTTTCAATGTTGGAAATCTTCTTCTCCAGAACTCCAAGGCTTAGATATTTGGTATGAAGCATCATCAGGTAGACCTTTACCAAGTTTATTCAAATCATGACCCCTGGGTCAAAAGTGGCCCTGCCCCAGGGGTCACTAATTTTACATAGAATTATATAGGAAAAACTTTAAAAATCTTCTTGTCTGAAACCACAAGACCTAGAGCTTAGTTGTTTTGGTTTGTAGCATGGTAGAGTGGTCCTCTACCAAGTTTGTTCAAATCATGGCCTCTGGGTCAAAAATATCCCCGCCCCGGGGGTCACTTATTTTACATAGAGTTATATAGGAAAAAAATTTAAAAATCTTCTTGTCAGAAACCATAAAATATAAAGCTTAGATATTTGGTGTGTAGCATTGTCTAGTAGACCTCTACCAAGTTTGTTCAAATCATGGCCTTTGGGTCAAAAATGGCCCCGCCCCAGGGGTCACTTGTTTTACACAGAGTTATATAGGAAAATCTTAAAAAATCTTCTTGTCAAAAACTGTAAGTTATAGAGCTTAGTTGTTTTGGTTTGTAGCATGGTAGAGTGGTCCTCTACCAAGTTTGTTCAAATCATGGCCTCTGGGTCAAAAATGGCCCCGCCCCAGGGGTCACTTGTTTTACATAGAGTTATAAAGGAAAAACTTTAAAAATCTTCTTGTCAGAAACCGTAAGGCATAGAGCTTAGATATTGGGTGTGTAGCATTGTCTAGTGGACCTCTACCAAGTTTGTTCAAATCATGGCCTCTGGGTCAAAAATGGCCCCGCCCCAGGGGTCACTTGTTTTACATAGAGTTATATAGGAACAACTTTAAAAATCTTCTTGTCAGAAACTGTAAGGCATAGAGCTTAGATATTTAGTGTGTAGCATTGTCTAGTGGACCTCTACTTAGTTTATTCAAATCATAGCCACTGGGTCAAAATAAGCCCAGCCCTGGGGGTCACTTGTTTACATAGAGTTATATAGGAAAAGGTTTTAAAATTCTTCACAGAAGAAACCATAAGGCTTAGAGTTAAGATATTTTGTATGTAGCATTGTCTAGTAGACCTCTACCAAGTTTGTTTAAATCATGGCCTCTGGGTCAAAAATGGCCCCGCCCCAGGGGTCACATGTTTTACAGAGAGTTATATAGGAAAAACTTTAAAAATCTTCTTGTCATAAACAACAAGGCCAAGAGTTAAGATATTTGGTGTGCAGCATTATCTAATGGACCTCTATCAAGTTTGTTCAAATCATGGCCCCTTGGTCAAAATAGGCCCCGCCCTAGGGGTCACATGTTTTACAATGAATTATATAGCAAAAACTTGAAAAATCTTGTCTGAAACCACAAGGCCTAGAATTTTAAAATATGGCATGAAGCAAGCTTTATCAAGCTTTTTCAAATTATTAGATTAGGTTAAAGGTCACAGAGGCTAAAAGTAGATTTATTACTGTACCTCATAGAGCCTTCATTTATAGACCAATATCTTTGATATTCAGTATAGAGGTTCCTTGCATGGACCTCTACGCATGGGTAGGGTTTGAGGTCACTGGGTCAAGGTCACCATAGCTTATAAAAGATATTTCTACTTTTTCTCATAGAGCCTTTATTTATTGACTGTTATTTTACATATTTGGTTTGTAGGCACTTACATATTTTCAATGAAAAAATGAAATACTGCTTAACAGCAAACCTACAGTCAAAGTACTCAGGTGAGCGATCCAGGGCCATCATGGCTCTCTTGTTCTTTTTTAAACGGATACATTTGTAAATTGCGATATTTCTACAAACTTTTTGAACACTAATAAACACATTTCATAAATCTTTTTTGCAAGCAAAATAAAAGATAAAAATGAAACAGATAAAAAGTGTCAGCATCTCCTTTTTTCAGAAACATGTACAAAGTAAGATGGAGTGGTTATCCGTTTTCTTTCTGCTAGTTTTAGGAGGATTCTACGGAGCAAATGTTCACAGATGTCCCTCTTATTGTTTGAAGTGCTCATCTGGAGACGTCTGCACACAATGTGCTGATGGTTTTTATTTATGGTACATGTCTTGTCTTAAATGCTATGACTTTTGTAGAACCTGTGAAACATCTTCATGGAAGTGTACCAGGTGTATAGAGGGGAAATTTGGGCAATACTTGTCACAAATATATTTTTCTTGTCTCTATAATTGTTCAAACAATTGTTTAAATGATACATGTGATGACAATTCGGGTCATTGCATTTACGGATGTGTTCCAGGATACTGGGGAGAAACATGTCATCATATGTGCCCCATAAATTGCAAATATGGGAAGTGTTACAAAGATAATGGGACATGTTTATCTGGGTGTAAAGAAGGATACACTGGGCCAGAGTGTAAATGTCCAAGCAATTGCGAATGTGATATAAATGGAAAGTGTTCTAGTTGTAAAAAGGGGGATTATGAAATAAGTACGGCCTGTACATGTACGAAGGCTTTTTGTTCAGATCCTGCTTGTTCAAGGTGTACAAAATCAACATTTTATGCAGAAAATGCAGCTTGTTGTCCATGTAGCAGTACGTGTGTAGATAAAAGATGTGTTTCCGGGCATAAATGCACAGATGGATGCATTGATGGTTACTATAATGCTGACTGTTCACTTTTATGTAAGAATTTTGACAGCCGCTGTTTGAAGTGCACGTATCATTCTAACTGGTCGCGTGTTGGATGTTTAAAATGTACTTCTGGATATTTCCCTAACAGAACGTTAAACCATTGTACAGTTTGTTCAGAACACTGTAATGGTAAATTATGTGATTCTGAAAATGGAACATGTGTAAAAGGTTGCGAAGACGGATTTTGGGGCACCATGTGTGAAAAGGACTGTAAAACGCATTGTCGAAGATGCAACCAAATAAGTGGAGAATGTTCTACTTGCACATATAGAAGATTTTCAAAGAATTGCTCCGAAGTCTGTAATAGCCACTGCAACATAACAAATTTACAGGAAGTGTGTGCTTTTAGCGATGGAGCATGCCTAAATGGGTGTTCTTCTCTCAAACGATACGGTACTTACTGTGAAAAAGAATGCAATAGCAATTGTCTGAAAAACAGTTGCGACTGGGTTACTGGAAACTGTTTGCACGGATGCGTCAGTGGCTTTTATGGAAAAAGGTGTGATAAAATGTGCAGCGTAAACTGTTTAAGAATATCTGGAAAATTAGATTGCAATTACGAGGATGGACAATGCATTCTTGGATGCAGTGATGGTTTTCATGGAGACAAATGCGAGTGGAAATGTAATGACAAGTGTTTAAACAACACTTGCGATAAGGGAAAGGGAATTTGTTCCCACGGATGTTTGAAAGGATATAAAGGTGCAAATTGCACCGAAGGTAAGTACAGTAAGGTAACTGAAACTTCTTAATTCATAACATTAGCATAAATTAATTTACTACTAAAAGATGAAAATCAACTAAACACATTGTGAATTTATCAATTTTCTTTATATCTTTTAAAACATGCTCATAAAATAAAGTCCTCATTATCTTAATAACTCACGAATTTACTCTAGATAAATGAGGAATAATTGCCTTTTTGTAGACAGGAAATACATATTCAAATTGTTGAACTTGGTTGAACATTTAGAAATGGAAATTGAAATGAACAATTAAAAACAAATCAGCGCTATGAGACAATGAAGCCATTAAGAGATAAATACAAATAAAAAAATGAAATGTTTTAACAAGTTTTATCCAACAGCATTAGAACAAACCTACGCAAATGACAAAACAACTATGGGTGCTTCTGTCGGGATAACTTTGTTCGTTATAATTCTGTGTGCAGTGATAACGGCGATGATATTTCTAAAACGGTATGTTTTCAAACATGTATTATATAATCAAAATCATTCTAGTTAAGTATTTACAATTTTGCCTAAGATTAGGAGATTATATCAACTTTAAAGATGTTAGCAAAACGACCTAATTTGTAAGGACATGTAAAATGACCTTGTCTTGATACATGGATTATACTAGCATGATATACTATTAATTGTTGAAAGTGCGAACATTTTATTTGTGCAAATCAGTTTTTTGTGTAAAAGTTTTAAACAATGTTTTAGACGAACAAGATACAGAAATGTAGGCAAAGTTCAGAAGAGAATTTGTATGAACAGAATAGATGTCAGCACTGCAGTTACCTATGCTGAAAACTCCGCCATATCACATGAGACATTCGAGACTGGTAAGTTTCGAAGCAGAGTATTTTGTGTAAGCCATGATCAAAACAATGAAAGGTTTAGTGCAAGTATGTTATTTCTATTCTTTTTTAACTACTGTCTATTTAGTTTGATTATTTAGAACAGCTTTCACTGACCATAAAAAAAGATAAAAACTGTATTCAAACCACTTAAGTCACGATATTGGTATATTATTTTGCTGTGCCTGCTTCACTTGAAACATTCTCATATTTTATTCTCTTTAATGTTTCTATTTATATATCTTGGATCATTTCCCCGGTGAATAATTTTCTTTAAAACTACAAAAAGGCAGGACTTAAGCAAATTTGTTTGAATTTAAGAAAAACTGAAAACATTTGTGTTTGCTATTTCTACATGATATCTTTATATCTAAACCTTTTCTCGATTGCATTTTCTAGATGCTTTGTATGCTATTCCAAATAAACAAAAGAAAACTGTTCACAATGTCATTTGCACTGAAGAGAGCTGTGACTCAGTGGAAGCCAGATATGCTGACGACGGAATGGTGTCGTCTAAGACGTCAATTTATGAGAACACTATAGCGCTGGGCCTCAAAGAACCATTCAACAAAGGAGATGCCAGAACTGTTTGCAAGGTCTCTCTTCGAGAAGCAGAAGAAGAAGATCTTAAAAACTTCGACGGATTTGCGGAAAATAAACAGGTTTGTAAATCCTCAGAACAAAAAGTTCCATTTTAGAAAATGTCTGAACGAAATGTGCTAGAGTTTCTAAGATATTAATTACTTTGTTGACGTTTCTTTATAAATATAGATAACAAAAAAAAGGAAATAGTGAGAAAAATGTTTACTCGATTCTCTCTGTCTCCTTCTTTCTCTCTCGTCCTTCTGTCCATCTTCCGTCCCATATTTTGTGCACAACTTCTCGTACAAATTCTCATTTGATTTTGTTAAAACTTTTACCCAATCATTATTATCAATTGCCGCTCTGCATATTCTTTGGCTTTTTTTGGCGGAGTTATTGGCCTACTTTTTTTATATGCGCAATTCCGCCAGCATTTCCCAAACTTTTAGAGACTGATCATTATCAAGTGCCGCATATATATATCCTGGCTTTTGCGATTCGATTTTATTTTGCACAGTTATTGCCCTTTGTTAAAATTTACATAATATTGCTTTTGTGCACAACTCTTCCTAAATGTTCACGCTGTTTTTACTAAACTCTCAAGTGCTGCAGCTAATATCCTAAGGCTTTTTAGCGATTTGATCATTTGTGGTAGAGTTATTGGTCTTCCTTTATTTTACTTACTATTGCTTCTGTGTGCAACTCCTACAATTTTGTGATTGAACTATATGCTGTTCAACTGGAGCATAAAAATCCAGACGTTAAAAGGTAACAAACTGTCTTGAAACACCTTTTCTGTGAAAGACATGTATCAACTTATATTATATATGTATTGACATATATTAATACAAAACACTAAATCAGTATTTGTTGAAACACTTCAGATTTTATTAGCCATGCAAATAGGTAAAGGACATATTAAAGTCTTACCCCTGGATGTATAGGTTTGTTTAATTCACAGATTGCAAAACATTTTGGAAAAACTGTTTAAGGTAAAATGAAGTTTTAAGCTACCATGACTCTGACCATTGCCATGTTTCGGTGGTATTCGTGTCTGTGACACATTTCTTGTTTCTTCTTCTTTTCACATCCAGAACGACCTGTATATAATTCATCATGTTTGCACATTTGTAAAATACACAATACAGACTATGCGTAATTAAAATATTTAGATTGAGCCTACAGCTGATTCTAATGGTTATAGATCTGAAGATGCACATATATATTACAATGCAATGGCTCAGCAAAGGAATAGGGTACTTCTAGACCAACTGTCGGACTTTGTGTCAAAGAAAACAAAAACAGATTTTATTGAAGAATTTCAGGTGATTGAAACATACAGACAGGATATTCAAGTTTTTTCTATAATACGGGATTTATTTTCATCAAGTGGTATGAAAATAAATATTTCACGAGTGACGATAGCCACAACTGAAATATGATAATTTTCATACCACGAGATGAAAATAAATCCTGTATTTAGTGAAAAAACTTGAATTTTCTGTTTATTTTATACTTTCTCTCTTTTTTGACCTTACGATTCAAAAGAATTCCCCTTTAATTTTGTGTACTGGCTGGATTTAGAAGAAAGTAGTCCGGCAAGACACCAGTGAAAATACGGAAAATGTTAATACGCATTTTATTTCATCAATATTTTTCAATATTTCATTTATAAGTATATAATAAAGCCTTTTATTATAAATGAATGTCGAGTGAATCATACAAGCCATGCCTATTCTATAATTGTTATGTACTAGAAATTCAAATGACATTTTACATCTTACAAAGCGAAAGAAAAGTAATATTTATTGTACATATTTCATTGGGGACTGTGTCAAAGATTTCGAAAAAGCTGATTTCAGCATGTATCTTTACCTCTTAAGTCCAAACTTCAATGTAAGATGTACAATTCACATTTCAATGCAATACATTTATTTATAAAATAACTATTGACTATTTTGTGGAAGGATGCGATTATATAGTGCACACTGAAATAGTTCAAAGATGGTCCGTGTTTTGCACTTTGATAATTCTTAATTTTAAAGGAAAATCCTTTTTTAACTTACAATTTCGATATGCCATATTTATGCTTTGACTTGCAAATCATCAAAGCTTTTATAATTTATTTACTTTTCAGCAACTACCAACGGGGTTGATCAAGCCGTATACTGAGTCACAGAAAAAAGAGAACATTTCGAAAAACAGATACAAAGGAATATACCCATGTAATGTTATTCTAAGAATACGTGTCTATAACTTTTTTGTAATAACTCAGCTAAATAAGATTCAAATAAATTTCTTTTATATATTGCAGATAAGTTTTTTAATCATAAATAGTTTTATATGACGAAATGGTCTTTGGTACATAAAGGGAATTTCAGACGCTATAACAGCCAAATCCACCAACCTTTCATTTAAACGTCCTCGATGAGACTAGGAATTGTAGACTGAAGAAGTATTTGTGCATCACTTTTGTCATCATTAGTCAATATTATAATTCAACATGACTTATTTACAGATGATGATACAAGAGTTATTCTGAAAGATGGAGATTCTGACTACATAAATGCAAGCTACATAGACGTAAGCAAACATACATTTAAAACTATTTATTTTACATGGACTTGGAAACCACTTTTTGCTACTTATATTAACCCTTCTAGATGACAGCTTCCTGGTTCAAATCAGTACTGGCAGCTAAAGAATGGAAGGTGGAAAGTCACAAGAGACTCTCACCCTGATGGAAATTGAAACAATAACCCCCAAATCGTGAATCCAGCGCTCTGTCTCTTTATCATTGCTAATCTTGGTAAAATGTTTTTACTCTATCTCTAATAAAAACTCATTCAATAATACAGTTCGTTAAATTCATTTCCTTTCGATGGCAATGACACTATAATTTTGTTTCTAAGAATTGAACTCTGTGAATCCAATTTTGTAAGATCAAAACTTATCTCTAAATCTAAAAAGCTCAAGCGTCATATATTAAAGATTTATATCATTTTTATTTTTTTTATTTTAGGGATATGAGAACCGACGTGTCTACATTGCATCTATAGGTATTATAAGTATACAATGATAACAATTAACCTTTAATAATCACAGCGTATGTTAGAATGATATAAGTTTAACAGTAAATACTAACAAACTGTGTTGAAATGATATCAGTTTAACAGCAAATACTACTAACAAAGTGTGTTAAAAAGCAAATACTAACAAATTGTGTTAAAATAATATCAGTTTAACAGCAAATACTAACAAATTGTATTAAAATAATATCAGTTTAACAGTAAATACTAACAAATTGTGTTAGAAATAATATCGGTTAAACAGCAAATACTAACAAATTGTGTTGAAAATAATATCAGTTTAACAGCGTATACTAACAAAGTGTGTAAAAAAATGATGTCAGTTTAACAGTAAATACAAAGTGTGTTAAAATGATCTATTAACATGTTTGTCCGGCATAATAGTAAAGAAATAAAAAGCAATGTGGTGTTATTATAAATAATAGAATTGAGATAGTAAATTTTTTTATTTTCTGATGTTTTATCTGTATAACTCAATTTTAGGTCCAACATACAAATATATGGGTGACATGTCAGCATTCTGGAAAATGATATGGCAGGAAAAAATCGGCAAGATTGTAATACTTACGAGTCTTACAGAGGCCGAAGTAAATATCACATGACTTTAACACCATGCTTTAAGATAATTGTTTTAAATGCTTTTGAATATTTTCTTCTAATCCAGGACTAAGATAACTTACATTGTTTCACGATGCTTACTAAACTGAAAAGTATACCTGAAATGACTTTTATTTTCAATGATTTGGCCTTGACACAAGTGTCACAAAGGTTTTTCCGGTAAGCAATATTTATGATGAGAAGCGAACAAGAAAAGGACGTTGTTGGAGAAGTACTATTCAGATTAAAGAGAAACTCTAATCATGAAGGCTATGCAAATAATGTACTAAATAGAAATATGACCATTGATCTATATAATACTAGGTACAGAAATGTGATCAATACTGGCCGGAGAAGGATCATTACCTCCTGTTTGCTGATCTGGAAATTACTTGTTTTAGTGAAGAAATCTACGCTGATTATACTGTTAGGAACTTTGTAGCTCGAAAGGTGTGTAATTTTGAAGTATTCAACAGAAAAGCTAAAATAGAACTGTTGTTTCGGATATAGTTATTCATGTCTTTAAATGTTAATAATGTCGACAAACATGAGAAACAGCAATCCATTTGTTTTATCAATATATCTGTAAATTGTCTTGTCTCGGTTGAAAATAAATGGAAAATATTAATGTTACAATAGGTTTAATTCGTAGAATAACTGTTTCAGGGTCCAGAGACGCGAACAGTTGTTCAGTTACACTTTACAGCTTGGCCGGATAAAGGAATTCCCGATGATGTGACTAGCTTGGTACAGTTTCGACAGAAAGTGAACAGCACACAAACAAAGTTGGATGGTCCTTTGCTGGTGCACTGCAGGTTGTATTTTTTAGATTGATTTCAAGTATTTGGAAAACTTTACAAACTTCTTCTGTATTTGTACATTTATTTCTCGACCTTGCCTATTCAGGTAGGTGAAATGCACAATGCATTCGCTTTTATTTTAAACACATGTAAGATTATCAGTATTCCAACTCTTTTTATATTTCAAAATTTTTAAAGGCTATTTTGCATGCCTTGTGGTAGTTTTTTTTATGTGTTGAAACACAAACTGTCAATTTAAGGTTGAATGCGCTCGAAACTGAATCTTGAAGTGTCCGTATTTTAGGTAGATCTGTTTCGCTTTGAGCAAATAGCATTTGATAATAAACATGAAGCTTCACCTACCTGTCTATTTTAATTCTAGTGCTGGTGTAGGAAGAACAGGAACCTACATTGCACTGGACATTATAACAAATGAAGGCGAATCAGAGATCGGAGTTGACATTTACGCATGCGTGAGAAATATGAGGGAGCAGAGAGTGAACATGGTGCAAACTCCTGTAGGTTCTACAACCATTGCTACTATGTTTTTGATAAACAAAATTACATTATATATTTCTTAGGTTTAAAATAATAATTTCCTTGAAAAATATTATTTTTATATACGTAACTTAAAAAACATCATAGGATATTTTTGAGGAACTACTAATTATAATTATCTTGGAGAGGTCAAAATTTTGACAGATATTTTTTCTTTATTTTAGAGTCAATATGATGACTTCTACATTTTGTTTCAGTTTACAAATACACAAATCTCGACTACATGTTTATACAATTACTCAAACATTACTTTTGTTTTCATGATGATTTCAATTCTAAAGGAGCAATATCGATACCTTTACAATGCTGTGGTGCACAGCCTAACGTTTGACTGTGTGCCTATACAAGCTACAAAGTTGGACGAATACTTAAACACGCATACGGACCTTTCGCAAATGTTCAAGGTAAAAAAGAATTTCTTTTTCCATTAAAGAAAATGAACTGAACTTTTTTCAGTCTCATCTTTGAAATTTTCCTGAAAATGTAACGACATTCGTTTTACAGTCAAGTCCAACCTTTACTTAACTCTTGGTGTCATTTTATTCCTAGTCATATACGAATTGGTCAAAACGATAGATACAGTGATGTAAAATGTGTTCAACGATATTGCAGAAAATACAAGTGTCTGAAAAGAGTCGACCAACGGATGAGATCGAGGCGGTAAAGAGAAACAAAACATATTGGAAAAAGAACAGAGATGGAGCTGATATCCCAGGTAAGAAAACACATAACTGTTAAAAGGATCAGTTGTTTTGACATGCTTGATAATGAAAAGGGATAATAGAATTACCACCATTATTTAAGAAATAGAAATAAGACATATTTCGTTGTAATAGTTACGGTTTGTCAATAGGAAGTCTGTTTATAAATTAGATTTAGATCTATGAATACCAAAGAATTAACACTTTATTAAGGACTTATATCAACAAATAATTGTCTTTACAACAAACACAAGTCAATTAGAATAAGAAATGCGCTTTGGTTAAAAATAGATGCTAAAGGATAAGAATTAAAATTAAAAATAGGTCGGGCTGATGTCTCCAAAAGCATTTTATTATAATGATCAAATATACATTATTTATAAAGATAATTTGTTCTTAAACATTGTAGGTGATCGCCACAGACCAAGGTTGATCCTTAACAGGAATCCAGACTCATCCGATTATATTAATGCAGTATATGTCGATGTAAGCTTTGTTGCTTAGACCTGTAACAAGATATCGAATCTGCTTGTCCCTATATACAGAAATAAAATTTAATCATTGAGCGTTTTCTGTTTTAAAACTGAATGAAAGAAAACAAACAACTCAGCAATAAAGACAAGTATTAGCAGATATAGGCGGTTCCAATATTAAGTTTAAACAATCATATCATATGATATCATATCGTATCGTATCGTATCAAATCATATCATATCATATATCATATTATATTAGGGGCCCTTTTCCATACCATGAACTAACCCTATGTAACTACTGGTTGGGGTCTTATTTCGAAATCTGTCAGAAAAGGCACTATCCACCAGAATGATCTTTGGTAATAAAGCCAACTGATAAATAAAGCAAGAAACATGAATATAAAGATTGCCGATCCTTGAAGCGTCATAGTTCAACAACTATTTTACTTCTTTCTATATACTATTTATCAGAAATGCAGATTATTACAGATGATACGCCACTCTTCTATGCAATTTTTAATCTAGTAGAGAAAAAATCTGGTTTTCTCCATGTTTCAGAGCTTCACAAGCGTCAACAGATTTATAGTTGCACAGACTCCTTTACCCGAAACTGTTGAAGATTTTCTCACGCTTATCATTCAGGAGAATGTGCCATGTATCATTAATGTAGACTCAAGTGAAAATGAACAGGTAATATAGTGAACACGATGCAAAACAATTGCCTTTTTTGCAAATGTTCTTTTTTTCTTAGTTTACTTAAGTCACTTGTTCATATAAATCAAAATATGTCGCAAAGAAATAACAGCAAAATAAACCTTTTCACAAACATTCAGAAGAAGTGGTTTATCTATCAGAAGAAAATATAATTTTTGTAAAACATCACACGAATTCAGTTTTCATTTCAATTATAATATTGTTTTCAGAGTGCAGGAGCATATTATTGGGACTCTGGCCCGGCACTCGAAACATGCATGTTTACAGTTACTACAGAAGTCAGAGAGATCACGGACCAGTACACATTTAGAAAACTGAAAATATTACACCGAAGTAGTGTGAGTGCATGAACTAAATCTCAAATGTTTATGAAAACTTCCTTTGTATTGTAATCTAAAAATAAAGTTGAATGTTGAAGTTAATCTATTTTCACGAGTTTGATTTTAACATTCATGTGCCTGCGTAAAAAATGTTTATGTAATTTAAGTAGCGTACCATTGTTGTTTTCATGAATATTTTTGTATCAGGCATTTTCTTGGTACCTTTTCTAGTCAGAGGGAGTCACAGTTAACCATATTCAGATGACACAGCGGGATGATAGGACTAAAGTTCCCGAGGAACCTGCCAAGTTTGTTCAATTGATTAAGGACATTGAGCTGAAGTTCTTTGGCGACGCAAAAGCTGGGCCAGTGTTGGTTCATTGTCTGTAGGTTGTTACAGTTTACCAAATTAGATACTTGTACATATAATAACCGTAGCTTTCACAGAAAGCGAGGTTTGATCTTTTGACTAATTGTCTGATTCGTTTTTATTGAATTATGTCGATTTCTTATGTTTCTAACGTATTTTCTAATAAATATTTATTACGCGCTTACGTTCAGTTTTCAGTTACAATATTTCTGTAAAATCATACGAAGCACTTGTAATCTGGAACTGTAAATTTTCTTATTCGTGACATTTTTATCTCTGTTGCAGAACTGGAGCAGTGAAGAGTGGTTTGTTCTGTGTCTTATCAATACTGCTAGAGCAACTTCAAATTGACCAGGAAATAAGCGTTGCTAACACAGTTCTTAAGGTCAAAAGTAGGCGGCAGATGTCTGTTCCAAACAGAGTAAGTCTCTGTAGTCTTGTAGATAGATAAATTTCTAAAATCTATTTGGACAAGCTCTCCGGTTACCGTTTAGAGTGCGTCATGCAGCCCATTCTCACTAAACTTATTATTCATTATTACAAATTTTAACGCTTTGTATGTACGGTAATTACATTATTTTATTTTTTATTTGTAAGATCTTGACAAAATATGCAACAAATTTTATCATACATGTACATTATACATTTCATTATTAATTTGTTTTTCATTTCAGGAACAGTACATATTTTGTTACTGGTGTATGAACGAGTATATACGCTTATTCGATACGTACTCGAACTTTGGTCTTAAACTGTAACGACAAGGCTAAACGAAAGCTGAAAATTAGAAAACACAGTCATTACCACTTCATAAAATAATCATATAATATGATAATCAACGTATGTCCCAAGAAGTAACAGTACCTGTCAAACGTGATCCCTTAGGAATACGCACAGTCATTACCACTTCATAAAATAATCATATAATATGATAATCAACGTATGTCCCAAGAAGTAACAGTACCTGTCAAACGTGATCCCTTAGGAATACGCGATCAATTTACATAAAAAACGGATGTAAAATCTTTGATGTGGAATTTTCTGTGTGTGTCTTTGTGAACATATAATATATTCTAATCAAATGCATGTACACTTGATCGTAAATCGTTGCCGACAATGACAAGAAAGAGGTATGTCAATTGTAAATATGGATTGGAAAGTCGTGCTGAAATTTAATAAATTACTTTTAAACTCCAGGATTTTTGTTAAATTACAAATAAAACGAAGTTCCTGTTTTAAAATTATTCTCTAGTTTATTGAAAAGAATTTGATAATTACTGAACTGTTCTTTAATATAAGGCATGCACGCCCATTTAATCATAATGATTTTAAATTGTTGCATTTATATTCGATAATAATACACCATAAACTGTGCTTGTATATAAGTTGAATTTTGAATTCTTCATTACACACAAGTCAATATCGCTGATTGTTAGTAAGTAGATATTATGACATTGTATGCAATTCGTCTGTTTCGACTATACTTTATAAGAGACAGAAACAAAATGTATATAAACTCTCTTATGCAGAAACTACTTTCAACTATTAGATTTATGACACAATTTCTTATTATCATTTTAACAATGTTTCTTGAGTTAGAAGTGTCGACTCTTGACAAATGTTAATTGTAATAATTGGTAACTTTCAAGTAAGGAAGAAAACTATCCTATGCTTGACTTTTGTACACTGGCAATGAAGACTTCACAAGTCAAAACCTGTTAAAGGAAAAATTGAAACGCATTAAATATTTTTGTAAGATATAAAGTTCGTTTTTAAATAATTACCTTGTAATACATATGAACTACCTCCTGCCAAATATGTGAGTTTTTGTCCTCGAGAGCTAAGACTTGAAATACTTTTTGTAAACCCGTATATCTCTATAAAATATATGTGGCCATAGCAAACTTTGAAAATAAAAAGAATCCATTAGTAGTTAACCATGACCCTATATACACATCCATGTCTAATAACAGCTGATACTTAATAAGAAGTCAAGCATGAACCTATATGCACATTCCTGTCTGATAACTTCTAGTACTTCATAGAGGCCAGCCATGACCCTATATGCATACCTCTGTATGTAATCTTGTGGAATTGCATTAAAACCAAGAATAACCCTATTTGCAATTCCTGTCTGATAACTTCTGGTACTTCATAGAGGCCAGCCATGACCTTATATGCACATTCCTGTCTGATAACTTCTGGTACTTCATTAAAAGTCAACCATGACCCTATATGCACATTCCTGTCTGATAACTTCTTGTACTTTATTAAAAGTCAACCATGACCCTATATGCACATTCCTGTCTGATAACTTTTGGTACTTCATTCAAAGTCAACCATGGCCCTATATGCACATTCCTGTCTGATAACTTATGGTACTTAATTAGAAGCCAAACATGACCATATATGCACATTCCTGTCTGATAACTTCTGGTACTTCACTAAAAGCCAGCCATGACCCTTTATGCACATTCCTGTCTGATAACATGTGATCTTTCCATAGAAGCCAAGCATATCCCTATATGCACTTTCCTGTCCGATAACTTTTGGTACTTCATTAGAAGTTAAGCATGACCCTATATGCACATTACTGTCTGATAACATGTGATTCTTCCTTAGAAGTCAAGCATATCCCTATATGCACACTCCTGTCTGATAACTGCTGATACTTCATAGAAGCCAACCATGACCCTATATGAATATTTCTGTATGTAATTTTGTGGGACTTCACTAGAAGCCAAGGATAACCCTATATGCACATTCCAGATTGATAACTTCTGATACTTCATTAGAAGCCTATATGCACATTACTGTCTGATAATTTGTGATACTTCATTAGAAGCAACCATGACCCTATATGCCTAACTCTGTCTGTTAACATGAAACACATCACATGGAGCCAATCATGACTGTATATGCCAATCTCTGTAAAATTGTTGAACTTCTAAGAGGCTGGCCATGACCCTTTACACAAATCTATGAATGCAAACTTGTGGAATTTTATTGGGATCGTTCCATTTCCCTTTATGCAAATCGTATTATATAAATATGCGATACTTCTTGAGGAGCAGTCTCCTATAACCAAACACATTTGCAAATATCTCTGTATAAGCTTGTGATACTTCAATGGGAGCCAACCATGGACTCTTTATGCATATCTCTGTATATAATCTTGTGGGACTTCATTAGGAACCAACCATGACCCTATATGCACATTCCTCTCTGATAAGTTCTGATACTTTTGATTATTACATTAATCAAACCGTGGGGAAAATGAATAAATTTGCGTCGTTATATAGCAACAAGTACCTAAAATATCGACCAATGAAATCGCGTTTAACAAAACTGATACTCTTCAACGGAGAGGGTAGAAAACTATCAGAAACAAAATGGCTGCGCCCATGGCGAAAACCTGTTTTGCGTGTCTTGCCAATATAAAAGGCAAAAACTATCGCCAACTCAATTCTTCGACAACCAAAGACGGCTATAGTGATATTTTACCTTATTTTATTAACATTTCGCCCACATTTTTAATTTTGAACTTTTCACAAACAGAATTAAACATGTCGTCTATGGTTGCTGCCATCTTGTCTGTTATACCGAATGTCGTATAGAACGAGCGTTTTGATTGGTTTTAATTGTCTCATGAAATCGTGAGGGAACCAATGAAATAGCTGTCTTTGACACACCTCTAATCGACTAGATAGCGTCCAAAAATCCCACGGCTGATAAATGGCTGTTAATGGATCGGCCGTTGGTATCCGACGATGTCTTGTCTGATAACCTCTGGTACTTCATTAGAAGCCAACCATGACCCTATATGTACTTTCCTTTCTGATAATTTCTGGTACTTCATTATAAGCCAAGCATGTCCCTTTATGCACAGCTTTTTATGTAATCTTGTGGGACTTCATTAGACGCCAACCATTCCCTATATGCACATTCCTGTCTGATAACTGCTGGTACTTCATTAGAAGCCAACAATACAAACAAACGTCTTTTTCATGTGATTTTAGATAGTATAATTCAAATTAAATTCATATTTTATAAAGCATTGCCGTGATGACACGAAAAGCTCGGTTTTATTATCACAGCGTTGACGTACATATACTCTTAAAAAAAACTCTTTACGAGAGCAGTAATTTTAGAAATTATCTTTTTACTGTGAACTGCGAACACTCATTTCTACAACGGCTACATTTATGCTTGTTCGTCAGTCTAAAAGATAAATCTAAATTGTGTTGTGTTATTTCACATTAAGAGACCTGAAATAACTATGTCTATATAAGGTTTCAGGCGATCCCTTTCTTTGTGTAGGTATTTCAGCAGAATAAAATATCAAACGTTTGTATTCAAAACCGTTCATTAACATGAAGTAGTATCAATTTAATTTCATACCTTACAATCAAATTTATTTTCATAACTTTGGTCGTTAGACTCCAAAGTCAGAAATATTTGACCACTGATGGTTTATACAGTCCGTTGAATTTATGTCACAGAATAACTGGTTACTATCACAATTTCCTGAAGTACTGACACAAATAATATGTATCAATGTTTTTCCTTACATCCTTTCATTTTCGCTAGTTTCATGTGATTTTTCAATCTTGTGTTGCATCACAAATTCATTTCAAATGATTTTTCAATCTTGTGTTGCATCACAAATTCATTAATCACATCCTTATGATTAATCTAAGATAATTTGAATTGTCAGGGAGCACTTGTCATGTTTTCTTTTTAAAAATGTAGCGTGTTAACTTACATTAAACAACAAAAAGGAACGGAATCTCTAAAGGAAGCATCATAAATAAATATTAAACTAATCTCTTCCACGGTGAATATTTCGAAGTCGTGCTATGATCGCGTAATCCCGTTTGTCCACATAGTATGTGACTTCGATATTGTTCCCACTACCACATGACCCCTGACTGCTGCCTGGACTCGTCTATACTTATTAACAAACAGGTATTCATATAAAAATGACTTTGATAAAGCAATAATCCGGAGAAAATCATGAAATGTAACAAAATAAGGAAATGCTACAAATGAATGTCTCTTCAACACATTCGGTTTTGTACGGAGATATGATTTAATAGAAATACACCATAGCCATCTCTTACTGTGGCTTACGGTGAACACTAAGTACCCATTATATTCACTTCACTTCACAACTAACGGTTTTCTTTTAGAATAACTTGAAACTCATCTTATTCTGACGTGTCGATATCAAATATAAAAGATAAATGACAGTAGAAGTCGTTGGCTTTTTTAAATTTTATGAGAAAGCGCGGGGATTTCCCCCCTCAGATGTGTAATTGTCACGCGTGTTAATTAAATTAGAGTCAGTACTGATAAGGACTGAAACCGATAACGAGTGAGCTAAGCAAAATGTCGCATAAAGATATACATATATAAATACGAAATAGATGGATGTACATTTCTGTGCACTACTGTTGCTTTACGTTTTTCTTTTGAAATTTAAGAAATGACAAATGAACAGGTTAATTGCAATATTATTATGTAGAAATAAAAGTTAAAAGATAAACTGACTGCGCATTCGCAAACGTTCCATTTCCTACACACTTTTGGAAAGGTTTGTCAGATTAGTTGGACACAAGAACTTTACATATATTTGGTTTAACAAATAACTCGAAATTTTCTGTTCAGACATAAACATATGTCGTCGCCATTTCTGTTGCACCTTGCTATTAAATAGAATGGACAAACTACATGTATTATAATATGACTTCCGAGTATGCTATCACCAAATTATATATTTCAGGTTCCTGAAAAGTCAAAGTAGCGGCTGAAAATTCCATATCGTACCACGCAAGTAAACGACTGCCTGTTTTGTGAGAGACGACGTCTCGAATATCAGTATGCACCGTCCTTCTTATAAAAATGATAAATAATTACTCAAGGCATTGTTTTTTAAGAGGGTTCAAAACTAATAATGAAATATTCTTTTAAATATAGAAAATCAACTTTCTTACTTCCCCGCAACAGAAATAAAGGTGAAGTCAAAGAAAGTGAGATAATTGCGTTTTCGTTTTGTTACAAATACCTTCCTTCTTTTTGCCCTTTCCCAAAGTGCAAAACACTAAGCAAAGTATTAAATATTTGCCCTCTTAAAATCTCAAAATTACGGATCTAGATTTTGGCATTTCTGCTTCTGACATTTAGTAGGTTGGAGAACAAAACGAATAAAGGGTCATTTTTTGTTTGTCTTTACTTGATTTATTGGAAAATGCTCTCTTCTTCACGTGAAATAGCAGACAGCCAGAACTTCGTTTTGTACATAAATAAAGAATTGCAGTTTCACTCAAATCATGTTATGGTATGCAAAAAGTGTAATAAATTATTATTATTTTAAGTTGTAGTTTTCAGCAGTATAGATGACTATATAAGATGTTTCAACTTAGCCACACGCTGAAAAGAGTATCATGTTACTATCAATGGCTTCACTTTCTTTGTTTCTAATTACTTAAGATGTCGCTGATTCACAAAGTATTACAGACGAACATGAAAAGCAATCTGGACGCTAGGAGGAGCGAGCAAGCAGAAGACGATCATAAACTGATGAAAATGAAAACCTGAAAAAAACCAGTTCGGACAGATGCTGGTAGAGATGAGGAAAAGAAAGGCGGCCGGGTCAGTTTGCAATTACGACCATCACAATGAATACATTTCTGTTCTTCCGAATTTTGTTTGCAGAGTAACATTTTATCAGATATTAAAACTAATTGTATTTCATTTTGTTGAAAATAACAAATCGATAAAGATGACAGCTGATGGATTATAAGATACATGAGAATAGAGGACAATGTGTTAATCAGACATGGAACAATAGAGCTAGATTTATTTTACATGCCGGTATCTCCTGACATAAATGTTCTTTTCTAGGTAATCTAATACATACAACTCATTTCCATAAACGTGGAGAATTTTCTTATGTGGACTGTTTCATTTAAATGCAGGCCAACTAGTCGGCAATATCGATTTTGTTTTACGACTATAAAATCTAATTTCGTGGTAAATAAACCCAGTGGCAATAGTTTTGTTAACATTGATCGCTAACCAAATATGCCAAGAAAAAATTTAGGTGTTCAGAAAAAATACCTTAGGTAGCACTCCAGACTAAATTTCAAGTTCCTGCCGTCAACGTCCGACAAGCAATAGATTCCAGATCCCAAACTACACAACCTGGAAAATGAAGACACCTTTTATTGAAAACATATCAGTCATAACATTGCAAATTTACAATGAAATTATCCTTTTACTGTAGTCAGAAAGTTCAAGAAGCTGCGATTCATTCTGTTGTAGCAAAAAAATGTACTGCGTTCGAGACGACAAACAACTACACAAACAACTATACAATAATAAATAAAACAAAACAAAACAACAAAAAAAGAACAGCACTCTTTTTTTGTGATAAACGGCTTACAGAAATTTCGGTCTGTTGCTAAATGCAGTATTGCAGTTTCAGTAAAATCATTTTAGGCCGCAGATACATAATCCTAACCCGCTGTTCACAGGCTCATTTATAAAACCATTGATGAAAAGGATATAAAATGTCTGTGGCGTTTATATGTCTCCTTGACGCATACCCTAAAGAACCTGGATTTTATCTGAATAGAGTCCGTTTATTTCTTTAATGCAGCTTTGCAAGTATTGGTACAAGCTTATATAACCACATTCGGTTCTGTTAAGAAATTATACAGCCTAACTAGGAAGGCTGATACCATACACAGCCGAAAACCTGTTTCTCTTCAAGATAACAGATAACAGATATATACTTTGTTATTTAGTTCCCTATCAGTTAAATACATAATTTCCTAAACCGGATTAGAACCACCCTTGCTGCTATTTACGTTAGAAATAGAACTGCTTTTACACATGTTCAATAAATCTTTTCAAATAATTTAAAGAAAGTGGGGTCAATGCTATGGCTCAGTTATTATCTAGGTTATCTTTTTTCTTGTTGTTCTCTTTATGTACTGTTACAATAATTTACGCTTACTGCAATTTGTCCGAATTGAAGCATCCACAAAACAAGAAATGTTCTTAATATTCCAAGTTGTAACCTAATTTGTTTTTTCCTTTTTTAAACACGCCTTAAGTCACTTTCTGCAGATTTATACATAATTGTTGTGTCTTGATCTGCCCGATCTACACCAAGAATCATACATTTGTGCAAGCTTAATAACGGGTCATTTCGGTTATGTTCAAAGTGACGTATAAATTTAGACCTCGGAAATAATACCCTACCTCTAACAATGACAGAATCATTGTCGAAATAACTTTAAATAAACAATATCAATCACGTCTTGTTTAGAATAATCGGGTAAATTTTGTGAAAAATTCAAAGTAAGGGAAGTTTGATGCTTTGACCTCTAAGTGTGGTATTGACTGTTGGGGATAGGGACCTGGGTGTTATGCGTTGCAGATTGTCTTATAATGGTGAAGAGTTATGTGCGGTTATTTCAAAATCTGTTAGTGCTTGAGGAAGTTATGGCCCTTTAAGTGTAACCTTAACCTTCGAGGTAGGAAACTTATTGTTGCGATCTGCACATTGCCACATGGTGGTTAACATTTTAAAATCTTCCCAACAGTTTGAAAGTTATGGAGCGAATACGGAAAATTATGAGGAAGTTATGGCCCTCTTATGGCCTAAGTGTAATTTGGACCTCAGGTGTATGCACTTGGATGCTGTGCTCTGCAAATCTTCCCACGCTGGTTAACATTTGTGCCAACTTATTTCAAAATATTCCCAATAGTTGAAAGTTACGGAGCGGACACGAAGAAGCATGAGAAAATTATGGCCGTCTTTGAGTAGATAAAACCATGTAAGCAGTTGCTTTGAAAATCAAAACAGAAAGAATTTCTCCCGATGTAAGCTTCTCACAATTAAACGGAAAAAAACATCTTTCGAAGTCATGTTTAGGTTGTGGTGATTGTTTATACGTGAAACGACTCATAATTATTGTATATTTTTTCTGTTTAGGGAAAAACGAATATAAAACAATGAAGATGAAGTGTCCTTCTTAAGGATATATTTCCTGTGTAATTAATCTTCTGTGTTTGTACATACTGGAGGTCCGCTGCATACAGTAGTATTCTGAGATTCGACTACGGTCAAACTTGATATGAAACAGACTATGGAACTACCAACACGTGTGGAGATTTAAAGCATTTTATGTAAGATACAAGAACTTAGCTTTTGCATTTTCCTTAGTCTTGCAGAACTGTTTTAAATTAAAATGGAAATGTAAAGAACCTGCAAGATTGCCTCGGTTAATACAAGTTTAAGGGGAGAATTTGACTGTTTTGATGTGTCTCTTATATACCTAAAGAAGAAGAACGTGAGTGTTGACCTATATATCGTTTTATAACAATGGTTCAAATCGTTTACATGCGAAATTTTTGTTGAAAGTGTATATCAAATTTAATTTGCTTTATATATTTGATGTCGATACAGTTTCGCAGCAAGAATTATGTTTGTCCTACATTTACACAACATTTGTAATGAGAGTCACTTATAAAGAGACCTTAAAGTTTAGATTTTTTCGAAATCATGCAAATGTGAATGATATTGAATAAATTGATCGAATGTTAAGGTGTCAGTCAAACATGTTCACTGAATGCTTTAGTATTAGTCTCAATTGTAGGTGTCTTTTATACTCTAAGTAACTCTTCGAAAGGTTTCTTCTTTAAATCGTCAATTATTTTCCAATTTATAGAAAACGCGACAATAAAATGCATATGCAGTATTTGATTCATTGAATTTAGTGTATATCGCTTTAATGATTAAGTCTGTTCTAATATCCATGTAGTAAGACTGCGAAAAATATGTGGATATACGGGAGTGTACAGAATTCCGTATATCATTAAAATACGGGTAAAATACGGAAAACATAAAATACGGAGGTGTACGGGGTCGTATATTCAGCAAATTTGTGCTTCTATCTTTTAGAAGAAAAAATAAACCATAATGACTTTAATTTTTTTTAAAGTAGCAAGATTAGTTATTCTTAAAAAGACTTTCTGTTGAAATAATTAGTTTGCCGGTTTGCCTTAATTACATCGATCAGTTACTTATTACAAATGATAAACTAACATTAGTGTGTGCAAATAGCAATCATCATCCCTTAAATACACTGAAATTATTCTCAAAGAACATGTAGATCTAATTTTTCAAAACTTTCATGTTAGACATTTTTCCCCCTATGATGAAACATGATTACTAATAAACAGCAAAGAAATTAAACGCAGTAATACAACATTTACAGTTCATAACATTAAACTAGCTGAAACAGTTTGCTTTATGTTATAACAATAAATAAAAAGTTGTTTGTTATGAGATATCAATTAGCAATTAAGATATAGAACGAATAATCAATTTACAGTGTTCACAAACTGCGGTACTTAGATTAATTATAGATAACATCTCAATCTGATGAACTGATAAATAAAGGTCTTGTAATATTCTCCGGTAGATTAATTCTTTTTATTTTTTTCTAAATTCACGAGAACTACTTTTAAAACGTACATGTTTTTATTTTTAAAGAAATCAGAATGAAAGGGTACAGCTATATAGGCGCCATAATAATTTCGTTTTCATATCCAGTATTTGATTGGTTGAATTTAGTGTATATCGCTTTAATGATTAAGTCTGTTCTAATATCCATATACATGTAATAATTAAATAGAATGATAGAAATAGTTCTCAGTTTTTTAGCTGTTTTAAAATCTTTGTGCATTCAGAATAGCGTTCATAAAAGGAATTTGTTTCACATACCCCAGAATGAGTACAAGAATAAGTATCTTAAAGCCATTTAAAAAATGTCTTGCTATGAACTTTAAAGATTATATACAGAAAAAAGAAAGAATTTAATTTGTGGTTTTTCACTTTTTAAAAAGTGATTTTTTCTTGCCTATTTGTTGAGGCTTTATAATGATTTAAATATTTTGTTTCCTTTCTCAACTTAAACTAAGCTATGTAAATTATATGACATGCTTATATGTTAGTACATTTGCAAGTAATTGACACTACAAGAAATGGATTAATGTATAGTTTAAATATAACACCATCTGTTTAACTTTTCGAAAATTGAACGGATGGCAAAGACTAAATAAAAAAATAGTTTTACAAATTTTACAGACTAGTGGTAAGGCCCTTGGACGTGTTGAAAATAATAAAGTTTATAAAAGCGTGTTTTTTTCAGTTTTTGGAACAAAGAAAGGCATTCGAACTGAAAACTAAAGTTTCGGTATTGATTTAATTTTAGTCGTAGAAGAACAATTATATAATTAATTTCAGGTGAGTTATATTTTCTCCGTTACAAGTGTAGGTTATTATTTATTTATTTAAAAGTGTTAACCAATTAAAAGCAAGGGGGCGTCAGCGACCGCAGCACTTTATTCATTAAAACTTCTAATAAGTGAATTATAACCGGTTTAGAGTTAACTCAGCCCATGCCCAGGCGGCCCTTTTCATGTTTGCCCAGAAAGTCAGTCATGAAATTATTGACAGCCGAAGCGGGGTTGAAAAGCATCGTTGATTGGTTGAGATCAAGAAGGTTCGAAATGGACGATTTAATATACCGGACAGGCAGCAGAGATTGTTTGGAGGAAATTGTGTTGTTGATAAAAGTTTGATTAATTTCATTTACCGGACAGGCAGCAGAGATTGTTTGGACGAATGTGTGTTGTTGATAAAAGTTTGATTAATTTCATTTACCGGACAGGCAGCAGAGATTGTTTGGAAAAATTTGTGTTGTTGATAAAAGTTTGATTAATTTCATTTACCGGAAAGGCAGCAGAGATTGTTTGGAAGAATTTGTGTTGTTGATAAAAGTTTGATTAATTTCATTTACCGGACAGGCAGCAGAGATTGTTTGGAAAAATTTGTGTTGTTGATAAAAGTTTGATTAATTTCATTTACCGGACAGGCATCAGAGATTGTTTGGAGGAATTTGTGTTGTTGATGAAAGTTTTATTCATTTTATTTACCGGACAGGCAGCAGAGATTGTTTGGAAGAATTTGTGTTGTTGATGAAAGTTTTATTCATTTTATTATGTGTGTTTTAAGAAAACGTTCAGTCACCTAGGGTATTAGTTGCAAGGCTTCTACAGGCCCAGTGATCTTTATTACTGGTACCGGTTAGGCCTTTAGTCTGTCAGTGGCTTTTAGGAAAGTTGGGCTTTTGAAAGGTATTGGAATTGTATAGGTATTGGAATTGTTCCAGTGAAGTCTGCGTCGACACGTGCCTACAAGTACTTATATTCTTAATCTTTTCCTTCATTCATTTTCATACAAGTTTATACGGTCATAACTTTCTTCATTCAAAACTGTTACTCATGGAATGACTTGTGTTCGATGTTTTGTGTACATGACTTTGATATTTTCCTTATTTTTTAACACAGGCGGTTTGAGCGGTGTTTGTATATTTTTTGTTGCAGAGTTTAAAGTAAACTATTAATCAAAACAAATTGTTAAGAAGTATACGGAAATCAAAATGGAAATCAAATTGTTCAGAAGTATATGGAAATCAAACTGTTAAGTATTAAACATTATTATTATTAAACAAATAACTATTTATTCAAACTAACTCATCATTGCTTTTGTACTCTATATGTCATTCGTATTACTGCCTGTGTTCTTTGTTTCGCTGACTGCACTCGATGCTATGCTTTTCTGCTGCTGTAATGATTCTAAACCATCATTTTATATAATTTTGCAGGGATACAAAGCATCGTTTATTCTGTTCAGCCTAAAAGATTTTGAATTTTTCTACTTAAAAACATGTTTGAACAAAAATATCAACAACAATACATATTTGCTTGAAAAGTAAAACATATAAATAGTTTAAAATATCATGAATAACAAATTATTTTCTACAGAAATATGTGCAAAGGGAGATGGATTTGTTGTCATTTTTTCTTTCTGCTATGCCTAAGAGGAGCTAGCTTCCAGGGATGTCCGCCTAATTGTTTGAAGTGCTTTTCCAGTGACATGTGCAGTGAATGCAGAGATGGATTTTACAGCGGTAATCCCCATGACTATGCAAAATACAACTATAATGATTGCCGCTTCAAGTGTCAAGCAAACTGTAAATCTTGTACTTCATACGAGAAATGTACCGTTTGTTTAGAGGGAAAATATGGGCAAATATATTTCTATGGGGGAAGCTATCTTTCTTGTCACATAAATTGTCCAAACACTTGTTTAAATGATGCGTGTGATGACAAATCGGGTCATTGCATTTTCAGATGCGTTCCAGGATACTGGGGAGAAACATGTCATCATACGTGCCCCATAAATTGCAAGTATGGGGAGTGTTACAAAGATAATGGGACATGTTTATCTGGGTGTAAAGAAGGATACACTGGGCCAAAGTGTAAATGTCCAAGCAATTGCGAATGTGATAAAAATGGAAAGTGTTCTAGGTGTAAAAAGGGGCTTTATGAAATAAGAAAGGCCTGTACATGCACGAAGGCATTTTGTTCAGATCCTGCTTGTTCAAAGTGTACACAATCAACATTTTATGCAGAAAATGCAGCTTGTTGTCCATGTAGCAGTACGTGTGTAGATAAAAGATGTGTTTCCAGGCATAAATGCACAGATGGATGCATTGATGGTTACTATAATGATGACTGTTCACTTTTATGTAAGAATATTGACAGCCGCTGTTTGAAGTGCACGTATCATTCTAACTGGTTGCGTGTTGGATGTTTAAAATGTACCTCTGGATATTTCCCTAACAGAACGTTAAACCGTTGTACAGTTTGTTCAGAACACTGTAATGGTAAATTATGTGATTCTGAAAATGGAACATGTGTAAAAGGTTGCGAAGACGGATTTTGGGGCACCATGTGTGAAAAGGACTGTAAAACGCATTGTCGAAGATGCAACCAAATAAATGGAGAATGTTCTACTTGCACATATAGAAGATTTTCAAAGAATTGCTCCGAAGTCTGTAATAGCCATTGCAACGTAACAGATTTACAAGAAGTGTGTGCTTTTAGCGATGGAGCATGCCTAAGTGGGTGTTCTTCTCTCACACGATACGGTACCTACTGTGAAAAAGAATGCAATAGCAATTGTCTGAAAAACAGTTGCGACTGGGTTACTGGAGACTGTTTGCACGGATGCGTCAGTGACTTTTATGGAAAAAGGTGTGATAAAATGTGCAGCGTAAACTGTTTAAGAATATCTGGAAAATCAGATTGCAATTACGAGGATGGACAATGCATTCTTGGATGCAGTGATGGTTTTCATGGAGACAGATGCGAGTGGAAATGTAATGACAAGTGTTTAAACAACACTTGCGATAGAGAAACGGGTATTTGTTCCTACGGATGTTTGGAAGGATATAAAGGTGCAAATTGCACCGAAGGTAAGTACAATAAGGTAACTGAGACTTGTTAATTTATAACATTCGCATAAATTAATTTACAACTAAAAGATGAAAATCAACTAAACACATCGTGAATTTATCAATTTTCTTTATATCTTTTAAAACATGCTCATAAAATAAAGTCCTCAATATTTTAATAACACACGAATTTGCTCTAGATAAATGAGGAATATTTGCCTTTTTGTAGACAGGAAATACATATTTAAGTTGTTGAACTTTGTTGAACATTTAGAAATGGAAATTGAAATGTACAATTAAAAACAAATCAGCGCTATGAGACAATGAAGCCCTTAAGAGATAAATACAAATAAAAAATGAAATGTTTTAACAAGTTTTATCCAACAGCATTAGAACAAACCTACACAGATGACAAAACAACTATGGGTGCTTCTGTCGGGATAACATTGTTCGTTATAATTGTGTGTGCAGTGATAATGGCAATGATATTTCTAAAACGGTATGTTTTCAAACATTTATTATATAATGAAAATCATTCTAGTAAAGTTTTTACAATTCTGCCTAAGATTAGGATATTATATCAACTTTAAAGATGTTAGCAAAACGACCTAATTTGTAAGGACCTGTAAAATGACCCTGTCTTGATACCTGGATTATACTAGCATGTTATACTATTGATTGTTGAAAGTGCGAATATTTTATTTGTGCAAATCAGGTTCTTTGTGTAAAAATTTTAAACAATGTTTTAGACGAACAAGATACCGAAATGTAGGCAAGGTTCAGGAGAGAATTTGTATGAACAGAATAGATGTCAGCACTGCAGTTACCTATGCTGAAAACTCGGCCATAGCACATGAGACATTCGAGACTGGTAAGTTTCGAAGCATAATATTTTGTGTAAGCCATGATCAAAACGGGAAAAAGTTTAGTGCAAGTATATTATTTGTAATCTTTTTAACTACTGTCTATTTAATTTGATTATTTAGAACAGCTTTCACTGACCATAAAAAAAAGATAAAAAAACTGTATTCAAACCACTTATGTTACGATATTGGTATAATTTATGATTTTACCTGCTTAACTTGAAACATTCTCATATTTTATTCTTTTTAATTATTTCCATTTTTTTATATCTAATCATTTCCCTGGTGAATAATTTTCTTTAAAACTGCAAAAGGCAGGATTTAAGCAAATTTGTTTGAATGTAAAAAAAACTTAATGCATTTGTGTTTGCTATTTCTACATGCTATTTTTATATCTAAACCTTTTCTCGATTGCATTTTCTAGAGGCTTTGTATGCTATTCCAAATAAACAAAAGAAAACTGTTCAAAATGCCATTTGCACTAAAGAGAGTTGTGACTCAGTGGAAGCCAGATATGCTGACGACGGAAAGGTGTCGTCGGAGACGTCAATTTATGAGAACACTATAGCTCTGGGCCTCAAAGAACCATTTAACAAAGGAGATGCCAGAACTGTTAGCAAGGTCTCTCTTCGAGATGCAGAAGAAGAAGAAGATCTTAAAATCTTCGAGGAATTTGCGGAAAATAAACAGGTTTGTAAATCCTCAGAACAAAAGGTTCCATTATTAGAATGAGCTAGAGATTCTAAGATATTAAATACTTTTCTGACGTTTCTTTATAAACATAAATAACAAAGAAAAAGAAATAGTGAGAAAAATGTTTAATTGATCTCTCTTTCTCTCTCTCTCTCTCTCTCTTTCGTCCGTCCGTCCGTGCGTTCGTCTTCCGTCCCATATTTTGTGCACAACCTCTCCTACAAATTCTCACTTGATTTTCTTCAAACTTTCACGCAATCATTATTATCAATTGTCGCAGTGCATATGCTTTGGCTTTTGCATTTCAAGTATTTTTGGCGGAGTTATTGACCTACTTCTTGTATTCGCAAATCCGCCAACATTTCCCATGCGATTTTCACAAAGACTGATCATTATCAAGTGCCGCAGCATATATATCCTGGCCTTTGCGATTCGATTATATTTTGCATAGTTATTGCCCTTCCTTAAAATTTACAGAATATTGCTCATGAGCACAACATCTCCTACATTTCTCACGCAGTTTTCACTAAACTTTTACAGAATGATCATTATCAAGTGCCGCAGCATATATATCCTGGCCTTTGCGATTCGATCATATTTTGCAGAGTTATTGCCCTTCCTAAAAATTTACGGAATATTGCTCATGAGCACAACATCTCCTACATTTCTCACGCAGTTTTCACTAAACTTTTACAGAATGATCATTATCAAGTGCTGCAGCGCATATACTCGGGCTTTTTAGCGATTCAATCATTTGTGGTAGTGTTACTGGCCTTTCTTTCGTTTTATTTAATGTTGCTTGTGTGCGCAACTCCTACAGTTTTGTAATTGAACTATATGGTGTTCAACTGGAGCATAAAAATCCAAAAGTTAAAAGGTAAAAAACTGTCTTGAAATAGTGTTTTCTGTAAAAGACATGTGGTGACAAATATTAATACAAAACACTCATCAATATATGTTGAAACACATCAGTTTTGGAAATTAAATGATTTTACTAGCCATGCAAATAGATAAAGGGCATACAATAGTCTTACCCCTGGACTTAAGGGACTTTGTTCAATTCACAGACCGCAAAGCAATTTGGAAAAGTGTTTAAAGTAAAATCAAGTTGTTAGCTACCGTGATTGTGACCACTTCTTGTTTCTTCTTCTTTTCACATCTGAAACGACCTGTATATACTTCATTATGTTAACACATTTGTAAAATGCGCAATACAGACTATGCATAATTAAAATATTTAGATTGAGCATACAGCCGATTCTAATGGTAACGGATCTGAAGATGCACATACATATTACAATGCAATGGCTCAGCAAACGAATAGGGTACATCTAGACCAACTGTCGGACTTTGTGTCAAAGAAAACAAAAACAGATTTTATTGAAGAATTTCAGGTGATTGAAAAATACATACCGGATATTCAAGTTTTGTCTATAATACGGGATTTTATTTTCATCAAGTGGTATGAAAATAAATATTTCACGAGTGACGATAGCCACAATTGAAATATGATAATTTTCATACCACGAGATGAAAATAAATCCTGTATCTATTGAAAAAACTTAAATTTTCTGTTTATTTTATACTTTCTTTTTTGACCTTCCGATTCGAAAGAATTCCCCTTTAATTTTGTGTATTGGCTGAATTTAGAAGAAAGTAGTCCGGCAAGACACCAGTGAAATACAGAAAATATGTTTCACTGCAGTGAAAAATAAATTTTTACAGTAAAAATACGGAAAATGAAAATACACATTTTATTTCATTAATATTTCTCAATATTTCATTTATAAGTATATAATAAAGCCTATTATTATAAATGAATCTCGACTGAATTGTACAAGCCATGCCTATTCTATTATAGTTATGTACTAGAAATTCAAATGTCATTTTACATCTTACAAAGCGAAGGAAAAGTAATATTTATTGTACAGATTTCATTTGAGGACTGTGTCAAAGATTTCGAAAAAGCTTATTTCAGTATGTATCTTTACCTCTCAAGTCCAAACTTCAATGTAAGATGTACAATTCACATTTCAATGCAATACATTTATTTATAAAATAACTATTGACTATTTTGTTGATGGATTCGATTATATAGTGTACACTGAAATAGTTCAAAGATGGTCCTTGTTTTCCACTTGTAACGAACGGTTAGACAATTCTTAATTTTAAAGGTAAAGACTATTTGACCTTACAATTTCGATATGCCATATTAATGCTTTGACTTGCAAATCATCAAAGCATTTATAATTTATTTACTTTTCAGCAACTACCAACGGGGTTGATCAAGCCGTATACTGAGTCACAGAAAATAGAGAACATTTCGAAAAACAGATACAAAGAAATATATCCATGTAATGTTATTCTAAGAATACGTGTCTATAACATTTTTGTAATAACTCAACTAAATAAGATTCAGATTCTTTCATATAATGCAGATTAGTTTTTATAATCATAAAATAGTTTTATGTAAGGAAATGGTCTTTGGTACATAAAGGGGAATTTCAGACGCTATAAGAGCCAAATGCACCAACCTTTCATTTAAAAGTCCTCGATGAGACTAGGAATATAGACTGAAGAAGTATTTGTGCATCGCTTTGTCATCATTAGTCAATATCATAATTCAACATGACTTATTTACAGATGATGATACAAGAGTTATTTTGAAAGATGGGGATTCTGACTACATAAATGCAAGCTACATAGACGTAAGCAAACATACATTTAAACTTATTTATTTTACATGGTCTTGAAAACAACTTCTTGCTACTTTTATTAACTCTTCTCGATGACAGCTTCCTGGTTCAAATTAGTACTGGCAGCTAAAGAATGGAAGGTGGAAAGTCACAAGAGACTCTCACCCTGATGGAAATTGAAACAATAACCCCCAGATCATGAATCCGGCGCTCTGTCTGTTTATCATTGCTAATCTTGTTAAAATAATTTTACTCTATCTCTAATAAAAACTCATTCAATAATAACAGTTCGATAAATTCATTTCGTTTCGATGGCAATGACACTATAATTTTTTTCAAAGAATTGAACTCTGTGAATCCAATTTTGTAAGACCAAAACTTATCTCTAAAGCTAAAAAGCTCAAGCGTCATATATTAAAATTTATATCATTTTTATTTTTTAGGGATATGAGAACCGATGTGGCTACATTGCATCTATAGGTATTAAAATTATACAATGATAACTTTAACTTTTAATCAACACAAAGTGTGTTAAAATGATTTAAGTTTAACAGTAAATACTAACAAATTGTGTTGAAAAATGATGTAAGTTTAACAGTCAATACAAAGTGTGTTAAAATGATCTTTTAACATGTTTGTCCAGGATAATAGTGAAGAAATTAAAAAAAACAGTTTGGCGTTATTGTAAATGATAGAATTGAGATAGTGGTTATTATAAATGATTGAATTGAGGTAGTAAATGATTCTATTTTCTGATGTTTTATCTGTATAACTCATTTTAGGTCCAACATACAAATATATGGGTGACATGTCAGCTTTCTGGAAAATGATATGGCAGGAAAGAATCGGCAAGATTGTAATGCTTACGAATCTTACAGAGGCCGGGGTAAATATCACATGACTTAAACACCATGCTTTAAAATAATTGTTTTAAATGCTTTAGAGTATTTTCTTCTAATCTAGGACTAAGATAACTTACATTGTTTCACAATGCTTACTGAAATGACTTTTTCTTCAATGATTTGGCTTTGGTTTTTCCGGTAAGCAATATTTATGAGGAGAAGCGAAAAAGAAAAGTACGTTGTTGGAGACGTAAGTACTATTCAAATTAAAGAGAAAATCTAATCATGAAAGCTATGCAATTAATGTATTAAGAAGAAATATGACCATTGATCTGTATAATACTAGGTACAGAAATGTGATCAATATTGGCCGGAGAAGGACCATTGCCTCCTATTTGCTGATTTGGAAATAACTTGTTTCAGTGAAGAAATCTACGCTGATTATACTGTTAGGAACTTTGTAGCTCAAAAGGTATGTACTTGTGAAGTATTCAACAGAAAAGCTAAAATAGAACTGTTGTTTCGGATATAGATATCCATGTCTTATTAGATTTAAATGTTCATAATGTCGACAAAAATGAGAAACAGCAATCCATTTGTTTTATCAATATATCTGTAAATTGTCTTGTCTCGGTTGAAAATAAATAGACAATATTAATGTTACAATAGGTTTAATTCGTAGAATATCTGTTTCAGGGTCCAAAGACGCGAACAGTTGCTCAGTTACACTTTACAGCTTGGCCGGATAAAGGAATTCCCGATGATGTGACTAGCTTGGTACAGTTTCGACAGAAAGTGAACAGCACACAGACAAAGTTGGATGGTCCTTTGCTGGTGCACTGCAGGTTGTATTTTTTAGATTGCTTTCAAGTATTTGGAAAACTTTACAAAATTTCGAGCAATTCTCCTGTATTTGTACATTTATTTCGCGACCTTGCCTATTCGGGTAGGTGAAATGCACAATGCATTCGCTTTTATTTAAACACATGTAAGATTCAGTATTCCAACTCTTTTTACATTTCATAATTTTTAGAGGCTATTTTCCATGTCTTCTGGTAGCTTTCAGTTTTTATGTGTTGGAACACAAACTGTCAATTAAAGGTTGAATGCGCTCGAAACTGAATCTTGAAGTGTCCTTTTTTAGGTAGATCTGTTTTCTTTTGAGTAAATAGCATATTTGATAATAAACATGAAGCTTCACATAGGTGTCTATTTTAATTCTAGTGCTGGTGTAGGAAGAACAGGAACCTACATTGCACTGGACATTATAACTAATGAAGCCGAATCAGAAGTGGGAGTTGACATTTACGCATGCGTGAGAAATATGAGGGAGCAACGAGTGAACATGGTGCAAACTCCTGTAGGTTCTACAACCATTGCTACTATGTTTTTGATAAACAAAATTACATTATATATTTCTTAGGTTTAAAATAATAATTTCCTTGAAAAATATTATTTTTATATACGTAACTTAAAAAACATCATAGGATATTTTTGAGGAACTACTAATTATAATTATTTTGGAGAAGTCAAAATTTTGACAGATATTTTTTCTTTATTTTAGAGTCAATATGATGACTTCTACATTTTATTTCAGTTTACAAATACACAAATCTCGACTACATGTTTATACAATTACTCAAACATTACTTTTGTTTTCATGATGATTTCAATTCTAAAGGAGCAATATCGATTCCTTTACAATGCTGTGGTGCACAGCCTAACGTTTGACTGTGTGCCTATACAAGCTACAAAGTTGGACGAATACTTAAACACGCATACGGACCTTTCGCAAATGTTCAAGGTAAAAAAGAATTTCCTTTTCCATTAAAGAAAATGAACTGAACTTTTTTCAGTCTCATCTTTGAAATTTTCCTGAAAATGTAACGACATTCGTTTTACAGTCAAGTCCAACCTTTACTTAACTCTTGGTGTCATTTTATTCCTAGTCATATACGAATTGGTCAAAACGATAAATACAGTTATGTAAAATGTGTTCAACGATATTGCAGAAAATACAAGTGTCTGAAAAGAGTCGACCAACGGATGAGATCGAGGCGGTAAAGAGAAACAAAACATATTGGAAAAAGAACAGAGATGGAGCTGATATCCCAGGTAAGAAAACACATAACTGTTAAAAGGATCAGTTGTTTTGACATGCTTGATAATGAAAAAGGATAATAGAATTACCACCATTATTTAAGAAATAGAAATAAGACATATTTCGTTGTAATAGTTACGGTTTGTCAATAGGAAGTCTGTTTATAAATTAGATTTAGATCTATGAATACCAAAGAATTAACACTTTATTAAGGACTTATATCAACAAATAATTGTCTTTACAACAAACACAAGTCAATTAGAATAAGAAATGCGCTTTGGTTAAAAATAGATGCTAAAGGATAAGAATTAAAATTAAAAATAGGTCGGGCTGATGTCCCCAAAAGCATTTTATTATAATGATCAAATATACATTATTTATAAAGATAATTTGTTCTTAAACATTGTAGGTGATCGCCACAGACCAAGGTTGATCCTGAACAGGAATCCAGACTCAACCGATTATATTAATGCAGTATATGTCGATGTAAGTTTTGTTGCTTAGACCTGTAACCAGATATCGAATCTGCTTGTCTTTATATACAGAAATAAAATTTAATCATTGAACATTTTCTGTTTTAAAACTGAATGAAAGAAAACAAACAACTCAGCAGTAAAGACAAGTATTAGCAGATAAAGGCGGTTCCAATATTAAGTTTAAACAATCATATCATATGATATCATATCGTATCAAATCGTATCGTATCATATCATATCATATCATATCATATCATATCATATCATATTATATCATATCATATCATATCATATCAAATAAGGGGCCCTTTTCCAAACCTTGAACTAACCTTATGTAACTACTGGTTGGGGTCTTATTTCGAAATCTGTCAGAAAAGGCACTATCCACCAGAATGATCTTTGGTAGTAAAGCCAACTGATAAATAAACCAAGAAACATGAATATAAAGATTGCCGATCCTTGAAGCGTCATAGTTCAACAATTATTTTACTTCTTTCTATACACTATTTATCAGAAATGCAGATTATTACAGATGATACGCCATTCTTCTATGCAAATTTTAATATAGTAGGGAAAAAATCTGGTTTTCTCCATGTTTCAGAGCTTCACAAGCGTCGACAGATTTATAGTTGCACAGACTCCTTTACCCGAAACTGTTGATGATTTTCTCACGCTTATCATTCAGGGGAATGTGCAATGTATCATTAATGTAGACTCAAATGAAAACGAACAGGTAATATAGAGAAACACGATGCCAAACAATTGCCTTTTTTGTAATTGTTCTTATTTTCTTTAGTTTACTTAAGTCACTTGTTCATATAAATCAAAATATGTCGCAAAGAAATAACAGCAAAAACATTCAGAAGAAGTGGTTTATCTATCAGAAGAAAAATATAATTTTTGTGAAACATCACACGAATTCAGTTTTCATTTCAATTATAATATTGTTTTCAGAGTGCAGGAGCATATTATTGGGACTCTGGCCCGGCACTCGAAACATGCATGTTTACAGTTACTACAGAAGTCAGAGAGATCACGGACCAGTACACATTTAGAAAACTGAAAATATTACACCGAAGTAGTGTGAGTGCATGAACTAAATCTCAAAAGTTTATGAAAACTTCCTTTGTATTGTAATCTAAAAATAAAGTTGAATGTTGAAGTTAATCTATTTTCACGAGTTTGATTTTAACATTCATGTGCCTGCGTAAAAAATGTTTATGTAATTTAAGTAGCGTACCATTGTTGTTTTCATGAATATTTTTGTATCAGGCATTTTCTTGGTACCTTTTCTAGTCAGAGGGAGTCACAGTTAACCATATTCAGATGACACAGCGGGATGATAGGACTAAAGTTCCCGAGGAACCTGCCAAGTTTGTTCAATTGATTAAGGACATTGAGCTGAAGTTCTTTGGCGACGCAAAAGCTGGGCCAGTGTTGGTTCATTGTCTGTAGGTTGTCACAGTTTACCAAATTAGATACTTGTACATATAATAACTGTAGCTTTCACAGAGAGCGAGGTTTGATCTTTTGACCAATTGTCTGATTTGTTTTTATTGAATTTTGTCGATTTCTAATGTTTCTAACGTATTTTCTAATAAATCTTTATTACGCGCTTACGTTCAGTTTTCAGTTACAATATCTCTGTAAAATCATACGAAGCACTTGTAATCTGGAACTGTAAATTTTCTTATTCGTTACAATTTTATCTCTGTTGCAGAACTGGAGCAGTGAGGAGTGGTTTGTTCTGTGTCTTGTCAATACTGCTAGAGCAACTTCAAATTGACCAGGAAATAGGCGTTGTTCACACAGTGCTTAAGGTCAAAAGTAGGCGACAGATGTCTATCCCAAACAGAGTAAGTCGCCGTAGTCTTGTAGATAGTTTAATTTCTAAAATCTATTTGGTCAGGCTCCCCAGTTACCGTTTAGAGTGCGTCGTGCAGCCCATTCTCACTAAACTTATTATTTATTAATACAAATTTTAACGCTTTGTATATACGGTAATTACATTATTTTATTTTTTATTTGTAAGATCTTGACAAAACATGCAACAAATTATATCATACATGTACATTATACATTTCATTATTAATTTGTTTTTCATTTCAGAAACAGTACATATTTTGTTACCGGTGTATGAAAGAGTATATATGCTTATTCGATACGTACTCGAACTTTAGTCTTAAACTGTAACGACAAGGCTAAACGTGAGCTAAAAATTAGAAAACACAGTCATTTGCACTACATTAATAATCATGTAATATGATAATCAACATATGTCCCAAGAAGTAACAGTACCTGTCAAACGTGATATCTTAAGAATACGCTATCAATTTACATAAAAAATGAATGTAAAATCTTTTATGTGGAATTTTCTGTGTGTGTCTTTGTGAACATATAATATAGTCTAATCAAACGTGTATTCACTTCATCGTAAATTGCTGACAATGACAAGAAAGAGGTATGTCAATTGTAAATATTTAATAAATTACTTTTTAATTCCAGGATTTTAGTTATATTACAAATAAAATGAAGTTCCTGTTTTGAAATTCTTCTCTTGTTTAGTGAAAAGAATTGATGTTATTTAATATAAGGCATGCATGCCCATTTAATGATAATGATGTTAAATTGTTATATTTATATTCGATAATAATACACTATAAACTGTGATTGTGTATAAGTTGAATTTCATTCTTCATTGCAGATAAATCAATATCGCTGATTGCAAGGTAGATATTATGACATTTTAAGCAATTTTTCTGTTTCGACTTTACTTTATAAGAAACAGAAACAAAATGTATATAAACTCTCTTAAACAGAACGTACTTTCAACAATTAGATTTAATACACAATGTCATATTATCATTATAACAATGTAAATTTAAGGGTAAGAAGTTTCGACTCATGACAAATTTTAATTGTAACAATTGCTAATCTTGAAAGTACGGAAGAAAACTTTCCTATACTTGACTTTTGTACACTGGCAATAAAGACTTCACAATTCAAAACCTGTTTAAGAAAAAATTGAAACGCATTAAATATTTTTGTAAGATATAAAATTCGTTTTTAAATAACTACCTCGTATGAACCACCTCCATGCCAAATATGTCAGCTTTTGTCCTCGAGAGCTAAGACATGAAATACTTTTTGTAAGCCCATATATCTCTATATAATCTATATGACCATAGCAAACTTTGAAAATAAAAAAGTTCCATTAAACAGTCCTACAAAGTAAGTATAAAAGCTACAAGTCTTGTATTTGAAGATTTTCTAACAAAAACACTGTATGTAAACTGGTAGTATTTCATAGGGAGTCGACCATGACCGTATATGCATATTTCTATATGTTAACTTGCGGGACTTCATTAGGAGCCAACAATCACCCTATATGCCTATTCCTGTCAGTTAACTTTTGAACATCATAAGGAGCCAACCGTGACCCTATGTGCAAATCTCTATTATGATAATAAGGGAACTAACCTTGACCCTATATGCATATCTCTATATTTCCACTTAAAGGACTTCATTAAGAGCCAACCATAACCTTATATACATATTCCTGCAGTAAACTTGTGATATTTCATAGGGAGTAAATTTTGTCCCTATATGCCTATCTCTGTTTGCTAACAAGTGATACTTCATAAGGGGCCAACCATTTCCCTATATGCACATTCCTGTCTGATAACTTCTGATACTTCATAGAGGCCAACCATGACCCTATATTTATAGTTCTTTAATGTAATCTAGTTGGATTTAATTAAAAGCTAGCCATGACTATAGATGTACATTCCTGTCTCATAACAGCTGATACTTCATTAGAAGCCAATCATGACCCTATATGCATATGTCTGTCTAATAACAGCTGATACTCTATATATACTCTATACTATATATGCACATCCCTGTCTGATAACTTGTTATTCTTCATTAGAAGTCAAGCATGACCCTATATGCACATCCCTGTCTGATAACTTGTGATTCTTCACTGAGGCCAATGTAATCAAGTGTGTCTTCATTAGGAGCCAAGCATGACCCTATTTGCGCAGTCCTGTCTGATAACATGTGATCCTTCCTTAGAAGCCAAGCATATCCCTATATGCACAATTCTGTCTGATAACTTTCGGTACTTCACTAGAAGCCAACCATGACCCCATCTGCACATTACTGTCTGATAACATGTGATCCTTCCTTAGAGGCCAAGCATATCCCTATATGCACATTCTGCCTGATAACTGCTAATGAGTCATAAAATCCAACCATGACCCTATATGCATATCTGTGTATGTAATCTTTGGGACTTCACTAGAAGCCAATGTGAACCTGTATGCACGTTACTGTCCGATAACTTGTGATACTTCATTAGAAGCAACCATCGACCCTATATGCCTTACTTTGTCTGTTAACATGTAACACTTCATAGGGAGCCAACCATGACAATATATGCAAATCTGTGTATGTAAACTTGTTGAATTTTATGGAGCTAACTATGACCCTTTATGCACATCTCTGAATGTAAACTTGTGGAACTTCATTTTGATCGTTCCATTTCCCTACATGCAAATCGTTTATATAAACATGCGATACTTCTTGAGGAGCAGCCAAGTATGACCTAACACATATGCATATATTTGTGTATAAGCTTGTGATACTTCATTGGGAGCCAAACATCGACCCTATATGCATATTTCTGTATTTAATCTTGTGGGACTTCATTGGGACACTATATGCATATTCCTCGCTGATAACTTCTGATACTTCGTTAGAAGCCAACAATGACCTTATATGCACATTCCTGTCTGATAACTTTAGGTACTTAATTAGAAGCCAACAATGCCCCTATATGTACATCCATGTCTGATAACTTCTGGTACTTCATTAGAAGACAAGCATGTCCCTATATGTATAGTTCTTTATGTAATCGTATGGGACTTCATTAGAAGCCAAACATGACCGTATATTTACATTCCTGTCTGATAACTGTTGATACTTCATTAGAAGCCAAGCATGCCCCTATATACATATTCCTGTCTGATAAATTTTGATGCTTCATTAGAAGCAAACAATACAAATAAACATCTAGTATAATTCAAGCTAAATTCATATTTTATGAAGCATTTTCATAATGACATTCAAAGCTCTTTTTATTATCACAGCGTTGACGTACATTTACTCTTTAAAAAGAAACGTTACACTGTAAAGGAAGGATAACAATGCTATATGTATTAAATTATACAATGACAATCAACCGGTTTTTGTTAGGGAAGTCCAAGGGAAATATGGTTCTCACAATGCAGATTCCAAGTCAAATGAAAACAAAATTCAGCACGGGGTAGTCATCAACGTGTAAGGCTTCCAGGGGCGGTAATCAATGCTTGACACCGACGCCCCATAGATGCAATAAGATTGTCAAATATTCCCCGGTGAATGGCGGAGAGCCTCAAGAAGTCCCTGTATGTTGAGGTGGAGGACGTCATTGGCGTACACATCGGCCCAAAACATCTCATAAGGTGTCTTATTAGTGAAAGGTCTAACACGATAAGTGGTCCACCAACTGAAGCGTCTAGCACGATGACGTTGCATCAAAATTTTGCGGCGAACAGAATCCTTGTGAACTCATTCATTTTTTGTTTATGGGTCGTACTGTTTATCTTTATATTTGACATTGACTTTAGCTTTGAGACTTTGACAAACAACAACAAATTAACAACAAAAATGCTATAAGAAAGCCATATTGAAATCCTGTTGAAATTTTGTTAAATCAATTAAGTAGTGTAAAAGGGAATCCCTAGCTATATCTTGTTTTGTCAGATATTGAATGTCTTCTGAAACTGTGATTTAATAACAAAAGCCCGGTAAAGCGCAGTTCTAAATTGATTCTGACCTTAGGTTTTTATGGTCGTTTTAATTGAAAGATGTGCCTATTAGTTACAGCACTGTCTACATATATCATTAATATCGATCCCTTCACAAAATGCGTAGCACACATTTTTTTCGAGAATTTTTCGACTGTTATAAATGAAACAAAATATTTCAGCCCTCCTATAACTATTTTATAGAAAACAAGTGAAACCACCACGATAGTCACAGGTTTTACCGAAATTATAAAACTAAAACTCTTCCCGACCGAAACAACAAAACCAGACAGAGTTCTAAAATGTATGTAATATTGTCCAGTAAATGTCTGCCAGGATTGGTAAGAAATTGCCCTTCGGGTTTGCTTTATGATTAAGTCTCGGGCCGATTTTATTTTCATAGAAATATTCGTGTCATAAACCGAATAGTTTTGTGCTTTATATTTGGCATTCAGCATTGTCTAGATATTTCTGTAATTTTGAACAGATTTCTTTGATATTGCACTTCTTGTTTAGAGAAGTTGTTCTCAACTGACTAATTTAGTCATCGTGGTCCCTGTCTGTGTTGCGGTTCACTCTCCACTGATTTTACTTTACTTCGTAAGGGAAAGAAGGGTTCTCCTGCGACATTTTGATACGTCATTTCTTTTTTACCTCTCATAATCCTATGATGAATTTCAAGACTTGTAATATTTAACAATATCAGGCATGGCTGGCTTAGAATGATATAACAGGCAAAAAATCAACGAGTTCTAAGGAACGGAATATTCAATGGTGGGAAATTTGGAGACAATTTTTCTGTTAATATTGATTTAATGATTTCTCTGACATTTTACAAGACAGTTTGCTATTCCTGAATTCAGCAGAAGTAAATCTGTGTCTCTTTACGAAGGCAGTAGTTGTAGAAATTCTATTTTTACTGTGAACTGCGAATAATGATTTTTTAACGGCTACATTCATTGCTTGCAAAGTTCGTCAGTCTAAAAGATAAATCTAAATGTGTTGTGTTATTCGACATTAAGTGACCTGCAATAATTATGTCTTAATCAGATTTCAGGTGATCATTTTCTTTATTAGGCATTTCAGGAGAATAAAATATCAAACGTTTGTATTCAAAACCGTTCATTAACATGAAGTACGAGTAGTATCAATTTAATTTCATACCTTACAATCAAATCTGTTTTCACAACTTTAGTCAAACGATCAAGTTTAGACTCGAAAGTCAGATGTATGTGGCTACTGATGGTTTATGCAGTACGTTGAATTTATGTCACAGAAAAACTGGTTACTATCACAACGCTTAAAGAACTGACATATATATTATGTATCAATGTTTTTCCTTCAATTTTTAGTCATTTTTGCTAGTTCCAAATGATTTTTTCAATCTTATATTGCATCATAAATTAACTCATCACATCCTTATGAATTAATTTTAGCTAATTTGAATTATCAAGTACCCCTTGTCATGTTGAACAACAGACAAGGATTTTTTTTAAGAAATGTAGCGTGTTAAGTTATATTAAACAACAAAAATGAATGAAATCTCTAATGGAAGCATCATAAATGAATATTAAACTAATGTTTTCCACGGTGACTATTTCGAAGACGTGCTATGTTCGTGTCATCCCTATTGTTTACATCGTCCATGACCCCTACCACATGATCACTGCCTGGACTCGCCGTTACTGATTGATTAACGGGTATTTAATATAATGTTGACTTTGATAAACCAATAATCTTAAGAAAATCATGAAATGTAACAAAATAATGAAATGCTACAAATGAATGTCTCTTCAGCACATTTCGTTTTGTACGGAAATATGATTTAATGAAAATATACCAAAGCCCCCGTCTCTTATTGTGGCCTTCGGCGAACACTAAGTACCGATTATATTCACTTCACTTCACAACTAACGGTTTGCTCTTAAGATGGCTTGAAATTCATCTTATTTTGACGTGTAGAGATCAAATATGATAGATAAATGACAGTAGAAGTCATTGGCTTTTTTTAGATTTTATGACAAAACAAGGGTATTCATGCCCTCAGATGTGCAATTGGCACGCTTGTTAATTTAATTAGCATCAGTAGTTTTAAGGACTGAAAGTGATAATGTGATAACGTGTGAGCTAAATGAAAATGTTGCATAAATTTATACGTATACAAATAACATGAAGAAATAAAAATTAAAAAGATAAATGTAAAGTTGGATGTAATATTATCAAACAGACTGCGCAGTTGCAAACGCTCCACTTCCTTTTTGGTGAAGTTTGTCAGATTGGTTTGACAAAGAAATTTTACTTATATTTCATTTAACTAACAAATCGAAAATTACTGTTCAGACACAGGACATATTTCGTCGCTATTTCTCTTGTACCTTGCTATAAAATAGAATGAACAAACTATTATAATGGTATTATTGCCGAGTAAGCTATCACCAAATTATATAGCGGCGTACAATGCAAGTAAACGAGAGAGCTGTCTGTTTCGCTCAATGTGTTTATCCAGACTGTTCAAATCATTTATTGGATTTACATATCTAAATATATATTATACTTTTAATCTAAATTTGACAATAAATCTAACACGTTTCTCCAACATGAACTCTCCGCTTGAGTGCCTGAATTTCTCGAACGTTTGAACAAGCAAATAAAGAAGAGATTACCCATAAAAATACTTGCAAGATACATGACATTGATAATTCTATGTTTTGATAGTAACTAAAAGGTAATCGACTTGCTAGACATTTATTCTTTAAATTCATAATGGGGATATACCTGATTTAAAATTGTCAGCTATGTTCTTACAAGGCTCATGTAAATAATTGTTTACAGCTTCATGTCATTAGCATTTGTAGCAAGTGAGAAATGTTCAACTGGCCGAAAAAGATTAACAGTAAATGTTTGTTCTTAGAAAGTGCGCCCACAGATTTAAAAGTGCCAAAGATTAAGTAAAAGACACAGGCTTCACTTGGTGATATTTAATCTGTTCATTATGACAACGCTCATTAATTGATCGGGAGATTTTTATTAACTGCAGCATAAAACCATTTTAAAAAGTTATAATTAAATTTCAGCAGGTAGGTGGAAAGATACAGCCAGGTGCATATAACTAAATCACGCTGATTAAGATCCCGCAGTTCGTTTTTGTCTGAAAAGGACATCAAAATCTACAACATTTTCTGAAGTTATCATCTGATAACAACAGCAGTAAACACTTAACGGTTGTAATTGAAAATCGCTGATCGGCATGATAGTCCTTTATATTGCTTAACGTTGTCAAAAAGGTAAAAAAAAATAATAAATTAGAATTGTTAATCATAATACTTGTAACGCCTGTTAAAAAATTATTATCGTTTTAAAAAATTAGATTTTAATTACACTCTCAAAACTTATGTAAGCAACTCACATGACATTTCAACATCGTCGTTGTTAGACATGCTTAGATCAAAATATTTGTGCCTAATTTATCAGAAACCTTAGTAACTGTTAAATTTCTGCGTCAACTTTGTTATTAATTATACAAATTAAAGATCCTAAATATTTGAAAGTAAAGCTATAAAAGAAAGCTGAGTGATGCTTTACCTTAATTAGCAAGGTGATATTTCTACCTTAACTACGAGCTCTGTGTATCGATTATTTTTTCATGTTTTTACCATGTTTATATTCGATTTTTGCCTGGTTATTTTCACTAATTTGTTACATAAGGTATAATGCAAAACACGTTTTCTTTTAAGATTGTCAATTTTATTCAATTTTATTTAAAATTCACATCTACCACCCTTCTCTCTCTCGCTCTCTCGCTCTCTCTCTCTAAAAAATAAGTCATTTCTGATAATGATAGAAAAAAACATTATAGATGATAATTTATTCCAGAACCAAAGGTTCCAGATATTCTTTTTCTTCCAGCATTGTTTACCCCTGTAAGGTTAAAGTATCAAATGATAAAGAAATAAACCAGATCCTTGTTTATAAAATGCAAGGTGAGATAATACTTTAGATAACGGTGGTTTAGATATGAAATTAAGTGAACACTGCTAGTGCAAGAAAAAAACAAACAAACAAAAACTCTTTTTAGTGTGTCGTTAATGATCTGTAAACAAAAAAAAAACAACATAAAAAGAAAACAAAAGAAAACAAACACGGGTCTAGTTGTTGAATCACTTATCTATACTGAGCTTACAAATTATTAAAGCCGTATATTTCATAGCATTTTTATGACACGCAATTAGTTGATCACTTAAACAAAGAATAGGAAGATACCTGAATTCTAGAATATGTTTAACCCTTCTCTTATCGTAATTAACCGTATTGAAACTGCTTATTAAGCTAGGTCATGCAATATCATCAAAATCTTTGAGAAATTTCATGCAACGTAGATAATGTCTAATTCTGGTAACATGAAGCAACACGGACTTAGTTTTCTAGATAATGTCGTTCAAAACTGTAAATATGAAATTCCTAAATGGGGGACACCGGTAAAAAGTCTTTTTTCTGATAATAACATGGAAGATTGGTGTGTCCATTTTGAATCCTTGCCGAAAGTGCCTTTTAAAATTTGATGTGCTCTGAACAGTTATTTTGAAGCACTGGTTATAGAATTAAGATGATAAGCCAAGCTCTCATTAAAAAATGTAGGTAATAAGAATTGTCGTTAAAAGCACCTAAAATGCCAATTCTCTTTAAAACACAGTTATGGACTCTGATGTAAATTCATGTTGTGGAAATTCGATAGATTAGGTCACTTCTTTCCCATTTAGTTTCTGTTCTTTATAAACAATCTATTTTAAAACAAAAGCCATATTGAAAACCTTTGCTGGTCTACAATGGGGATATGTAAAATAAGAAATAAAGATTTCGAAGGTGTAAGAAAGTATTGGATGTATTTTACAGACCGTAACATTTGATTCATGCATCTAACTCGCTGCGTTTCTGTGGCAAGTTTCTTAAAATACCTTTCATAGTTCCTGTAAACACTCCGCACTTTTTATATAAGCATCTAAATCAGGTTATATAACAACATCAAACAGTTGTTTAAAACCACCTCGCACAAATGATGCTACCATCAAGCGGTTTCTTTGGATACTTTCAAACTTGAATAGTTTTTGGAACCAATTTTAAAATGTTCATAAACAATTTGAAATTGAAATTTCGACGTGCTTGTTGCTGCAAAAATGTATTTAGAACAATAAAGAACAGACGAAAGGGGGAGAACTCTATGTATTTTACTTGATCTTGTAGTAACAAGGTTTTCGGAGATGATTACGCATTTGATTTACGGTAGGTTCGCTTAAATATGCAGATATACAATCGATGTATAACTTTTTTTTATTTTTAATAGTAAAGGTTCAGCTGTAGAACATTTTGTACTATTTACGTTGTTTTCTATTCTAGCAAAACTGCCTGCCTTGTATTGAATATGATAATAATGCAATTTTAGAAACAATACGTCTTAAATCTAATCTTGCCTGATTTATAAATGTATTACCAGAACGTCTGGCATGTTAGTTTGTTTTATAATTTCTTTCATGTGACCTCTGTTTTACAATAATGTTCAAAGTACAGTTTGAAAAGTTTTCTCTTTGAAGATAGCTCTTTCGTTAAACTCTAAATCAGTACAGTTCATAATACTAAGAATTAGATCTTGGACATCTTTATATCCATTTAAGAGTATTTCTTAGTTCTTTTTTCGTGGAACATGGCAAGTTTGTTACGAAATATACAATCAAATCAGTTTATATTACTTCAACATATTTAGAGATCCTTAAATAATTACACACCAAACCAAGATGAAAATCGTATACTTAAAATTACACTGGCCACATTCTAGAATTATCTCTTACAGTCATACAAGCTAAACCGAATTTACAATATTCTTATATCTGAATACTTTCGCAACTTGATAAATCTCAGAAACAAGATATTTAAAAACTGTTCACGGAGTATACATAGGGCAACTGCAATGTTTTAAAAGTGAAGGTTATTCCAGTTTTTTAGCTTAAACCTATATATTTTACATCTATTGGGAAACGTTTTCTTGTAATTTACTTTAATCCCTCTCGATGACAGCTTCTTAGATGTAAACCAGTACTCGTACATACAGTGTATGTTGGAAACAGATATTGGACTTTCACACCTGATAGTGGCATAAAGGCAATAGATCACCAGATATTCTTTCTATAAAATGCAGGCCTGCTGTATAGATATAATATTTATTCTTTGACCATAAGATTTGTGTTAATAAAAGGAACTTTTTAAAAATTTTGATCGAAGGCTAAATAAAAAAAACAACATCAACAATAAATGGCTGGACTAGTATTGAAAAGGATTTTTAATTAAGTACTAAAGTTTCAATATTGAAGTAATTTGAATATATATTTTATTATATATATATTTAAAATAACAATAATAATCTTTATATAGTGAAACTTGGATACAGCAAACTACTTGGGCCCTTATATATTCGTTTATCAATTTTGGTTCAAACAAATCCACGTCTGATGAATAGTATCCCTGCAAGTGTCCACAGCAAAGTCACCCACGTTTTCCACCTTTTCATAAAATGCAATCACATCAATTTTCCTCAATAATGATTTCTGATGAAAGTTTCTTTTAAAGAAAACATCGTAGTTGTAAACATTATGGGACATGGTTTCCTATACAAGATTATCCAGACTATAGAGATGTTAAAATACATCTCTTTCTCTAACATAGACTTAAACATGAGAGAGCAGTTGATGTCAAAGTCGGAGAAAATTTTTATTCTCAATAGTTTTAAAGTTATGGCGCTTGTACGGAAATTATGAGGAAGTAATGACCCTCCAAGTGTAATCCTGACATGCGGGAAAGGCACCTGGATGCTGCACTCCGCAAATCTTCTCATGCTGCTTAACATTTGTGCAAACTTATTTTAAAATATTCCCAGTAGTTGAAGGTTACAGAGCCGACACGAAGAAGCATGAGAAAATTATGATTGTCTTTGTGTAGATAAAACTATTTGAGCAGTTGCTTTACAAATCAAACAAAGAAGGAATTTCTCACGATGTAAGCTTCTCACAATTAAACGGAAAAAACGACTTTTCGGGTCATGTTTAAGTTGTGGTGAGTGGATATAATAAAACAACTCATAGTTATGGTGTATTCCTTTTATTTAGGGGAAAACTAATATAAAAATGAAGATATGTCTTTCTTAAGGATATATTTCCTGTGCAATTTATCTTCCGTGTTTGTTCATACTTCAGGTCCACTGCGTCTGAGAGTCGACTACGGTCAAACTTGATATGAAACAGACTGGAACAACCAACACGTGTGGATATTTAAAGTATTTTATATAAGATACAGGAACTTAGCTTTTGCATTTTCCTTATTCTTGGGGAATTTTTTTAATTAAAATAAAATTGTAAAGAACCTGCCAGATTGCCTCAGTTTGTATATGTCTAGTAAAGGGTAGAATTTGATTGTTCTGGTGTGTTACTTATCTACCTAAAGCTTAAGAACGTGAGTGTTTATCCACTTATTTTTTCAAACAATGGATTAAATCGTTAACATGCGAAATTCTTGTTGAAAGTGTATATCAAATAAATTTGTTTTTTTTTGTTTGATGTCGTTACAGTTTCTCAGCGAGAATTATGTTTGTCCTACATTTATACAACATTTGTTATAAGAGTCACTTTTAATGAGACACTAAAATCTAGATTTCTTCAAAATTATACAAATGTTAATGATATTGAAGCAATTGACCGAATGTCAAGGTATCAGTCTAACATGTTAACTGAATGTGTTAGTGTTAGTCTTAATGTATTTTTTCGCACATTTTTGTAATACGCGTTTTTGGAATTCCGATAATGGTCGACAATTCTAGAATCGTTCTGGGCTATTCTAGAATCGCGCACATATTGTACGTGAATAATTAACAAAATACATGTTATTAAAACCTGTTTTTAAACAGTTTGAATTAAAAAAAAAAGACAAAATATGTTTTCTAATTGTTTAATTACAAATAAATAAATTTGAGCAAATTACGCCAGTCGTTTGAAGTTGTTGTGTACGGTGATAATTGCAAAATTAAACGAGAGAAGACAATATAGAGGAAATTTAAAAGTAGGTGAGAGTAGACAATTTCCTTTTTTCTGTATTTTTTCAACGTCTTTGTCGGCACTAATTAAATTTAAAGTCGATAATCATTTAATGTGGAGTAAAATTGTTTGAATGCTACCTCGCATTTCTTATGTAGTATTCATGGAAACAACTGTGTTTATTTTCTGAAAATGGATGCTCATAAACGTTTAATGCAACAATTTGTGAAAAGTGTACTTAGTGAGAACAATTCTAAGGTTATGGCGAAGGAAAAGTACGACCAGATCGTAAGTGCCTTAAAGTCTGGAGATTATAATATTAGCGAAAAGTTCAAATGGACAATAAAGAACAAGGATACGCGTTGGTGAACTTCCCTGAGTTAAATTTGAATGATGTTCTGTGTGTTCCAGCTATGAAACTGGTAAGTTTTCTTTTTTATTCAAAGGAAATTTTGTGTGACACAAAGTGAAAAACTAAACAACTTAACACCCCCAGGCTGCACCTACTTGAGTTTATAATACACCGCGACGTAAACTTTTTAATAGTGTAAACTCCTCTATTTGTTGTACCCTACCCCTCCCCCCCCGTACACACACACACTCACACACCAGAAAAAAAAACAAAAACAAAAAAATATTTTCTCGTACCGTGTCGTACATCGTACAAAAGTCACTTATTTTCATTATTTTTTTTTAAAAAGTATGACAACATTATACACATTTACACAAGTATGCAATAAACGGCATTCCATTATTATAAAAATGATATTATTTAATTAGATTAGAAAAATACTTACGGTAAAATGAAATAGAAAGTAAGACACAATTACAAACGCACTGACAATACTATTTGAACGTATATTTTGTTGTTGCTTTTTCTCCCTGTGGCTCATTTTATGAAAACTTATCATTTTTAGCATTTAAATTATATTGTTTTAAATATTAGCGATAGATAGATAACTGAAAAATTTAATATAAGTCGAAATGTAAATTGAAGGTAATCGCAATGTTCTGAAAATTCATTTGAATATCGAAGAAGTTTTGTTTATTTATTGTAAACGACATATGTAAAGTTTGAAAGTTTCTACTTCAAAACATTAATTTTGGATTATTTAAGAAAAAGTCTTTATATACACACGTTTTTTTTTTCGAATGCCGTTTTTTCTTTCATTTTACTTCATTTCTTGAAAAACAGGCGCAAGGAAAATTGCAGTATAATTATTTATAACTTTTACATATTTCGTTTTCAAATCCTTTGAATCAGATACAAAACCAATGATTTATGTATTCATTTATATATTTATTGTTGTTGTTTTTCTTTAAAGAAAATATGAAGAATGCATTTCGAGAATGATTTAGGGAGTCGTGGTTGCTGCTGTGGTAGGGTTCATCAAAGATGGTAGATAGACTGTGGAATGTTCCCCTTTGAGCTCGCATGCGCTATTGAAAGCAATGGTAAATAACAGAATGCCAAATATTCGGCAAATAAACAGTGTGCAATATGTCAATTTCAATAGGGCAAATTGGATAGGAAAGGTTTTTTTTTTCTTTTTCTTTCAGAATGAAAATGATCCGACGATTCTTTGTGCATGGCGTATTCAGGTTCATAATGAAAACGTGGTGGACATTCTCAGCCGAGTACACTGCTCGGAAACTAATCATGTTGGGTACAAGAAACTTGCAGTCAATGTAAATTTGTTATCATGTTTTGAAGTATCTGTCCTAACCTTTCTCGTTGTCGAACAGAAAATAATTAAATATATATATAAAAAGAAAAAGGGTAAATTATAAAAATACACAAACAAACAAACAATTGCTCTTAGTGTTCGCCTGCTGAATAAATCACTGTCATGCGCAAAAAGAAATCGTGCATTCGATAAGTTTTAGACCACACCTCCTGATCAGATAATCGTGTAATTTACATAATTCTATGGTTTTATGAGCTTGCAATTACTGAACTATGAATGAATGAACTATGAATAAATGAATTCCGTCTTTCCTTCTATACTTCTTTCTTTCTATTCTGTCTTCCTTCTTTCTTTTCTTTTTGTCTTTCTTCCTGCTTTCTTTTCTGTCTTCATTCCCTCCTTCCCTGCTGCTTGCCTTTCCTTTCTCTTTTGACTTTCTTCTTTCCTTCCTTCCTGTTTCTTTCCTTCCTCCTTCCTTCCTTCCTTTTTTCTTGCTAAGAAGCTAATACGATCTTATTTTTTTAGGTACAGCCGCGCTACAAGGTATTCCGCGCAGCATCATACAGAAGACCTGTCGCAGATGTCCGGTATGTCTTATGTCTACACGACAGACAAACAACGCAGAACTCAAGCCAATTTTGTCTTCCGGGTTTCTGGCACGTGCACAAATAGATCTCATTGATATGCATCATACACCTGACGGCGAGTACCACTACATAGCCCACTTCATGGACCACTGGTCAAAGTTCCACATCATATGGCCTTTGAAGAGAAAAACATCAGAAGAAGTTGTCAGTGGACTGAATGTGAGGGTCTTCCCTTATGTTGGATTTCCAAGGATACTACATAGCGATAATGGCAGAGAGTTCGTGAACAGGCTGGTGCGAGAGCTAGTCAAAGACTGGGTGGTGAAAATGACGTTACGTTCATAAACATAAGACCACGCTACAGCCAGAGTCAAGGATTAGTCGAGCAAGAACACGTCACCACCGAACGCCACGTCGCCAACAAACGAGCGACATTAAATTTGGTCGGAGAAGAAAGCTACCACTGGGCAAGCTGGTTGCCGAAGATAATGTTCAACATGAACACAGAGGTCGCTGCAGGAATCCAGAAAATGCCCTATGAAGTTGTCTTTGGCCAGCCTCCTCGAACCACTTTCTTCCCAGGGGCGACAGTTGAAGGAAATATTGTGAATGAAGAGGACATTGAAATTGATATCCAGGAGACGACTCCATCACCAAACACGTCAGAGCCCGATACCAGACACTTGCTTATTATTCACCCTGCCAGAGCCTTTCAGAGAACGCCCGGTACCAAAACCCAGAACAATGAAACCTGAATGCAACACAGACGTTCCTGAAACTACTCTAATGTCAACACCAATATTTGATCAAAACAATTCAGAGCAACAGTCATTACCTTCAACAATCTCTGCTTTTGATCAACTGCCGTCATTTTTATACGTCTCCATGCCTTCAGCAGGGCAAATCCGCAATAGTTTATATTCTAAAAACGCGCATAACACACACACACACACACACACACACACACACACACACACACACATATGTGTGTGTCCCTTTAGCCATACGATGCACTTTTTCCGTTGAACACTTTGTAGGTTATACTTGAAGTAACATTTTTTAATAAAATGCATGTATGAAGTATTTGATTCGTTAAATTTAGTGTATATCGCTTTAATGATTTAGTCTCTTATAATAACCATGTACTAAATTAAAAAGAATGATAATATACTTAATGCATAAACAATTGTTTAGGGTCCAACAATAAATAGCACAAAAAGAATGTATAAGTAACAGAATACTTTGTAAAAGAATTAAAATTGAGTTAATGGTTGTAAGCAAGTAACGATAGTTGTAGTGTTTGTATATTGCATTTTCTTTTACTGTTGTTGACCATTGTATGAAGTTGCCTTGAATTTCAACCATTAGTTTTCAAGTTATGCTACGGACAAGGAAAACCAAGAAGGCCAATAACTGTACAAAAAGTGAAGATAGAGTTATAGTATTTAACCACTGCACTTTCTCTCGTGTTTGGCCTTTGTATAAAGTTGCATTGAATTCCAACCATTACTTTTCATATAATGCTTCAGACAAGGAAAACAAAGGGAAATAACTCTGCAAATAGTGCAGATGTGGTTATGATTCTTAAACACTGCACTTCCTGTCATTGTGTTGGACTATTGTATGAAAATGCAATATTTAAACCATTTGTTTTCAGGTTATACTCCGGACAAGGAAATTGCAACAGACCGCCCGACCGACCGAACAACCACCGGGTGACTCCTATATACCTTGCCCCCCCCCACCTACATCCCCCCCCCACACACAAAAACTTCGTTTAGGGGGTATAATTATTCGCTAGTCTCTGAAAAAGAGGTAATGAGCAGAAAATATATTTATTGTGAAGTTAAATAAAATGTTTAGCTATGCGAATCCTTCGCCGTCAAGTGTTTAAAACTCAAACCCTCCAATTGTGCCATCATGTTAGGTATGAAACCAACTAATTCAGCCTATCAGAGCTAAAAAAAGACCAGAAAATTTTTTTTTTTTTGCAGGAATCAATAAATTTATTTCTAATAGTGTGATAGCAATTTCATGCTCGTATGCATTCAGAATAGAATTTATAAAAGGAAATTAATTCCCTTATGCCAATTCAAAAAATTGGATAAAAATGTTTGTTGTTTAACATGAGCGAAATTATATTTTTTTGTTTTAAACATGACCATTGTGTTGCTATTTTTGTGAGTACTACTGCAGGTCTAGAAGAATAAGTAACTTAAAGCCATTTAAAATTGGTTTTGCTGTTTCACAGCTCTGTGAACTTTATGAATTTTATACAGAATAAAGAAAGAATTAATTTAGTGGTTTTATACCTTTAAAGATTTTTTCGTACCTCTTTGGTGATGCTTTATAACGACTAAAATATTTTGTTTCCATTATTTAAAAGAAACTATGTAAATTGTATATAAAATTTGAAAATTGACATGACTGTGGAAATAAATCTGCTATGCACAGGTTGGTATCATTTGCTTTTTCGTGTCTTAATATGGTAAATGATACATTTTTTATACAAAAGTGTTGGCGGCTTATTTTTACTGCGGCTAATTTATGAGCCCGTTTTGACTGTGGTGATATGGTTGCATGTTTTTGAGTCCGGCTGATTTTCAAAAACAGGCTTATTTTCGGGATTTCAGGGTATGTGATTTATAGTTCACTTAGTCCATATACAGCCAGCCCATTCTATGTTTGCCCAAAACGCGAAGTTGGGTTGAAAAACGCCGTTGATTGGTTGAGATCAAGAAGTGTCGAAATGGACAATTTCATTTTCTAGACATGTATTCGTCTGAGTTTGAATAAATAAATTTGAATAAAAGCGTTTATCTTGAGTTTTAATAAAATAAAAGTTTAAAAAAATACTCACCTAGGGAAGTTGCAAGGCTTCTACAAGACTCGTGATCGTTATCACTAAAACCGCTTACGTCTTCAGCCTGTCAGTGGCCTTTAAGAAAGGTCGGCTTTGTACCAGTTTTCCCCTTTCACCTGACATTGACTGATCGGATTCAGAATACGTTTTTTTGTATTTTAAGAAACAGCTAATTTACTGAGATGGATATTGCGTATATTGCTAAAATACCTGTATAAATGGCATTAAAATTAAAAATTCTCTGGAAGTTTATTGGCTGTTGAGCACAACGTGAATTGTTGTGAAGTATAAATGTCGTTTAAAGTCTACGCTGGCACGTGCCTACAAGAAGATAGTATTTATATTCTAAATCTTCTCCTTTCATTTTCATATAACTTTTTATGTTCGTACTAACTTTAATTAAAACTGTTCCTCATAGGACTTTTTGTTTTCGATGTTCTATATAAATGTTTTTATTTTCCTTATTTTTAACATAAACGTTTTGAGCAGTGTTAGTATATTTGTTTTAATTTTTTGTTGCAGAGTTTATATTAAAATCTTAATTGGAACACATTTGTTAGAAGTACATAGAAATAAATTAAAAAAAGATAAAAAAAATATTAAAAAAAACAGAAAACAAAAGTAACGTAAAAATAGAAAAAAAAGTATCAGTGCGTTACACCTTTTTTTCAGAAACAAAACGATGGAGTGGTCATCCATGTTTTTCCTGCTAAGCTTAAGGGGTTTCTACGAAGCAAGCTTGCAAATGTGTCCACCGAATTGTTTAAAATGTTCTTCAACAGAACTCTGCAGTGTATGCAGTGATGGATTTTACAGCGTCTATCTTGGATACTACAAAAATGATTGTCGCAGGTGTCCGGAAAGCTGTAAATCCTGTATTTCGTACAAGAAATGTACTAAATATAAAGATGGCAAGTTTAACTACCGGCACCACGACTCCTTGGAAAATTGCACTTCCAACTGTAAACCTTGTAGTTTGAAAGTCAAGTGCACAAGATGTCATACCGGGCATTATGGGCCGTCTTGTGAACACAAATGTGGATATGGTTGCGAGAACAATCACTGTGATATAAGCACCGGTTTTTGTAACTGTATTCCTGGTTGGCAAGTCAATAAATGCGACCTTTGTGTTTCTGGTGTTTACGGTATTTATTGTAACACGCCGTGTCCAAAAGGTTGCTCAAATGACACATGTTCAAGCATTGGTGAATGTTATAAATGTAAGACAGGTTTTCAAGGGAAAACTTGTGAACATTGTATTACTGGAAGATACGGTGTCAACTGCGATAAAAACTGTCCAGTTGGTTGCCAAAACAACATTTGTTCAACAGACGGCAGATGCACTAATGGTTGTAAAGAAGGCTTTGCTAAATCAACCTGTCGTCTGTGTACCGATGAGAAATATGGAAATCATTGTGAGCTGACCTGTTTAGAGAACTGCAAAAGTTGTAACAGTGGTTCAACTTGTCTCAACTGTCATCAAGGATACTGGGGAAACACATGTCAGCCTTGCCCTGTTAACTGTCTAAATTGTAGTTCAACATCATTATGTTTAAGATGTTATACTGGCTACTATGGTGATATCTGCTCCAAAAATTGCCATTCAAATTGTGAAGACCGTAGATGCGATAGAGTAAGTAGTTCATGTAATTCTTGTAAATCTGGATATTATGGACTATCCTGTGATCAAAGATGTCCTGTAAACTGTGCGGGAACTGTGTGTGAAAGGAACGGGGAATGCAAAAGTTGTAAGCAAGGATATTATGGTGAAACATGCACAATTAAATGTCAAGGGAATTGCAAGGAGTGCTCACTTTCAAGTGGATCTTGTAATACCTGCTTTCCTGGTTATTATGGACAAAAAGGTAATTCTTTTGCTTGCCACCTAGATTGTTCTAACAATTGTTTAAATGATACATGTGATGACAGATCAGGTCATTGCATTTACGGATGCGTTCCAGGATACTGGGGAGAAACATGTAATCATATTTGCCCCGTAAATTGCATATATGGGGAGTGTTACAAAGGTAATGGGACATGTTTATCTGGGTGTAAAGAAGGATATACCGGGCCAAAGTGTCAATGTCCAAGATATTGTGAATGTGATATAAATGAGAACTGCTCTAGTTGTAAAAATGGGTTTTATGGAATAAGTAAGGCTTGTACATGTACCAAGGCGATTTGTTCAGATCCTGATTGTTTAAGGTGTACGAACTCAACATTTTATGCAGACAATGCAGTTTGCTGCCCATGTAGCAGTACATGTGTAGATAAAATGTGTGTTTCCGGGCATAAATGCACAGGTGGATGCATTGATGGTTATTATAATGATGACTGTTCACTTTTATGTAAGAATTATGACGTCCACTGTTTAAAATGCAAATTTAATCCTAACTTGTCGCGTGTTGAGTGTTTGAAATGTACCCCAGGGTATTTTCCACATGGAACGAGTAAGCGTTGCACAGTTTGTTCACAATATTGTAGCAAATTATGTGATCCCGGTAACGGAACATGTGTTCCAGGTTGCAAAGACGGCTATTGGGGCTACATGTGTGAAAAGGACTGTAAAACGTATTGTCGTAGTTGCAACCAAGTCAATGGAGAATGTGCTGTTTGCACATATGGGAGATATTCAAAGAATTGTTCCAAAAGCTGCAATAACAACTGCAGCGTTACAGGAAATGTACAGGAAGCGTGTGCTTTTCGCGATGGAGCTTGCCTAAGTGGGTGTTCTTCTCTCACACGATACGGTACTTACTGTGAAAAAGAATGCAGTAGCAACTGTCTGAAAAACAGTTGCGACTGGATTACTGGAAATTGTTTTCATGGATGTGTCAGTGGCTTTTATGGAAAACGTTGTGATGAAGTATGCAGTGGGAAGTGTTTAATATCTGAAAAGGCGGTTTGCAATCACACTGACGGCCATTGCATTCTTGGATGTAGTGATGGTTTTTATGGAAACAGATGCGAGTTGAAATGTAGCGACAAATGTTTAAACAACACTTGCGATAGAGAAACGGGTATTTGTTCATACGGATGTTTGAAAGGATATAAAGGTGCAAGTTGCACCGAAGGTAACCGAGACTTCTTAATTCATAACAGAAGCATAACAAACTTACTGCTTAAAGATCAACATCAATTTTCTTTATCTCATTTAAAACATTTTCATAAAATAAAGAAATAGTCCCCATTATCTTAATAACAAAAAGTTTCAGTTTTAAGTTGTTAATTTTGCTCTAGATAAATAAGGAATATTTTCAATTTTGGAGACAGGAAAAGTATATTAAAGTTGTTGAGCTTTGCTGCACATTTAAATGTACAATTAAAATCAAAGAAGAGCCATGAGAAATGAAGTCCTTAAGTGATAAATACAAATTAGAGTGGATTGTTATAATAACTTTTATTCAACAGCATTAGAACAATTGGATGACAAGACAGTTATTGGTGCTTCTGTTGGGATACCATTGCTGGTAATTTTATGCGCAGTGATAATGGCGATTACATTAACAAAACGGTAGGTTTTCAAACATTTATTATATAATTAAAATCATTCTAGTAATTATTTACAATTCTGCTTAAGATTCAGACAGTAAATCAACTTTCAAGATTTTAGTAAAATGAACTCATTAGTAAAGACCTTATACTGACCCCTTTTGTTACCCAGATCAAACTCATGATATACTATTTACTCGTTGTTGCTGTGACATACTGAACATTTTAATGCAAATCAGGTTATTGTGTAAAATGTTTAAACAATGTTTCAGACGAACAAAATGTCGAAATGTAGGCAATGTTCAGGAGATAGCTGAAATGAATAGAATAAATGTCAGTACTGCAGTTACCTATGCTGGAAACTCAGCCATAGTACATGTAACAGACCAAATCGAAACTGGTAAGTTTCAAAGCAGAATATATTAGTAAGCCATGATTAAAAACGGGAAAAGTTTTAGTGACAGTATATAATATGTTATCTTTTTAACTACGATTGTATATTTAGTTTGATTATTTAGAACAGCTTTCACTGACCATAAAAAGATAAACTGAATTCAAACTACTGAAGTCACGATATTGTTATATGATTTTGCTTTGTCAGCTTTACTTGAAACATTCTCATATTTTACTCTCTTCAGTGTTTCAATTTATATATCTTGGATCATTTTCCCGGTGAATAATTATAATTATGTTTTAACAGATTAAAACAATTTTTGGTATACAGGTGTAACATCGATATAAGGGCTTGTGGTGTCAAAGTCAAGGTCACTTTTACTAAAATAGAAAAACGTTTTTTTGATGATTACACATGAAAGGCTAGACAGATTGAAACAAATTTTGGTACACAGGTGTAACATCATAAGATACAGGTCACGTTCAATATTGGGACTGATTGGGCCAAGGTCAAGGTCACTGTTACTTAAAATACAAAAACGGTTTCTGGACAATAACTCATGAATGGCTTGAAAGATTTAAACAAATTTTGGTACACAGGTGTAACATCGATATTGGGGCTGGTTGTCCCAAGGTCAAGGTCACTGTTACTTAAAATAGACAAACGGTTTCTGGCCAATAACACATGAATAGCTTGACAGATTTAAACAAATTTTGGTACACAGTTGTAACATCACAAGATACAGGTCAACTTCGATATTGGGGCTGGTTGGGACAAGGTCAAGGTCACTGTTACTAAAAATAAAAAAGGTTTCTGTTCAATAACTTGAGTTACGAATGAGATATTATAATTAAACTGTCCTTAACGACTTTTTCTATAAAGACGACGCTTGGGATTGAAAATTGGGCCAGTTGGATCAAGGTCACCGTTCACTTTAACTTGAATAGAAAAACAGTTTCTGGATGATACCTTATGAGTTACAGGAACAGTCAGGGATTTATTCCCAGATGGATAAGGATGCATTCAACCCCAAATATGTACTTGTAAAGTTTGATGATGTTCGTGTTTGAAGTTAAGCTCGTGAATGCTCTAGATGTCTTATCCCTGAAAAGATCAGCTAGAGCATCAGCTAGTTCTACTAGAAAATATACAGTTCAATGGTCTTCCAGTAATTGTTTTGTCTATATACAAAATTATTAAATATAAAATATATACATATTTCCATGTTTCTTATGTCACTGTATGCCATTCTAAGCTTTCAAGTTCCTTATCAAGCACCCATGTGGGAGTATTAATGACCTTTAGTGATAGTTCTAGTTATCTTTAAAACTGCAAAAAGGCGGGATTTACGCAAATTTGTTTGAATATTAAGAAAAACTGATTGCATTTGTGTTTTTTTAACTTGGTTGGTAGCTATTTCTACATGATATTTCATATCTTAACTTTTTCTCGATTGCATTTTCTAGAAGCTTTGTATGCTATTCCAAAACAAAAGGAAACTGTTCAAAGTTTCATATGCACTGAAGACAGCTGTGACTCAGTGGAAGCTAGATATGCTGACGACGAAACGGTGTTGTCTAAGACGGCAATTTATGAGAACACTATAGCACTTGGACTCAAAGAACCATTTAACAAAAGGCATGCCAGAAATGTTTGCAAGGTCTTTCTTCGAGAAGCAAAAGCTGAAGATGAAGAAGAATATCTTAAAACCTTCGAGGAATTTGCGGAAAATAAACAGGTTTGTAAATCCTCAGAACAAAAGGTTACATTATTAGACATTTTCGTGAGTTTCTAAGAAATTACTTTGTTGACGTTTCTTTAGACATATGAATAACAAAAAGGAAATAGTGAGAAGGTATGTTTACACAAATTATCTCTGATTTTCATACAGCCGAAGGGTGGCATATAGTAGTTGCACTGTGCGTCCCTTATTCCTTCTGTCTGTCCCTCTGTCGACCTTCCGTTCCATCTCCGTGCGCATCTTTTCCTACATTTTGTTTGTGCCCCCGATCAAAGATGAGGGGGAAATTGATTTGCAAACGTCGGTCGGTCGATCGGTAGACACTTTGGTTTCCGACCATTATCTAGAGAACCTTGAACCCATCTTACTCAGACTTGATATGTAGGTTGATCACGACTAGTAGATTACCCCTATAGTTCTTCAGCTCATTAGGTGAAAGGTCAGGGTCACAGTGACCTTGAAAAGCAAATTGGTTTCCGATCAATAACTATAGAAGGCTTTGTCTCAGGTTGTTCAAACTAATTGTGCAGGTTGGTCATGAAAAGAAGATGACTTCAATAATATTTTTACGTCACCAGGTCAAAGGTCAAGGTCACAGTGATCTTGAATAGCAAAATGGTTTCTGATCAATAACTATAGAAGGCTTGGTCCCTGGTTGTTCAAATTTAGTGTGAAGGTTGGTCATAGATGACTTCTATAGTTTTTCACATCACCAGGTCAAAGGTCAAGGTCACAGTTACCTTGATTAGCCAAATGGTTTCCGATCAATTACTACAGAACTCTTGGTCTTAGGTTGTTCAAACTTAGTAAGTAGGTTTGTCATGACAAGTAAATGACCCCTGTAGTTTTTTCACGACACCAAGTCAAAGGTCAAGGTTAGAGTGAGCTTGGACATCAAAACAATTTCCAATCATTCACTATAGAACTTTTGGTCCCACGTTCTTAAAACTTAGTGTGTATGTTGGTCATGACTAGTAGAAAAGAACAATAGTTTTTTTCAGGTCACAAAACCAAAGGCCAACGTCACAGTGACCTTAAAAAAGCAAACTGATTTCCAATTTGTAACTTTAGAACACTTGGACCCAGGGTCCTCAAACTTAGTATATAAGTTGGCCATGACAGTAGATGACCCCTATAACTTTTCAGGTCAAAGGTTAAACACACAATGACCTTGTAAAGCAAAATAGTGTCCGATCAATTACTACAGAATGCTTTGGCCTAGCTTCTCAAAACTTCATAGGTACGTTAGTCATGAAAATTAAATGAACCCTGTAGTTATAAAGGGAAAGGTCAAGGTTACAGTAACCCTTTAAAAGCAGAACATTTTCTGCTAAAAATTTAGAAAATTCCTTGGCCCAGGTTCGTCCGACTTAGTATGTAGGTTTGTCATGATCAGTAGATAACAACTGTCGTTTTTTTAGATCACTGAGTAGAAGGACCATAGCCACAGTGATCTTGAAAAGGAAAATGGTTTCTGATGAATAAGTGTAGAACACATGGGCCCATGTTCCTCAAACTTTTTATATAGGTTGTTCATGACTTATAGATGAGCCTATTAGTTTTTTAGGTCACCAGGTAAAAGGCCATTGTCACAGTACCCTTGAATAGAAAAATGGTTTCCTATCAATAACTATAGAACGCTTAGTCACAGCTCCTCGAAACTTCATGGCTACCTCTAGGGATAAGGCACTAGGGGGCCTATATGTTTTACAAACATCTCTAGTTTCATCAGTTTTTCTCGAAACATTTCACCCAATGATAACTATCAATTGCCGCAGTTCATATTCGTCGGTTTTTGCATTTTAAGCATTTTTAGCGGAGTTATCGACCTTTGTTTGATTTTACTGAATATTTCATGTGTGCTCAACTCCTCCTACATTTCCCATGAGATTTTTACCAAACTTTCACAAATTGATCATTGTCAAGTTACACAGCACATGAAGCTTTTGCAATTCAATTATTTTTTGCAAAGTTATCGCCTTTTGTTAAATTTAACTTAAAATTGCTTTTGCACACAACTCCCCCTACATTTCTCGTGCATTTTTTACTGATTTTTAACAGAATGATCACTATTCAGTGCTGCAGTTTGTATACTCAGGCTTTTGAGATTCGATCATTTGTAGTAGAGTTATCGGCCTTTGTTGAATTTTACTTATTGTTGCTTCTGTGCACAACTCTTACAATTTTGTAACTCAACTACATGATGTTCACCTGCACCATAAAAATCTAAAAATTAAAAGGTAGGAAACTGTTTTTGAACACTTTTTTTCTTTAAAAAAAGGGTGGTGATCTATGGTACAAAACACTAGCTCAATATCTTTTGAAACACGTCATTTTTGGAAAGTTTTTAATTTTACCAGCCATTCAAATGGGTAAAGGACATAAAATAGTCTTACCGTTGGACGTATGGAAACTTTGTTCAGTTCACAGACTGCAAAATATTTTGGAACAAAGGATAAAGGTAACACCAAGTTGTAGGCTACCATAACTGTGACCATTGCCATGTTTCAGGGGCATTCGTGTCATAAACATATATCTTGTTTCTGCTTATTTTCACACCTGAAACGACCTGTATATAAGTCTTCATGTTTGCATAATTGTAAAATGCGCAGTACAGACTATACGTAATTGATATATTTAGATTGACCATACAGCTGATTCTAATGGTTATGACTCTGAAGATACACTTACATATTACAACGCAATGGCTCAGCAAAGGAACATGGTACTTCTAGACCAACTATCGGACTTTGTGTCAAAGAAAACAAAAGCAGATTTTATTGAAGAATTTCAGGTGATTGAAAAATACAGGCTATCATTATAAATAAATGTCAGCTGAAATTATACAAGCCATGCATATTCTATAATTGAAATGTACTAGAAATTCAAACGTCATTTTACGTCTTAGAAAAGCGAAGGAAAAGTAAAATTAATTGTCCAGATTTTATAAGGGGACTTTGTCAAGGATCTTGAAAAAGCTCATTTCAGTATGTATCTTTCCAAAGTTCATTGTAAAAATACAATTCACATTTCAATCCAATACTTTTACATTAATATAAACAATTATAAAATAACTACTGACTATTATGTTGACGAATGCAATTATATAGTGTACAATGAAATGAGATCAAAAGTGGTACGTTTTTATGTGCCCGAAGGGGGCATATTATGTTATGGTCCAGGGCGTCCGTGCGTCCGTCTGTCCGTCCGTCCATTACCAATTGGTTTCTAGAGGATAACTTGAGTACTCTTTCACCTACGGTATTTAACCTTCTTGTGATTATTGCCAACATTGAGTGGATGACCCCTATTGATTTTGGAGTCAGTAGCTCAAAGCTCAATGTCACATAGTCATTAACGTTGAAAACCATTTCCCCCTTGTAACTTGACAATTATTTGTTGTAGAGCCTTCAGACTTTATACCATTATTGCACACATTGAGTGGATGACTCAAAGGTCAGTATGTCAACGGTCAAGGTCACAGCGACCTTAATGTTTATCATCATTTACACTCTGTAACTCGACAACCATTTGTCGTAGAGACTTTAAAATTCATATAATGGTTGCACATATTGAGCTAACAAGTCCTATTGATTTTGGGGTCAGTAGGTCAAAGGTCAAGGTCACAGAGACCTTAAAATTGAAAACCATTTCCCTCTTGTAACTTGACAATCATTTGTTGTAGAGACTTCAAACTTTATATCATAATTGCACACATTAAGAGGCTGACTTCTTTACAATTGGGGGGTCAGTATGTCAAAGGTCAAGGGCACAGTGATCTTAATGTTTAGAATAATTTACACTCTGTAACTTGACAAACATCAGTCATAAAGACTTCAAAATACATGTAATGGTTGCACACATTAAGCGAATGACTCCTATTGATTTTGAAGTCAAAAGGTCAAGGTCACAGTGACCTTTAAATTGAAAACCATTTCCGCTATGTTACTTGCAGTCATTTGTTATAGAGACTTCAAACTTTATATCATGATTGCACACATTCTGTGCATTTTGAATTTTGGGTTCAGTATTTCAAAGGCCAGGGTCACAGTGACCTAAATGTTTAGAATCATTTACACTCTGTAACTCGACAACCATTTGTAGTATAGATTTAAAAATTCATATAATAGTTGCACACATTGAGTAAAGGCCATGTTTCTTGACATTCATTTGTTGTAGAGACTTCAAACTTTATATCATGATTGCACACATTGAGTGAATGACCCCCATACATTTTTGGGTCAGTAGGTTAAAGTGACTTGAAAATTGAAAGCCATATCTGCCATGTAACTTAACAATCATTTGTTATAGAGACTTCAAACTTTATATCATGATTGCACACATTGAATGAATGATCTCTATACATTTTGGGGTCAGTATGTCAAATGTCAAGGTCACAGTGACCTTAATGTTTAGAATCATTTATACTCTGTAACTTCAACAGCCATTTACTATATAGATTTCAAAATTCATAAAAAGGTTGCTCACATTGAGTGAATGACCCATATTGGCTTTTGGGTCAGTAGGGTAAAGGTCAAGGTCACAGTGACCTTTATGTTGAAAACAATTTCTGCCATGTCACTTGACAGGCATTTGTTGTAGAAACTTCAAACTTAATATCATGATTGCACACATTGAGTGAATGACCTCGATATATTTTGGGATCAAAATGTCAAAGGTCAAGGTCACAGTGACCTTAATATTGAAAAAATTTCTGCCATGTAACTTGACAATCATTTGTTATAGAGACTTCAAACTTTATATCATGATTGCACATATTGAGGGCATGACCTCTATACATTTTGGGATCAGTATGTCAAAGGTCAAGGTCACAGTGACCTAAATGTTTAGAATCATTTACACTCGACAACCACTTTTCCTAGAGACTTCAAAATTCATATACAGGTTGCACACATTGAGTGAATGACCCCTATTGATTTTGGCTTTAGTAGATAAAAGGTAAAAAAATTCAAAATTTTAGGCAAATCATGTAATTTTAAAGCCTAAGGTTTCTTCCCTTATTTCACAAATGCATCATACTTTGAAAAAACACACTTCGGGCATATAATGCTCCGCCCAGCGGTGCTCTTGTTTCCACTTGTAATGAACGGTTAGATAAGATTTTATTTTTTAAAGAAAATTTTACCATAAAATATTGATATGTCATATTATATTTATGTTTTGCTGATTTGGATTGCAATCATCAAAGCTCTAATCATTTTATTTACATCTCAGCAACTACCAAAGGGGTTGATCAAACCGTACACTGAGTCACAGAAAAAAGAAAACATTTCAAAGAACAGATACAAAGGAATATATCCATGTAATGCTATTCTTAGAAAACGTAATTATAAAATAACTTTTTAATAACTCAACTCTATTAGATCCAAATAAATTTCTTCTTATTGCAAATTAGTTTTTATAATCATAAATAGTTTTTATATTACGAAATTGTCTTTGGTACAAAAGCGAATTTCAGATACTATAAGAACCAAATTCATCAACCTTCCATTTAAACATCTTTGATGAGGGTTAAGAAGAAGTATTTGTGCATCACTTTTGTCATAATAAATCAATATTATAATTCAAGATGACCTATTTACAGATGATGATACAAGAGTTATTCTGAAAGATGGAGATTCTGACTATATAAATGCAAGCTACATAGACGTAAGCAAACATACATAGAAACCTAATTAGTATTTTACATGGATTTGAAAACAGTTTCTTGCTATTCGCATTAACCCTTCGCGATGACAGCTTCCTGGTTCAAATGATTACTGGCGGCGAAAGAATGGAAGGCGGAAAGGTTCTGGTGGAAATTGAAACAGCAACCTCCAGATCGGGATTCTGGTTCCCTGCGTCAGATCGGGATTCTGGCTCCCTGCGTCAGATCGGGATTCTGGTTGCCTGCGTTAGATCGGGATTCTGGCTCCCTGCGTCAGATCGGGATTCTGGTTGCCTGCGTCAGATCGGGATTCTGGCTCCCTGCGTCAGATCGGGATTCTGGCTCCCTGCGTCAGATCGGGATTCTGGCTATCTGCCTCTTTTCCATCTAAAAAACTAATCAAATGATAACAGCTTCATAGATATATTTCCTTTCTGTTTCTGTGATACCATAAATTTTCAGGAATTAAGCTCTGTGAATCTTATTTAGTAATATCCAAACTTATATCTAAATTTACAGAATGCAGTAAGTATGTGAACGACTTTTAACAATTTGATGTTACAATTGAATTGAATTGTAGTTTAAAAAGCTCAAGCGTTATATGTTAAAGCTTTATATCAATTGTGTTTCAGGGATATGAGAAGCGACGAGCCTACATTGCATCTACAGGTATCATATATAAAATGGTATCGGTTTAACAGTAAATACAAAATGTGTTGAAAAATGATCTGTTAACATAATTGCCCGGCGTTATAGTAAATAATCAAAAACATTGTTGTTATAAATGATAGAAAAGAGATAGTAAATGATTCTATTTTCTGATGTTTCTGTCTGTATAACTCATTTTTAGGGCCAACGTACAAATATATGGGTGACATGTCAGCATTCTGGAAAATGATATGGCAGGAAAAAATCGGCAAGATTGTAATGCTTACCAATCTTACAGAGGCCGGGGTAAATATCACATGACTTTAACATCATGCTTTAGAATTACTGTTTTAAATGCTTTAGAATCATTTTTTAATCTAGGACTAAGAAAACTTAAATTGTTTCACGATACTTATGAACTGATATTTTATTTTGAATAAAGCAGCCTTGGCACAGGTGTCACAAAGGTTTTTCTGGTAACCAATATTCATGAGAAGTAAACAGACCCAACAACAGAACAAAATCAAGAGATCTCTAAGACAGCAATATTATTCAAACTAAAGAGCAAATCGATCTTTAAGCTCATGTAGATATCATATTGAATAACTGTAATATATCATACTAGGTACAGAAATGTGATCAATACTGGCCGGACAAGGGTCATTGCCTCCTCTTTGCTGATTTGGAAGTTACTTGTTTTAGTGAAGAAATCTACGCTGATTATAAAGTTAGGAAAGTTGTAGTTCAAAGGGTATGTACTTGTGAAATATTCAACAGAAACAACAATTAAACTGTTGTTTCGGACAGTTATTAATGTCTTAATAGATGTAAATCTAAATAATGTCGACAAACATGAGAAACTGCTATCCATATGTTTTATAAATATCTGTAAATTGTCCTGACTAAAAAGAAAGCAAATGCACAATGTTAATGTTACAATAGGTTTAATTAGTAGAATATCTGTTTCAGGGTTCAGAAAGGCGAACATTTGTTCAGTTACACTTTACCGCTTGGCCGGATAAAGGAATTCCCGATGATGTCACTAGCTTGGTTCAGTTTCGACAGAAAGTGAACAGCACACAAACAAAGTTAGAAGGACCTTTGCTGGTGCACTGCAGGTTGTATTATTTAGATTAATTTCAAGTATTTGGAAATCTTAAAAATTTCTAGCAATTTTTCTGTATTTGTACATTATTTCGCGACGTACCTTGCCTATTCAGGTAGGTGAAATGCACAATGCATTCACATTTGTATTAAACATATACCGGATTTCCAGTATTCCAAGTCTTGTGCCTTTTAATCTTTTAACCTTTTTAGAGGCTATTTTTTATGCCTCCTTGTAGCTTTCAGTTTTTATGTCTTGGAACACAAAAGGTTGAATGCTCTCGAAACTGAATCTTGATGTGTCCGTATTTTAGATAGGTCTGTTTTCCTTTGAGCAAATAACATATTTGATAATAAATAGAGGATATTCAAGCTTTTTCTATAAATACGAGATTTATTTTCATCGAGTGGTATGAAAATAAATATTTCACGAGTGGCGATAGCCACGAGTGAAATATGATAATTTTCATACCACGAGATGAAAATAAATCACGTATTTATAGAAAAAACTTGAATTTTCTGTTTATTATATACTTTTCTCTTTTTTGACCTTAAGATTCGAAAGAATTCCCCTTTAATTTAGTGTATTGGCTGAATTTAGAAGAAAGTAGTCCGGCAAGCCACCAGTGAAAATACGTAAAATATGTTTCACTGCAGTGAAAATAAATTTTTACAGTGAAAATACGGAAAATGAAAATACGCAATTTATTTCATCAATATTTTTCAATTTTTCATTTATAAGTATAAATAAACATGAAGCTTCACCTACCTGTTTATTTTAATTCTAGTGCTGGTGTAGGAAGAACAGGAACTTACATTGCACTGGACATTATAACTAATGAAGGCGAATTAGAAGTCGGAGTTGACATTTACGCATGCGTGAGAAATATGAGGGAGCAGAGAGTGAACATGGTGCAAACTCCTGTAGGTTCTACAACCGTTGCTGCTATGTTTTGTGTTTGTTTGTTTTTGTTGTTGCTGTTGTTGTTTTTGGGGGGTTTGTTGTTGTTGTTTTTTTTACTTTTACTTTTTTATATAAAAAACTACTCTAATATATTTTCTCAGGTTTGAAAAAAACAAATTCCTTGAAAAATGTTATAAATTTGAATCTGACATACAAGGAACTTAAAAGAATCAGACGATATTTTTTTTAAAAATGGTAGTTATAATTATTTTGGAGAAATTAAAATTTTAACTGATTCTTTTTTTCTGTATTTTAGAGTCTTTTTGATGACTTCTATATTTAGTTTCAGTTACAAATACACAAATCTCGACTACATGTTTATACAATTACTCAATTACTTTTGTTTTGATAATGATTTTAATTCTAAAGGAGCAATATCGATACCTTTACAATGCTGTGGTACACAGCCTAACGTTTGACTGCAAGCCTGTGCAAACTACGAAGTTGGGCGAATACCTGAACACGCATACGGACCTTTCGCAAATGTTCAAGGTAAATAAGATTTTTTTTTTCCATTATAGAACATGAACTGAATTGTTTTCAGTCTCAACTTTGAAATTATCCTGCAAATGTTACGGCAATTTGTTTTACAGTCAAGTCCAACCTTGACTTATCTTCTGGAGTCTTTTTAAGCCTAGTCATCTACGAATTGGTCAAAACGATAAATAAAATGATGAAAAATGTGTTCAACAATATTGCAGAAAATACAAATGTCTGATGAGAGTCGAACAAGAGATGAGATCGAGTCAATAAAGAGAAACAAAACACACTGGAAAAAGAACAGACAGGGAGCTGATATCCCAGGCAAGAAAAGACATGACAGATATAAGGATCAATTGTTTTGAGACGTTTGATGATAAAAAAGATCATAGAATGACCCTACCACCATTACTTAAAATAGAAATAAGACACCCTTCGTTGTAATAGTTACGGTTTGTCAATAGGAAGTTCGTTTATAAATTAGATCTAGATCTATGGATACCAAAATACTAACACATAATGAAAGACATAGCAACCAATAATTGTCTTAACTACAAACATAAATAATTTTATAATAAATGCAATTTAGTTAAAAACAGATATTAAAGAATAAAAATTATAATCAGAAATAGATCGGGCTGATCTAAGATCGAATATCTCCAAAAACATTTCATTATAATGCTCAAATATACATAATTAATAAAGATCAGTTTTTTCTTAAACATTGTAGGTGATCGTCACAGACCAAGGTTATTCCTGAACAGGAAACCAGACTCTTCCGATTACATAAATGCAGTATATGTCGATGTAAGCTTTGGTGCTTAGGCCTGTAACCAGATATCGAATCTACTTGTCTTTATATACAGAAATATAACTTAATCATTTAACATTTTCTGTTTTAAAATTGAATAAAAGAAAACAACCGACTCAGCAGTTGACAAGTATTAGCAGATAAAGGCGGTTCCAATATTAAGTTTAAATAATCCGTTTACATCTATTTTTGTGTTCAAACAAGTACTCGCGTCACTGTTCTCTATATTTGTATGCGTTTACACCAAAATGAATATAATTTTATTATAACGCTTCTTATTTGAATCTAACGATGAATTATGTTAAATGATTAATATATAGTATTATATAAGGCCCCTTTTCCATACCATAAACTGACCCTGTGTAACTACTAGTACTGTCTAATTAAAGAATCTGTCAGAAAAAGGCACTATCCTCCAGAATGGTCTTTGGTAATAAAGCCAACCGATAAATAAACCCAAAAAACATGAATATAAAGATTGCTGATCCTTAAAGCGTATTAGTTCAACAATTCTTTTACTTCTTTCTGTATACTATTAATCAGAAATGTAGATTATTACAGATGATACTACGGTGGCACAAAGGTGACATGCACAGCTTTTTTTAAATTGCACTTCTCTTTTTTATCTCATTCCCACGAGATACTAACTCGAAGTAACGACTTAGTATCACGTTCCCAAGAGTTACTAAGTCGTGGGAACGAGATAAGAAAAGATGTGCAAATCTTAAAAAAGTATCGCATTTAAAAAAGGGTAGCGCAGTAAAAAAGAATCGTGTTGTAAAAAAAAAGAACAGTGCATGTAAGCTATGTCGAGGAACGACGTACTAACTCGTAGGAACGACTTAGTATCTCGTTCCCAAGAGTTACTAAGTCGTGGGAACGAGATAAAAAAAAGACGTGCAAATCTGAAAAAAGTATCGCATTTGAAAAAAGGGTAGCGCAGTAAAAAGAATGGTGTTGTAAAAAAAAAAGAACAGTGCAAGTAAGCTATGTCGAGGGACGACTTACTAACTCGTGGGAACGAGATTTATCTCGTTCCCCGAAATACTAACTCGAGGGAACGACTTAGTATCTCGTTACTACGAGTTAGTACGTCGTTCCCTCGACATAGCTAACATGCACTGTTCTTTTGTTTATAACACGATTCTTTTTTATTGCGCTACTCTTTTTTTAAATGCGATACTTTTTATCTTGTTCCCACGACTTAGTAACTCTTGGGAACGAGATACTAGGTCATTCCCTCGAGTAAAATTCTCGTGGGAACGAGATAAAAAGAAAAGAGTAGTGCAATTTAAAAAAAAGTTGTGCATGTCACCTCTGTACTACTTTATTATACGCCATTCTTCTATGGAAATTGTATCATGGTAGGGGAAAAAATCTGGTTTTCTCCATGTTTCAGAGCTTCACAACCATCAACAGATTTATAGTTGCACAGACTCCTTTACCCGAAACTGTTGAAGATTTTCTCACGCTAATCATTCAGGAGAATGTGCCATGTATTATTAATGTAGACTCAAATGAAAATGAACAGGTAATATAGTGAAACAGAATGCAAAACAATTGCCTTTTTCTGCATACTCTCTTATTTTCTTTAGTTTACTGAAGTCACTTGTTTATATAAATCAAAATATGCCGCAATGAAATAACAGCAAAATAAACCTTTTCACAAACATTCAGAAGAAGTGGTTTATCTACCAGAAGAGGAATATAGTTTTTGTAAAATATCACACGAATTCAGTGTTCATTTCAATTATGATATTGTTTTCAGAGTGCAGGAGCATATTATTGGGACTCTGGCCAAACACTCGAAACATGCATGTTTACAGTTACTACAGAAGTCAGAGAGATCACGGACCAGTACACATTTAGAAAACTGAAAATATTACACCGAAGTAGTGTGAGTGCATGAACTACAACTCAAATGTTTATAAAAACTTCTTTCGTATTACAATTTAAAAATAAAGTTGAATATTGAAGTCAATTTATTTTCACGAGTTTGATTTTAACATTCATGTGTCTGCGTAAAAAAGGTTTATGTAATTTAAGTAGCGTACCATTGTTGTTTTCATGAATATTTTTGTATCAGGCATTTTGTTGGTACCTTTTCTAGTCAGAGGAAGTCACAGTTAACCATATTCAGATTACACAGTGGGATGATAGGACTAAAGTTCCCGAGGAACCTGCCAAATTTGTTCAGTTGATTAAGGACATTGAACTGAAGTTCTTTGGCGACGCAAAAGCTGGGCCAGTGTTGGTTCATTGTCTGTAAGTTGTCACAGTTTACCAAATTTGATACTTGTATATATATTAAACGAGAGCGAGTTTTGATCTTTTGACCGATTGTCTGATTCGTTTCTATTGACTTATGTCAATTTCTAATGTTTCGAACGTATTTTCTAGTAAATCTCTATTGCGCGCTTACGTGCAGTTTTCAGTAACAATGTCTCTGTAAAATCATGCGTGATACTTGTAATCTATACCACTCAAAATTTGATAGGGATCACTTTTTATTTCTTAAATATCTTTTTAATGATAACCTCATGATAACTGACTTTTTCTCATACATGTAGTTTATTCATATGGTAAAGCCGACCTGTCCAGTAGATTTTGATTGTTTACCTGTACATGGCTCGAGACGCACGGGAAAAGCGATACCCCTGGAAAATTGATGCACCGCAGGCATTTACCTTCTTGTACACATTTGTTTAATTCAGACTTCGCTTGTGCATGGTAACGTTTATATCGAACCTAGCACTGGTTATGGCAAATCTACGGCAAAGACGGCGTATTGACGATGAGGAGATGAATAGGGGGGTAGGGATGCTTGAGGATGGGCGTTTCCAACGGCACGTGGCAGGTGTCCTTGGGGTGTCGCAGAGCACCGTTGCCAGGATGTGGCGACGGTTTCAAACTTACGGGCTTGTCACGCATAGGCATGTTGGAGGGTGTCAGAGGTCCACAACACAGCGTGAGGACCGTTCCACTCAAACCATCAGGAACCGACTTCATACAGCTGGCATGAGGGCTAGAAGGCCAGCAATCCGAATCCCATTGACGCGAAACCACATTCAGGCACGTCTTCGATGGGCCCGCGATCACGCCAGGTGGACGCTGTCTGACTGGACCCCAGTGCTGTTCACTGACGAGTCTAGATTTTGTGTAGACTTTACTGATAGGCGAGTACGGGCAAGGGTCACCGACGAGTACCTGGAGGCAGCAGCCATAGAGAGAATGGACTGGCCAGCAAGGTCTCCAGACCTCAATCCAATAGAGCACGCCTGGGACATGCTGCAGACTGCAATATCTGCTCGCCCATTCCAGCCAACCACGGTCCCTGGGCTACAGCAGGCCCTTCTGGACGAGTGGGCTCGACTCCCACAACAAAGCATCCGGAGACTCATTAGCAGCATGAGAAGGCGGTGCAGAGCAGTAATCCAAGCAAACTGACACCACACGCGATATTGAAGCAAAATTCAGGCCATAGACTTGATTTTTCCAAAAAGTTCCATTTCATCTCCTGTCTGTGTTATCCCAAATTCGTGCCCCTCCCACGGCTCAGCCTCTGTCACGCTTCAACGGTTTACAGACTTACTCATTTTTTGGTACCAAACTGTTGTCATATGAACATATTTTCAGAAGCACGACAAAAAATGTAACCTTTCAACCTTATGTAGTAAATATACACATTCTTATAAGTGATCCCTATCAAATTTTGAGTAGTATTGTTCATTACATTTTTATCTTTATTGTAGAACTGGAGCAGTGAAGAGTGGTTTGTTCTGTGTCTTGTCAATACTGCTAGAGCAACTTCAAATTGACCAGGAAATAGGCGTTGTTAACACAGTGCTTAAGGTCAAAAGTAGGCGACAGATGTCTATTCCAAACAGAGTAAGTCTCTCTGTAGTCTTGTAGATAGATAAATTTCTAAAATCTATTTGGTCAAGCTCCCCAGTTGCCGTTAAGAGTGGGTCATGCAGCCCATTCTCACTAAACTTATTATTCATTAATACAACTTTTAACGCTTTGTATGTACGGTAATTACATTATTTTATTTTTATATTTGTACGATCTTGACAAAACATGCAACAAATTATATTATACATGTACATTATATCATTATTAATTTGTTTTTCATTTCAGGAACAGTACATATATTGTTACCGGTGTATGAACGAGTATATACGCTTATTCGATACGTACTCGAACTTTGGTCTTAAACTGTGACGACAAGGCTAAACGTGAGCTGAAAATTAGAAAACACAGTCATTTGCACTACATAAAATAATCATGTAATATGATAATCTACGTATATCCCAAGAAGTAACAGTACCTGTCAAACGTGATCCCATAAGAATACGCTATCAATTTGCATAAAGAATGGATGTAAAATCTTTGATGTGGAATTTTGTGTGTATGTCTTTGTAAAAATATAATATATTCTAATGAAATGCATGTACACTTGATCGTAAATTGTCGCTGACAATGACAAGAAAGAGGTATGTCAATTGTAAATATGGATTGGAAAGTCGTGCTGAAATTTAATCAATTACTTTTTAACTCCAGGATTTTAGTTAAAATTCAAATGAAACGAAGTTCCTGTTTTGAAATTCTTCTCTGGTTTAGTGAAAAGAGTTGATTTTATTAATATAAGGCATGCATGCCCATTTAATGATAATGATGTTAAATTGTTGCATTTATATTCGATAATAATACATTATAAACTGTGATTGTATATAATTTATATTTCATTCTTCATTACACATAAATCAATATCGCTAATTGCTAGGTAAATATTATGACATTTTATGCAATTTTTCTGTTTCGACTTTACTTTATAAGAAACAGAAACAAAATGTTTATAAACTCTCTTAAGCAGAAAGTACTTTCAACAATTAGATTTAATACACAATCACCATCATATTATCGTTATAACAATGTAAATTTAAGGGTTAGAAGTTTCGACTCTTGACAAATGTTGATTGTAACAATTGGTAATCTTGAAAGTACGGAAGAAAACTATCCTATACTTGACTTTTGTACCCTGGCAATGAAGACTTCAAAAGTCAAAACCTGATTAAGGAAAAATTTAAACGCATTAAATATTTTTGTAAGATATAAAGTTCGTTTTTAAATAATTACCTTGTAAAACATATGAATTGCCTCCATGGCAAATATGTAAGCTTTTGTCCTCGACAGCTAAGACATGAAATACGTTTTGTAAACTCATATATCTTTATATAATCTATATGACCATAGCAAACTTTGAAAATAAAAAAGGTCCATTAAACAATCCTACAAAGAAACTACAAAAGCTACAGGTCTTGTATTTGAAGATTTTCTAACAGAAAAAACTGTATGTAAACTGGTGGTATTTCATAGGGAGTCGACCATGACCCTAAATGCATATTTCTATATGTTAACTTGCGGGACTTCATTAGGAGCCATGCATTACCCTATATGCAAATTCCTGTCAGTTAACTTTTGAACTACAATAGGAGCCAACCATGACCCTATATGCATATCTCTATTATTTTAACATGTGATACTTCATAGGGAACCAACGTTGACCCTATACGCATATATCTATAGTTTTACTTATGGGACTTCATAAAGAGCCAATCATGACCCTTTATACATTATTCCTGCAGTAAACTTGTGATACTTCATAGCGAGCAAACCATGCCCCTATATGCATATCTCTATTTGTTAACAAGTGATTCTTCATAAAGCCAACCATAACCCTGTATGCCTATGTCTGTCTGATAACTTCTGATACTTCATAGACGCCAACCATGACCCTATATGTATATCTCTGTATGTAATCTAGTGGGATTTCGTTAGAAGCCAACCATGACCATATATTTAATTCCTGTCTGATAATTTGTGATCCTTCATTAGAAGCCAATCATGTTCCTATATGCACATTCCTGTCTGATAACTTCTGGTACTTCATTAGAAGACAACCATGACCTTATATCCACATTCCTGTCTGATAACTGCAGATGGTTCATAGAGGTCAACCATGACTCTATAGGCATATCTTTGTATGTAATCTTGTGATACTTCATAAGGAGCCAAACGTGACAGTTTATGCATATGTCTGTGTGTAAACCTGTGATATTTCTTGAGCAGCCAACCTAGACCCTATATGCAAATCTCTGTGTGTAAACTTGTGATATTTCTTGAGCAGCCAATCGTGAACCTATATGCATATCACTATGTATAAGCTTGTGAGTTTTCTTGAATAGCCAACTGTGACTTTATATGCAGATCTCCGTGTTTAAACTTGTGATACTACTTGAGTAGCTAACCGTGACCCTATATGCATATCTCTGTATATAAACTTGTGATATCTCTTTGGTAGACAACCATGACGCTATATGCATATCTCTGTATATAAACTTGTGATATTTTTGAGTAGCCAACCGTGACCCAAAATGCACATCTCCGTGTTTAAACTTGTGATATTTCTTGAGTAGCCAACCATGACCCTATATGCATATCCATGTATATAAACTTGTGATATTTCTTGAGTAGCCGACCATGACACTATATGCACATCTCCGTGTTTAAACTTGTGATATTTCTTGAGTAGCCAACCATGACCCTATATGCATATCCATGTATATAAACTTGTGATATTTCTTGAGTAGCCAACCATGACACTATATGCAAATCTCCGTGTCTAAACTTGTGAAATTTCTTGAGTAGCCAACCATGACCCTATATGCATATCCATGTATATAAACTTGTGATATTTCTTGAGTAGCTAATCATGACACTATATGCACATCTCCGTGTTTAAGCTTGTGAAATTTCTTGAGTAGCCAATCGTGACACTATATGCATACCTCTGTATATAAACTTGTTATATTTCTTGAGTAGCCAACCATGACCCTATATGCACATCTCCGTGTTGAAACTTGAGTTATTTCTTGAGTAGCCAGTCGTGACACTATATGCATATCTCTGTATATTAACTTGTTATATTTCTTGAGTAGCCGACTCTTTTTTTTTGTTTCCTTTGTTTCTATTTTTCAATTTTTATTCTTTTTCTATTTTCATAACTAGAATTTTCTGAAAATTCAAAATCGTATTTGTGACATCTTAACAAAAGGTTGCATGATACCTTAAGTTTTTTTGTTTAGTTTCCTTTCCTCTGTATAAAATGTGCAGAAAGTGTAACAAGTACAGGAATAATCAAAAAAGGTATTAAGAGTTAGTTCCCTTGACACGATGATACAAATCCGTTACACATAAAATTGTGACACTTCTCAGAGTATATCGATCTTATTTTCTAACGATTCTGGATGGATATGATATGTAGAGAGAGAGAAAAATAGCGGGGTTACCCATTGGCTGTGGCCTCAAAAAAATCGTAAAATACAGTTTAGTGTTTTAGATTGTTAATTGCAGAGCTGTAAACAATTTTCTGACACGCCAATTTGACGATTCTTTAGCACTGAAATGAAGTGTCGTCATGACAATGGTAAAAGGTAAAAATCCCTCCTACAGAAGGCATTAGTTTGCGAAGATTATCACTATAACAATGCACTGCGGCCTTAAAAAATTAATTCCCTTGGTTTTCAAATTAAGTTAGTTTATTTTCATCAGCCTACATAAAAAAATATGATCAAACTATTTGCCAGCGTTTGACCAATATTAAGCATTTCCAATTCTTGGTTTGGCCTTTTGGTTTGTGTACTAGTATATTATAGGTAAATAAACGCGAGCTACATTACAGAACTTAAAGATTAGTACAATGTACTGAATCATTCAAAGCTCATCGTCACCAATAATGATCACGAACATGCATAACGTACACATGAAATCATAGGCAAAATTAGTACTCGCACAATCTATGAGAGGATATTGTTTGGTTTTAAATACTGCATGCATCTTTCTGTCGTTAATGTCGACGAAGACAAGATGTTACATAAAGTAAGAATACAAAAGCAACGTTTAAATGACTATAAAAAGTTAATTTGGATAAAAATAGCTGAGGTAAGGGAACAGGAAAACTAGGATGAGACATGTTGATTGTCAGACATGGCTGCAGTTAACTGTACTACGGACTGAAGGCGGATGTAGCTTCCAGTAGAGAGAAAAAAAACGTACATATAACAGACCGTGGTGGCTGTGAATAGCCTACCTGTAGCTGACGGATTGACCTAGACATGGTGTTATTGATAAAAGGGGTCAGGAAGTCTTCTACTGGGACAGCCACCAGCCCGTTAGTGAGATAACCTAGAGTTGTTGGAAATTGAACGATTTTGGAATATGTCTAAAACACTTCATATATGACAATATATAGCCCGACTTTATCTAGCTGAGCGCTTTTCGTTGGCAATTTTCAGTGCGACTGATTTGGGATGGCGTGTGGGGCGACCATATCTATAACGATAGCTATAAAATTTATTTTCAGTAATAAAATCACAACATTACGTATACAGATCAGATTTTCTTTCTTGTTAAAGGTCTTAAAAATGTGCATTTCAGGTAAGCATGCGCATGCGTAATTTCAATAATTCGTTCCGTTGTGCATGCTGCTGATATTTACGAGTGTCATTTTTCAATTTCAATCGGAAATAGTAGGTACTTCATGGCACTATTGTGACGAAAATTTTCTCTTGTCATGTAATCTTCAGATCTCTGTGGTTATATAACAATACAAACAGACGACTTTTTCAGGTGATTTTAGATAGTATAATTCAAGCTAAATTCGTATTTTATAAAGCATTGTCATGATGACACGCAAAGCTCGGTTTTATTATCATAGCGCTGACGTAAATTTACTCTTAAAAAAGAAACGTTACACTGTAAAGGAAGGATAACAATGCTACATGTATAAAATTAAACATTGCCAATCAGCTGGAGTCAGAGGGAAACACGGTACTTAAAAGTCAGCACGGGGTAGTCAATAATCTTGTAAGCCTTCCACGGGCACAAATCGCTGCTTGTAAGGTAAGATGCAGTAAGGTTGTTTCTCAGTGGATGCCGGAGAGCTTCAAGAAGTCCCGGTAGTTTGGGGTGGAGGACGTCGTTGGCATAGACGTCGGTCCAAAACATCCCACAGGTGTCTAACTGGTGAAAGGTCTCAGGGAACGTAAAAAAAAGGTGGGCCGTCTGGAACCCGGCAGGTGTTGGAGCCGGATGTAGCGGTCTTGAGCAAGGGTCTTAACTATGGGCTTTCCTGTTTGTGGCCGATCGGCAACACTTCTAGTGGCAGTAAAATGCATCCACAGCCTATTGAATAAGTTCAAAGCACACGCAACATCGGCATTTGTTGCTCCTGTCTGTAATTGGTCAATGGCGTTGGGACGTTGAGCTTCCATTAATCATGTCATGATTTAAGGTTTACTTACCCGCACATGAAGTGTCCCTTTTACTTACACGCGAAACTTGAGTCTGACCGTACCGCATCCTCGTCGTATTGAGCGAACTGTCGTCACTACATGATCGGTGTATGTTGCTATGTTCTGTATTTCTGAAATATTTTGACATTTTATTTGGAACTATTTTCTTGGCGGATGTTTCGTAACAGCTTTTTTCAGTATAGTTCAAATAAATGTAGATACGGTAAAACAAATTTGGCCATGAGATAAAAAGAATCTGACACTGGTTATCATTTCATATAAACTTTTATTCAACTCGTATAGGAATAATGTTATTCTGAACTCGTTAAATAAGTGTATACGAAATGAAAACTCGTGTCAAATCATACATATTAGTTACTGGTTTATCTCCAGTTTTACCCGGTGGAACGTTTCTTCTTTTGAAGTGAATTTAAATCGTTTAAAAATCTAATTTCTTATATCTTGTTGTTAGATGTAATAATATTTATCTGTGGCTGAGGACATTTTTTAATACACAACTTCTGCTGTACTCCAGATTTGATATAAAAAATATTTTTTACATAAATATCTAGATGCCGTGAGATTATAATAACATGATATTTTACTTCAAAAACTGATTATCAAAGTCAAAATAGAACAAACAAAAATATATTCGTTCAGCTTGATTTGAACTCTGGACCCTCATGTTAACAAAATTTTCCAATGTTTAATATTTAATATCAGTCGCAAAATAAAGCAGGACAAACCTCTTATCAGACATGCAGCAAGGCAATGGGTAAATTAGCACTAGTTTGATAAATTGATCTTTATGGCGACAATTTTATTGCATAGACAAATCTAAACAGATATTTTTATTTATTTCAATTGTCAATTGTAGGACGTCGATATAGCTTCCCCTCTCACGGCGACCATACTGATGCTGGGTGAAATCAAACTTTATAAATTATGGCATCGTATGCTATACAATGTGCACTTCTGATTTTATCATTTGGTGAGTGGTTCTAAAGAAATTTGTCATTCTTTTTCCATTCTCTATCGGACATACTCGCTGGGGCAGCGGGTCTTAGACATAAACAGGACTCTACGTGTCTGTGGTTGATAGCTAGTCTACGTCATTCAGAAATCTTGTATATGCAACTGGTTTATGCTACGATATTTGAATACTCTAAAATGATGCTTCGGTAACCATGCACCCTCTTCCTTTATTGCTTTTTAGACTTAACATGCTGTACAATATTGGATGGAAAGCTTCTAATCATAGATGGTCATTATGTTGAAATACAAACAAAACGAGACAATATTTAATATATTATTATTCTTAAAAATGCATTTCATGTATTTCCACCATTTTAAGCAGATTTAAAGTAATTGTTGCAGAAAAATAACAGGCTTCTATGCATGGGCCTTATGCATTTACCTACTTTTGGCATACTAACCGTCATTCTAGAAGAGAAAACACCATGACCTCTAAAAATAGTTCATTGCGCAACATTTTTCCTCCATGATGGTAAAACACTAGTTTGTGAAACAGTTTTGATTCCGTTTCTTCAACTTAATTCGTTCATATCAAGTTTCCCTTATACGTCACTAGGAGGCGGGGCAGGGAGTATTTAAGGAATTTTGTCACTGAACTTTATTATTCAGTTTGAAAACACTGCACTATCTAAATAGAACAGTCAACCTGATTCTGTTAGCAATAGTACTTCAGACTTTATGACTGCCATGTTGTCTTCTTAGTGACCCCAGAAATAACACGATGACCCAGTGCAATACTATAGTGAACTCTTCCTTTTTAAATCGATTTACCACAGTTTTGCTTTCAGCTCTATGATAACACAAAAATGCTCAACTGAACCATTTCTACAAACCAAACAAACAATATAAATAAAAAAATTTAGAAGTACATGTTTATTATGACAGTTTCAAATAACTTAGGTCAAACCAAAATCATTATATAGCAGGGCTATCTCCTGGAACAAAAAGTTGAGATTATCATTTTATTCTCAATACACTAACAAATCCATTCCTCATTACATCTGTTTATAGTCTCTGCTACTTCCATTGTCAAAGACATTCAGAAGCAAGTATTCAAAGAATATATTATAAAACTACTGTAACACATTTTGACCTGTGTGACCAGTGAAGACCAGGATTAAACTAGGCAATCTGATCTTGGTCTGCACTGGTCACTATTCAGTCAGTAAGTGTTCAGTAAACAGCTCCAAAACTAATAAATAGGTAAATTCAAACTGTATACCAGGAAGTCCTTTTTAGAAAGACATGGGTCAAGGGTTAATGTATTCTGTTCCTACTTCCAACCATACATTATTCTGCCAACAAAATGAGAAGCTATCAATGTCTTGAAGCTACTAGTGGTCTATCACTGGGAAGGAACTTTGTCAACCATTTTGTCAATAGTACCAAGCAAGTGACAATGTAATATAGTTTTTGCCAGAATCTTGTTTTCAGCAATGAAAAACCGGAATAAAACCTGTGTAACAAAATGGTCATTTTCATCACCTCTATAACTAATAGTTTAAGTCCATATTTCGATATCAAATAAAAAAAAAAAGCTTTGCAAACATATACATTTCAAAAGGATAAAAAAATGAATGTGTGAGGTCTGAGGGAGCTGCCTACATTATACTGACTGGTATCTCAACAGTGACTGCAACCAGTTAAGAATTTTACCTTAATAACACAACTGATTAATATTAGCTGATCCTTTAGACCTACAACAACAACAGTGCATCATAACATTCCAAACATATACTTCCTATAAGTCTCCAATGCTGGCATTGAAGTAAAACTGACAAAATCTGTGCAGGCTCATTTCATCACATAAATATCAGCAATCTTTAGTGAATATTTTGACAGCTGGAATCGGTGCTACATGTAAATATCGGCATTTACTAAAATCGCATAATGAGTTTATGGCATGATTATATCTGTAAAGTCAACTAAACACAGGAAATTCATATCACCTAATGTTACAGATTCTGCTTTTAGAAATTAAAATTTCCCATAAAAATCTTACTGAAAATATTTTATCTCTGAGGCTTAACATTGATTTATTTTGTCATTTCTTTTGGAATACTGTTAGTTGGGATTCACCATGGTAAAATAGCTTCTAACTTAAATAGATATTTTCCAAGCAAAAATATTTGACTAAAATAAAACATCCAAATGGTACAGGTTTACAAGACAATAATTAGAAACAAAATATCTATATATTATACCAGTATGCACATATTTTCATTGTATCCAACTTCTTACACAAAACCCGAAAATGAAGTTGTTGTGTGTAAATTTTTACCCCACACAATTGTAAGACAAAGTACCCATTAAATAGGCATTAAAAATAGACAGATTTTTGTCATGATAAATTAAAATTTATATACAATCAAAACACAAACAAACCATGATAGACGAAAATTATGATATTCTATAAAAGCATCCTTCAGTCCTTGCAGTAATTTTTGCTAGGAATGAAAGACCTGATGATTGCAATTTTATGAGAGAATTATTAGAACTGTCACCAATTCATAAAACCCCATTCTGACTGTATTTCATAAAATAACATAGTAAATGAAGGAGTAATTTAACAATGATACTATAACAACATTTCATCAACTAAGGAAGTCTGTAACTTCTGCTAATTCTCTCTGTCTTGCCTGCTTATGAGCCCATCTGGCTTCTGCTAACTCTGGTGAAACTTTCCACTTGTCATGAAATATTCTTTTACCACAACTTGGACAGAACTTTCCATCTGAAAACATGAAAGTCGTATGGTCATTGCTCTAGCTTTATGTACTAACAGCAGATTAACAAATAAAGTTCAATAGACAAGCAGAGCATCATTTACATTCTCAAGAGGCATCCTTTATTAAATGATCAGTATAATTACATCTAAATGTTTGCAATGTCTACACTGCAATCATTTTTGAACCTCGACATTGAAAAAAAACAACAGAAGGTACGAAATTTAAACCGAATCAGGCACTAACCCTTGACACAGATATTTTAAATATAAATTAAGTTTTGAACATGTTTCAGGTCAGCAGTAAGTACAATGATGATCATAGAGAAGGATCTTCTTTTCATTCCAATAAATATAAAACAAAAATTCTTATATAATGTTCAATTTTAAATGAAATCTTGTGTCTATTTTTTTTTTCATTAGCATATTTTAAACAGTGATGAAATTAAAATGTCGTCCATTTAATTTTGATGTGCTAAAGTTGGTTTGTTTGATTAAAATATGCAGAAAATTGAAGGCAAAACAATATTTGACATCAAGATTTGTTCAGTAAGCTTGAAACAGGTGACTGGTTTTTTACATAATTACCTTTAAATGGTGGTGTTTTCATATATTTTGCTAAACACCCATGATGATATAAATGACCACAGTAGACTCGTTCCACTCTCTTCCTTGGGTCTTTGGCTACCTCCTGCAATATTAGATATATTATAACCCAGAGTATTCACTTTCATCTTCTGAATTTCAGAAATGAAGACAAAAAAAATCTCTCATGGTTTTTGCAACTGAAAGCATCATACTTGGAAACACTTACAAAGAATAACCTCTTTGACCTAAAAAGTTTCTTGATTTCAATGTTCGCCTAAAGTTCAACTGGTTCTACATGTATGTTGAAATTCAAAAAAAAGTTTGTCTTAAGGCAGACACCTAAAGCCAAATGTGCCTTAATTCACAATTCTCAGAAAACAAGTAAATAATTCACATCACAAGTTCTTCCACTCTCTCCTCTTTGACTGGTTACAGTGTTTTGTCTCACGTACAACTTGGATATTGAGGTAGTGAGAACTTGCATTAAAAAGGAAGTGTTGAAGCAACAGTTGATTTATTTGCCCTTCAGATGTAATTTTTGATGTGTTTTACTTCTAATATATAAAGGAATGTAAAGAAGCTTAGCAATCTAAAAGAGGACCTGTTAAGTTTAAAGGCCATATGCTTCTATTTTACACAGATGTCAGCAGTACCAATTATAGCCAAAGAGTTTTAATGGACAAAAAAGGGGTCATTTTACATACCTCAGGGTCCCTGAGTAGAACTCTGTCCTTACAACAAGGGCAATTTTCTAAAGGGTATCTCTTAACACAATCTTTTATTAAAAACTCACACACTTCTCGTAATGAAGGCCTAGGTTTGAATGGTGGATCTCTGCAAAAAAAATATCACAAAGGAAATAAGAGAAGTAATTTTGCAAAAACATCTATCTGTTGTTAACAAGTAAGTTTACTGGCAGACTTTGAAAGACCTTCTTACTTAATGCTTCATTAACAAAACAATTCCTTACTTAAGCATGTAACAAGGAACTAAGACCAGCTTTCTTGTTTCAAATCCTTTCTGTCTGGAACATGGTACTTTGGTAGGGTTTAGTATCTTATTTTTATTCTATTCATTCTTACTTTGAATGTACCAGTTTTTGGAATCTTAGTATTCATTCTGAAACTCTTCCACAGCATTACAATTATCTTTACAAGAAGTTATTCTTATTGTTAAAACTGTCAAGTATATGTTCTAAATCTGTGTTCATATGCTCCCCAAAAGAAACAGCAAAATAATTCATGGATGTCAGTGGTCGAGTTAAAAACCCCAATACTCTTAATGAACAAGACGAGGTTCTACTTTCCTTGACAGAAATTCAACTGATCAATTGAAGGGCAATAGCCAAATTAGCTTTTTCATAAGAAACCATAACATTTCATCTTTCTTGTATCATACCCGGACCTTTTCCGAAGACAAAATGTCCATATTGCATGGAAATTGCACCAGTAAAGCTACTGACTATTCAACTATTTTATGGCCACTAGCTAAGTCTTTTACTTCAAACGGAAAAGTCTGTTTTTTTCTACTTACTTTGGGTTCGGTTTTAAAGGCGGCTGTACACATCTTCTTGCAATCTCTACAGCCTGACCAACAAAGAAAACCTTCAACAGGTCTGGAAAATTACTCTCTGAGGCCTCTATTCTGTAATTTACACAAAATCTTTATGTAATTTATTTGCTTTTCAATTAACTTAACAATGATAATGAAAGCACCTTGACATATATGTCAAAAAATTAATGTAATCTACATGTTGTAGTTCGACTCATCTGTTTTAGTTTTGGTATTATAATGTACAGCTGAAAAGCAATCACAAAATTACAGAGTTCTATAAAAACATTTATTAACTCCTCTATGAATGAAAGATGCCAATCCACATAAAATGTTATTTTGAGAAAAATAATCAGATCCATCATCTAATCCCACTGTAAATTGTAATTCTTTTGGTCTGTTTTTATTCTTCAACCTCGTTTAATGATAAAGTTCTTAATACAGAGATATAATATGATTGCTCTGCTACAGTTATAAACAAGAGTTTTGTCTTTTCCAGAGACAATTTTTTTTTGTAATGAAATAAGGGCAATAACTCTGTTCTCAAGTAAGTTTTTCAACCACTACTTCTCCTTCTTCAGTCATGTGTTCTCGAATATTTACTGTTTCTTGACCAAGATTTTATGGTGAGTTTTACGAAGACTGGTTATAAAGACAATTACAAACTGTATCAGACAGATGCTTGTCTAACAAAAACAACCATTTGCAGAACTTTAACAGAATCTAAAATACCTTGGAAGGAAAACATATACTTACTCCACTTGCTTCAGAGGGTATAAATCTGGAACCATTATTTTGAGATTCATTATATATTGTTCTTGAACAATCTTCAATAATAACTGTGAAGTCTCCTGTTTTAATTTCATTTTATCCTTTTCACCAATCATGTCCTTTTTTATTGCCGCAATTTCATCATTGCATACACACAATGGGTTATTGATAACAAATTCCCTCAAAAACTTCATAATTGGTAAAATCTGAAAGAAAATTCAATTTATTGACATTACCCAATGCTAACAATTTCATTTTATATAATCAAACCTGAATATTTCTTCACTTCATACTAAGCTATGAAAAAGACTATGGTATCATTATTTATAAATCCATATGACCCATAAAATATCAAAATGGCAATTTTCAATTCTATGAAATTGGAAGAGAATTTCAAAGCAATTTCAATCAAATTTTACAGTATTTATGGATAAGACTTCTACTGAGGTGTGCAAACTTTCCAGTATGTGAAACAGATGAAACAGTCCTACATACTCGTACATGTATGTTTTAAACTAACCTGTTTCTGACCTATTAACTTTTTAGCTTCTTCATCACACATTTTAGTAAGCCCACTGAGTAACTTTTCTGAGAGTGTCTTACTGGTTAGCTCTGTCACCACTGGTTCATGCGGGTATCTGGCAGGAAACTGTAATATCACATTTAGCTGTTTATGGTCGGTCTTCCTGAAAAAGACAAACGTAAAATTGTTGATTTGAAAGAAAGATAGTTAATTTCATTCATACTAGTAATTTTATTCTCTGTTGTGTTCTGTTTTGTTGCCTGGTGCAATGGTTATAGTCTGCTGTTCAGAATGTTCCAAATCCCCATGCACCCAATGAGGATAGCAGACTGTGAGGGACAGTACCTTACTGTCTGGGGCTGCCCAGCTTGAGGCGGGCAGTTACTGCCCAGTGAGACCCAAGGGCCACTCCCATTGTCGGGTGCAATCCCTGGCACCATGCTCTGCGCCAACCGAGCTGTGGCTTATAACTAGTAACTGCTGCTCCCCTTGTTGTTTCCACTCTAGTAGAGAGGCTGAAGTGTCCTCTCCAGTGGTCAGATACTAGTCAGAGCAGTGTAATATGGAGGACAGGCTGTTGGGATGACCTTGCAGTAGACCGATCGAGATGAAGGGGCACCCTGAGCCTGACTAAACATTTCAAGTTAGAGGAAGAGAAGCTGATGTGTGCACAGGGTTGCCAGCACTTTGGTGAAATAAAATTCCCTGACTTTTCCCTGACTTTTCACTGACCAATTCATGTTTTTCACTGACCAAAATCGTCAAACACATAAACGGCCTCCTGACCTCCCCTATAGCCGTCCAATCCTCCCATTATATTTTTTGCATGTAAACTTGTATTTATTTTCCAAAATATAAAACATTTACATCAAAGTAATGATTCAAACATTGTGTTCTACTTTTCTTAACTACACATGTATTTCTATTCAAACACAGTGTGACTGTTGGTCAGTGAAACATGTGAAACATATGACATGAAAATCAGAAGAATCATAATATAAGCATCTGTATTAGAAATCACATAAGTCACTCTTTCCTTCCTAGTAGTAACACATAAAACACCAAGACTATAAGAGTAATACTTGTATGACAAAACTTAAAATTCAAACATCTCTAAACTATAAGAACAATAAACATTTAACACAGTTACTTGTATAAGGCATCATGATAAACTCCACTGATTGTGAAAACAAGAACATAGGGCTCATTTTGGCATATCATGAAATAATCACTATAAAATTAAAGACTTTGAATGAGTGAAGTAAGTTAGTGTGGCTGAATGATGTTCTAAGGTAAATAATGGGTATTATAATCACTAAGATAACATATAATGCTTCTTAATATCACAGTTTACTGTTATTTGAATTTAATGCTTAACTGTGAGAGTGATAAAGTCAAATATTAAATGCCTAAAGACTGCCATAGCCAAGTAAGACCTTCAATGCGTATATTTTTCGACCTTTGAAATAATTTTTCCCTGACTTTTCACTGACTTTTCAGGATTTTCATTTTTCACTGACCAAATTTCAAAATTCCCTGACAATTCCCTGACCTTGAAAAAATACCCAATTTCCCTGACTTTTCAAGTCCGCTGACAACCCTGGTGCAGCAGAAGACAGGCGGGCTTGCAGGAAAGAGCGTCAAAACTTCGACAGACCAGGGACTACACACAAATGTGACACCTGTGACAAAGAATGCCTCTGCTGGATTAGTCTCTTCAGCCACAAACGATGCTGCTCCAGCCAAACAGACAAGACAAATTAGGATACGTCATCCATGGTCGATGCTGACCGATGGAGGCCTACTACTACTACTAGTAATTTTAAAATGTTTAACTCTTTAAGACTTTTCTCCTAAATTTATTTAATGCTAAAGAAACCATCACATTCTATCATTTTAGATAACCTGACAGTAAATAACTACTGACAGTTTTTACACTGAATAACTACTACAACTATGTTCTCAGACATTTTATAATGTCTTTCATTAATTAGTGAATCATCAAAGAGCCAACAAATTAATACAGAATGTTGCTAGATAATTTATCCATGATAAAGTAATTGCTTTTAAGGCCCAGATTCACTCAGATAAAATATACTGAAATGATATATAAATAACACATGGCTGTTGGGGTGATAGTGGATACTGTCACCCGAGAATTTGTATATTACCCCGAGGATGTATTGAGGTATAATAACAAGATTTATATAATTGTGCTGCAACTATTCTTCTAAAAAAGCATCTAATTTTAACACAGTCACTGAACATACATTATGTATGTAATAAATTAGGGTCTTTTGATTTTCACAAATTTGATCATTTATTTGAATTTAGTATCATCTTGTCATTGACTGTTGGTGTTTCCTTAAAATTTGTAGATACGGTATTGTTTTTGGGGTATTTTTTTTTTAAATAATGGGAATGAAGAAATTTATGTTAGCAGCACAGTTGTTAGACATAAGCAAATCCTGTAATATCACCAGTATACTGGTGTAACAGGGGCAAGCTGTCCAGGGGGCAAGATAAAGTAAAACAGGGATGCTGGTATTTATCTTTGTAAGCGAAACAGGGCCTTTAAAAAAGCCTCTGACTTCTGTTTGAAAATTCTCTTTCTGCTGTTTTTCATATTATAATCTAATAACTTTGTAACCAAACCAACTAAGAACAGGCAGCAAATAATTCCTAATAATTGTAAACTGGCATATTTTACTTACTTGTAGCCTGCTCTGACCTGAGCAGGTACACACGTAACCAGGGTAAACCCCTCCATTGTTGGAATAGTCTTCTTTGCCTCTGCTAGTTCTTCTTCAAACACATCACCCATTGTCTCCTTTCCTTTAATGGCTGCAAGTAAACAAAACAGCTCAGTAATTTCTTTCACTGTTTTGGGAAAGAGGTAATGGTCTTTCTGACTGGCAAATAAGCCTTTTGGAATTCACATTACCTTTAAACTAAGTCAGATTTAGATAAAATAATTTAGCTGATTTCATTCAAATAAACTAATAAATGTGTCAAAATGGACAGACAGACAGGAAACAAAACATACATTTTTGTAAATTATCTTTCTTCTCCATTTTCTCTGAACAAGAAAACAGTCACCTTTTTGGTCATTTTTTGTATATACAAGTCTTCCTATTGGGAAAATTAATAAAAAAAAATTATCTGGAATTGGGCCCCATTTCTGCATTAACATAGGTAAGGGCTATTTCAACAAACAGAAATGAGCTAATTTTCAATATGTACCATCGTTTGGGTTTATTCAAATTTCCAGTTATTTTTTTGTTCATCAGCCAGCACTGTATTGCTACTTGGTGTTTAACAGACAATGTTGAAACAAAACATCAATGTTTTTATCCATCTGACCTAAATTGTTCATTATTTTTGTACAAACTCATACTGTGCAACATTTTGTACCAAGATATGTTTGTCTATACTATGAATTTTTTAAACGGGAGAGAACCATGACACATATTCAAACCATATATGTTATAATTTCTGAACAACTTTCTGGGTTACCTTTCATCCTCAAATGGGTATAACATTTAATTTATTTTTATTCGATGATATTTCAGTTTAATTAATATATTAAATTTTTATCAAACTTACTCCTGAAGTCGTAACACATGCAGTGTTATAATCTCTAAGTACAAGTACTGCCATTTTTACTGACATTATTTTACTGATACTAGTCTGAAAGTATTACTTCAAATTAAATTACATGTAAAAGTTAAAAACAAAGTGCATGGGCACAGTCATGCCTGTTCACTTGTAATATTGTTTTGTCTTGAAAATTACTCAAAGGTCATTAATGCAATTTTGCCACCCATCAAACAAGCGAAACACTGTATTTTATTTCAATATTTATCCATCCATCAGAAGAATATCATGTAAGTGAATAGAAAAATCTATACATAATGTAATGAACTCAACGATTGTGGTGGGTAACTGACTTTATTCATTGACTCATACAGATAATGTTCTACAGATTCCCACAGATAATGCTCTACAGATAACTCTGGAGTACATGCATACATGATACAACAAGACAATACAAGTTGTTTTCCTTACATTACCAACAGTTGACACATACAATGTAACAACTTGTATTTTTATAAATTAATGATTGACGGGGGGCTAGCGATAATTGGAAAGGGCCATTTACCAGTAATTATAGCAACTATCAAACGATGCCATATTTAACACATTTACAAAGATCAATTGTTAATTGGTGATGCATGCAGTAATGATTAATGGGGAAAATAAATAACTGAAAGGGCTGTATACCTATAAATTTGTCAATGTTTCCTGTGTACAATGTATTACTCAGTCACAGTAAGCTTCCCAGTACCAGGGTCCTTGAATAGTTGATATTAACAGAATATTTGGGATTTTTTTTTCCAGGAGACCTCCGGGACAGACACCCTAGATCTGTGACAATCCGGAAAATCTGGGATGTTATGGCATGTACATGTATGCACTTATTACACAATGTTTAAAACACTATGGAGATACAATGTATCTTAGTTTAATCATATTTTATTACTATAAAGATAACAATGTAACACACACAAAAGATCATGCAAAACATGTGTTACAGTACTTATCAACAGAGTAAATGGGTTGGGCCATAGGTTTTAACAACCTTAGAAAACAACTCTCCCAAAGGAGGGCTTTCGCTGTCACTCGCCAAATTTGCCTTGTGACTTTTCGTGCAAATTATGTTTTCTTCAAAATTTGTACAAATTCACCCGTGATCGTGCAGTGACGAAAAAAGGAAACCTATCCAAATCCCAAACACCAAAAGAACAAAAGGTATAATTATAATTATTGCTGGTACAAACATATTTAGTAACAAAATAAAATGTTAACAGGTATCAGTCCTTGCTTTGTTCTCCCAGGTGCTTTATTTGTCATAAAAAGTTTAGGCGCACTCTACAAAATGACGGCTAAAAATTTTGACTAATACTCTGCCAAACTGGCTACAATTTTTTTCATTTGGCTAACAGCTTGGCTACAAGAAATTTTATCCTAGTGCGAGCCCTGCCAAGCATCAAATAAGAGAAACATAATGTATGGAGATATCTGATGCATCATGTCAAGGGGATTAAAAAAAACTATTTAGGAATACCCTCGTAAAATATTTTTCCCTGGCATGCAGTTTGTAAAATCTCAATAAAAAAACAATGTGATGATGGGTCAAGGGCAGTGACAAGTCATGGGCACTTGACAAATTATATTTTCATTATGAAATTAGACAAAACAAACTATGATTTTCTTCAGTTTATTCATAAGGTCATTTCAAGAGCCTTTACAGGGCCTATGTTAATTGTTATTTGCCTTGCCAACTTATCTTAATCTGTCAATACAACAGATTTCAGAAGTGTTGAAAGATGCCACACTGATTAAAGAACATCCCAGGAACAATTGTAGAGTACTGGGGGAAAATCTATAGCTCAAGAATTTTTTTTTACTTCACTCATGATACTCTATAGTTCTAAATCTATGATTCTTAATTTTCAACCACTTGTCAAGATTTCAGGACTTTTCACCTCCTGGATGTTTTGGCCCAAAAATCCTGGTCTTTTTGGCATTATTTGTTAATAAAAATAAAGATATTTTAAATGTCTAAACTAAAATACTTAAAAAAATGAACATTTCTGGAATATTCATACTGAGGCTTTCAGTCTTTTCTGTTATCAGAGCTCGACAAATCCACTTGTCCACTCGTATTTACGAGTAAAAATTGACTAAGGGTGAGTGGATCTTCCGGCTGTGCTCGTCCTGCAGGACGAGTGGAATTTCTGGCTAAAAATGATAAAATTCAAGTTTCAAACAAACATGAAATGGAACATAATTCATAAAATGATTCCTGCATCCGATGCGCAAACCGGATGTTGATTTATTGCATGCAGTGCTAAAATCTCTCCAGTTCCGTTATGATCACATAGGTAGCTAAAAACTCCCTGCGGAGAATCCGGTATGTACCGCACACACCGAACTTTATTGCTTTACAAAAGATGGATGTTTACATAAAAATCTCAGAATCTCTTTTTTTAATGTCACAATGCAAAAATGGGCGCATGTTCAGCAAGGAGGAGTCGATTTATACAAAGTTATCAGTCTATTGCTTTTTGCTAAGTGAACTACAGGACGAGTACTAATTGCAGCAGGACGAGTGAAAATTCTGAGCTGCTTGTCCTGCAGGACGAGTTGCTTCCAAAAGATTTGTCGAGCCCTGGTTATCAATTATAATTGTACTACAATGGGATTAAAGTATCCAGGTTTCTTTTTCAAGGAAACGGGGAAAACGCTGGTGAAAAGGGGAAAAACGTGCAAAAAAGGCCAGTTAGGGGAAAGTGAATAACCCACTTTTTTAATTGCAATCTTCTGCAGTTTTCAATACTCTGACTGTAAACAGACAATCACTCTTGAACAATTTAAAACTACAGAGGCATATCTCTGTCTTTAAACAGATTAACAATCATTTCAAAGACTGTAGTATAACCAAGAGTATCTGGCCTTGTATTTTTGTTGAGCTGAAACAGCCATTGACAAGTTTGTTACTTTCAGGTTCAGGTCGAGTACTGGTACAGTTACTGACCGACACACTTCTGCTGTCGGCGCTGATCGTACTTTCTGTTTCATCCTGTTCATCCACCTCTGTCTTTAAAAATTCCCTGTCTCAGAGATTTGATCCGATGGAGATTTATCTTTTTTCCCAAAAAAGATTCAAAACGCTTTGTTCTTTTTGCATCAGAAAGTTTTATCTTTTTGTTATACTTTCTCCAGTTGTTAGACATTTTTCTAGGATTTTCCCCGGATGAAGAAATATGAATGGTTTCCGTCATGGTATACATCAGAACCAAAATGAATTTTGTTCCCATCTACATGTTATTTTTAGCGAGTGAGGAATGCTGGGACAAAATGGCATAATACTTGCTATATTTAGCTCTGGATCGAATATAAGATCGTACTCATCCATAAATCGTATGTCTGATGATAAATTACTATTAAATGAAAGAGAATGTTATATTATTTTACCAAAACCATCAGAAAATGTTAAATTTGATGCAAGGGAAAATGATTTTTTTGGGGAAAAAAAGCAATAGGAAGTCGCCGACTATCGGCGTTAATTTGTTAGTAAAAAAAAAAACCTGGTATCCCCTAGGCTATGCATGACTTGACACATTGTTACAGCCTATAACAACATTGGTTATGTCATACATACTGATAAATAATCCTACCATACTAAATTAGTAGCCGAAAAGATGAAAAATCTAGGAGGTGAAAACACCAAGGCCGAAAAGTCCAGGTGAAATGTGCGAAAACCCTTGTCAAAAAAAGTGAATAAATACACCACACCCTTGATCCAATAAAGTATGAATTAGTACCTTTAGAATTCAAATATCGAGCTATGAAACTCACAGGGAAATTTTAAAGTAAAAAAATCATTAACTGTAAAACTCACACGGCAATTTTAAAGTATAAAATTCATAACAATACAAATTCAGTGATTACAGAGAAAACTACTTCCGGTTTGTGCACAATGCACAAAAATAAACATTGTGAATAGGAAGTGATAAAGATTTTTATTACTATTTAGCATATATTACTAATTTGTTGCTTAAAAATGGCTGTAGAAAGAAATAAATATGAACAAAATACGTATAATTTAAACATTCTTTGTGCACCATAAAAAGCTACGTTAGTTCGCGACGAATAAACTGAGTTAATTTACGGCAGAATTTAGGATCTACGGACCTGACTTTAGATGTGTTCGCCGAACAAAAAGCGATTATAGGTCGCACTTAGCCGGAATAATTGATTCTTAGGTCTGTAGATCAAGGTCACATGGTCTTCATTTTAAAAGTACTGAGAATCATGTTAGGCCAATGTTTGATTACTTGTCGGTTTCAAAGAGCACTTGACGACTTAAAATGAAAATTATTTTGCTCTTTTTTCACTATACATATTATATCTGACTGAGCTGCTGACCGATTTACTCGCTTGCTCGTTGCTTACCTACCTTCCCATCTACCGACTCACTTCACTCACTAACTCACTTCACTCACTCACTCACTCTTACTCCCGCACTGAGTCACTCACTCACACACTTATTCGCACACTCACTCACACAATCACTTTCTTTCTTTCTGTCTTTCTTTCTTCTTCCTTTCCTACTTACAGAAGTATACAATATATCTCATACTTTCGTGCTTTCCCTACTCACCTGCCTACTTACTTGTATACATGCTTATTTAGATTAATCAAAAGCTTGGCACAACCAGATAAGTCCATGTATAAATTTAAACTTACTTATTTTACATTGATTTAGAAACTTTAATTGATTCCGGTCGGCTGGTTTAAAACCAGAACCCGGACCGAAAAGAAAGAAATGCATAAAACTTTTATAGATTCTCATCCGGGTGGGATCCGAACCAGCAATCTCCAGACCTAGCATCCGTCTCTAAATTATTGAGACGTTACATAGAGGATATTTGTTTGTTTTTGTAGAAGATGAGAATTTATTTCATCGAGTGAACACCATATGTGATATTTTCACGAGTGGCGCAGCCACGAGTGAAAATATCAACATATGGTGTTCACGAGATGAAATAAATTCCCATCTTCCACTAAAAAACAAACAAATTTTCTTTTTATTTTATGCCAACACGTCAAAAATGGGTATTTTATGACATTTTTAATCAGGGCCTTCAATAAATTCCCCATGGTGAGCCCCAAATCAGTTAATGCGTACTTTGGTTACTGCGCACCAAAAAAAGTGCAGACAATCTCCAATACATATGATAACTTTACTTCTGCTGAAATAAACTGAATACACTTTCATCAAATAACATTTATTTTTCTCTACACAGTTTATCAATATTTATTGAATTTTAGCCATACATACTTGAATTATAAAAGCGGATTAATACCGAGTAATATTCAATCAATTGAATTGAAAGTCGGCCATATTGGATATTGTCCATGTGAGTTATGTAAACAAATCAGACATTTTAAATAATTTATGGCGAATTTCATCATTGTTCACAACTAGTTAGGCTCAGGAATTCAATATTATAATTGGATTTAACAAGGTAAATAAATTTCACTCGCTGTCACAGTCTGAAATACAGCGGATTCTCTTGTATTTACGTGGTGGGGAAATTCCTGAAGTTTCATCAAGCAGTAGTTCCGGCACAAACAGTGTATTATCAAAATGGTAATTTCACTGATTCAAAACAGTGGATTATCACTTTTATCTCACTGATATTTCCCTATATTTCATTGGTAGGCATAAAATAAATATTAAATCTACTGTCGCCTTAAAAGTTATATTCCTTTCCTGCTTTTAATCTCGGTCCTTTAGGTATATAAATATACCTATATATTAGGACCCAGTTTAACATTCATTATATCGTAAAAACATGTTAGTCACAAGGACATCATATAGGACATAAAAAGAATTGATCCAGTTTCTTTGAGCTGCCCATTTTGAAACGTGTTTTAAGGAAAAACTGTCCCATCTTGAAACACTTGTAGCATCTAAAAGGGAAAGTTAAACGAAGAGAATATGAATATTCACCTCGGTCAATATTTATACCTTCTGGATGATATCACACAATATTTTATGTTTCAGTTAATAATTGTATAAATGCAGTTTTTTGCACTTACAATTGTGTAAATCTTTGGCTTTGGTTCATTATTTCCTAGTCGCCATTCAATATCCTTATCAGTTGTATTCACTCCCCCTGTTTTCAAGTCATGAAAGAGTATTTAAAGATCATCGCAAATCATATTGGACAAAATATATAGAATAAGTTATTTTTTCAGCAACTCTGTTACAGTTTAAACGTGTTATGTTTTCGAGCATTTATCTTAGAAAAAATTGTAAGTTGTTGTACAATGCAAATTCTATATATACGTGTACATAAAAAGGCAGTTTATTTATCAATTTTATAAGCCTAGAACTCCTCTTAATGCCATTATTTCTCTGCACTGTGCATTCTTACTCGATGGTTTTAAACCGCTTTAATACTTGTAATAAACATTGTTGTTGTTATAGTATAATGTATTATTATATTTATTAATATACATATTTCAAAGGTAACTCAAGCCTAGCAACTTTCAGATTGAAAGTACTGTCATTTGTGTATCCGACTGACCAAGTTTGGATTCGAAACTGCAATCCTGACAACAACGTATCAGCCGAGGCAGCAGCAGCAGTAGCAGTAGTAAAACATACACCAAAGTACATTGCACATATATGAAACCACCAATTCAGTCTGTCAGAGCTCAAAAAATGGTACCCGCATAATGGCGGCTAGAAATAGTTCTCAGTTTTCTTGGCTATTTTTAACATTTTTGTCCTAATCTGTTTTATTTTTTTTTTTTTTTTGTGGAATCATTTTGTTTCACTATTTCTGATAGTGTAGTAGCAATTGTATGCTCATATATATTCAGAATAGAATCCACAATGTGAAATTGTTTCACATACCCCAATCTGAAAATTAGCTCAATTTTCTTTGTTAATTTTACGGGTAAGTTCACATGAGCAGAAATATCTTTCTTGTTTGAAACACAACCCCCACTGTTCTTGCTATTTTTCATGAGTAAAGATATAGATCTACAAGAATATGTAAGTTAAAGCTATTTAAAAAAGGTTTTGCTATTTTTACAGCCCTGTGAACTTTACGAATTTTATATAGAATAAAGAAGGAATCTATTTAGTGGTTTCACAAGCATTAACTCTCAGCTGTCTGATAACACCGAACAATTCATAGTTGTCTCCCTTTATCCGTTCTGTCGTCAACTAGCTTATGACTGTCTTGCAAGTTTATGTTTTTGTCAGATCTTTCTATTTCTTAAGTGCAAACCACTAATGCCCACAAAGAGAGCCACCTATTACGTTACTCACAAATTGACATTGCTTGCAAATTCTCAGAACTGACGTAATATCATAACAATGAAAATACAAAATATAAATGTTTTAAGGCAAAAATTTAGTTATACTTTTTTACCTTTACAAGCAGTGGTTTTTTCTATTTTTTTCTAACTGTTACAACTTTATTTACATAACGCGTAGGTTCACAAAGTGAAAAGCTCATAAAGAATATGTTAATTTACCATCCACTTCAGTGGATACATTGGTACAATACTCAATTTTTCGCATTTTATTAGATATTTGGGCAAATGATTTGTTTTGTGTTTTGTTGTTTTTTTTGGTTTATCTAGTTGCTTTTTTTTGTTCGGCTTTAATACGTCTGTATAACAAGACAAACTGTTGCTGGTTTATTTTCCATGTAATGTGTATTTGGAAAATATATATACATAATTTATGATGTATATTTTCATGTCGCTTCAGTGCTTTTCTTTCACGAAGTCTCTGTCTGTATCTGATATTACTTTGTCATGTGCACCAGTTTCATCAACTTGTCTAATAGAGGCTTACCCTAAAATCTAGAGTATTCCATTTTACTTTAAAATTGTGTAAACTTAATGTATTAATATATGTCTTTATGTAGAGGGTTATTGTACTTATATGTCTTTATATAGAGGATTATTGTACTTATATGTCTTTATATAGAGGGTTATTGTACTTATATGTCTTTATATAGAGGGTTATTGTACTTTTTTGGGGTGGATAGCCATTTGTTCTAAACGAACACTTTCTAAGTGTCTAAATTCCTAAAAAGAAAAAAGGAAGAATTGTAAATGAGCCAATAAAACAGATATTCTGTCTGTCATCAGTAAATTGTGTGATGTGTCTGTTTAATCACACTACAATGTTTTTAATACTGTCGTTTACGTTTTGCCGATGGCACTGCGCCTTTTACCATACAAAAATGATACTAATTTATACATTCTCTTCTAAAACGGGGTCTTTAGATTTATTATCACAATTTTCAGTTAAATCAGTCACAATTTAGAAATTTAAATAGAACCAGTTATTGGGTCTTTTTTTAAACAAGAGGGCCATGATGGCCCTGTATCGGTCACCTGAGTATGACTGCTTTTTACAAAAGTGGCTATGGACCTGGTTAACTGACCCAAGATGACCCATTTTCGAACTTGACCTAGAACGTATTAAAACAATCTTTCTGACACATTTCCAGGTTGTTTGGACTGAAAATGTTACCACTAGAATGTTAACAAGATTTTTCCATATTTGGGCTTTATGACCTAGTTTTTGAACCTAGATGTCCCATATTCGGATTTGAGCTAGAAATTATTAAAACAATCTTTCTGACAAATTTCCAGTATATTTGGACTGAAAAAGTAGTCTCTAGAGCGTTAAAAAGGTTTTTCGATATTTGAGCTCTGTGACCTAGTTTTTGACCCCAGATGACCCATATCAAAACTTAAGCTACAAATCATCAAAATTTTTCTGACAAATTTTCAGGACATTTGGACTGAAAATGTATCCTCTAGAGTGTTAATAAGATTTTTCTATTTTTGGGCTCTGTAACCTAGTTTTTGACCCTAGATGACCCATATCAAAAATTGAGCTACAAATCATCAAAACAACTTTTCTGACAAATTTCCAGGACATTTGGACTGAAAATGTTACCTCTCGAGTGTTTATAAGATTTTTCTATTTTTGGGATCTGTGACCTAGTTTTTGAACCCAGATGACCCATCTGCGAACTTGAGCTTCAAATCATAGAAGCAACCTTTTTTACAAATTTCCAGATTATTTGGGCTGAAAATGTTACCTCTATAGTGTTAACAAGGTTTTTCCATATTTGAGCTCTGTGACCTAGTTTTTGACCCTAGATAACCCATATTCGAAGTTGAGCTAGAAATCATTGATACAACCTTTCTGACAAAAATTTCCAGGATATTTGGACTGAAAATATAGCCTATAGAGCGTTAACAATGTTTTTCTATATTTGGGCTCTGTGATCTAGTTTTTCAACCCAGATAACCCATGTTCGAACTCGTCCGAGAAATCATTGGGACAAACATCCTGACCAAGTTTCAAGACAAGTGAGGCAAAAATGTGACCGCTAGGGCGTTAACGAACTAAGTGTGAACGGACGACAGACGACGGACATTGAGCGATCCTAATAGGCTCAGGTGAGCTAAAAACAATGTTGGATTATGTTGAATTTAATTGTGTCTGGACCACTTTCAATGTTGACTTGAATCATGTGTCTTTATTTAAATAAAGGCTTAAACACATAAATACTCCATTTAATATATACAGGAGTGGAATGCTTTAATAAACAGACATCCAATGTCAGAATGTTACAAATGGATTCAGAAATTAATCTAAATATAAAAAAAATAGTTTAATGAATGTCGTTGATGTTTTGAGCAGTGTCAATCGTAACAACTCGGCCTTTTCCGACAACTTCGTTTAAAGACTTATTGCAGTCGCCCGAGGTGCTCGAAAGGAGCATTGATATACATACAGTATAGAAATGTTCTTCAGATAATCCTAAAATCTGACTAGTCTTTTTGACACCATATCAGTGTTTCTGTTTGCAATTCATAAAAAACAAAGCAAGTTTACATGTTTCGAACCATCCTATATAAAAATTACAGGAGTTTTGGATACAATGGCGTAATATGTTAGACGGTCACATGGTACTAACTGACGAGGCTGTTTGATAAAATTTAATGCAGAATAATTAACATTAGTTCTCTCATAAATAAGCTGATGGGGGGGGGGGGGTCGCAAGTTCGATCCACGGCTTCTCCACTAATATTACCAATTGTCTTTCGGGTGAGACGTTAAACTCAATGATATACACTGAGCATGGAAAAATAACAAAAGGGTTTCTCTGGAATAGGATGCTTTCTGTATCTTGCACAGTCCACAAAACTTAAAATGACTAAAACTCATCGAAGGGCGTCGGTCATGTAGGGTAAACGTTTCCGAAGTGTCATAAACTGAAAGAGAGAGAGAGAGAGAGAGGGGTAATTATTCCCGTTACCGGATAAAGTGCTGGCTATCACTCGCATATTAAGATATTAATTAGACGATATCTCAATAGTTTAGACGACATTCCTATTCACATAACAGGATATGTTTATTGATCTATGGGTTTTCTCCTTTGAAATAATTAGAGATGTACCGACCTAAAGAAACTCAAAAAGAAAGGTTCTCTCAGAAGGTTCTTCCCTTTTCTGTCGCTATTACTGATATGATCTGATAACACAATGTTTTTATTTCGATTTTCTCCATTTTTTCCTGTATCTTTCTTTCTGATCTAGGCAGTGGTAAAACTTTGCCTCGAAGAAAATATGTATTTTTTTCCGCCAGTCTGGATCTTAAGAACTTAAAACTTAAATTTTTGATTTTATAGAAATGAAACTTGTACTCTGTCTACCAGTGTTAATGTTTGTGTTAATAAAAATAATTAATGGGGATAAGAGCTGAGATTTAAAACCTATCTTCTCTGAAACGTATCTTTGTTTAATATTCTGTTTCGTTTATTCTTGAGGATGGCTACACTTATAAAATTTCATCTTGAGTTTCATGAGTGAAAGACCACATTTTAAATACCTGCTTAGGAAATTACAGTTGAATAACTAAGTTCAAATACTTTTTACGTCTTACCGAAACAAATTAAAGTTTTCTTAACTCAATTTCAAACATTTTTTCACAGCTTGCTGATTTTACTTTTTGTCTCGATCCAAACACTTGCAGATAAAATATGTACTTGTCTATATCCGGACACATCTTCTAGCTTACTGATATTGCGTTTGCTAGTCAAAATTCTAAAAACACCTTCATACGGCTTGCTGACATATTCTTTTACTCATTGCAAACACCCTTTTTTCGGCTTGCTGATGTAAAGTCTACTTGGCTCAATTCGAAGACTTATCACTGCTTGCTTATATATTACCTTTACTTTACTTATTGCAAACATATTTTTGGCTTGCTGATATATCCTCTACTCACTGCAAACACCTTTTTCGGATTGCCGATATATCCTGTACTCATTGCAAACACCTGCTTCGGCTTGCTGATATTACCTTTACTCATTGCAAACACCTTTTTTGGCTTGCTGATATATATTCTACTTACTGCAAACACCTTTTTCAGCTTGCTGATATTGCCTTTACTCACTGCAAACACCTTTTTCGGCTTGCTGATATAGCCTCTACTCATTGCAAATATCTTTTTTGGCTTGCTGATATATCCTCTACTCATTGCAAACGCCTTTTTCGGCTTGCTGACATTACCTTTCCTCATTGCAGACACCTTTTTCGGCTTGCTGATATATCCTCTACTCATTGCAAACTCCCTTTTTTGTGCTTGCTGATATTAAATCAACTTTGCTCAAATCGAAGACTTATCACTGGTTGCTGACATTACCTTTACTCATTGCATAAACCTTTTTTGGCTTGCTGATATTACCTTTACTCATTGCAAACACCCTTTTAGGCTGGCTGATATATCCTTTATTCATTGCAAACACCTTTTTCGGCTTGCTGATATTAAGTCTACTTGGCTCAGTTCGAAGACTTATCACTGCTTGCTGGCATTACCTTTACTTTACTCACTGCAAACACCTTTTTCGGCTTGCCGATATTAAGTCTACTTGGCTCAGTTCGAAGACTTATCACTGCTTGCTGGCATTACCTTTACATTACTGATTTCAAACACCTTTTTCGGCTTGCTGATATATATTTTACTCATTGCAAACACCTTTTTCGGCTTGCTGATATTACCTTTACTTTACTCATTGCAAACACCTTTCTCGGCTTGCTGATATTAAGCCAACTTGGCTCAATTCGAAGACTTACCACTGCTTGCTGACATTACCTTTTTTGGCTCAGTTCGAACACATTTTTACGGCTTGCTGTTTATCAAGTTCACTTGGCTTGTTGGTATTTAGTTTATCTGGCTCAGTACGAACACTTTTTACTGCCTACAGGTATAAGGTTTTCGTGGGTCTATACGAACACTTTACGACCCGCTGGTATGAATTAACATTACCTCTGTTATAACCCTTTTTTACGGGTTGTCTAAATTTGGTCTACTTTTTAACATTCAATGATTATATTGTTTTGTAATCTTAATTTGAACGTTACTCTAATGAAACAAGAACTGTAAGATGACTATGCCCCGAAAGTGGTGCTTTGACCTTTGAGCGGAGAACTAGTCATTAAGGGGTCAAGGTCAAATAAATATAGGTCAGTGGGAAGGTCTTGTTCAAAGGGGAGTTGTGTCCAAGTATGAAGTATATCCACTTACTAATGTGGAAGGTATAGCCAATGTTAAAGTTTTCTGACAATTAGAACTTCAAGGTGAAGGTCATTCAGGGGTCAATGTCAAACAAATATAAGTAAGTGGGAAGGTCTTGTCCAAAGGGGTGTTGTGTCCAAGTATGAAGTAAATCCACTTACTAATAAGGAAGTTATGGCCAATGTTAAAGTTTTCGGACGGACTGACGGACGGACAGTTCAAAAACTATATGCCCCCCTTCGGGGGCATAAAAAGCAAGGTAATGGGACAAATAGTGTTGTCTTTAAATTCACCTTATGTAGACATCGGCTACAGGGAAGGACGACCGCTTTTGATTGGTAATGGACAATGTGGTGCGATTTCATTGATCCAAACTGAATTTTATTGCTATTAAAAAAACAAGAAAGGCTATATTTAATTCAGGAGCTGTATTTCTGGTATAGGTTTCAGTACATGTCCTTTGGCACTTTCGCTCATTTATCAACATGTTTCGTAGATTAGTCTATTTTTGTCCGTGCTTCGAACCACTCAATTGATTTTAACCTATAACCAAATTCTCCAGTCCAGATGCCTGTGAGAGAGCGATTACGACCTTTGCGACATGATGTCGATAAATGGCCTTCTAGGCGTTTAACTTTTCTTTATTCGTCTCTTTTCAAATTACGGGTACCAGTCTAGTTTCAAATTACGGGAACCAGTCCAGGTCAGAAGGTGTAATCAAGTCCCGGGAATCAAGTCCTAAAAATGATGAATAATTCAGTTAAAAGGAAGTCAGTCAGTCTGAAGTTTTGTCTACAGCTATATACATAATAATATTAGTATTGAAAAAGACTGTTCGCTATCGATCAGAAGTATATCACTTTAAACATAAGGCTTTGTCTAGAGGTAAATCGGGTGCAATGAAATTACGAAAGTGCGAATAAATGTATAATGTATGTATGAGTCATAACTCTTACATTAAATTTTCTTCTTAAAAAATTTGAAGGGGCATGGTTTTTAAAATCGCACGTCTGTTTGAAAAGTTAGGTTTGATGTCACTGTTTTGGCACATGCTCAGTGTGAGAGTTTGTAAGATACTGAGTACATGGTCACGTAATGCTAAACAAAATTAAATACTTTCTCACAAAGATCTCTTTCCGTTTTGTTCTATTGAGAAAAATATACTACTCAAAATTTGACAGGGATCACTAAAAGAATGTGTATATTTACTACACAAGGTTGAAAGGTTACATTTTTTGTTGTGATTCTGAAAATATGTTCATATGACAACAGTTTGGTACCAAAAAATGAGTAAGTCTGTAAACCGTTGAAGCGTGACAGAGGCTGAGCCGCGGGAGGGGCACGAATTTGGGATAACACAGATGAAATGGAACTTTTTGGAAAAATCAAGTCTATGGCCTGAATTTTGCTTTAATATCGCGTGTGGTGTCCGTTTGCTTGGATTACTGCTCCGCACCACCTTCTCTTGCTGCTAATGAGTCTCCGGATGCTTTGTTGTGGGAGTCGAGCTCACTCGTCCAGAAAGGCCTGCTGTAGCCCAGGACCGTGGTTGGCTGGACTGGGCGAGCAGATATTGCAGTCTGCAGCATGTCCCAGGCGTGCTCTATTGGATTAAGGTCTGGAGACCTTGCTGGCCAGTCCATTCTCTCTATGGCTGCTGCCTCCAGGTACTCGTCGTTGACCCTGACCCTGTGAGGCCGGGCGTTGTCTTCCATTAAAATGAACTCAGGGCTTATAGCACCAGCCTACGGACGAACATACACATCTAAGATCACATTGACGTATCGTACAGCCGTCAATATGCCGTTTTGCACAATGTGCAGGTCCGTTCTTCCCTGCATGCTAATGCCAGCCCACACCATGACCGAGCCCCCGCCATGACGGCCATCGGTAGCAACACATACGGGTGTCAAACGCTCATTGGCGATTCTCCATACCCGCACTCGCCTATCAGTGAAGTCCACCCAAAATCTAGACTCGTCAGTGAACAGCACTGGGGTCCAGTCATGCAGCGTCCACCTGGCGTGATCGCGGGCCCATTGATGTGGTTTCGCGTCAATGGTATTCGGATTGCTGGCCTTCTAACCCTCATGCTAGCTGTACGAAGAAGGTTCTGATGGATTGAGTGGAAAGTTTTACACGAGTGGCATTTTGGAAGTCATTTTGGAGGGCAGTAGCGGTAACAAAGCGCTGACGTCGCGCTTGAACGACAATAAACTGGTCCTCACGCCGAGTTGTGGACCTCTGACGCCCTCCGCCATGCCTATGCGTGACATGCCCGTAAGTTTGAAACCGTCGCCACATCCTGACAACGGTGCTCTGGGACACCCCAAGGACATCTGCCACGTGCCGTTGGGAACGCCCAGCCTCAAGCATCCCTACCCCCTTATTTAACTCCTCATCGTCAATACGCCGTCTTTGCTGTAGATTTGCCAAGACCAGTGCTAGATTCGATATAAACGTTACCATGCACAAGCGAAGTCTAAATAAAACGGATGTGTACATGAAGGTACATGCCCGCGGTGCACCACTTTTCCAGGGGTATCGCTTTTCCCGTGCATCTCGAGCCATGTATAGGTATACAATCAAAATCTGCTAGACAGATCGTCTTTGCAATATGAATAAACTACATGTATGAGAAAAAAAAAGTTATCTTGAGGTTTTCATTAAAACATATTTAAGAAATAAAAAGTGATCCCTATCAAATTTTGAGTAGTATAATTTTAAAAACAAAACATTGGCTGAGATTGTCAGCCATATATTTAAATGCTTGTCGGTATAAAACTTACACATTGCTAAGAATAAATGGCTTAAGACTGGCATATTTGAACAAATATAGCGGCCTTTTAAAGCAAATCTCACCATTCTGATTAATACGTACCAAAGTAAAATGTTGTCAATTTAAAGTTACCATGGTTACCGTTTGCATAACAGACAGGGAAAATGAAATCACTTGGAATGACACAGCATCATGTGAAAACCTTGTTAGATAATTACTCAAATTTTAAATTAGCTGGAAAAAAATTGACATTTCAGTCGAAAAGGAAATTATTACTTTGCCTCACGTAATGGTGTACTGATACAACAAAATCGAAAGTTAATTTTAACTTAATGAAAGACTGGTACTATACAGTGTTCAATTTTCAAGGTTAAGAATTATTCAGCAGACGACTGCCAATAAATTTGCAGAAAACCAGAAACAGTTAAGTGTGAAAGTTCCTGAAGTGTGCACCTTAAGTTAATATCTCTTTATTAAGTCTCGTTTGTAGTGGCATTTGTTCGACAATATAAATAATTTGTCAGTAGCAGTAGGTAGTCACAGTATGTTGACGATCTTATAAGTTTAACTGTTAAAAACGACAACTGATAGACAAATCAAAGAGAGCCGCGAAACTCTGTGTGCTACAAAGAACAAAAACAATTTTCTTTCAGATTTTCTTTAATCTTTGGTTCCCAGGTCAAAAGAAAATAAATAGGAAAAACAACAAAAAAAATCACAGTCTGCTACAACAACAACCTAGACGGTGTCCGGAAGTTAAACATGGGTAATACTTGCTGATCTAAATTTTACAGAAATAACATCTATATAGGTAACCAAAAGTCTTACAACAAGACTTAGCAAGTATCACACGGAAAACCTATTCTAAACAAAAAAACAAAACATTTCACTATAAAATCCACGTTTTTACAAAACTTTACACAAATATAAAGAATGTTCACTTGCATATATCAGGTCATAAATGCATAATAATTTCCTTTCGTAACGTATTTACTTCTAAAAAAAATTCACCGAATGTTCATCTTCCAACGTAACACATAAATAAGGAAAAAAATCTTCAATGTTCTCTGGAAAAAAACACACTGTTAAGTACTGTTCAGGTGATATGGTAATTATGCTTTCTTCTGTCCGGCCAGTTCCTCCTCCCATTTCTTGATAGCCAGGACACCGTCAAGCATTTCTCTCACAGCTTGGAATTCTGTCAACCCGAGGCGGCGCTTGTTGGACAAGTCGTAAACTCCACCCTCACTCTCCGAGTGCTCGCCGTGAATACCTGTAAAATGAACAATACACATTAAAAAAATCGCTTTGCGCAATAACCAAAATAAACATTTCACGTTTCTCTTCAAGTTTTCATGGAAAATAAACAATGGACACATGCTTTTAATGGTTCAATATGAAAACAATTTATACATATGTTACAATTTGAATCATAAAGTGAAGGTATATACTGTGCAACGCCGATATGAAAATATCAGTAAGAGCGTATGTTACATTAAAAGAAAGATTATCCCTATATTTACGTGTTTCTAAACAACCCAGCCAGCCCAACGCACGTCAGTGTGATAAATGAAATTTCGTACCTCTCGGCTGGATGGAATACTTCTCGCAGAATTCGCGGAAGTTTGGTTGCTGGCACACATTAGGAATAGCCATGTGCACGCTAGCCCTGAGCGTGGTACCAAGATTCGATGGACAGAAGGTCAAGTAACCATAACCAGGTCTCTTGGCAAAAGTCAACTTCTTCTCAAGTTCACCAATAGCCTGTAAAAATAACATGGACATTTTTTTTCAAGGAATGTTTAGCCATGTCAGACGAGAAAAAATATCTAATGGGCTAGAATTGTAGACTGATTCCTTGTTTGCTTATTATTTCTAAGCTGTCACGAAATAGATTGATTCCCGATTTGTTTACTTTTTCTATATTGTTTTTAAAATGAAATTGTAGCAAAGTGATTTAAGTCACTTGTTTTTAAATGTATATTGTGTATAAACATGCGTCTTTAAAAAGCGACGTTACTAAATATCCAGTTTGTAAAATCTCAACTGCTACTATAAACACTAACCTAGACCCATATAACAATGTTACTAAACATGAATAACAAAATTTTCGAAAGTTTAATGCAGTTCTTTGAATATTTTATAGCTTAGATCGTGGAGCAACTGAAAATTTTAGAGTTGTGCTTGTCGTTTAAAGACATTTTATCGATATTACATATTGAATTCCAATTAGCACTATGCGATATCTGCATTTATTACTCAGGTCTGGGTAAAATAAATCGTTTGCCTTAGTCATGCAGCGCAGCAGTTATAAACTTATCAAGACTTGGTCAACTAGTAAAGATACGACGAAAGTAACATGGACAGAATAAAAAGCTTGACACTCCGGTATTGCGACTGACAAAGACAAAAAGAGACATGACAGGCCCGAACAAGTGCTCTTCTTACGTAATTATGATGACGTCAGAAGAAATTACTAACATCCTGGTACAAGACCTCGGGTTTTTACCATCAGCATTCTCAAGGTCAAATTTTTTCAACATCTTATACAAAATAGGAAAGATAAAAAACAAAGTATCTAAATATAGAAACAGTTTTATATCGCTGTTGGAACTGCTCTGCTTTCTTATCTACCAACTTTAACAAGTTATGACAGCTGTTTTAGTCTCTGAATGAACAATCTCTTCTCGAACTAATTCAGCCAGGTAATTCTACAGTGAACAACATAAGAACCAGCTGCTGTGTTATGGTGCTTAATTCCAGAACTTATTGGTTTTGACGTACAAATATAACTACTTAATTTTCCGCGAGAGAACCTGTGTACAATTTTCTCTATATTCATAAGAAATCGTTCTTTTTATCAGGCTGCCACACCATATAGCTAGATTCCTGACGAGTATTGATTTGCTAGTTCAGGCGTTCGAAAGACACAGAATATGACTTTGTGAAGCAAGCGTCTGACAGTGTTCAATTTGTATGTAAATGTATAATCGTCGTTTTTTTCCCCACTAATCAACATTTGTCATGCAATCACTGATAAATCTTTTGATACGTGCGTCCCGATAAGTAGACTTCGACATGTCAGGTCTGAGTGTACACAGGGTAATGTTTATTTTAGATTATCTACAACTATAAGCTTCACCCAGCCAACGATGGTGATTCATAAACTTTATCAGCACTACATTTTAAATTTGCACTACATATCTCTGTTTTGATTCTTACACGCACCTAAACCTACGATATTTTTGTCTAACCGCATCTACTTGTTTTGCAAAACAGGTATTGTGCATCACCGTTCAGGTGTGCTCTGCATCTCAGTGAATACTGTTATCTTGACACTGTTTCGTTCGATTGTCAGTGTAGTCTGGAAAGAATTTAAGATTTTACCTAACTCGTAGGCAATATGCGGTATGTCTAACCAGGACCACAGGATTCGAACTTTAAGGCACCAGTAAACAAAAGTCTGCACTTGATGACAGCAAAACATTAAAACTACTGCAAATATTTAAGTATACACGTTTGTGAGTTTTAAATACCAATAAACAGAAGGGTTATTTACCTTGACCAGACGTCTGTACACTTCACCGAGGTTACCTCCCTTCTGCATGGAAATCAGCCTCAGGTGGTCTTCCTCATTCACCCACACGAGGAAGGTCTTGTCTTTGTTGTGGAAGATACCACGACCTGTGTCCCAGTACTTGTAACCACCAGCGTCTCTCAGAACACTGTAAGTAACGAAAACCCAGAATTATGAATTGATTTCAACTTACCCAACTGATTGGATAATCTTCATATATAGCAGACAAATAGTTGTCACCAGCGTTGGAAATGTCCATGTATCATTGTCAGATTAGGACACAATGCGGCTATGATTCTAGAACACAAAAAAAGAAAGAAAAAGATAAGAAAAAAAAAACCTTTAGGCGGGCTTCCCCCTAACACTAGGACCAATGTCTCGACAGTGTTTAAGATCAATACCGGGATCCACACTTATTACAGGTTTCTAGTATGTTTTGCTTTTAAGAAAAAAATTCTACATTGACTAGTTCCTGACTAGTTCCAAGACGGTATGGAAGGAAGCGGAAAAAAGACTATTTATTTGTAGGAACTTTCTGTTAGTATTAGCACAGAATGCTTAGTACACATATCTTTATCATATGTTCATGATTAGTTTTCTGGTGTTATTCATTAGTTTTGTACGGCAGACGGCAATTTGGCTAAACAAAAAGTCATCGAAGAACAAGATAAGTTACATAGTTGGAATCTTAGTTTGTGGTTGTTCAAAGTGGGGGGAGGAGGCTGGGTGGAGGGGGTTGGTTGGGGCGTTATTTATACTAGAAACAAATCGCAACGCAATACTGCATTCCGCAACAAACATTTACTTCTTTTTGTTAGCATGATAGTTCTGTAGTAATTTAGATTTCTTCTGTTTTGAGACCTTGTTTGGAAATCCTCACGTCTTGTGAGATTCGAACCAGAGACTCAGATAATCACTTCTCCCTTACAAACCCTCGATCTCGAAAGAAATTCAACGAAGAAACCTCATTCATCGATGATGGCCATAAAACGATTATAATCATATTTGTATTACTAATACATTAACCTGCCCGTTCCCTTTCTGTCAGAATATATTTGTTAAAATGATTTGGCATTTGTACGCATCTTATTTGTTTATTTATCTATTTATTTATTCATCATGCGGACTTGTCTCCAAAACAGACTGTAGATGAAAAAAACAAAACATTGGAAGCATAGTTTTACAGCCAACTAAAAACTGAATTGCCATGTACTCTTCTTTTTGAAGTAAAGAACAATCATTAATCAATAACACGCTTTCTTTTCCTGCAGACGTAAGCAAAATACACGTGCACATTTAGATAATTGTTCCATCCCTGATAAGATTTAGGTAAATACCTACACCACTAAACGACGCAAAACCTCGTGCCAATTTGTAAGCCATTACATTCCAAGTACTACTATTAGACATTTGCAAAAAATCATGGCGCGGATATAAAAGCCCGACAAAAATACCTTGATACAACAGTTTTTATGAATGTATTTTCTACATTAGCGGTTGCAGTTTTTCTATTGCACAACAAACGTCGATTCTAATGTAATACAACCATTATACATTTGTACGTGTAATAAAATTGACAAACACAGCATTGCGTATTTACTTCATGGGAAGAATCAATTGCTTTTATTTATGCATTTTCATAACATGTATGTGTTTTGCCTCACATGTACGTGTACTATTCAATTTTCATTCTACCGATTTTATCTGAACTTTTTTTTGGTGGATTGTTTAGCAAATACCTGTCTTCGATAATTGTTTTAGAATTAATATAGCTACCAGGAAAACTATTTTTTGTTGTTTTGGTCATGTGGTTTATAGGATTAAGGAATTTGAGACTCGTTTTCATTAAACCTTTTTATGATTCTACCACTTAAAACAGTTTCAGAGTTTACATGAAACGCTTTCTTTATATTTTTAGCATTTTCAGAACCCACTGTCACTCTAACAAGACACCGGTTTCTAAATATAGGTTTCGGAAAAAAACAAAAACAAAAAAACAAAAAAAACCATCAGCATCAATTACTGACTTATCCATTAACATATGATCGTCGCGACAGCTCTGTAACAGTTCACAGATAAACAAAGTAACTTCATTTATCAACAAATGGCAGGAGAAGACAAAAAGACGTCAAAAACCTTACTATTACAGAACAGAGATATGATGAACACGGATAAACGAGCAATAACTTAGTGTACTGAATGCCAGCAAAAAATTAACTTGTATTGACCGACGTCACGGGGGAAAAGGCATTAGGACGCCTGTTAAAAATACTAAAATACAGTAAAATGAAAATGAAAGACGCCAAAATAGATTTCCATTCATCATCCATTTTTTTTTTAATTTAAAATTTGTATTTTCATTATCAGTTATTTCGTAAATTACTTTTCAAAAACGAAATAAGAACACTCAAGTGCTGCAATAATTTCCGGATATTCAAATGACCGACTGATCCCCAAAAGAACGATTTCAAAAAAGAAAAATATGTGTCCGAGTACCCTTTTTTACCCTGTTCACTTTGTGCTATGTTTGTCAAAACGCCAGTAGCACATTAAGGGATCGACATCTTTAAAAATGCAAATGCTGCAAACTTACAATATACACACACGCACATGGTAGGTCTGAACTGATTTTAAAAGCATACATAGCTTTCAAACTTTATATACACGTAGCCCTCAAATACGGAAAGAAGTGTGTTTTAATGTGACACTCGTTAACAGGAAACAAAGAATGAATAAAACCACAGTTACAACCTTTGGGATATAAATTAATCTGTCAAACGAAATATGTTAATGAGTTACTTTGTAAATTAGACCACTGTTTCAGTGGGACAATCATACCATTCAAAACTAAAGATTTGCGTAACATATGCAATGTACACAGCTAGCTATTAAAATATCGCACACAGATAACACACTCATGGCGTTGCAACCATAATATTTGTCCTTCAAACTGTCTTGAACAAACTTGACAAGGCTTGCTAATTAGTACTGATATGTGTCCAATACGTTTGAACTACTTTATTTATGAAGTCCGATCTCAGTTTTAACGTTAACGTCTCTTTCAACAACTAAGGTCATATCATGGCAGACCTGACCGAGGATCGAACCACACTATTTCCTAATACAAAGTCAGACGCGCAAACCATGAGGCCACCGAGGAAGGAATGCTTCAGGTCTTAAGAATAAACGAACCTACAAAGGTTTCCCATCACAATGCCTCTGACCTTAGAGACTTGCAAACGGCCGAGTCCATTTTTCAATCTGGAGAAATCCATTTAGCATTTTAAAGTTACTAATTGTAAAGGTATACAAGCAACGAAGTGTAGATCATACTCTGACTACATTACGTGCAGAAGGGTCATAGTGAGAATATAAGGTTGTGCAGATTGACAATGGTCTGCACTGGTCACAGAAAGACGTTAAAAAAGCCGAAGTTAACTTACTCGTCATCGTCTCTGAAGAGGAAATGGTCCTCTACCATCTGTTTCTGGGTCGCCTCGTCCATTTTGTTCAGTGGGTTGTACGAACCGGACAGTTCACCAGCTAATGTGTTCAAGGCAGCCACGGTATCATCCTGCATGTTCTCCAAATCCTAGAAACACGGACACACATCGTAAAAATTCTCGAGAAAATCATGTTTAACACCTTAGCCCGCTATTTTTTTAGAATGGACTCGCCTAATTCTATGTCATTTGTTGATCAATTTAACTTATCATTCAGTGAATGAACTGCACATTCTGAGGTTTTACTGGTGTATGAAATATTTTTTTTATTTGGGCAATTCAAAGAAGGTGGAGTCCGAAGGCAGAACTAATTTGTAAAAGGTTTATAAAAGCAAAAACCATTAAATCTATATATAAAGATTTATACCATTATCTAACAGCTTTATACATCACAGCATTTTTTTCAGGAACAAAACTGCTCCAGAAAAGTAAGTAAAGAAAATAGCTTTGGGCATTTCAACAAAACATACAATTCTTGGACTAACAAAAGTTTGCATACCACCAAAAATATCCTTCAAAATTGCGCAAGTTTCTGACGTCATGACAGTCGATTCACTTTGACGTCATTTTTTTCTGTATTAACCTATCGCCGATTTGTTCTGTTAATTTTTGCAATAAGTACCTACCTCGGAATTGCAGGCTGGTGGGAACGGGTATTTAGAATGGCTACGAGCAACACGGATACGGGTTGAAATGACCATCTTTTTTTCTGGGTCAATGTCTTCAAGGGCTTTGATTTCAGCTTCGGTACCAAATGTGGGTTCAGGATGGTTAATACTATCTACTTTGTGATATGCTTTGATAACAGGGTTGAAAACATCTTCAAATACTGTGTAGGCTTCAGGGTCACATGCATAAATGCCAACTTTGCTGCCGAGATGTAAACAACCTGAAAATGATTTTGAATCACTTTTTTAAATTCATAAAAGGTTATTTTATTGACGCCATCTTTTAAAATCTGCAATCATTTTATCTGTAATTTAGTCATATGGATTGGACCTTAGACATCTTAAACTGAAGAAAATCATCATTTTGTGCAGGATTTTTTTCTAACTGACTAGGTACATGTAATATGTTAATCTTTACCTGAGTTGATACAATGGGCCAGGGTGCCACCTAGGGATGTTTTCTTGTCCTTCAGTTTGTTGTAAACATCTGGAGTCAGGAACTTCTTCATGAGAGACTGGGAGTCACTTTTGCTGATTTTCGTCCACAGCTGATCCAATGGCTCAGGTGTCCAGGTCAGTTTGGCTTCCTCTGTAAATATCAACGTCAGTTACATATATATACAACAGATTCATCAGTGCAAACAGCCGTCACTGTCATTCTGTATTATCATATGTTAGGGCAAAGCCAAGTCACAAGGTATTCTGAATACCACTGTGTGCTACCATGGTTTATAGGCCGCTCTAGAAACCATCCTCACCTTGTCTGCCTTTTATATTACTTAACTGTTTGGTTTACAGTTTTGTAAAATCACATGAAGGTCAAGAATTGAAAAAAAAAATATATACCCCACCTCGTCGCTGAACCCTTTACAGCCATAAATACGGTATCTGTTTGATTTACCGAAGTTCACCAAATGTGAAAAATATTCAAAAAATATTATATAGCCTGTGCACAATAAAGTGTCTAATTAAGCTACAAATGTCTGCCTTTATATTAATCATCCGTTTGTACTTAGTGATATAGGCCTAATTATAAGATAAACATTTTTTGTATATAGTAAAAATCCGTTTTTAAGACAAGGAGTAACACATCGGTGTAACAGTGGACCTCATTTGTTTAAAATCTTAGACGTTCGTTCTTTCATCACAATTTCAGAGATATTAAAGTAAACATTATTAGTTCCTGTAATGTCACGTGAACTGAAACAAGGATACAGATGAATACAAGTCAAACTACATGTATATTATTCATTCGAACAAAAGTTAAGTTCAAGTGAAGACCAAATAATATGATGTAAGAGGACAATAAAGAAAATGATCTTCGTATCCCCAGACTGTTGTATAAAACAACGAAAATTCATGTATCTTCATAGATTAAATATTTGCCTATGTGAAAAACAGCCTGAAGAGAGATTTTATGGCTTTGAAAAACGTTTCAAAATTTTATTGCCGTAAAAAGTTAAACTGATATAAAATGCGGACTCGGATTTAATGTGACGTATGAGTTTTGATTTAAAAATTATATTCACAACTAGTAGAAGAACGCACGACAAGGGTTTACAACTATGAAGAATTATTACCCTTGATAATCTCCAGGACTCCGTTCTTCATCTCTGTAACCGCGTCCCATTCCGTGAGACCGAGACGGCGCTTGTTCGAGATGTCGTACACACCTCCTTTACTCTCAGAGTGCTCCCCGTGTACACCTGAAGTGTTAAACATTTATATGTCCACTTAGAAAATCCTCATTTTAGAAAATCAGTTTTGGTTTCAACACTATATATATACTATACTATTCTACAAATAGCGACCCTTTCCAGTTATAATTAAGTGAAATAGATTATAGTTTTGTCCTTCGAAATGTTGAATTAAATTGAAGGTGAGAAATATTTTCTCAATATAGATTCACCTTTACCGTGGTTACAAACGAATTTCATATAAATACACGTAGTAGTCATTTCAAAGGTCCGGGCATTACTATGGTAACTCAGTTTGATTTAAAGAGCAGCGTACAAACCTCTTGGCTGGAGATTGTATTTGGCACAGATATCCTTCAGTACCTGTGGATCTTTGCTAAGCATAGGTACCCTGACGTGAACACTAGCCCTCATCGTTGTTCCGAGGTTTGTCGGACAAAAGGTCAGGTACCCGAGTCCGTCAGCCTTGGCAAACGACATCTTGGTCTCGATGTGATTGATAGCCTAAGAAGATAAGAAGACATTTAAAGGACATGTACTGGTTTTCCTATTTTCCATCCACTGTAGAGGTTCAGGCAAGTTTAAAGCCCAGGGAATTCTATGGTAAGACTATATTAACAACACTAGAAAAGTCTTGACATTGTACGGTCGCTGCGGACCGCCCAACAACCCCCTAAATGCTAAAAGTCATTCGTTTTAAGTGCAAAGGTTTAGAATTTAATACAGAACGGAAAGCTTGCCAGAGAAACTCACGGTCACGAGACGCTTGTAGACCTGGCCAAGATTGCCGCCCATCTGCATGGAGATAAACCGGAAGTGATCTTCCTCGTTCACCCATGTGAGGAAAGTTTTGTCTTTGTTGTGGAAGATACCTCTTCCGGTGTCCCAGCAGCTGTAGCCGCCAGCATCACCAAGCACACTGCAAGTAAACACGTGTAATAGGTATTTAATCCTTTACCCGGCATAATTTTAAGAAAGGACTTGCCGATTTTCCGACTGGTCAGAACCATTTATTGCTCAAATATGTATCCATCGCAATATTTTGACTAAAACAGTTGGCAGTCCTTATCACAACAGGTAAGAATATTTGTGAAACCCTGCATGTTCTGCTTCGGTAGCAAGGTCAAAAATGTTCGCCTTTAACAGCAAAAAGTTCTGCTTAATCTTGATAACAGTTTGAAATGTTTGACAACACAGCTTTGTATTTCGAAATGGGTACTGGTGTTTAAAGTAAAGAACTTAACTTATTCACCTCAGTGGTACATTTGGTAGAAATCGATAAGATTAGCTGAAACCTGCATTTTCAGTATAAGCTCTGATTTATACAATGAACAGTAGACAAGATAAGAATGTTAGACGTAGACTAATTAGATTATACTCTTTGGTGGTCACACAGTTTACGACCATTATTTGTAAAAAAATGAATCGATCAGAATGCTTGGAAACGTTAATTTTTTCATACGTTTCATTTATTTTCTTTCATTTCTTGAAGATATATTTCATTAATAATTCTGTCTTAAAGGAGTTTGATATATTAATTATAAATCGCTGGTATTTACTGACAGAACATTTCAATCATGAACAACAGATGACAAGAACGAAAAGAAAAATCACGTTCTGCAACGAAAATTTCGGATCATGGATACCAACTCGGTCATCTCCGTAAATTTTCAAGAGAGTAACATCGTAGGTAATGGAGTTCAAGAAAATACCAACAAACCGATAAAAATGCTTCGTCCGGGTAAGAGAATAGATTGTACCTTCTTGCTGCATGCAAGACGTCTTTCGGACAGAAATGAGGTTAGTGTGGGGTATTTGCATGCGACTGATGGCATTGCTAACTTCTGCTAGTTACTTACTCATCGTCTGCTCTAAACAGGAAGTGGTCGTTGATCATTTTATCTTGAGTAGCTTTGTCCATCCCCTTCAGTGGATAGTAGGTTCCAGCTAGCTCACCGGTCATGGTCGATAGCCCCTCGCATGCCAACTTTTCCATTTTCTCGAAGTCCTACAAAAAGAAAAAAAAACATACAAACGTTTAATCTTTACTAAAAATATATATACATGTATACACACGTGATTATGAAAAAAAAACCTTTTCTTTTTCTTGAAATTTCCGGCAAAGCTGCAATTTAGATTACCGACAGAAATCGTAGGTTGACAAAGGACAACAAGAAGATCTGATAAAAAAAGGGGAAAAAACGTTTCAAAGCAGCCAACACATTTGATTAATAAGAATAATTACCACTCTCTTGGCAGATGGTGGGAAGGGCATGCCCTTGTGGCTTCTGGCGACACGGACACGTGTGGACTTAACGAAGTACCCAGTTGGGTCCAAGTCTCCAAGACTGTCGATTTGCTGTGCAGTACCGAAATCTGGTTTAGGATGTTGGACATTATTTTTCGGGTCTCCGGTATGGTAATCCTGAATGACCAGTTTAAAGAGATCACACCAGTCGGGGTCGGTGTATACGGCGGGATCACAGGCATAGATACCAACCTTGCTGCCTGCATGTAGTGCTCCTGTAAATCGTAAAAAGGCAAGCTTTGTTTTCTCGTTTTTACAACAAAAATGAACTGTTTTAAAAGTATGTAAACAATTATTTGATCCACTTTTGTTTGACTATCCTGTGTACATTCTGCTATTATCTTAAAAATTGACCCCAGAAAACCGCCTGCTTATATAGAATGTATATATTACTGTAACTCACTGTCGGTGATTAAATTTCGTATTCCAAAGGACGCTTACCAAAGTGTAATTATGTTTGTTATTTTCATCAGTAATTAAAGCATGTGCAATTACTTGCGTAGTAATTATTCATGTACTTCGCACTAGTGTGTTTTTTTCCCCTACGCATCAAACACCCACCTGAATATTATTCAGAATTACATCTAAACTGACTGCAAAACATTACAACTGTAAGCACTGCCATCCTTTTTGGCAAATGCTTTATTCATACGTTGGTACCATTCACCTAAGATAATTCCGTTACCTTGGAATATATCAAACAACCAGGCAAAGAGCTCCTGGAATGTTGCAGAACGCTACTATCCATCAGACGCTTGTAAAATACGAATATCGCTAGAACAGTAATGAGAAAAACAATTGATGATACAACTCTGTAATAACATTGCTTCTCTTAATACATATTAGTGCCTTAATTCATCACAAGGAGCTCAAAAGAAAGCCTAAATTAAATGAAGCTTATTAAATAACGTCTTCAAGGAAACTGCATGCTTTATCTGATGAATTCTCAAAGAGAATGCACTGCAGTCGCAGAATCTAAGACCACGGTGTCAGTTAGGATCAGTTGTGTCTATCATTTGCTAGCCCCAGTTAACTTGGGCAGAGCTTACTGTTAATTTACAGGTCAACAAACAATTATTTTATTACAAGTATTTTTACAAGTCAATTATTATTACAAGTCAACAAACAATAATAGCTCGGGAGAGATAAGTCTTTTCCATAAAAAAGAGCACCCAACAACTGCTCTGGGACATTTTGGTATCTTTCGCGTAAAAGCTTATGACTGAAACTATGTAGCTCATCAAATGTTGGGAGAATGGTAAATTTTAAAAAACATTAATTTTATATATATATAAACTGTTATAAATACAAGTTGTGTATTTAAATCATGTATATAGATGAAGTTGTCACATAGGCTAGTGATCAGTGACAGAAGGATATGTCGTAATTATTTTGTCGACGTTTATCTATTCTATAAATAGTACATATCATTTTCAAACGGTTATCAAACTGTTATTGATAAACCACATCCTTGTCTGAGTAAGGCTTGTGTTCATCGTATAAGGAGCCAGTTCAAATTGTCTGACTTAATGTCGATAGAAAACCTTATAAGCGAGACACCTAATATAGGTCGTGAAAAATAATCCGCATAAAAAGTGAAGCCATAGCAACGATACAGCATTCATTTCGACATTTTATTTATTCATTTATTTGTTCATTCATTTATTTCTATTGACAATTTAAGCTTGGCTGCGCTAGCTCAGTTACATTGCTCTCAAGAAAACTAGCTCTGAAGGAACCAATCATTTTATACCATGCCAGAATTCTGACCTGCAACCGTTTAAATTCTTGTTGAATACAAGCTTATAAATTCATATTATCAACAACATTTAGAAATGCATTCCAACATAATGCATAATGCCTGTTACAAATTGTAATATTTGTTTTACCCCCTCATGTATTGGATATAAACAGCTTTTCTTATTTTTTGATCGATTGCAGGACCGCAAAATGTAGTGAACTTTTTGACGTATTATAAACCTGTCTGGCAGGCCTCCATGTAGTATGCATATTTTCTTTCAGAACACGGGTATATTCAATAACAGAACAGACTAATGTCCCGGAATTATAAAAGAGTTTTGCAGCGGGCTATATTCATTCAATACCTGTTCTATAATTCAGCAAAACTGAGGTCAAGGTATAAACATTTATCCTGACAAAACACGTACACACTAATTCATTAAGGTTTAAAAATCTTAAAACAGATACTATTACTTAACACGAGATCTATCATTTTAACTACAAATAGACCGACGTTTGATTTAAGTGAAAAAAATCAACCTTATCTTAAACCGGTAATACTTGCAAAATAAATGAATGAAAAACGCGTAAGCTTTTGAACAGTACGTGAAGATTTTTATTTATGGCGAAACATTTCATCATCCTTTATCAGATGAATCTTACTAAACTGGGTGCAATCGAATATTTAAAATTCTTGAATTGATTATTATAATAATATCATAAATATTGAGCATCCTTAAAGGCCAATCCCAACGCCAGACGTAAAACTGAATGAATGGTTGTGCGGAATATGTATCGCTGGTAACCGACGATGAACTTAAAAAATGTTACTTACTCAACCTTGATGCTACGGTTTGTATTATTCAGGGAAAAAAACTTCATGTACATTCTCTTCAACATAACTGAACAGGATAATTTTCAACAGTTTTTTGTTTTCTCTTTGCTGTTGTGACGTAAATATTTTGCACGCTGTGCATTTATAGCTATATTATGTTAATGCAAACAGCTGCACGCTTTATTCCTCGACCATCAAGCCCATGCCAAGCAATTGATATTTATAAATAATCAAATGCCGCGAGCTTGTTTTAACTGTAAAGGGGGCTATGGTGGCTAATTTCTGCCACGTCGTATTTTCACCTTGCAGAACGAAAATGTTAAGGCGAAAATGCGAAAAATAATGATTTGTTTTTGCCTCCGATGTTGCCACCGAACAATCTTCGTAGAGGTCTCCTGCGCAATGCTTAATTCTAAGTTTTAGTACTCTGGGCTGTTTTAGACAAGAAATTAAGGTTTTAATGAAAAATATGTGACCCCTCCGGCGGGACCAACAGTGACCCCAGGAACATAATTTATATAATCTTGGTAGCGGTCAACTAGACAATGCTACGTTCTGTGCCTGGTGGTTTTAGACAAAAATATTGTTAAAGTTTCTCCTTACAAGATTAATTTTGACTTATCGCATTTTTTGCTCGACCAAACACACACACACAAAAATCAGCCCTGCAAGGGGAAACACGATATGGCAGAAATCAGTCACCATAGGGTCAAATGTTTTTAAAAATATGAAACTATAGCATCGGGCATTAATCATACACTGCTTGTTAATTGTATTTATTGTGGACTGATTACTTTCAGGTCTACCAATAATCTTGAAACCAAAGTAAGTTATTTCATAGTGTTAATCACGAATTATATAATCTAGCAACGTGATTTTACACCTAAAGCGTGCCACTTTTTTTGGTTATTTTAACTGAAAGGAAACATTTTTAAAAATGTGTACATAATCGGATAAAGTGATGCTTTTTTTCTTTTCGATAATCTGACACAAACAAAATCAGTAAATTTTAACCCCTTACCGAGTTCAAAGGTTATGCATCAGTAATCTTGTGAGGGATTTCGGATTAAAATTCAAAACATGAAGAGGGTTTTTTAAAATAAAGTAGCCAAAATAAAGGGTAGTAGGCGGGAGAAAATTACTATGTGTACATGAGATACTTGTCATGCATACGTTAACATTTAAACGTACTCTGAATAACTCAAAGGTCAAACGGAGAAGGAAATAAAACAATCACTTTCTTAACGATACCATTGTGAAGAAAAAAATATAGCTTAAATGACTGTGTTGAGGGGGGTTCTATTCGCTAGGCACTGCAGCGGTTGCCATAGTATCAGAGAAATTATTACACAGTGAAGAGTGCCTGGCAACAATTATTCTCAATTCACTTCCAGGGCTTTACTTTTTTCACGCTGGATTCCAATACACACCAACACTAATGCACTTTGAAACACACTTATAGGTAGAGTCGATATCAGAACTAAATGGCAACGAATATCGGGTCCCTTTTTCGACTCTGGCCACGTGTTGAATATATAATAATTCTAACGCTCTGAGTAAATATTTATTGTATATTGTGCCTTTCGGAGCAGTTAAATTTCCCCACCCCCCTCGCGACATTTGAAATAACTGACAACCAACAATTTATTGAATGCGTATTAGCGGTAATGAATAAATATTGATAGACAAAGGCGTTGATCGAATGAATGAAAAATATTTATAAAACAGTACAAACTAACATACGACAATCACCGAGCGCTATTCAAATATATTCTATTTCATACATGTGGTTATGTTCAATCTGATATCACAATATACGTATCTAGAGGTCACTAGAGGACATGCGGTTTCAAGCGTCAATCCCTTTATACAGCGTAAGAATAAAACTGCTAAATAGAGAACAAACATGTTAATGCAGATAAAATTATTATTAAGAAAAAAATAGTAGAATTAAAGTAAAAGTTTACCTGAGCTGATGCATTGTGCTAAAGTCCCTCCCAAGCTCGTCTTTTTATCCTTCAATAATTCGTACCGTTCCTTTGTCAAATGTTTCTTCAGAAGAGACTTGGAGTCACCTTTCTGCAGGTTTTCCCAAAGCTTCTCCACTGGCTGAGATTCCCACTGATCCTTCCATTTGGTGTCCTCTGACATATTGTTAGGTTTTGTTGAGCTCTGTGCTTGTTGCTGACTTGAGGCCGACTGTGAGCCAAGCTGATCAACGTATCCTCTATACATAGTGTAAAAACCTGGACGTGAGCCGAGTAATAAAACAGTATGTTCTCAAAAGCTAGTGGTTACCAAGAGAGCGTTATATTTGTTAAACCGAATTTGATTGGTCAGGCGATTTCCTGCACACAATTCAATTGTAAAATGTTCTCATGAAAAACGAGTTTCTCAAAGATAGTGGGGAAAAAATCCCGATTTTTTATGTCCTTGTGTATATGTGCGCTATCCGTCTAACACTGTTTTGGTAACACGATTTAATTAATCTTTTGTAGAACCAATAGTTATATATCGAACTTATATCAGATAGCGGACAATGGTTACGTTTAAATATCGACTGATTTAAGTTTGTTAATATAATCAGATAAATAGCAAACTACCAATCGATATAACGACATGTGAATACACAAAATCTCCAAGGGCATTCGCCTTAGTTTCTTACCATATTTCAAAGCGAGACAACTGCCACAAAGAACCAGTGAATCAAACACGAGAGTATTGGTTCTTGTAGACCAAACACACATGACAAGTATGTAACTCATACTGTGGTTGCTGTTTTTTTTGTTTAACTTTATCGCGATATAAATTAGTTTCACTAACACTGGTAGCAGTTTAGGGGAGATAACTGTGAAACTCGAGCAATATGTTTTCTATTGTAGCTATCCCATGTCTCCGTGACCGCGACTGCGTTCCGCGAGCATCCCTGAAAATTCGCACATATAGCAATTTTTTGTGCACACGAAGCTGTTTCACAGAACAATTAAAGCCATGAAAAGCATCTGCTACAACAAGAGAGCGGTGGAAAATTTATAGAATCAGTTAGAGAACGCCTTGACCTGTGCTGTGCATGATCAGTCCTTAAAAGTCTAGCCGTATGTCACTCTAAAATCTAATATGTGGAGTTAAATCCCTCAATATTCCGGGAAGGTATATACTTAGGTACAAAGTTTAAAAAAACCTCAAAATAAAAGAACTGCTCTATGAAAAGATGTGTTCAGAAATACCATGTTAAAAGATTTTCTCACTGAAAGTTCTGTAAAAGAAGGGTAAAATTAATAGTTTTACCGTAAAAAAACAGGTCAGAGAATACGGGACACACACAAAAGGGACATGGAATACGTATACACACGGATCATGCGCACGGACATGGAATACCGTTACACACGGCACGGAACATATGCACCAAGACTTGAAATACTTACAAAAAAGCACGGAAACATGAAATACGTACACACAGCACGGACCACGGAACATTGTACACAAAGCACGGAAAACACGCACGGAGACATGAAATACGTGCACAGAGCACGGGCCACGGAATATTGTACACAAAGCACGGAAAACACGCGCGGAGACATGAAATACGTACACACAGCACGGGCTATGGAATATTGTACACAAAACACGGAAAACACGCATGGAGGCATGGATACGTACAAACAGCACGGAATCACATGCACGCACGAAGACATAGAATACATACACAAAGCACGGAAAAGTTACAGACGCTACAATTCCAGTCCGAAACGAACCTATGCAAACACACAAAAATCGAAATAGATACATGTATTGTGTGTATTAAGTGCAATCTTCCAGGAAACGATACTATATTACATGATAAAGGTTGTTTGTAATGCAAAAGCAATTATATTTCTTCTACATTACACACGTGTAATATAAAAGTTAACAAAACAATAGGAATTCACTTCTTGCTTCAAATTAATCATTTTTATTTTTGGTCATTTTTAAATTTGTTATCATATAGATGTCCTATTACAAAGAGACGTCTTGTATGTTCGATACTGCTGACATATTTTGACATTTTATTTGAAATTGTTTTCTTAACAGCTTAGATAGATCAAATGAATATAGCTATGGTGAAACCTGTTTTTGACATGTGATAAAAAGAATCTGACACTTGTTAGCGTTTCATTTACTAATAAACCTTCACTCAACTTGTTGAATAAAAGTTTATATGACACGAAAACTCATGCCAGATCATATATGTGTAACATTATCAACGAGCATGTAATTTTGAAATCAATGGTTAACTGAACATGAGAAACAAAAATATTTCTAAATATGAGCACACACTATATACTACGTATAATGGTTATCTAATAATAAATATGGTTTCGAAAACGAAAGAAAGTAAAAAAAGAAAGATAGAAAGAAAAGAAGAAAAGAAAGATCTAGACTACATACTGTAGTGCTTAAATATTCGCTTTAAGACTATTTTGAAAATTATGAAGCTTTTTCATATTGTCTTTTTTTCGTTTTTTATATTTTCTTTTCATTCTAAACCTTCAGAGACACGAAGGTTCCTTTTCATTTATAACAGAATTCAGATTACCTCATTGATGCAGAGCAAAACCCTGGTTAAAACAAAATTCATTAGTACGTTAAAAGGGAAAATCTAAACAGGTTTTACAAATACCATGGCCGGAAGTATTTTCTTCAGTACACGTAACATATTGCTAAACCACGTCTTCAGTAATGTGTAGATTATTTCTCTGAAAATAAATTGACCATCACGCGCCGAGAATGCAAACAGCATTTAAAAAGACTTATCACTTCAGTTAATAATGTCTGTGATAACAATTCGCTCAGAATGACAACGTGGAGCGTACGTACTATGTGTGAGATTTATTTAAATGGATCCTACTAAAAACTTAGCATAAACTATTGCTGACTATACACTGTTTAACCTATAACATCACTGTTACGGCACGTGTAAGACGTTTAAAAGATTGCCTCGGGTCTGTTTATGATATGGCAAACATATTGAGACCTCAGCTGTACTATTATAGAAATGTATATTTATAATGAATACCAGTAGAAATCGCATTATCATAGTGTGTGTGTCTAGAATTTTCACCGCCTTCGTATTTTTTAGACATCTATAGCTGCTGGTTTGATTTCACCTCAAATATTATCAGCTTTGTAGAACAATTTTCATACTTCACTTTGGGCGCCAATGTCGAAGGATCAGAAGAATCATTTACCCAGGGCGGGACTCGAGTCCGAGACCTCTCGCTTACAAATTAGCTACTTTACACAAACTAAGATACCCGGGCTGGTGACAGTATATTCTCGGGACCATATCACTGATTTTGGTCCCACGACACTTCGACTACTGTTCGCACTAACCAATGTACAATGTGTTTTTACGGGACAAAATTAATGCAACACACAAATACATTTATATGTGTGAATACATAGGTAAAATAGATAGATTATACTGATTTATAGAATACAAGTATCGAGAGCTCAGAGCAAAACTTTTCAAGTTGTATCTCCTTAATTTTATATGTACTTAGATACTTGTGCACCAAGCACTCGATATGTACACTATATTAATATATTAATTATTATATTAATTAATATATCTATATTAATGTATTTTTATATGAATGTTTCCCCTCTTTTATTTCATGCTGGCAGTGCGCTCAGCTTACTAGGTAAATGTTAGTTACTAACTGAGAATGCATTTGATGTCAGTAGCACATTTTATATCGCTGTTTTTTGACTTGCTTAATTGTTTTGTAAATGCAATGTCTATTTGGTGCTATGCTATGCCAGTAGTTAAGCTGTAATGTACCCGTGTCGCTACAGTTATATATATGTTATTCTTCTGGCTTTCTGCATATTACCGGACAGAAAACTGTTCATTTTCACGATAAATGCGTTAGTGCAACACGTTTGGAAACTGAATTTTCACAAAACAATTCTCTGTTCATTCCCTATCAAATTATTCTGAAATACAGATTAAACTTCCCATTTTGTTAACGAAAACAGGTCAAAAATACACATAGTACCCCGCCCGCCCGAACCCGCCCCACACCTACTAGTCCCACGTAATCAAACGTGATCCAGTCAATTGCCGGACATTTAATAGTTTGTGTTGTTAATTAGTTTGAAACCACCAGTCTTTTAATTGGAACGGGCAGTAACAAAGTCAATTGCATTTATAAACAACAGATATGGTGAAACATTAAAAGCCTTATACGGACTCTTCTTTACTTATCAGTACAGTCATAGAAATAGCGAAAGCCTGTCGACAGCATTTGAAAACATTTCAAATACAGATCAAAAGAAAACGATTATTTAATATTTAATAGTTTATTTGTAAAGTGTCCGGATAACTAACCGTTCGGCTCGTTTATTTGATGCCAATCGTGTTAATTTGTGCTTGAACACTCAAACGTATATATTTTGCTGTCTACATTGTAAAGGTATTGTCATAATTATGTATATTGTATATCGATTTGATATCTTGTCTGCTTGAAATACTACAATACTGACTGAATTGCTATAATCAGTAGTTTACATTGTGAACGTATTGCAAATATTGATTGAATATGGTGTTGTCATTGCACCTTTTCTGTCTATATTACTTGAACATGTTGTTTGCTGTGTAAATGAACGGGTTTATTGCCAAAATATGTTTTCTGCTGTGTATATGTATTGTCTTTAATGTTCTTATATGTTGTTTGCTGTGTAAATGAACGGGTTTATTGCCAAAATATGTTTTCTGCTGTGTATATATATAGTCTTTAATATTCTTATATGTTGTTTGCTATGTAAATGAACGGGTTTATTGCAGAAATGTGTTGTCTGCCAAGTATATGTATTGTCTTTAATGCTTAAATAGTTTGTTTGATGTGTAATTTAAATTAAATGGTCTAGCGTGGTTTGACGGTTTTTCGATACCCTAAGATTTCAATTCTGTCGTGTGAAAATAAAAACAAATTCACGCAAGTATCATTCATACTTTCTTTAATATGGCCCGAATTCTCTCAAATATACTTTTTAGAAATAATGCAAAATGAATAATGGCTTAGCACTAACCTTTTTACCAAGCTATGCATGCAAAACTACATGGTCGCCATTTTCAAATTGACTTCTCTTATCTCTCTACTAAAGAGTAAATAAATACAGTTATGGCTCAAAATTATCTGCCAACTGTTAATTGCAACATCATAGTCATAAATAACAAACATATTGTTTCAATCTTCGGTAAAATTTTTGTCATGGCATGGGCAAATGAATTCATCATGAAGACTGACTACAGTCTGCTTACAGCAATATTTGAGATGGGTCCAATTACCACAGTTAGGAAAGTCACGTTGAGCCTATTTGGTAAATACAACTGAAATACAATTTCGAAGCTCCTTAGGTTGAAACAAATGGCCCACACAACATATCTCATCATCTGTAATTTCATCTTCGGAGGAACTATCAGATTCAATCAGAACGGATACTTTGTCTGCTTGTCTTGATGTACCAGACTCTGGGCTATGTAAACGCTTACCTTTATGATGTGATTTTATTTTTTACTTTTTCACTGTGTTTTGATATGTTGGTGGGTGAGGATTGCGTAATAAACAGATTCTGACGTAATTGATTTTCCTGACATTAATATGCTGATTGTTTTGTTCTGCTCTTTACGTTCAAATGACTGTTTATCTGAAATTGACCTTTTCAGCAGTTTTAAAGAACTCACTTGGCTGAGTAGTAGCTGTTTCCATGACAGCTGGTACCCGACTCTCAGATTTAGGTTCAAGATGTGATGCTTTAAGAGTACAAGTTTTATGTCAAAAATAGCATTTTGATTAACAGGGTAAATCCCAGACCGTTTACTAGTAAATGCAGACCTTATCTTAAAGACTGAAAGTGCTGAGTTGTATGCATGGTATACATGCTAGTTAGCAGACATGTTACCTGGTATTTTTGAAACAGTGTTTCACTTGCGGCATTTAGAATTATAGATATGCTGCAGTAGACCAAAGCAGCTGAAGTGCATGCCTTGTGTGAGCCGGTAAACAGAACAAGCTTATAGCATTTCAACATCCTAGAATGGTTGTGATGGCTGTTTCTAGATTAGGTGATTGCAGACGTTGAAGCCTCCGAGCAGACAAACTATGGAAAAAATTGTTCTGTTTGAACACCTTTTTCATTAACAATATATATAATTTAAGGTTTGTCCATCTTATTGTTTTTAATAAGGCAGTTTTAAGGTTACTGAAGTAAGCAGATACCTTTTCTTTAGATATAGCTTGAGCCCTATAATTTACAAGTGATCTGGGTTTCACTAACTTGAGTTCTGTCCATCTGTCCATGAAACCCCTGTGTCACTTAATGGATGTTCCTTATCACGTTTACCTGCAAATACAGCATAATTTGAAGCTTGATTGAGTAACCATATCCAAGTTATGTCCTAGACTTGATATGCTCTACGATTACTGCCTCTTCATGTTGACTAGATCTAACAATGCATGTTGTACCCAAGAACTCTATCCCCTAATATTGTCTGGGGTACATCATACTGACGTGCAGCAGTTTTGACAGGCATCCTCATTTCTTTTACTGCCTGATACTAATTGGTCATGGCTGTAGGTGAGTACATTCTGTACGTAGACAAAGAGCAAGTAGGATTCATCTGTAATGAGAAAACAATCATTAGCCTCATGCAGTGAAAGACAAATCGTATATACTGTTATGCTTTAAATAATGAATTAAAAAAACTGCATCTTTTTTTTGAAAAAAAATCTTAGGTACATGAACTTTCAAACACCCTGTAGCAAATAAAAAAGCATGGTCATGTGATTTTTGACAGCTCAGTATGTTTTTTGTTTTGTTTTTACAAATGTCTATGTTGTTTTCAATTGTTGTTACTTAGAAACAGCACAGGAGTTTGAAATTCTATCAATAAACAAGAGATATTGAAAAAAATTACACCCTCTATAAATAGTTTTTTATTACATAGAGGGTATAATTTTTTTCAATATCTCTTGTTTATTGATAGAATTTCAAACTCCTGTGGAAACAGCCTAAAGGTATTGAAAAATCTGACTTGTACACACTGAGGAGAACAAAAACAAAACAAACAAAGATTTTTACTTACTTGTTTTGGTGCATTTTGATGAAATTGAGATACGAATGGACAAGGTGCAACACAATGTTCCGGTTAAAAACAACAACAACACGCTTAAAGAATACGACCGTATCAAAAACGCACTACAATATAAATTCTATCACTTTTTATATCATCTGTTGTGTAAATGCCAAATGTATTGTCTTCGTTGCTGGCATATGTTGTTTGATTTTAAATTATTAATACTTCTTCATCAAATAAGTTTTGAATTTACCCAGTTAACGTCACACACTTACCAGGGACCCTACACACACAGACACTTGTTTAGAAGCGAATATAAGGCATTTATGAATGACCATTCTCCAGTATATAGTATTAGCGAATATAAGGCATTTATGAATGACCATTCTCCAGTATATAGTATATAATACTATATACTGGAGAATGGTCATTCATAAATGCCTTATATTCGCTTCTAAACAAGTGTCTGTGCCTACACAATTCAAAAATGATGCAAGCTATGTAGAGAATAAATTTGTCTTTTTCCCCTGCTACTTTGTGGAAATTTCAATTTTATCTTTTCTGGATTGTGTGTTGGCGACCATACATACTACAGTGGGCTACTTCACTATTTAGTGTGCATAACAAATGCCTATGTTCGGGGAGTTTTCCTGCGTAATTTAAGGTGGGCTGAAAAATTTCAAATATCCATCAAAAACAGAAATCTTTGTTCTTAATTCTTGTAAAAAGATTGCAGTCTCACCTTAAGTGTTGCTGGCTTACCGGCTTTCAACAATATGTCAGAGGAGGGGTTGGGTCAGGAGGGGAATCGGATGAAAGGCTTAGGCCTACTAATCGCAATGTAAACAATTCTCACTGACGTCACGAATTTATAGATCATATTACGTCATTACAGGTCAAATTTCCGCGCCAAAGTTCAACGTTAAAACAGGCAGACAATTGAAAATATATTATCAAGTCATACATCAACACTCTCGAATAAGATATCAAAAATGTTGTAGATTCTTCTGTTGCCCGCCCATGGTTATACAGATCTTGGCCGTATAATGTATTTTGATGGCAAATTTTGAGTAGACATGTACTAATTTAAGTTGATTGATTTATTATTAGCCTATCTTGAGGTAGCCTACCAACAGAAACATTCTTAAAATACTTTTCTCTCGAAACCTTTTAGATTTATAAAAACTGTGGATTTTGTTCTTTGATTTTTTAAAATTTACATGTATACCGTCCCGAATCTTTGAACGTGAAATAAGGTAGAATCTAGATCTAGCCAGTTTTCACCATTCATAAAATAATTTAAACTTTGAAATAAAATTTGATCTTTGGAACACCAAATCTACAGAAACCCTTAATTTTGAACATCTCCTTATTTAATCAAATCTTTCACGAAATAATTGCTTTGAAGAGATGTGATAATCTTTTGAAGCTCGGTTGATTTTATTAAGGCCACCTTTTAAATGATAAGGCCAACTGTGTGCATAAACTGAATTTCAGAGAGTTAATTTAAGAATAATTTCAACTGAATATTATACATTGAGCTGATGACTAGAAAGTTTAAATGGCGAGTCTTAGCGAGTTGCTGTAAGTTTTCGCGCAGAACAGAAAGTCCTCCATTAATCGACTGTAATAACCGTTTGAAAAAAGTAACCGTTTCGCGCGTATATCCGAAGTGTTTGACTTAAATTCATGAAACTTTATAAAGAATATAAAATCATGTGAAATTGTGCACACGTGTATTTGGGTATGGAATGATTCAGACAAACCAGCATTGTGATTTTTCGTGTTGTGAAAATCGGCATTTTTTTAAAGATTTATATCGCAGGAAACTTCAAATGTAAATGACATACATTTATGAAACTTTATACCAATAACCAACAGCAGGGCAACAGAACACCTAAATGTTTTAATATGGACTTACCCAGTACGTGCAACTGTATAGACCGTAAAGTTCATTGACATGCTCTCTCCTTTAAACTTTGATTATTTGATACAAAAACTCGATTGAAAATGAAGCATATAAAAATTTACAGATATACTGTTACATACAGTATGTACAAAAGTAAAAGCTGCAAAAAGACTTACTTCTTTTTTTGTTTAAAGCAGCACAACATTTTTCTATACACATGTATGTCCAATAAAATGTCGGCCGCTAATTTAAGTATTTGATGAAGTTTGAAGTTTTCACGTGTCTGCGTGTCTAGGCTCCGGAGAAAGATAAAACTGTGTTGTATGATGTACCCAAAGATAACTTCACATCAGCAGTGCACAGACATACAAATATGTATTTTAAGATATCACAGGTTTTACTTTCCAGTATTTCGTTGGTTTTCAGTTTAAGTGGGTGGAAGACAGCAGTTTCATATCCTTGGATAGATTCTTCAATGAAAGGAAATGAAACATTATATGAAAAAAAGACAGCACAGGTAAATAAAATCACTACGTCAATGCACGTCGCAAGAACTTAATTTAAATGAGCCGAAGAAAAGTTTCGAAGGTAGTCGCACCTAGTTCCACCAACGCACAGGTAGACATTATGTCAATTATTAGCAATATGGCAACGGCGGTGTTCAAATTTAGTTTCATAAAGATCAACCAGCTCTAGATAAGTTATTTAGTTTAAACCCATTTACTTTACATCGATCGTCCTGCAACTTACACCAATCCAGCTAAACAACTGTTTCTTGGGTTCAAACCAGTACTTCCCAGAAAATGTTGAATGTGGAAAGTCACTGGACACTTTCACCACTGGTGAGATTCGAACAAGCGCCCTCTGGCTCGAAAGTACGACACTCTACCCAATGACTATTGTTCCTGAACTGACCGATCAGTTCCTGGAGACTTTGCCTAAAGTGAACTTTGTAGCATTATGTGTCATTGATTTGTCTTTATGAAAGTTACAGAAATTCTTTAAAGATAAGAAACAGTTAATGCTGATGAAAACAGGTGACCATGCGAAGTTTGAAACCTTAACGTTTGAAAGGAATTTGACAACGGCTGTCTTTGTGAAGTGTCTGTAAATGTAGAAAGTCGATGTCTATAATTGGTTTCAATCTTTTTCAATCCCTATTTTATGGTAGTTTACCGAAATTGTTCCTCTCTTAACTTTCCCTTTATAATGTCAAAAGTCATCCATTCAGTCGAACAAATAAGACATTAACAAAAACATATCATGATACAATCACACCTGGTACATCACACGTTAAACTGATGTCCCATGTATCGGCGCTACAAACTGAACATTTAAAAGAACCAGGTTTGTCTCTGGAACGGACAATCCCACCATTATGAGCAACCGGAAGCAACCACAAATTAACTCAAATAGAGAGATACCACGAAATCAAGTGTCCAGCAATATCAACAATTTACAGCATTACGATGTGTTGTAGTTAGCTTTCGCATAAATCTTGAACATCGAGCAGAATTCGTAAAAAGCAACCAAATTAAACAGATTTCAAGAAAAAATTTTGACATGATAATAACAAAACAGCCTTCTGTTATTTCAACTAGAAGAATAAAAAGCACATTCGTGATTTATGACAACCTACAAACTTCTATAAAGTAAAGAAAATATAACGTATAAATAAGGGAGGTAAATCTGCAGTGCATATACACCAGTATTATATGCTTTGGAGTTATCCCTCTTATAAGAGTTTCTTATAATAATTCATGTTTTTGTGGTCTTTGTTTTTATGTTTTATATGTATGTATATGCATACATGAGACTATAATAAAGAAATAAATTAAACTTTAAGTTTTCCGTAATTTCTGTATTGAAAGTTAATTTTGATAGAACAAGAGTGATATGGACAGGCTCTCTGAAATTTAGTACACGTTTAATAAAAAACAGTTGGAAACTATAGTTTGGGAACAAACAAGTTTTCAGTTATAAGGTTTAATTTTGATATCGATTTAAACAAAATGGTAAGTTTGAAATTTGAAAACAAAATTTTAAAACGTCAAATTTGCACTTTGCATTGGAAGAGAAGAAAACTAACCGCTATTGGTAAGATTACAGAAATTAAATCTATATTACTTACTCTGTTCATGCATTACTTTTTAAGTTTGCCTACTGCGTAAGAACTTATTTTTTTAATTTTTATGGAGGGTAATGTGAAAATAAATCGTTCAATTGTAATTAAGAATTATAGAGATGGTGGACTTAAAATGATAGATTTGAACAGTTATATCCACAGTTTGAAAACTAGATGGATGGTTTATTATGTAAGAAATAGTGAAAATAAACGTTACAAATTGGTTAACTCAACATTACATATTGGTAGAATATGCATTATGAGTCCTATTTTTTGTTGATATTGTTATAAAGAGAATTAGAAATGAATTTTCTCCTAAAAATCATACTTGCTGTTTTTTGATAGAACAGAAATTGATAATACACAGGAGCTGTTAATTATGCCACTATTTTACAACCGATTTATATTTGAAAGGAAAGCTCTATTTCTAAAGGAGTAAGATATATTAAGGATATTGTTAATTCAAAAGGAAAAATATTCGAGTTAAATGTTTTAGAAAATATTAATACAAGAATAAATGGTCTGCAGTAGTTATAGGAAATGTCTCCAAAAGTTTGTTGAAAAACTTTGCATATCGTTACGCTCAGAATTTTACATCCATGTATTAGTTGCTTTGTACAACCAATATTGATTAGACAAAACAGTAATAAGTACATCTTAATTATGTTAATAAAAATAATGGCATTCCTGTATGTCAAGTAAAATGGAATCTGTTTTTAATTTACAAATATCAATTTGAAACATGTACAATGTAATGTGTTTGAGTGTACCCAAGATTCGCATGTACAGTGGCTACAAACAAGGATAGTCCAAAGAGTTTTAGCAACCAATTCTTTATTGTTCAAAATGAAAATTGTAGAAAATAATCTCTGTACGTTCTTATAAAAGTCACGAAGAGAAACTACCACATTTTTTTAAGTTGCATAAGTTGCAAAGTAAAACTTTTAATTGATTATATATATAAAGAAAGCTTTTCATTTCAGATGCAAGCATATCAATTAATTGTAAAACAGTATTACTTAGTTCAGAAACTGATAATTTTAAATTTGATATGCTATTTTTGGAAATGAAAAGATTTGGAAGGAAAATACTGTTCCATCACTAACGGGTAAGGAATGTAATATTTACGGAAAATCTGGTAAAAAAATCTAGTTTTTTTTCTACTCAAAAAACTTATCAACAACACGCTGTTCTAAACACACTTTTTTCTCTTTTTTTCAACTCTTTTTGCTAAAAAACATAACATATTCAACAAATCAAAGGTATGTACAATACTTCGTAAAAAGTCAAATTAACAAGTTGAAATTATGATTATGTCAATCTCACTTGTGATAAAAACTGACACCTAACTTCCATGGATAATGTGTAAAAGATTACATCTAATTATTTTCTACACCGAGATATACATATAGTTACTTCTTTAGCAGCCCACAACACTCTTTCATAAAAAAATGAGTTTTACTTACTGCTGTCTTTTCGGGAATGTTTGATTCTGACATAGTATATTTGTCCTCAGTTAGACAGAGAGTATTTAGCTGATAGAAATCATGCCACTGATTTGCTTTCTATATGCGATATTTTTCTTATTCCAAATCAAGGACAGCGTGTTGGAAAGTTTACAGTTTTTAGCTCAGCTGAGCAAAATGGACTTTTGTGACCGGACTTAGTTCGTCGTTGAACGTCGCACATTATTAATTAGCTTTAAATGGTATTCCCCTTTATCACTGGCCTTGAAATAATATAACTTGGCAAGATTGCTCATTGCATGAAGTTCTACAAAACAAGAGGGCCATCATAGCCCTGGATCGCTCGTCTGAGAACTTCAGCTGTGAGTCTTCTGTCGAGCAAATATGGTTTCAAATAAGTACCCCGGGTCAGGGCAATTTTTGACCCCAGGGACGTAATTTGAATAAACTTTGTAGACCTCCACAAGATAATGCAACAAACAAAATATACCTTAGCGTCATGGTTTTATTTACTTGAAATTCAATTTGCAAATGAATAAATACCCAAGTTTTCGCTTATTAAATTACAAGCTCTCATGTCAGTTTTGCGGATACAAAGACGATCGATCCATCGGCGATTTCAAAGCTTTGATCTTAATTGTTTATTTCTTTACGGAGAAAATCACTCTTTCATATTAAGTTCCTGCAAACACTCGTGATGTGGACTGTTTGTGATGACCAAAGGAAAAAGAAAACTCGTTTCTTGTTAATGCTCAAGGAAAGGAACATACTATTTTTAAGAAAAACAAATTCAGTCTAATCACATTAGGTAAGGCACGTGATTGTTCTCCTTTTTCTCCAATTTCTCAGTGAAAACAGTGACACAGAGCCAATCTGCCCTTTTTGTCTTAGTATGTTTACACAGTAGCAGTATGATATTATCAACTCATCTCAACTCAACTCTTCTCAACACATTTATTTGCATTAAACTTATATGCATGTTTATAGCAATTACAACATATAATACAAACAGTGTCCAACGGTAAACAGGATGTGTGAACAGTATCAGTTGCAACAAGATAAGGTCTTAATTGACTAGGAGTTATACACAGTCATATACTTATATCAGTTCTGTTTAAGTTTGCATTACAAATATCGAAAAGTAATAAAATGTGTTATGAGTTCTTGTTTTTACCCTTCTTGATGATCTCTTTGAGTAATCGCTTTTTTCTCTGTTCCGTTCTCTATCAACCTTGCAGTTTTTGCAAAAATATAATGCCAATAAAAAAATCGTATTTATAATTGCATGTAACTTTAAAAAATATCATTTTGAACTGATGCGACAACGGCAAACACGTGGTAAACCAACACTAATTATCGCCGTTCCTGGACGGCGATATATACAATTAACAAGATTTGAACAGTTTTGCCTGTACACCGCCTGCCTTTAGCCAATCAAAGCAAAGCATTTCATATCACATGATAACAAAATGGACGTCAAAATTCTTCTGCAAGGGGTGCGTAAATGGACTCGTCCAACCGCCATGTTTGTCGGGTTACTTATTCTTACAACTGAAAAATACCATCATCAATGTACGATATCAGTACCAGTCTTCAGGCTCGTGTAGGATAAATACAGGATAATCGCAATATTTTTTGCTACATGTCATTTTTAACTAGAGAATGTAGTCTAAATAAGAGTATGGTTTGTTTGTTTTTTCCAAAACTTGCACTTAAAGAAAAAAATAAATGCTTGCTTCCGGGCGATTCTAATCAGGATACAAACTCCCCGCAGGGGTTACTTCCCCTGATTAGTACAGTTAAAGTAGCAAAGCGTGACGTAACCGGTGCGAGGAGTTTGATCAGGATTTTTCCGTGTTTTATATATGCTTGATTAGGGTCAGGGCAATATCGTATTTTTTACCTAAAATTTATTCTGTTTAAATTGTACATATAATATTCTTATGGTATTGAAGAACTGTATCTAGCTTTTGTTAAGTATACATTTTTTAGTAATAAATAAAGTTTAAAAACTACGCAAATAGTCAATTAATTATGACTGGTTTACAACAAAGCAATATTTACAAGGTTTTAATGCTGCAATTTTAACATGATGTATAAAGATATTGGGATGTTTTTCATTAAGAAGCCAAATCGTCCGCTGTCAAAAATAGTCCAGCTACAATAAAAATTACAATGTATATTTCATCTACTTTATAATTTCTGTGTAAAAATTATCAAATATAACTTCGCTTTTCAGTGCAAAGCATGTTGTAAGATTATCAAATTAATGAATGAAGAACATGAAATACATTCATCTATGGATAAGACGAAATGCATGGCTGAACGGCGATTTCAAGCATTTTTGGAAATGCTAATACTTGTTTATATCAAGAATCACATTTTTTAAATGGTTCATGGCTTAAAAAGAGTACATTTTAATAAATATGTTTCCCTCTTCTGTACTCATTCATTAACTTATAAACAAACAAGAGATGCTTGTAAAACATGTATATCCATCCCCAGGCAACAAATTAATTATGTTACATGGAATTCTAAACATGACCATGACATTTGACCTAATTAACTCAAAATCAATATGAGTCATCTACAGGTAATGACCAACTACACTACCAGGACTGTAAGCAAAAGCGTTATTTAGTTACTGTACTGTAAACCAGCTTTTATGGTGAAGGTCACTGTGTCCTTGACCTCTGTCCTACTGACGTCAAAACCAATAGGGGTTATCTACGGTCCTAACAAACCTCCATAACAAATCTGATGACTGCATGACAAAGCATTCTCTAGTTATTGATTTGACAGCCTTTATGTGGTCAAGATCACAGTGACCTTGACGTTTGACCTACTGACTTCAAAATCAAAAGGTTTAATCTACATGCGATGACCAACATTCCCACCACCTCTTTGGACTGTAGGCCGAAGCGTTCTCTAGTTATTGATCGGATAAGCTTTCTTTTGGTCAAGGTCACTGTGACCTATGACCAACTGATCTCAAAATCAATAGGGGTCATTTGTCGGCCATGACCAACCTTCCCACCAAATCTGAGGAATGTAGGCCAAAGTGCACTGTAGTTATTGATTGAAAGTGATCGTTACCATGACCTTTGACCTACTGATATTAAAAAGAGATCCTTTACTTAATAAGGGCAACCATCTTATGAAGTTTGGAGGCTGTTGGTTAAATGGAACTTGAGTTATTGAGCAGACATGGTTTTCAAATTCAAGGTGACAGTGACATTGACCTTTTACCTACTGACCCCTATAATAAAAGAGAGTCTACTACTTAATAAAAGCAACTATACTATGAAGTTGAAGGCTTTGGGTCAAACGATATTCAATATATCGATCGGACAAAGTCTGTTCTATGGACGGACGGACGGACCGACCGACCGACCGACCGACATGTGCTAAGCAATATACACCCACTTCTTCGAAGGGAGGCAGAAAAAGTAAGAATATATATATATATATAAACACAAAGGAATATAAAGTACATTTCTAGGCGACAAAATATATACAAACACAAAAGACCATAAAGTACATTTCTAGGCGAAAAAAGATCAGTATGTATATTTCTAGTTAAAAAGTAACAGAAACAATTTTCTTAGCAAAAAGGAACAGAAAGCATATATCTAAGCTAAAAGGAACATAAAGTATATTTCTGACAAAAAGGAACATAAAGTATATTTCTAAGCTGAAAGGAACAGAAGGGATATTTCTAAGCAAAAAGGAACAAAAAGGATATTCCTAAGGGAAAAGGAACAGAATAAATGTTTTAAAAAAAATAAAAGAGAAATTAAATTACATGTATCAACAAAAAAATCATGAAGTATATATATTTAGAAAAAAAGATAACATGAAATATATTTATAGACAAAAAGAATATTTATTTATATAAAGGCATCTTGGTTATTACCCTTAGCTTTAAGCTATAGAAATACCAGAAATTATTATATATATACTGAACCAAATAAGCAACTTCCGCTGTTTCTAAGTGCAGATATCCATAAATATAAAAAAAGGGTTTAAATGTGTTTATATATATTGAAAGAATATTTCAATGTAAATTTGTATGGAAAATTCTATCGCTCTACGTTTACTGACAACAAATGAGATAATAGCTTAAATTTGGTAGTGGTCGTTCACCAGTATCACACACTATTGCCAGGTATGTTCACCTAGATCGTTGAGGACCCTGTCATTGTTGGCGCATAGAACCAACAAAGGTGTTGATTTCGGCCTGTGCAATATTATTAAGTTTGACAAGGGCGACGTCTAACACGATGGTCAAAATCATCCCAAAGGTGTTTGATGGGGTGTTGACAGTGCTGTATGGCTTTTGACAGTCTAGTCATTAACAGATGCAATGTTATTCGTCGTATGGCTTGTGGCATTATCCTGTTGAAATAGAGTAATATTAGCATTATTTTGAGACAGTGGGATGACGTGTCTCGCATAATATTTCAATAAGGTAGAGTTGGGCATTAAAATTCCCATTGATCACGACGATAGGTGTGCGTTAACAATGCGCAATGCCTGCACAGACCATCTCAAAATGAACTCGTTCAGGTACACAGCAGTCGGCAAAACGGTCATTTCTTCTACGTTTCGGTACTCTCGAAACCTGCCTTCACTTCGATGAATGGAAAATCTTCGCTCGTTCCTTATCCAACAATGATGTTTAATATATAGCGGCCTTTCCAATGCCTCATGACGCGCGGACTTCCACTACGTGGTGAATCTTCCGTACGTCCTGTTGCTTCGAAACGTTGTCCAAGGTTTCGAATAGCTTGGCTAGAAATGTAAAAATTCCTAGGAAACTCATTTGTCGTCATACCAGCAGTAAGCGTGCCAATGGCACGTTAACGTAAATTCTAGGCATAACAAAAAGAAAGAAAACTGAATAAATTTCTTTTTTTTCAACGTCTTTTTCTTACTTACCGATAACAAAGTCTATAAAACCAGACTGCAAGCTTTGAATTAAACTTGTCCGTGCATGCACTTTTATGTAATGCGTACAATCCAGTTATAATTCGTTTTAATAACACATAATCTTTCGCCCAAATTTTAACACTATATTTATTGTTAAACACAGGATGTTACTTATTTTATTCATTATAGTACACTTGTGTACAAGACGTATAAAATATCCGAATATACTGCTGACAATCAAAGAAAGAAAAGAAAAAACAGAACTTTGCACTTAATCAGTGTTAGAGTAAAGCAGTTCTACTCAAGCCATACTCAAGAAAAGTTAACTGAAAATGTCCTCTTTTTAGGAATCTTGAATTTCTTTCTCGGTTATTTAATAACCCGTATTAATTTAAATATGTCATGAAACTTCTTCAACCATTTCTTGCATTTTGGAGCAAAATTTTTCGACAAAAGCTCGTACACAAAACCCAAATTTTAGTTTTCTTTTTTTTTTCAAATAAAGAACACTGTATACTATTATATATGTATACAACAGACCGCATCTTTCAAATCACGGAACAAATCCGAAATGGACTGTTTGATGATACTGTACCTTCTTACGAGTACAAAAACGTTTAATGATGCATTGAAATACAGCAGTATAAAGCTGAAAGCATGAACATAACCAATGCCTGGCAATAATGGCCACGAGTAATATACGAACCATATGATCAAATACTGTAGTGGTAAAGATGTATTCACAAGCAGAAGCAACGCCATCGTGTGCAATGCTTTTGCCTCTGCTCTAAAAAAGCGTTGCGTCGACGAATGTTCTTTCTTGTTTGCTGATGTTTTCTCCGTGCAGCTTCTTGCTTTACTGCAACATATTCTCACTTCTTTCGAGCTATTAGCAGACGAGATACCCTGAACGCTTCGCGCTCGTCTGACGCAAATTTTCTCATCGGCCGTTATGTTTCTTAAGTCGAGAATTGGCTGAATTTCTTTACTTGCCTTGGCTGGTTCTCCTGCATTTTTGTTTTCTTTTATAGGACTCAACTTTGTTGATGCACTTGTCCCTGATTCAATACTTGACAAAATATGTCTTGTCGTATCCATTTTACTCCATTGGATTGAAAGTTCTTTCAGATCAGTAAAGGGAATAATGTCTTTTGCACGATATCTGAGTTTCATTTGCAGGCCTACAAACAGAGCAATAGATAGGATGCATGGTAGACCTGTCAAAAAAGCGAAATATCCGAGAGCAGTCGAAGGCTTTACAAAGACAGCTGCTGTACAGGCCCTCAACTGATGATTTGGTTCGTTTCTAGTCCAGTGCAAAAGCGGTGTACCAAGACAAATTAATGAACCTAAAAACAGACAGACATTGCCGATGGCAATTTGACGAGGGTCTGGTTTAATTCGTCTCAATGAGAATGCCCTACATCTCTGTATGAACACATACAGTGTCTGCCATGAATCTACCGAAATACCAGAAAAGAACAGTATCATTGGCACAGAGCAGGTGAATGTTCCAACACCATGTATCGAGGCGACAATTCCTGTAACCGCAGCATAAATGCCCATCACGCCTTGAAAAAAGGCATTTAAGGTCAAAAACACAATATTTACTGCGAATTTGGTGAAATTTTTATTTCGCGTTCGAATTAAACTTGCTAGCAATACACTGTTCGAAACACATTTCCAGCATGACAAAAGAAGAACTAACACAATCGAAGAAAGATATGAAACTGATATTTCCATGCTTTTCTCGGAATGAAATGAATGCTTGACGGGATTTGATCTTTAATTTACAACGGGTGTAAATCCTTCTCCTTAAAGTATATATTCAATAAAGTTTATTAAACGTCAGTCTAAAATGCTACTATTAGCTTGTCGTTTGATCAGCACAAACAGCAATACTTGTTTGAAACGGGTGAAACAAAAAATATTGTGGAAAACAGCAAGACATGTCGAGATTGGCTTGATGTATGAACTAATTTTCTACATGTAGAAATGTACATGCGAGGGTCAATAAAAAAATTCATAACTATTTTATTGTATCTGCATGACATGGAAGTGCTTTGTTCCTGTCAAATTTGATCTTGCATGAACTAAAAATAATTTAGCATACATTAAGTGATATTTTTGTCTGAAGGAGTTTCATAATACGTATAAAATACTTTGCAAGAGAGCTTCGCTTTATTTAAGGTGTCTGTTTAACAACATAGAACTTAGTTATGTACCATTGGCTTTTTAAGTGTGGCAAGATAGCAACTTAGTTTGAATTACTTATCTGAGTTAAATTTGTGGTAGCAAACAAATTGACTGCCAAATATTATCATTGAGAACAGGGTTATTCCATTTAATCCGTTACATACTAGTATTGTACTTATTTACCAGCCAACAGTGTCTCTTTTGGTGTTTGATGACTTTAATTAACACCTGATTTGTTCCAAGTGCTTGATATTGAAACGTTATGCCTACAATGCACCCTAAAATTGTAGAGAGAGCCTATAATTTAGACTCTGAACTGTTAGACTGTCACTGCAGGAGGGGAACTGAAAACACATCATGTGCCTATACCACGCCCTTATTGCATTTGTGCAATTTAATACCACCACATGGTTTCTCGTAAATATAGACCTCACTTTTTGGAAATTTTGTTTAAATTCATGCATAATAGAACCACAGTTAATTATTTAAAAAGTTTAAATAAATATCGTAAATTACATTAAATATTAATGTCAAAGTGGTAACAAGACTAACATCCATCCAAAAGTATTAACTTCTGAAAGATTTTGGAGGTCGATATTTAGAGGTTGATTATTTATGATATGTTAATTTCACAAACGGTTGGTTCATCTGAAATTAACAAGGTTTAAAATTTATTGTCAATCAGCATATTAAAATGCGTTTGGCCATTTACAATAAAATTATGACAAAGACAGCAAAATTAATACAAAATAAACATTGCATTTATCGATTATTACATACAACAGCTTTGCATTAATAAACAGGTATATTTTCAAGGGTTTTCTTCTATATAACAAGGCTTCTTTGACGTATTTACCTAAACAGTATAATTTATGTTCATTTTCACTAGACAATATTCGTACACATATATTGGTATTTGGCCGTGACACAAATATTCAACAGAAATCTGATGAACTATGAAATAATAAGGGTTTGAAATGAAGAAAAAACAAAAATAACTGTTTCAGTATTGGAAACTTGAGTTGTACTATCAACGATAACAGTGGATGAAAATGGTGTTCAAACGTTACATAATTCCGAAGTAAAAAGGTGTAAAAAGTTAAATCAACCTTTTTACCCTCCATTTCTACTTCAAACGAAAACGGAAAACAATTTCACGTAGATTATCTAGCATTAAAATTCAGTTTAAGAGCTTTGACCTGCATCTTAACGTACCGGACTACCGGTAGGTAGAAAACGAGACCCAACAAAATCAACCAACAATCTAGGGTGCCTGGTCCTCTATTCGTCTCTTAGGCTGGAGAATATTCAGATAACGAACGGCCACCAGCTTAATATCTGGTCTATCTGATCTCATCTAGAGAAATGACCATATAACTCTTTTAAGTTTTTATTTGTTTATAATAATTTGTGACTATATTACAGTAATGGGATAATTTTACGAATAACCTGATTCATTTTATTTTGTACTACTGAAACTAATTCTACGTGTGACTCTACAGCGGATAGTGACGTGAAAGTTATTTTATAGAAAGCAGTTATAAGCTTTTACATATTTATACCCTTGTCGCCTTCAAATGTATTCTTGGTTAAAATGTTACTTAAATGACAAAATAGCAATGTCGAGGTTCCAAAGTTTTTTCCTACAGAGATTTTCATCACATTTTGTGTTCCTCCAAAATAAGTTATCACCTTCATTTAATTAAATAAAATTGTCTTTTGCTTGATTGTTTGTCACTGCTGTTTACTCTATTTAATGATCAAATATTTCCACGTCTAAAGTGTTTTACATACAGACATAGTCGTATTAATTTTTTCCTCTAAAATAATCATGGTTTAGAATACACTTAATCATGTAGTATAATTTTATGGATGTAAAATCTGTGATGACATAAGGCACGATTTATTTATCAAAGCGAGATCATCTACTTGCTTTAGTACACAGCCAGTGAGAGTCCTAAAAGAACATTTTACAGAGTACCCTAAAAGTCTCACTAATGTTTGTAGCACCTTTTTTCCAGCAGGTATGTTGTCAAAGTCGTAAAATAGCAGACTATTTTTAACTCCCCTGTCTGGTTCTCTTTCTTGAATGTTTTACCTTAACTTTACTAGTGCGGTCAGTGACGGTTTGGTTTATCTTTGGTCCAGTACAATAACGGTATACTAAGACAATTTAACGAACCTTTGAACAGACAAACATTAGCGCTGGCAACTACAAGAAGTTTTGATTTATTTCTTCGTAATGAAAATGCCCTCTATCCCTGTATCAACATAAACAGTGGCTGCCATGAATTTAATGAAATGCCAAGAACGAACAATGCATAGGCATCGGGCAGGTGTATGATCCAACGCCTTGTACTGAAGTGGCTTTTCCTACTTACAGCAGCAGGGATTCCTACGGAGGTGTACACAAACGCATTTGAAGTCAGAATCGCAAATGGCACATCTGGTTAAAAACTTGATTTATTTTTCTAATCAAACTTCCCATTAACACGCTGTATGAAACAATTTTCTTTGGTCTTAATTTAGGTATTATTTTAATGAAGAAATATGATATTCAACATAAAAGCTCAAAATAACTGACAAATAACTGTCATGGAAAATGTGTAAAATATTTGATCTAATCATTTTCTACACCGAAATTCTGTTACTTCTTCAGCAACCTAGAGCTTTACTAGCACCAGTCTTTTTCAGAATGTTTGGCTTTGACAAAAGCAGCTTCTTACAGTATATGTGTCCTCAAGTCAGATAGACAGGGGACCAAGCGTGAATCTAGCTGAGTATAAACAGTCAGGCCATTTAGTTCGAGAAAGATTAGATATAACAAACAGACACCTGGTTTCTATTTGCGATTATTCCAAATCAAGAACAACGCGTTGGAAAGTTTTTAGTTTCCTGAGGCAAATGAGCTTTTGTGTTAGGACTTAGCCTGTCGTTATCCGATGCTCGTTAATAATTTGCTGTAAATGATATTTTGCTTATACTATTGGACTTGAAATGATAAAAAATGGCAAGGATGTTAACTGCATGAAGTTCTACAAAAACAATATATTCAATGCAAGTCTCTGCTTGCTATGGCACCAAGTAGGAAAATACATGTATATTAAAATCTTATTGTCTGACACCATTTGACACTTTTCTCTGGACTTATGTAGGTAGCATTGTCTAATAAATTTTGCAAAGATTTACTTTATTGTACAGTAAGATTGGAAAAAATTGTGTCTGTAAACGTAAGGTCCTAGTATGAACCATTGTTTATTGGATTTCTAAGAAAATTGTCTGGGACATTATTAGCCTATGTCTGACATAGGCATATATGTATATAGGGTATATTTTGAAATTATTCTCATACGCTGCAAGGCTCAATGTTATGCAATTTTACATGAAGCGATAAATGTAAAAAAATCCCGATTGTGAATGTTAAAGTTGCATTCTTCTCAAAAGTCTATATCAATTAACGTCAAATTAACCGTTTTCGTCTATCTAAATTTTCGCTGAAAATCAATATACAAGCGGAAAACCAGGATTTTTTAAAATAAGCGCACGGCATTACTTTTACATACTTTACAGCGACTAGAATGTACAAACATAGGTGTGCTAAACTGAAGTATTTATTGCAGAAGAACAGAAAAAAGTAAAGGGATCACGTTACCTGTCTGCCGTGTCAGTATTGTCCTGTATTGTTTAATTCACGACTCTATTCGAACAGCTCAGGAAAAAGCTATTAAGCGAGTCTGTGTTGAGTTTAATGACATTTTAACTTGACAAGTTGAATACAAGTGTATTCAAACAGTTAATGAGTGACTGATTTTTTTCATCGAATGTCAAAAATAACACCAAGACGGCTTCGTATTGTGCATATATTTATTTAGGCAGTACTGCAAAGAGTGTATACGTAACATCAGTCAAGAAAGTAATTCCGACCAAATTTAAAAGTTTTACAGATGTTACAGAAATTGAACATACTTCCACGGAACAGAACAAATATTTGATTACTAAAATAAGAGATTCAAGTAAACTTACATTATATTTTAGCAACAAGCAACACATGGACAGGTATGATTGCAGTTGAAAAATATTCAATGTACGGACATATGCCGTGGTTATATTTATTCGAAAAAAAGTTTCTACCTGGATAAATACTTTAAGTCTAAATGCTGATTTGTTAAATGACAAGCTTTCAAGTCAGTTTCGCAGATTCAAAGACAATCGATCCACCGGTGACTTCAAAGCTCTGGTCTTACCAAAATATGCATTCTTCTTTGGGAAGAAAACCACTCCTTTATATTAAGTTCCTGCAACCACTCGTGATGTGGGTTGTTAGTGATGACCAAAGGAAGAAGAAAAATTGTTTTCTTTATTTGTTCAGAAATTGATGTTAAAGGAAGGAAACATACTAAATATAAGAAAAATAAACTCTGATATTCTGTAAAGCTAGTCGTTAGGAGTTACAAACTGTAGTTTTAAAGTTGAACTTTATTTCTTTTTTCTTCAATCTAAGTTAGAATAACAAATATCGAAAAGTCATCAGAGATGTTTTAAGTTATTGTGTTTTTTCCCCATTCGTTTGAGCTTCCCGTTTGAGTACTGCGGTCGTAACTGAATTGATAAGAGCTTTATCAACCTCGTTATTTCGGTAAAGTATAAAGCGAATGATTTTTTTTTATATATTTTAATACAAATAGTTTTAATTAAATATAATTTTGTTCTAAATTAAATGTGCTTACAGATTACAAGTGGTAAAACAATTATCATTTATATTCAGAATCTTTTAAACAAATGATTTAAGACATAAAAAGTGTAAATGCTAATAAATGTGTGACCCCTCTTCTGCATTAATCTATTAATTTAGAAATAAACAAAACAAGAACATTAGTTTTAAGCAAAAAGGAACAGAAATCATATTTCTAGGCAAAAAAGAAAGATAGAAAATAAATTTCTATGCAAAAAGGAACAAAAGACACATTTCTATACAAAAACGATCAAAAAGTATATTTCTAAGAAACAAAAAAAAATGTATATCAATAAACAAATGTAGTTAAAGTATATTTTATGCAAAAAGAAACAGAAAGTATATTCATAAACAAAACAGAAAGTTAAATACATGTATCAACATAAAAGCACATAAGGTATAAATATAAACAAATGATATATAATAAACAAAAAAACATTTATTTGTATAAAGACATCTTTGTTGATACTCCTAAGTTAGGAAGGATATGTACACTGAAATAAATTATTCAATTTTGTACAAGATGTATGAAATATTCAGATATATATATCGACAATCAAAGAAAGAAAAACAAAGGAACTTTGCTATGAGTCAATGTTATATTCATGCAGTTCTACTCAAGTAATAATAAAGACATCAAATTAACTGAACAAAAGATGGTAATTTTTGAAATACGTTGAAAGCTGTTGCAATGCAAACCTTCTAAATGAAATTTATTTATACATAGATATACCAGTTTATACCTGCAACGATGTGTGGGTAATGCCAAACACAGAAATAACATGAAATTTAATAAAGTTCAGTAACTGTAAGAAATAAAAAGATATGGGTTCTGTGGATAGAAAATCTCCTTTCACAAATGATAAATATCTGAATGCCATATTTATGAAAAACAATTCGTAAAACCAATTCTTACTCAGAGATTACAAACATACAAAATATATAAGGGCTTCTGAACTGTCCCCTTTTTAGAAATTTTGAATTTCTTTCTCCGTCATTGAATAACTCACGCCAATCTATAACTAAGTGTCACGAAACCTGTTCAGTTGTCTCAAGCGTTCGGACACTTAGCAAATTTCTTCGAGGAAAGCTTTTAGATGAAATCCAAGTTTTTGTTTTCTCATAAATCTATACAAAAGACCGCACCTTTCATGTCACGGAACAGATCAGAAATGGACTGTTTGATGATAGTGTACCTTTTTACGAGTACAAAAACGTTTAATGATGTATTAAAATACAACAGTATAAAGCTGAAAGCATGAACATAACCAATGCCTGGCAATAATGGCCATGAGTAATATACGAACCATATGATCAAATATTGTAAGGGTAAAGATGTATTCACAAGGAGAAACAACGCCATTGTGTGCAAAGCTTTTGCCTCTGCTCTAAAATAGCGATTCGTCGACGGCTGATCTTTTTTGTTTGCTGATCTTTTCTCAGTGAAGCTTCTTGCGTCACTGCAACATATCCTCTCTTTCTTCGAGCTATTTGCAGACGAGATATCCGGAACACTTCGCGCTTGTCTGTAACATATTTTCTCATCGGCCGTTATGTTTCTTAAGTTGAGAATTGGCTGAATTTCTTCTGTTGGCCTGGTTGGTTCTCGTGCATTTATGTTTTCTTTTGTAGGACTCAATTTTGTTGATGCACTTGTACCTAGTTCATGTTCTATACTTGTCAAAGGATGTTTTGCAGTATCAATTTTAATCCACTGGATTGAAAGTTCTTTCAGATCCGTAAAGGGAATAATGTCTTTGGCACGATGCCTGATGATCATTTGAAGGCCTACAAACAGAGCAATAGAAAGGATACACGGTAGACCTGTCAAACAAGCGAAATATCCGAGAGCAGACGAAGGCTGTACAAAAACAGCTGCTGTACAGGCCCTCAGGTGATGATTTGGTTCATCTCTGGTCCAGTGCAAAAGCGGTGTACCAAGACAAATTAATGAACCTTAAAAATAAACAAACATTGCCGATGGCAATTTGACGAGGGTCTGGTTTAATTCGTCTCAATGAAAATGCCCTACATCTCTGTATGAACACATACAGTGTCTGCCATGAATCTACCGAAATACCAGAAAAGAACAGTATCATTGGCACTGAGCAGGCGTATGTTCCAACACCATGTATCGAGGCGACAATTCCTGTAACCGCAGCATAAATACCTATCACGCCTTGAAAAAGGGCATTTAAGGTCAAACACACAATATTTACTGCGAATTTGGTGAAATTTTTATTTCGCATTCGAAATAAACTTACTAGCAATACACTGTTCGAAACACACTTCCAGCATGACAAAAGTAGAACTAGCACAATCCAAGATAGATACGAAGCTGATATGTCCATGCTTTTCTCGGAACGAAAGTATTTTTTACGGTGCTTTGATCTTTAATTTACAACGGGTAAAAAACCGTATCCTTAGAATATATTCAATTTATCTTTTTATCTTTAAAAATGTTTTTAAAATGCTACTGCTTGCTTGTCTTTTAATCAGCACAGAACAGTAATACTCGTTTAAAGTGGGTAAAACAAAGAAAAATATTGTGGAAAACAGCAAGACATTCTGAGATTGGCTCGACGTATGAAGTTTCTTTCTACTTTAATGTGAGGGGCAATAAAAAAGTTAACAATTAGCTGCATGGAAGGGAAGAGTTTTGAATTTCTGTTAAGTTTGAGCTTGCATGAATTAGAATTCATTCATCATACAGTGAGTAATAAATTTCTTCTGAAGGAGCTTCACGATATGCATAAATACCTTAGTTTCAAGAACTTCACTTTATTTAAAGTATTTGTTTAACAACAGACACCTTCTCAACACGTCCACGTTATGTACCAGTGGCTTTTTAAATGTGGAAACAAAGTAACTTAGTTTGAATTATAGTTATCTGAGTTAAATTTGTGACAGCAAATGATGGACTGCCAAAAATTGCACCCTACAGTTGTAGAGAGCCTGTAATTTACACTATGTACTGGATAACAGTTCCCATAGAAGGAGAACTGAGAACACATCGTGTGCTTATGTCACGCCCTTTTCGCTAATGTCCAATCCAATACATTACAAGGTTCCTCATATATATACACACCTAACTTCTTTAACAATTTTGTTTAAATTTATTCAAAAAAGAATCACAGTTCATTAAACAAATACTTGAGAAACATATTAATATTCTCAATAGATAATAAGGTCAAATATCTAACACTGATACATCCCTTCTCATTTCAAGCTTGGTGAGATGTCTTGATGAGAGCTTTGTAACTGTTCATCTACACTTTGTGAAATAGACTATATGAAAGAGCCCTTCCATTCACCAGTTGTAACTTCTTGAATATTTGGGAGGTCTGATATTTTGTGGTTGATAATTTCTGATATGTATGTTAACTTCACAAAAAGTTGCTTCATGTGAAATTAACGTACAGTTGAACACAATATTTGTGTGGAGTTTTATAAGCATGGACGAAACTTTCACAACGTGTGCAGCCTATATAAGTGTGAAGCTTATGTGAAGCCAATATAAGTGTAAGCTTATTAAAGTTTGAAGCTTGTATCTTCACAAAGCTATTAGTACATTTTTGAATATCCTTTTGTGTCACTCGAACGTGTTTAAAAGGAAAAAAAGAGGCATATATCAAAGCTAATTTTCAAGCTTAGCCATTGATTATCTCTTCACACTATCGACAAATATTAATGAAGCGGCTTCTATTTGTAGTATTAACACTCATTAGCTTGATCAAAAGTGCATACCACTACAATTATACCTTATGTTAAACCGCGAAATGACTCCTGTAATGCGTTTTATTGTGAAGAAACAAAGCCATCTAATGAACTATGAATTGATAACGGTTTCAAATGAAGAATGAAAATAAATGATTTAAATAAATACGTAAAGTATTTTAGAATTTAATGAAACATCTTTTGTTTTTGTTGTTGTTGTTTTGTTTCTTTTTTATGTTTTGGAAGCCTTTGAGTCGTACCGCTAACGATATCACTGGGTGAAAATGGTGTTCAAACACTGCATATTTCCGAAGAAAAAAAAAGATAAAAACTAATTAAATGAACCTTTGTATCCTACACTTCTGCTTTACAACAATAGCTAAAAATCACTGTTCGCCCTGTAAAAAGTACACTCTCAAACTTATAAAGATAGATTATCTAGCATTTAAAATTCAATTTACGAGCGTTGACCTGCTTCTGACCGTACAGGAGGTAAAAAAAAGTGACACGGCAACAGCAACTATCTGGGTTGCTTGGTCCTCCATTCAACTCTTAAGAATTTTCAGATAATGAACGTACACCAGTCTTAGATCTGGTTTAATTGACGTCATCGAGAAAACGTCGTCAAAGTATGACATCAGAAACTCGTTTTAAGCTTTTATTTGTTTATAATACATTTGTGACTATATGTACATTGATGCAAATATTTTTTTAAAAAATTACCTGATAATCTTTCTTGTAATACTGAAATACTGAAACTGTTTGTACAAATATATTTTTTGATTGAAATTGATTTCAAATTCTGATGTTATTACGCCCCAGTCACCTTCAAATGTAGTTTTGGTTAAAGGGTCAATTTATATATGGAATGGTATTGAGCATTCAATTAGTACTTGCACAACATTATTGTGATGTTCAAATATCTATATACTTGTAAAAATGTTTAGACAAATTCTTAATGCATTCATCAAGTATGCCGGGATATGCTTTCAGCTTTTAATTTTCAGATGATTTTTTTATCAATTAAGTCGAAATGAACATCTGTGTGTTATTAACAGATGTTTACATGGAATTAGAAACGGCACCAGCGCACGTTGATACACCTGTCTGATCTTTATTTCTGTTTCTAACAACTTGTCATTGAACTATTTACGTCTGATACATCTTGTTCTTTTTCTGGAGAGGCATTTTTTAAAAGATTTGGATAAAAGCATATTAAGACAGGAACAATCGCTTAGAATATTTCTCCAGAAATATAAAATGTCTCCAAAATGGGCTTTACTCTTAACAGGTTATAGCAGGAGTAACATCCCTTGTATTTTTTTAGGTCGAGTCACTTTTGATAGACTTCAGTCCGGCATATCTGCATATGTGCTTTTTGTGACCCTAAAGGGAGGCATATACATAAAGTAATCAAATCGTTCGTTCTTCCGTCCCCAGTTCGATTCCACTCTATATTGATAAAACACCTTGAAGGCTAGTTAATAGTGTAAGTAACGTTATGAAATTTACTGCATTACTTACCAAACGTTGAAACAAACGTAATTATATTTTCTTATTCCTTTGAGAGATTATCCTTTCTAATTTTGATTTTACTCATTTGTGTCTCGCCAAGTCTCAGAGGGGGGAATCACGTGGTGGTATTATTGGGTTTCAAGATGTCCGCGCCCATGTAAGTACTCATTTTTTCATTTGAGGCATAACTTTAATATGCATTCGTCTTAGTTTTCGCAATTACCTTGTGCAAAATTTTGAAGCGAGGAATTTCGTCCCATAAAATTAGGGTAATATTGGGTCCCGTATCGAGATTTTGTCGTTTTTTTTGTCAGTCGCATAGTTACTGCATGTAAAATAGATTCTATGTCTTCCATAACAACAGACATTTATTACTTTACTTCTAATCCAAGTATTTGTGTATTTTTGTTGCAATATTCAGTCATAAAACACAATGATAATATTGAGTTACAATTTATCAATGGTAACATTGGGTCACCACAAAGCAAGTCATGTTGATTGTTCAGGTCTCTACTTGTGATTCCTATTATGTTTTTGGACAATTTGATTACAAAGTCAATGCCATTTAGAGGTCAAGGTAAAACATGTCACTTTGAATATCTCTCCAAAAACAATGTTATTTGCAAACATGAATTAAATCTGTTTAACAACAAGGGAGTTAAGGCAGAATTACGTATTTTGACAACTGGACTTTAAAGATCAAGGTCATTTGGTGTCAAGGTCACATAAATATAGGTCAGTTTGAAGGTGATGTCCAAAGCGGGGCTGTGTTCAATTATGAAGTAAATCCAAATTATGGGCAATGTTAAACTGACGAAATGATAGACGGACAGTTCTAAAACTATATGCCTTCTTTTGGGGGCATGAAACTTATGAGTCTGCTTTAATGTTGATGCTCACTTGAATTGTTTACCTTTGTCCTTGGCCTTTTAGTGACCTTTACCTTGATCTTCTGCATTTCTTGCAGCTTTAACATGTAAATTTGAACTATACTTATAATTTTGTATGTAAATTTCAACTTTGAAGTTGGCCGACCATGGCTTTCTGACGTAATTAATGTTTTTTGTTAACTAAGCCTATGAAACTTGTAAAAAAAAGTCTAATTTGTATGTAAATTTCAATTTCCAAATTAATTATATTTGCCTTGATTCTCTCATTGATCTTCCTTCTTAAACAATCTCACCTATGTGAGCCATAAACGGCATCGTGACCGTCTTGTTTGTTATAAAACCTTTGTAATATTAAATGCAGATAATTTCAGACAGTGGCAAAGAAGAAGAGCCACATGAAAAGAAATATACGCCGGTTGAGCGAAAGGGTTAGGCGTTATCTACAAGTCTCCGTCCATCAAACGATTTAAATCATATTCTTATCATAAATCACCTTTTGCGGCAGTTGCTTTTAATTGTCCGTCAGAAAAAAGATTGAAATCTGTAAAAGCATTATTTTCTCCAAACAAATTGATTTCATTAAAAGACAGTGATGCAAATGACTTTGGGTTAGAACATTTACTCGATGGTGATACTGTGACTGAAAATAAGAAGCACGAATTTGAATTTCGTGCTTTTCCTGATGACATGACTGTAACTGAAAGTAAGGAAGATCTTAGCTTAAAACCTTTACATTATGCTGAAATACATTGACCGAGAATAAGGAACAGGAACTGAGTTTAAAACACTTACTTGATGGTGATTCTGTCAATAACGATAAGGAACATGAAATACATGAATTTTCACAAAAAAACTGAAAACTGTCAGTCTGATGAGTGTCAACCTATTGAACAACTTATTACTTTATTTCCAAATGTTGTTTGAGGAGTTGGCTAAAGTAGATAGACTAGACACAAGTTTATTAAGCTTTTCCAAACTAGTAGCTGATAAACGTTTTCTTTTAGATAACATTGCTTTTCAATTATGCATATATGTTGTGAAATGGTTTTTATCTACAACGAACATGAGGTATGGCGAACAGACAAAACTAGAACTATCATTAAAGGTGATAAATCCCCTCACATGGGTGCTTGATACTGGAACTGGAAAGCTTAGAATCAATGGCATAAAGTGACATAAGAAACATGGAAATATGTATATATTTTATATTTAATAATATTGTATATAGAGAAAACAATTACCGGTAGACCATTGAACTGTATATTTTCTAGTAGAACTAGCTTAAGTTTAAGCGAACAGTGACCTTGGCCCAACTGCAAATTTTCAATCCCAAGCGTCGTCTTCATAGAAGCTACCTTTACAGCAAATTTCATCAAAATATCTCATTCCTAACTCAAGTTATTGAGCAGAAACCATTTTTTATTTAAGTAACAGTGACCTTGACCTTGGCCCCACCAGCCCCAATATCGAGTTTGACCTGTATGTTATGATGTTACACCTGTGTACCAAATTTTTTTTAAATCTGTCAAGCTATTCATGAGTTATTGTCCGGAAACCGTTTTTCTATTTTTAGTTACAGTGACCTTGACCTTGGCCACACCAGCCCCAATATCGATATAACACATGTGTACCAAAATTGTTTAAATCTGTCAAGCCATTAATGAGTTATTGTCCGGAAACCGTTTTTCTATTTTTAGTAACAGTGACCTTGACCTTGGCCCCACCAGCCCCAATATCGAACATGACCTGTATCTTATGATGTTATGTATATCTGTGTACCAAAACTTTTTTAAATCTGTCTAGCCATTCATGCGTAATCATCCAAAAACCGTTTTTCTATTTTTAGTAACAGTTACCTTGACCATGGCCCCTAAAGCCCCAATATCGAATCTGACTTGTATCTTGTGATGTTACAACTGTGTACCAAATTTTTTTTTAATCTGTCCAGCCTCTCATGAGTTATCGTCCGGAAACCGTTTTTTTTTATTTTTAGTAACAGAGACTTCGACCTTGGCCCGACCAGCCCCAATATCGAACTTGACCTGTATGTTATGATGTTACACCTCTGTACCAAAATTGTTTAAATCTGTCCAGCCTTTCATGAGTTATCATCCGAAAACTATGACGGACCGACCGACAAGCTCACTCCTACATACCCCCTCAAACTTTGTTTGTGAGGGTATAATTATTCTGGAAATTAGGGTGGAGAATTTTCGGTAAACGTTTTGTGAATTTTATGGGTGGATTCAAAAATCATGTGGGAAATGTATTGCAGATAATATCTTCAGGAATGTTTTGTCCATTGTCTTCAGAAATTAATTTTGCAGTACCTGATGTAAGTGTCTTGAGAGATTTTGATCCGTATATATCAGGCCTCGATCGAAACCAGGAATTTTTGTTGACACTATATCTGAAATGAGTAAATATCATCTGTGGGAAATTAGCATGTATAACATTCGACGGTAAAAAATTCCCGATGATACGGGCGATACGGATCTAGTAGGATTTGAAAAAGGTAGCACACTTCAACAACGTAAAGATGCAAGAGATAGTGTGATAGGAGAGATACAGAAGACAATAAAACATGTAAAGGAACTCAAAGAAAAACATATGCTTGAGAAAAATAACAGAAGTAGTGATACAGTGTCAAACGTCCTCAAAATGATTCAAACCGACGAAATCAAGACTGTCTAATGAAACATTTTGAAAGATGCCCCGCAATACATAAAAACATGTCTGAAATTAAAAATATAAAGATGTAAGACCAAAATACATTTCTATTACATGTAGCTAAATCATCTGAAGAATTGGTGACCCAATGTTACCATCCAGAAATTGCGACTCAATATTACCATGGTGTTTTGAAATCGAATTTCGCATGGATAACTCTATACATAGTTGGACAAACCGTACGGCAATAAATATGTAACGTCAGGGAACACACACAATCTGTTTTATATGTAGTAACTATGCAAATAATAAGAAAAACAAGAAATTTTCGATATGGGACCCAATATTAACCTATTTTTTTTGGGACAAAATTCCTCTCTTCAACATTTTGCACCAGGTAATTGCAAAAACTAAGACGTATGCATGTTAAAGTTATACATCAAATGAAACAGAAACTAGATGACTAGGATATAGACTATATAATTTATGTAGAAATATCTTTATAAAGCCAAAATTTATGAAAAAATGTGTACTTACATGGGCGCAGCCATCTTGATACCCAATAATACCGTCACGTGATTCCCCCCTCTGAAGTCTTCACGGTGGTTTATATTCTGATGCGAAAATAATTGTATAAAATTCAATTCAATGCAAGTGTGCAAATTGACGCCGCATTATATTATGTGCAATTGTGAAAAACCGAAGAAGATTTGCAATTCTACATAATATGACAACAATTTAAAGACTAATCATCGAGTTATATATACATCAATTGAATGCACATATTTGGTAATGTCCAACGCTTTTGAAAGTTTTACAACTGACCCCATAATACCGAGACATATTATTCACTATTTTTACTTCTCCAATATTTTGAAATCGTGTATCTTTATACGGTTAAATTACCAGTACATTTGTTGTCTTTTATGAATAAAATATTGTAATAATGTATAATGTATAATGTAATATTGAAAAAAATAATAATCTAGAACATAAAATACGCAAGAATATATTGAAAATTCGCTCTATGAAATAAGTCTTTTTCTGAATGGGTGATCATTCAAAGTATTTCAATCACCTTTAAGTGGTTATCAAAACACTTTGATATTACATGTAGTTGTGTTTGAATAAACAAGACATCTGGTTACCATTTTCACCGTATTTACTTTGCGATTGATGGATCTCGGGACGGCCATTACACGGCACCTCTCGGACCAAGTGCATTGAGTACACGCGACAAATCAGTTGATGTCGTAAAATAAGCGTAGAATAACAGTGTCTCCTTTTATGCATCGTAGATTAGAGTATCGGAAAGACTTCTAAATTCACGAACGATAAGAGACAAAATTAGAAAAAAATACCCTTAGGACAAAAAAGGGGGAAAAACCCACTAACGTTAGTTTCAGACACTCAACAAATATAATGCATATAATTAACTTTATTTACACAGTACTGACAGTTCTACATGACTTTTCCTATCGTCTGATTTATGGTATGTATATTGTGCAATTTCAAGTGATTTAGACCTTACTTCTTCATTTTCTGCTGTACAGAAGTTGGCAATATTTGTTTCCTATTTCGTCAGGTGCTCATAATGTCTGAATAAGACCAGATAGGAAAATAAATTTGTATTTTTATAAATCTAAAGGCTATATCAAAACTCTCAATCTGTAACTCTAATCAACTTTTAAGAGACATGTTGAAAAGAACATTTCCGAATGACGGACAATTTGGAACAGTACTGTTATGGAGCTATTATTGCAACTTCTTGAGAGAAAAAAAAATGTTCATTTTTTATCAGCTTTTTGTGATGACCAAAGTAAAACAAAACTTGCTTTTCTTTAGTTTCTGAGACATTATTGTGACTTTTCAATATCAATTCTTTTGATGGGAAAAATCAATTCTTTCTTACCACGTTATATTAAGCCTGTGGAAGGAGTAATTTCCGTTAGTTTTTAATTTTGTCTCTCTCTTTTGATATCCATACAATCATCTTGTTTTCTTTTTGTGTTTATTGATGCAGTAGAGTTTCCATCAATAAGTCACATGAGATCAGTTATAATAAGACATCAAAAGATTATGAGTTCATTAATGGCAAGTTCGTTTCCTGGACCCTGACCTCTATCTTCTGACAAGATTTTGAACTGTGTTAATGTCATTTGTTAAGTAAAAAGTGACCCCTGCGACGGGTCCAATTTTGATTTTTTTTTCTATATCTTCTCAAGATATAGCATCAAAGAGACAGCAAGTCAATGTTACAGACGACTAAAGTGACAGTTAAAATGTGCAAGCAAAATTATATAATTATATAGTTGAAATTTCAACGCTGTAGCATAGAAAACAAGGATTTCTTCAAGGTAAAGTTCACCCAATCCTGAATTTTATATCTACAAGCAAAATTGTACATATGGTCAAATTTTATAGTTATTACTTCAAAAGTAGAAAGAAGGTCAGTGGATCAAGGTCGACCAAAATCAATGTTGAGATTTGCTTGCAAAATTATATAGATAGTTCAAATTCAAATGCTGTATAGCTGCAAGAGAAGTACAATTGCAGATAAATATGCATATAAATTGTCTATTTTTTAGTCGGCACAAACGTCTGTGCTGACGTATGTTTTAATCAAAACTGTTTAAAACACTCGAGACATTCGTTATAAAATGTGTTCACTTTAATAGTCAATCTACAAAAAAATCTGTTATTTTGATATATACCCCTCAAAAAAATAAACTTGCGAAGAATGTCAAAAGTTCCGGTTTAGAGTGATTATTATACTAGAAGATTGTTGTTTGCACAGATAAATTTAAAGCGAATTAAAAAGGTCTGCATTAAAGAGACATATTTTGAGGTAAACGTGATGTGCTTTTGTTCATGTTATATTATGCAAAAACGGTGACGACTCGGTTATAATACAATAGAAAATATACAGTCACAATACAAGTGGTTTGCAAAAGCCTTTGTTTGCCTGGAGAACAAGTTTGAACAAAAAAGCTCTAAATGTACACAATCAAAAGATATAAGGTATCTACGTTGCAAAGAATCAGCATATATAGCTAGTCATACACATATATATTTCGTTTTTCAGTTATGGAAAAAATACAACCAAGTTTGGTATCGTTAAGATAGAACTGTCTGGCAAATATTGGGAGGAAGTGCAAGAGTTTTCATCTATTTCTATTTCTTCAATAACTGTCTCTCTGAGGTTATTTACCGTTGGTACCGGTTGCCCATATGACCGACGCCCCCTGCAGATAATAGTTATTTTAATTAGCTGTCTCTTTTGTAACGCTCTATCTTGTGACACAAGCTGTGAATACGAATGATTATGGCGTACCATCTGTAGGAGATTGTCAGCAATCTGATAAACAGTCGCAGGTGGAGAAACAGGAGTGTAGTTAGCATCTTGAGTTGCCATGGTCACGACGCTGATTAAATGTCGATTTGTGATATGCCTTAATCAAAATAGTAATGAGTCGACAAAAGTTGTTTTTTAAACAGCCTTCACAAAAAAATGTTCAGAAATGTGCTGTTCGGTTATCAACAGAAGATAATGAAAGATTTTCATACACTCAGTATGTCAAAATCGCTTAAATCAAACTTCCGGCAGAGTCGAATTAATTTTCAGGCCCCGTAAACTTTCTTTACATGTATTTAATATATTATATTATTTAACTTTTGTTCAGACGAATTCGACATGTGCGAATTTTTTTGCGGATAAATGAAAATTTTCAACAAAAAAATACAAGCTCCGCGTTTATGAAATATACAAAAACCCGTGACGTCATATAGCACATTTATATTGATTAACTCCGTACCGGTACGGAACGTCGCAGGGCATACGACTTAAAAAGATTTCCTTCAGGCCTTCTGGAAGAAGCTACGAAGTGCTGCGTAAAGATATAAAAATGAACTCATCATATTTGGTACGGAACGTTCTGAATTAAACAGCACTAAATTTGCCAACTATAATGACCAAGACACGCACCAAATTTCCCGGACTTTTCACGGACCTTTCCCGATTTTAGTGGAATTTAAGGACATTTCAAGGCTGGGAATGGACATTTTGAAATTCCAGGACTTTCCCGGACTCGTGGGAATCCTGTTGGCAAGGCCAATTGTTATCAAATGGACATAATTTGAACAAACTTGGAAAAGGACCACTAGTTAAACAACTTTGACCAAGTGGTTTTGGAGATGCTGTTAAGTAAGACTACTCAAGATGCTCTGACGCATGACAGACAGTGTGATCACAAAAAATCATCAGTTGCATGTTGTGCTCAGGTAAGCTGAGAAAATGGTGGCAATTTGTAATCTGGTATGTGTAATACAAGACGTGCCTTGGGCAAGGCTTTTGTGTTCCTTTATAATTCTGTAATTTGTCAATTAATTGGCATTTCCAGAAGCTGACAAAAATCCACAATGCAAAAAAAAGTTTGCTGAGTTTATGGAGAGGAGATTTCTAATGGAAAATGCTTGCCTTAATTATGTGACTTGGCTTGTATGACATACAAATGTTACAGTAAATTTAGTTGACTCTAGCCCAGTAGTTCTGAAGATTGATGGAGGCTGATGGAGGACACTGGGTGTCACTGTCTTTCCTAGTAAATTTAGTCTAAAAGACCTGTTTATAAACTTTCTTTTCATGATAGATAAGTAAAACAAATCATATTTTACTAATACTTTATTTCTCATTAACACTGTAAAAGTGGTAAAGGTTTAGCTGGGGAAAATCCATCTGTACTTCCATCATCTGAATGTACAAAGCGTGGGTACATATAGTCGAGGCTTAATCCTGAAATCAGAAAGTATACTCATTAAACCCCTTCATAAGGTGTGTTTCAATTTTAAATTGTGTATGCAATTATAACTGAAATTTTCAAGAAATAACAAAATCAATGGCTAATTATGAAAATATTCTCTTTTCACCTTTATTATTATGTCCACTAATACTAATACTTAATTTCATGTTGCCTAAACTAAGAAACAAAAAGAATGCAGTAAAAAATAGTTTTACCTGCAACATATTCAATACTAGGTATTGCAATATCTGAATACTTGGTAATCAGTTCACCCCAGAATGTATTCATGTGCCTGTTGTGTAGAGGGTCATCCTCGGGGTGGTAGAAGAAAGACCCCCATTGTTTAGACAATAAATAGGCCTCTTCTTCTATGTCTACATCCAGGTTTACCTGAAACACCAGTTGATATTAACATCTGGTATCATATCTGTAAACAAGTTTGGTATTCAATTTCTTAATCCATATGCCTGTATTCTCTTAATTTTAATATAAAAATAAAGTCCTTTGTTTTATCAAGGAAAATCATGATAAATATTTTCAATATTATTTCAATCTTCATCTAGATATTCAAATGAAAGAAAGGTTTCTTGCAACAAAAACAAGCCTACAGGTATGTATATAAAAGAATGCACAATATCCTGACTTACTGTATGTTGGCATAATGTCAAAGTTCAAATTAGAAATTCTGCAACGATTTTCAGATGCCGCTTTTTTAAAAAAAAACTTCCTTTTTCATACATAAATGACCAGTTAATTTCATTAAATATTTTCAACTGCTTGTGTAGAAAGTTTGAAATTAATACTTTCTCACTGACTCATAAAGGAGTTTTGATTCTTTGGTATGTAAGAACTTTGATTACACATGTCTTTTCATAACATGCAGTAGTGCTTGACATATTTTGTTTTTTTCCATCAGATTTTAGAGAGCCACTTGGCAGTCACACTGGTTCTTAACAAAGGTGTTCAAGCAAATACATTTGTTGTCAAATTTTCATTAAAATATGGCTCAAGATAAAATTTTCCACAAGACTCTTGTTTGTATATGGGTGGCCATGCTACAAATTATACAAGAAACTTGTTGAGTAAACAACTCATTTTTTCCACAGTTTCAATACAAGTCTTTAATGATAAACTGAGTTATTGAATATGTTCAGATTAATTATGTCTGACTAATTTGAAATATACTAAAAATGTGTTGAGTAAAACATGGTTTTCAGGAGTGTCTGATATGTTCAGGAAGGCTTCAGTTCAAACGTATAAATAAACTGCTTTCAAATCTACAAAAATCAAAATCTGATACCCTAGTGAAAGATCTGTCAAGCTTATAAAATTATGAAAAAATAATCAACAACTGATAAATTTCTTACATCTCGGATTATTTTTCTGCTTTTTTCTTCTGGTTCCCAGTAGTGATGTGTGTTATCATCAGGATGGTAACCCTCTGCTTCCATCTCCTCCAGGACCAAGATCAGATCCCAGTCAGTCAGAGTCTTGACAGGAAATGCATCAGAACACAGACTGTCCCCAAAATACACAACCTAAACAAATGAATGTGAATCAGTCTAAATATATTATACATATAGTCAAACTTCATGGTGGCGGCGTGGCCAAGTGGTTAACGCATCGGACTAGTAGTCAAAGGATTGCTAGACGCATGGGTTCAAACCCAGTAAGGGGCATGCCGTTGTTTCCCTGAGCAAGAAACTTTACACACATTGCTTAGTACTGGTTGGTTCTAGGAACGGATTCGAGAATGTGACTATAAGCTAAAAGCTTCCTACACAATCGAACTAAAATAAATTTGGTATAAACTAAACTTCATGTGCATGTTATAAACTGCAGCCTTTGACTATGTTAATAAGTATATACATATGCAAAAAGCACCCGGCGTGTGATCCCGGACCATAGGCTTTACTGTAGGTCTATTTTGAATATGTCTTTAAATAATGTGTAATTTATTGTTCAACACTGAATTGAATAATCAGAGGCCCTTGTGATATTGCCAAATCAGTATAGCATAAACACAACCATTGAAATGAGGTAGAAAACGGACACAAATTGGGCTGAACATTTTGCGCCCCTCCCCCACCTGAAATCTTGGATCCCCCCCTGTAATTTGCACTATCTACCACAGTTCAAGTTAACTATACTCTTCAGGGCTGGCATCAGTCAGACGGGCAACTGGTACCAATGATTAATAAACCCATACAGATACGTAGATAGGTTTGACAGTTCACCATAGACTATACCTAAATAATAATCACCACTTAATGAACTTTATCATACCTGGTGTACAGGTGCCACTTGCTCATCTGCTTAATGAAATGTCGAATAATAATGCCAGCAGGTAACAAAATTAAATATCTGTCTGGTTATGAAATGTTTCATTATTTGCGTGAAGTCCTACCTTTGGTTTTTCAGCACCTGTTATCTTAGTGATGAATTTCTCAAGATCCTGATGATTTCCACTTGAATACACCCCATGCTGCTCCAAATCATCACAGGGAACTGCCTCGTGTTCTAATATTCCATCTGTAAATACCCAAACAGTGATTAATTCATGCTGATTTATCAAGGTTTGTCTACAGAATGCAAATTAATTCTTAACTTCCCACTGTTAATAATTTACAGGCTATCTCAAAGTCAATGATTCTTGTAAGGATCAAATAATATCACTAATTAAATAAGGTTTTATTTCAAAGACAGCTTTTTATGTGTGCTCATGACTGTGTGGGTCTACCAAAAATCAGCTTTAACTCCTGTCCTCAACAAAGTAAATCAAATTAAAAACATGCTTTTGTGCACCAGACACTCACAAGGTACCAATATTCATAGGAAAGCTATGGTTCTGTCTTTTACCTGGGCATGATCAATGTCATCTAAAGAGGTTTTAGAACAACTTCTCAGGACTTCTGTCAAAACTGAGCTTAAAGCAATTAATTAAATGTTAGAACTATCAAAAGGTTATATCAATTCATTTCTTGAAAAAAATTCATAAACATGTAAGTGATTCAATGAAATCAATAAAAGCCAATACCTAATAACAAGAATGATTTTTTGTTCTTAAAAAATCCTGGTTTTCTTGCATTTGTTACAATGATGTCAAAAAAAGATCTCCAATCTGGTCTGAAAAACATAATTTTCATACACATGTAAACTAATAACTAATTAAACAATTATATCTGTAAGCAAGCTTCAGGCATCTAATTCTAGAAAACAACAAACATATTTCTAACTGCATGCATACATAGGATTAAAAGAAACAAGAAGATCATCGCTGCCTGGTATTTTGCTCACTTGTTAAAAGACAAACGGACACACAGGTCTACCTGAAGCACTCTGGATCACTGATATAAGTGATAACTTGTCTGGCAAGAATTCATGTCTCTTTCATTAGAAAGGATCTATTTTAGGTAGTATCATTTGATTTAAGTCAGACAATTTCAAACAAATCTTATGCACTGTGACAGGATTTCAACTATGTCCTTCAAAATAAGGAAACTGCATCTTCACTCTTTTCAATGAAGCTTTGTATAAACTAGCCTTCACATTTGACGGCTAAGGTTTCAGACACAATTGCTTACTGCCTTTAGTAACACTGTGAAATCCTTAATCTGCAAAAGTTTGCATTAACATGCCTTAAATTGGCTATAAAAAGAAATAATAGTTTTATCTATAATACATTCCATTATTCAAAAAAACACCACATTTCACTGACAGAAACTTTGAAACTGTTGAGATGGTATTTTTTTTTTTTTACTTAACAGCAAAAATTCCAACGTATTTTTGATACACTAAAGTTCTTTAGCCTGCAATGTATTTGTGTATAAAGAATACTGCAAGACACCTTACACCACCAGTAGACCAATCTATTCAACAATGGAACCACTTAACACTGCCTTCAAATGTGATTTTTCCTTGAATATGGTTGGTACATGTATATGGAGAATGATCAGATTATTTAAAAAAAAACTTATTCAAAGCCAAGCTACTATAAATTAGTACATATATATTGTAAAAAATGATTCTAACCTTGCATGTTGTTTGTAATATTAGGGCCATAATGACACTGTATAACTCACATATAAAAATTACTCTAAATGAACATTCAAATGTCAAGCAAAATTTCAATAAACAACTACAGATTGTTCTTGAGAAAAACTTTTGTCTGTTATAATAAAATCCCTCAATGCATGTAGAAGTTTTGCTCCGGACAAGCATTTTCATCAGACCTTGACCTTTGACCTAGAGACCAAGTTCATGTGCACCGACACTTTGTCTCATGATGGTGAACATTTGTATCAAGCAATACTAAAATCCCTACATGGATGAAAAAGATACGCTCCAGACAAAATCTGGTCATTTCATCATCTCTAATGACCTCAACCTTGCATATATAGAACTCGAACATGCGTGTAATGCTCAGTCTCATGATTGTGAACATATAAGAAAGAATACATATTTTCATATTTTTATCTGACCTTTGACCTCTATGTCTGACCTTGACCTTGGCCATAGAGACCTGAAATTTGCACATGACACTCTGTCTCACAATGGTGAACATTTGTGCCAAGTTATATTAAAATCCCTCAATGCATGTAGAAGTTTTCCTCTGGACAAGAGTTTTCATATGACCTCTAAGTGTGACCTTGAACTCTGACCTAGAGACCTGGTGCTAAGTTCCAAAACACATTCAATGATGCTGAACATTTGTATCAAGTAATACTAAAATCCAACCATGCATGCAGAAGATATGCTCTGGACAAAACTGGACGTCGCCTCCCACCCGTCAGCCAGCCAGCCAATCCACCCACCCACATGCCCACCATGGGTATTCCCATAATACGACCCGTTTTTTCAAATGAGCATATAAAAATCATCCAAATGGAACAAAACAAAAACAAAAAAATGCCCATAACCATTCCTGTGAAGTTTCCTTAAAATTCAATCAGCAATTATGTAGATACGCCAAAATGTATTCAAAATGAGACTAATTTAGGGTTGTAACTCCACTAAAAATTACATCAATGAAACACACCAAAGATACTTGGTAAAACTCATCCCTGTGAATTTTTGTTTAATCAGACAAGTGGTTATGGAGATATACCCGTATGCCTTCAAAACTGGACAAATCTAGGCCCATATCTATGCTGAAAAACTCTGGAACACATCAACAGTTCTTTTAACTACACTTGCTTGCAATCACTTCTATGAAGTTTGTCAAAATCTGGCAAGTGGATAAAATCTAGCAAGGCCCATGGATATGTGTTCAAATTTGGACAAAGCTAGGCCAAAATCACTGAAAATCACTGAAACAGATAGATAATGCCAAAGATATGCTCAACTAAGTTTGGTACCAATAATCCATAGCAAGTTTCATTGAAATACAACCAGCAGTTAGTGCAGACAAATTTTGTGACATCCAGACAGAAAGTACACAAACAATTATGTCTCCCACCCCACTGTGTGAGGGAGAGGTGTTTGGGGGGTGTCTGTGTGTGGGGGTTGGGGGGACATAACAAAAATAAAGCAAGCAAACCAAAACCTGCCCTTTTGGCAGTAGCACTTTTTAACAAACCATTGAATATGGCTTACAGAAACTATGTTACAGTCACCAACTGAAAAGTTTGAAACACGATATAAAAGTAAATCTATGTTTTGAAAAGAGTTTTCAGATGGAATAATATTACAAACTAAATATCAGCAAAGCTTTGAAAGGCTTTTAGCAACTGTATTTAATATCCTAGAACATTCTTCAGCCTTTAAACACTGCAGTCAATATTCTCAAACATTTTAAATCCTTTTAACTTTGCAGTAAATATCCTCAAACTTTTCAAGGCTATCAACACTGCAGTTAATATCCTCAAACATTCTACACCCTTTTAACCCTGCAGTAAATATCCTCAACCTTTTCAAGGCTACCAACACTGCAGTAAATATCCTCAAACATTCTACACCCTTTAACCCTGTAATAAATATCATGAATCTTTCTCAAGGCTACAAACACTGCAGTTAATATCCTCAACCTGTTCAAGGGTACCAACACTGCAGTTAATATCCTCAACCTGTTCAAGGGTACCAACACTGCAGTTAATATCCTCAACCTGTTCAAGGGTACCAACACTGCAGTTAATATCCTCAAAAATTCTACACCCTTTTAACCCTGCAGTTAATATCCTCAACCTTTTCAAGGCTACCAACACTGCAATCAATATTCTCAAACATTCTACACCCTTTAACCCTGTAATAAATATCATGAATCTTTCTCAAGGCTACAAACACTGCAGTTAATATCCTCAACCTGTTCAAGGGTACCAACACTGCAGTTAATATCCTCAACCTGTTCAAGGCTATCAACACTGCAGTTAATATCCTCAAAAATTCTACACCCTTTTAACCCTGCAGTTAATATCCTCAACCTTTTCAAGGCTACCAACACTGCAATCAATATTCTCAAACATTCTACACCCTTTAACCCTGTAATAAATATCATGAATCTTTCTCAAGGCTACAAACACTGCAGTTAATATCCTCAACCTGTTCAAGGGTACCAACACTGCAGTTAATATCCTCAACCTGTTCAAGGGTACCAACACTGCAATCAATATTTTCAAACATTCTACACCCTTTTAACCCTGCAGTTAATATCCTCAACCTTTTCAAGGCTACCAACACTGCAATCAATATTCTCAAACATTCTACACCCTTTAACCCTGTAATAAATATCATGAATCTTTCTCAAGGCTACAAACACTGCAGTTAATATCCTCGACCTGTTCAAGGGTACCAACACTGCAGTTAATATCCCAAAACATTCTACACCCTGTAATAAATATCATGAATCTTTCTCAAGGCTACAAACACTTCAGTTAATATTCTCAAACATTCTACACCCTTTTAACCCTTCAGTAAATATCCGCAACCTTTTCAAGGCTACCAACACTGCAGTTAATATCCTCAAACATTTGATAGAATTGCTGCAATGCACTTTGAAAGCAAAATTCTTTTTTACTGACATGTATTTTTCAATGTTTTTTTTTTTAAAAAAAAAAAAACCCTCATATTAGAACATTTTATAACACTTTGAAAGGGGAAGTAGAATGTTAAAGGAATCAGGCATTTCTTTTTTTAAAAATGATATTCAAATCACAAGTTCACAAATACAATGTAGCATGAATTATATTATTAAATGCCTGGTGCTAACAACACTTTTAGAACAAGCATATAGCAAATGAATGTGATTTAAAACAAAACAACTGGAAAATGAAGACACACACAGAAACCACAAAAGATATGAAAATATGAACCTACCCTAACACAGCAGATGCTGTAAGAGATGCAAAATCTATATGTGAGGAAGTAGTAAGGAACACACACTTGTTATCTTTCTTCAAATCTTTCAACCACTGTTTAACACCAGGGCTACATGCCTGGTAAAATTTTTCTGGAGAGCTTTTCAAGCCAGGGAAAAAATAACCACTGTTTTCTGGAAAAGCAAGGTAGAGTTACAGAAACTGTAAGAACAGACATATTTAAAATATATGGAATTGTGACATGACAATTGTTTTACAGAAAAGAAAATATATGTATAGTCAAAATGTGAATATTGGAATTGGTGGTAGCCCTGATATTTATTGTACATCCCATTTTTCATTGTTTGCATATTTGATTCCAAACAAACAGTACTGAAGGGACTGAACAGTGTTCTCACAGAACTCCATAATTTCATTCATTTGAGGATCATTTGATCCCATTTAGACTTTATGTCCAAAAATGTCTATGAGCACAAGGGCACCAATACAGCCCTACAATGCTATAAACTACCAGGAAGACTCTTACGACAGCAGAAAAGAAATACAATATGCAACTCATGAATTACAATTCTAATCAAGTATAGTACACTTTGACTACAGATATACAGATATCTCCTTGCAATGATCTTTTCCTGTTATTTTTATGATAAACATGCACCTTGAAAAGCCTGGTATCTGTAATTTTGTTCAAAAGCTGGTGCTACATCTGCTAAGAAAATTGGTCTGTAATTATCTAATGGTCCTCCATTCTGAAAGAGACATAATGTTACTCTATATCACTCTAATATCAATTGATACATTTGATTTCAGTGTTTTAGCATGGATGTGAAAATGGCAGTGTGATGCTGGAAAAACAGCACTTGAAAGCACAAGAGTTAAGAAAAACATAATTGGGTTTAGTTAGTTTGAACCAGATTAAATATTTAGTATTTGTTTAGAGATGTTTTCATACCTTTCAAAATCTTGTGCATTATAAATTCAAGACAAATGACCATTTATTCATAAAAGATCAGTGGTCAAGTGGTATCAGGCTGGACTTGCTATCCAGGGTTGAGAGTTTGATTGCCCACTCCTCATTGTCTTTCTGGTGAAACATTAAGCCATAGTCATATTCCGGTGCTATACAATGAGCATGGAAAAGAACCAGGGCCGTCTCTGGAATAGGATGCTTTCTTATTTTGCACTGTACCCTACAACTTATAATAACTCTGCATGAGGCATCGGTCATGAGAGCAACCAGTACCGACAATAACTACTAAAGAAAATTATCAAAGCTTCAGCACCAACACTTATGACTCTACATATCTAGGCAACAGGGTATTTACAGTGACTGCTGTCTCATTTCACAAAATCAAATCGAATTAAGGCCTAATGAAATACTATGGAAGGTCATTATAAATGCATTTGTACTGTAAAGAAGGTTTCACCATAGTACTGCCTTAGGCCATTAATATGTAGAACCTTACCTTTTTATCTAAATAATCCACTAACTGAGCACATACAAGAATTCCTGGACTGTCAAAGTAGTTTTCCCAGAACACAAAATTGGCAGTGTCTGGAAGGATCAAAGATGACATTAAGATGAATTAAATTGCAATAAATTCAAATAAATGAGGATTTTTATAAACACCTCAGCAAATATTTCGAGGTGTTCAACTAACAACATACTGATTCATTTCTGCCAACACACCTCTTGACTCAATGTATTTAGGATGATAAATTATATAAATTGAAAAATGTTACTGTCCATTCTTTTTTATTATTCTATAATCTATATGTATCCAAATGAATACTAACTGCCTATGCCATTCCAATATAAGCTTAACATTCTAACCATAACTTTCAAACTTGGTGTCAATTTTGTCAGTAATCTGAATGACTGAAAATTTAAATGTATTCACTTGCCACAGTTACTGTGAATGACTGTTTTAACTGTCCTTTATCATGCCAAGCATCTTACTCCTCATCCCCTGTATAAGTTATTTTATAAAATCAAATGATTTCCTACTGTATAAATCCAGAGGTGTTTTTTTTTTCTTTTTTCAGTGCTTTTAGTGTTGATTGATCATTCTACTAGAACTAAGATAAATTTCACATTTTGCTTTAAAACTTAAGGTGACCCTGGTAAGAGAGAATATTTGCTTTCATTTCAAATAAACTGCAAGTTGTGTCAATAAACACAATTTCAATGATGAAAACAGAAAACAATAGGGCCATGATGGCCCTAGATCGCTCACCTGAATACTTTGCCTTTGGGTCTGCTATTGAGCTAACATCAAAAGCTTTTTTAAGAATCTCCCTATATAAATCTATATGAATACAAGTGACCCCCAGTGCAGGGCCAAATTTCACTCAAGGGGCATAATTTGAACAAACTTCGTAGATGACCCCTAGCTGATGCTCCATTAAAAATATCTAATTTCTAGGCTCTGTGGTTTCAGAGAAGAGGTTTTTTTAAGTCTTGCCGATATAAGCCTATGTAACATCAACTGACCCCCGGGGCAGGGCCAAATTTGACCCCAGTGGCATAATTTGAACAAATTTGGTAGAGGTCCACTAGACAATGCTACATACCAAATCTTAAGGCTCAGAGCCTTGTGGTTTCATTCAAGAAGATTTTCAAAGTTTTCACTATATAAGCTTATGTAAAACTAATGACCAACAGCTGGGGCCAAATTTGAGCTTAGGTGAGCTAAAAACAATATATTTTCTTCACTGTTTGAATTACATCACTCTCCTGGCCAGAGCTTCTCAAATTTATCTTTTGGAAAAAAATATATACTGTTTGTGAATGGGAATGACTCCCAATGAAGGATATTCCTGATAACAAATTATCTCTCTTACTCAGATAACATCAAAGGTAGACCAAACTGCACATTGGTCCTTTCAGTTGGAATCCTCTAACTTTATCCTTGTTACCCTTTGTGATAGTCTTCACTTTTAGTTGTGAAAACTGTCACTTTTTGTTTATATTAAATAAAAAGTTAGGATTATCAAAAAACAGACATAATGGTGTTAGCAAAACATGTTGCTAGACTAAATGTGTAATCTGACTACCATTGTTGCAAATAATTAGGCTTAATTATGACCATACCAAAAAAGAAAATAGCAATGAAAGCAGAGGAATCCAAATGGAAGGACCAATGTAATATCAGAGGGTATTCAGGGTAGATAATCCGCTCATGTCCCCCATTGCGGCCCCAAATAAGTATAAAAAAACAAGAAATCCCTTACGTGTTCTGGGTGTGACTGCATTTCTAGCTTCAATATAATGCTCCCATATCAACGACTCTCCATACGTTTCTACAAGCTCTTCTTCTGACAACTGTTGAGTTCCATGACAAGCCCTTTAATAGACAAATACCGAATTATACTACACTGCACAACCTTATAATAGACAATGCAAACTCATTGCTGTATCAAGACATCAAACATATTGTACATGTAGTTTTACATATAGAGGAGTTAGGAAGGGGAGTGGGGGCGGGCTTAAAGCAAACTAGTCTGGAGTTCCTTCCCCTGACACTACGTTATTACATTATGTCCGGGAACCAGACTGAAAGCAAACCGGTTCAGTGCTTCTTTATTTAACAGCTCTTAAAACTTTTTCATTTTTATCCTACAATATACAACTGTATTGAAATGTAACTTCCAAACTGTAAGAATCCATCCATAATCATCATATTTTTGTTGTTATTTTTTGGTAAAAAAAACAACATTCACTACCAGCACATATTTTTTCATATAATTTTTTACAGGAAATAAATTTAAAGAATTCATACTGACACTAGGAAAAAAAAAGATTTCAGTTTTGAAATTGCCCTCCTCAAACCTCATTAGTTGCCTTGCAAACATTTCACACAGACAATAAGAAAATCAAATTAAAATAAATTAACAAGATCCTGTGTTTGATAAACACACATGCCCTGGAAGCTTTCTTGTCAGGAACCAAACTTTAGAGGATGACACAGCCAGACTACCATTTTTAACACATGTTTTAAACTAAATTGAGAATTTTGTACAGGTCATTAAATTCATAAACTGTCAGTGCTACCGGTATTTGTCTGTCTTAGGTGAAAATATCAAACTTACCAAAAAAGGTTTACTTATTCACTAAGTTCAGGAATGAGAGATTACTGCAGAAAAATGTTTGACAGAGTTATGTAACTTGAAAGATGATCTTTTGTACTTGTTAGTAAAAGTTATAACTGTAAGGTACTTGGTCATTGCTATTTGTTGAAGTGGAAAAATATCCAACTTGCTAAAAAAGGTTAACCATACCTACTTTCTAAGTGCATGAAGGGGAGAGAGTTTACTTGGGAAAAATTGATGCCACAGTTATGTAACTTGCCAGAATAATGGCCTTTGTAAGAAAGTGTGTATAGTATGAAAACATTGGTATTAGTAGAACATCAGATATATCTGACATGCCAAAATATGTTAAATGTACCTACTTTCAAAGTGCATAAAGGGGAGATTATTGGGGGAAAATGGATGCAACAGTTATGTATCTTGTCAGGATCATGGTTTTTGTATTGGTAAGTAAGTGTGTATAGTATGAAGGCATTGGTACAAGTAGAACATAATCTATATCCAACTTGCTGAAATAGGTCAATTAATATATGTTGGGGGCATAAAAATTTAAATTCTGATACAATACTGCTTTTCAGACAGACATTTCATAATTATGTTTGTTTAAAAAAAACTGAGAAAACTGTAATCCAGAACCCATTGAGCATAAAATCAATATTCAAAAATGTCAAGGAAAAACTTAAAACTTACCTCAATATTTTACCAGAATGGGACAACTTTATAATGTTCCCTTTCTCTGTATCTACAAACAGCCCTTTAACACTGAGGTGAACCATGAAAATAAAGAGAAGGATTTTGAATCTGACATAAACATTAAGCTTTTTACCTGCTTTGCTAAAAATCTTAAAAAATTAAATAAAATTTTGGATTAAAATAAAACCTGGATAACTTATGTTTTAACCCTAGCTTACTTGAGCATAACAACATGTGGCGTAGTTTAAATGTAATGTCTAATGAAGATTATTTAGTTGTTTGTTAAAATTGCAGTTTTTAAAAGTCACTATTTTATAACAGTAAAATTCACTTGCCCTGAATTATTGATATTTCAAATTTCAAACGTTTGCATTTCACATCAACTATTATCATAGTATTATGTTTAAGTATGAGAAGGAAATTCAGGACTACGAAAGTGGTTTCTAAATAGCAGTTTATCTGGATTGCTATTTCAGTTCAGATTATCAATATTCTTCTGTATATCAATTCTTAAATGTAACTCACATGAAATCCTTGTGTAAGCTGACATCACTTTTTAGTTCCTTGCTGTATCCCTTCTTTTCTATCAGGTAATTCATTAAGCTATCATATGTCAGCTGAAAACAGACTATTAACATTTGAGAAAAATCATACGCATTAAGGTTGGAAACAACATAACATGCAATGAGATTTTATAAAACTATGTTAAAACTTTAAAAATGCCAAAATAATCAATTCATAATCAAATCAAACAGAAAGTTTGACTCTTCAAATAGATCTCATCGTCAAACTCAATCATAGAAAGTAAAACAAAAAACCCAACAAAGCCTGACTCAAGTGATAAATAAGGAGTTGTACACAAATGAAAAACAAGAAGTTGTACACAAGTGATAAACAATAAGTGGTTTATAACTGATAAACAAGATGTTGTACAAGTTATAAATAAGAAGTTGTACACAAGCAATAACAAGACATTTAACATCAATGAAAAACAAGAAGTTGTACACAAGCAATAAACAAGACATTTAACATCAATGAAAAACTAGAAGTTGTACACAAGCAATAAACAAGACATTTAACATCAATGAAAAACAAGAAGTTGTACACAAGCAATAAATAAGACATTTAACATCAATGAAAAACAAGAAGTTGTACACAAGCAATAAACAAGACATTTAACATCAATGAAAAACAAGAAGTTGTACACAAGCAATAAACAAGACATTTAACATCAATGAAAAACAAGAAGTTGTACACAAGCAATAAATAAGACATTTAACATCAATGATAAACAAGAAGTTGTACACAAGTGATAAAGGAGTAGTTTGACACAGGCAATAAAGAAGAATTTGAACACCAATGATAAACAAGAAGTTGCATATATCTGATAAACAAGAAGTTGTACACAAGTGATAAATAAGGAGCTGTACACAAGCAATATGCAAGAAGTTGCATATATCTGATAAACAAGAAGTTGTACACAAGTGATAAATAAGGAGTTGTACACAAGCAATATGCAAGAAGTTGCATATATCTGATAAACAAGAAGTTGTACACAAGTGATAAATAAGGAGTTGTACACAAGCAATATGCAAGAAGTTGCATATAATTGATAAAAAAACAAGAAGTTGTACACAAGTGATAAAGTTAACATGAAGTTCTATAAAAAACTGATAAATAATAAGCTATATATATCTGAAAACAAGAACTTGTACACAAGTGATAAACAAGTGGTTGTTATACTGAGTTTATTATTGATAAACAGACAAAAACGACTGAATCAATCTTATATGGTTGTAAAGCAGTATTCTACTGTATTGATGAAACAAGGTTTAGATATTTACTTGATTTAAGGAGAATGTGTCATGTTAAATGAATGACACAGCAACTTAATATATTTGGAAAATCCAGGACATAATATCACTACAGCAAAAAAGAGATTACAGAAACTACGGAGAACAATCTTTGCATACCAAAACCTTTTACTGCTCTTACATGTATATATGGTACAATTCTACATGTCCTAACAACTGGCAATAGGTCTAAATTGAAATAAAGATGAAAACAGACAGCTGATCATTGCAAGAATTCATATACAGGACTAGAAGAAATATTTTTTGACAAAAGGAACAAAGATTCAGCATCTATTATATTTAAACCATTATGTTCAAATGCTTTGAGAATATACCTGTATTTGGTGCACAAGGTTGTACTTGGCCAATGTATGATCCAGATCAAATCCATAGGCATCATAGTCTTCAAGGCACAACATGTTATCTTTCTCTTGGGAAGCCATACTTGCAACTTGGGAAAAAAAAAGGTTTTAATTTTATCACAATGTTAAAACATAAAAAATGATATTAAAAAAAGTTTCATGTCAAAATTACATAGTGAATGAAACAAAAATGTAAGTCAGCAGTGATGTACACTTTCTTTAGGTAGATACTGCAATATACAACAAGCCAGTCTGAGAGTAGTCTAGTTCTTTAAAAAGCCCAGTCATTCTGTCATATAAACCAAGTCCTGAGGCAAACCCCAAAAGCACTACTTGCAAATCAGGTCCTCTACAAACTAAATAGCCTGGATAAGCAATATTAACTATATAGTGACTGTATCAACTAAGTATTACAAGAGACAGGAGCATAACAAATGTAAAACAAAGTAACAGTCCCACATAAAAAACAAACTGAAAGGCACACAAATTTCACTGGTTCACTGGTTCAATTCCCAGAGCAGTGTCAAACACTAATCAGTTGTTTGCAATGAAAGTACTTCTAATTGTAGCTTTATCACACATCATGTACTTGAACTGACCCAGTTGTATAAGTCTTGCTTGCACATGCACAGGAATTCAAATAGAATCTACCACTGCATGTTAAGGTTTTGCAGAATAAATTTACATCTTGTGTTTAACACTTGTCATGTCTTTATTCACTTAGCTGTATGAACGCACTTGATTAAGTTTATATTACATTAACAAACCAACAATACAATACTACCGTAAACATTCTGTTTATAGCCCATCCTCTAATAGACGCCCACCCCCTATATTTTAGACAAAAAACGGCCATTTTTCAGTCCAAAGTTAAAAAATCAACTGCCCCTTTATAATGCCCATCCCCCGATTTGAGCAAAATTGAGCTTACCTTTACAATTCAAGTTTACTTATTTGTCATATTTTTGCCATAAAAAAGTAGTAAAGATCACGCGCTCAGCAGTAAACTTTTCTTGACTTGGCAAATTCAAGTTTCCTCAATACAGTAAAAGAAAACTTATACAGTCAGCTGCTAGTCTAATGGTGTAGACTGGGTCCGAGCAAGATCCTGATATATGTGTAGATGTGGAAACCTTGTTTAAATCCTTCAGATAATAGTTGTATTCACAACTGTTATGGTATGGTACGGTATGTCTTTCAAAGATTGTGCTAAACTTGTTATATATGAACAACACAGTGGAGTGGACATACACACAGAACGATAAACCATTCGACAGAAAAAGAAGAACATTTACTTATAATTATATATCATTTTATTAATCAAACTATTCTATTTATCTTATACAGGATGTTAAGCATCAAAACACATAGTAAAGCATGGCATGCTATGCTATGCTATGCTATGCTATGTATGTATGTATACTGCCAACCCATCTCGCAAGGGTTATAGGCAGGAAAATAAGTGCACGTCGGATTGTTAGTTAAAAGGTGAAATGAAAATAAGCCCAGACATTGTAAACATGTCAGGATAGGTGAGACTGGAAAAGTATTCTAGTCAAGACTAAAATGTTAATAGTGAGAAGTAAAAGTCAAAAGATAAAATAGTAAAAACACTGGGAGTCAGACTAATACTGCAACCCTACTACTGCCCACTTGAACTGACCTAGGTAGGACAGAATGGCAATGTGGCTAGGGAGTTTGTTCCAGAGTACAAAGTGGGGAAAGAATGAGTTTTTAAGGTAGTCAGAGGAAACCTGTATTTGTTGTAAGGATAACGGGTGCATATGTCTGGTTAACCTATGTGGGGCTTGGACATATGACCATCTAGTCAAAACCATATCATGACTTTTGACATAAAAGTTTGACCTTGACCTTTGACCTGGAGGCCTGATTCCTGCGTGCGACACATCGTCATCCTATCTAAGACATTTATGCTATGTCATTTTAAAATCCATCCAGGGATGTCAGTATTGTTGACTGGACGTGACCATCAATGCACTTTTATGAAATATTCATATCATGACTTTGGACATCACTACAAGTGTGTCCTTGGCTTCTGAGCTGGACACCTGATTCTTGTGCTCAAAAGGTCATCATCATGTCCAACACATTTATGCCATGTAATTTTAAAAAACATCCAGGAATGACAGAATTGTTGACTGTACACGACCACCAATGCACTTTTATGAAAATTTCATTCCAAGTCAAGTGTGACCTTGACCTTAGACCTACAAACCTGAGTTTGCATGTGACACATTGTATCAATGTGCCACACATTTATGCAAAATTATTTCATAATCCATCCATAACTGATAAAGTTATGGCCGGAACAAAAGCAGACAGATGGACAGACAGACAATTCAAAAACTATATGCCTCCCTTTGGGGGCATAAAAATGTCTTTAAAATGGGTCAAACCGTCAACGTAAAATTAATTAGGTTAAGAATACTGTAGCCTAATTTATTATGCTTAAAGTGTTGAACCCCTTTTATAGATCTGATATTCTTTAGTCCTTTAACCTTTTAAGAAGATGAACACCTATAAAATGTCAACCTATTAAATCGGCTCACCTTCGGAGGCGAAATAGTGAGACTAGATTATAGATTTAATTGGAACTAAAAAAGAAAAAAAAACAACTTGATAATCAAGCAGCAAACACGTGTAAAATTATGTTAGAAAACATTTATCATTAACAATAAAATTGGTTTTTGCACTTACAATTCGGTTTAATTTACTCAGCTTTGCTGAGATTTATTGAACAAATGATATATTGGGGTTCATTTCAACATTTGGGTGCATTTGTGCCATTTTCGCCGGTTACTATTACAAGCTCTGTGATCTGAGAAATCGAATAAAAAAACCTCGGTTTAGGTTACTCCATTACGACTATGAATAGAATATTTGTTTCCTGAAATATAAGTCTTGTTCATTACCATTCAACAACGCTTCTACTCCTAAACACCTCCTTTCCTCATGGGGGCTGCCATCTTGTTTAATACAGTATCTTTATTCGGTGAATTTCATTGGCTAATATTAAATATTCTTAATTCATATTCAATGAGAGACATTGCTGATAACAAATTATCTCCCTTACTCAGATAACATCAGAGGTAATCCAAATTGCACTTTGGTCCTTTCAGTTGGAATCCTCTGACTTTATCCTTGTTTCTCTTTGTGATAGTCTTGACTTTCAGTTGTGAAAATTGTCACTTACATATTAAATAAAAAGTTAGGAATTTAAAAAAACAAACTTTATGTGCTAACAAAACATATTTTTAAACTAAATGTTTAATCTGACTACTATTGTGGCAAATAATAAGGTGTAATTATCACCATACCATAAAGGAAAACAGCGATGAAAGCAGAGGAATCCAAATGGAAGGACCAAGTTAATATTAGAGAGTATTCAGGGTAGATAATCCACTGATGTCCCCCATTTATGGATCTACTTTACTATAAAGCCAGAGGTTATTTAACTGATTGCCACAAAGACTGAATAAAACTACATGTTCATAGTTAAGGTCCTAGAAGCCTAATAAACTGGGCTTTGACGGTTTGACCCATTTTGTAGACATTTTCTTTGATATTCATTTGATATTGTAAACCGTAACAAAGACATCGCCAATCAAAATTTTCTCGAAGTCTCTTTGACAAGTCTGATTAGTTGCGCTATATTCCTTGGAACTGTGCATATAATATATGAAGACTTTCTTCTTACATGCAAACTTCAGGCATCAATAGCCTACTGAGTAGCGGAAATAGGGTCTCATTAGTTGCTAGACCAACTAACTGTACGCAAGTCGAGATACTGTGTAATTTTTTGGATACCCATGGGTCAATATAGCGAGATTCTGACCCATATCAATTAAAAAATATCTCAGAATTTGCTCAAGACGTCACTTGAATTATTTTGACTAATTGGTGGCTAACAATGTAAATTTCACTATAGCCTACATATAGTCTCAATAACTCGCCTTCAAAAGCGGACCCATTTATTAATCTGATATTTTGCGTTGTCCGCCTTTAGGGGATATTGACCTAACATAAAATAGCGCAATATACACCTTTTAGAGTACAATTATTTGGACTAGCCTACATAAAGAGTTGAATCACTTTTATCAGAGACATAGGTAACAGAGATAATTATGCTACACTAATGAATGATAAAATATCTCACATGACATGAAGTTTTAAAAGTATCCTATAACTCTAAGACCACACGTCATACCGATGTTAATAATACATTTTCTGAAAGTTTAAACATTAAACTATAGCTAGCAATATTATAAAAGTCTTAGCCACACATTGCGGCAGAATTGGCGGTTTTCATGTACAGAGATGAGGCATTCTTGATCTGGTTATTCTGCGGGTTGTTCGGGTCGTGCCATTTATTGGAACACCCTTGTTTGCAGCGTGTATCGAGCTGAACCGCGGACCTTTTTAAGAGGCGAGTTTCATTTTATATATATACTTGAAAAAAAAATGCCGCTTTTAAACTTTCAAGTTGCTATATCGATCGATTTTCAGTGAGAATACGGAGGGTAGACACAAACCCCGTCATGAATGATATATAAGGCCCAGTTTGCATTACTAGTGTTTAGCTGAGAAATCATTAGAAGTTGTAAAATATTTGGAAAAATACTAAGTACGTAAAGTAACACTTCGATCATGCTGTGAACCTATTGAAATGTTTTAGTATAAAGTTTAAATAGATTTGAAAAAAAAAATCATTTTTCCGTGGCTTAAAAGACAGTAAGCCTGGCTGTCACGGGGGAGATCCGAGTTTAGCAAAATAGTTTATTTATTTATTTATTTATTTATTTATTTGTGCTACTTCATATTAGTTAAACAGTGGTACATAAGTGCCTTGGTTTAAAAGTGAGGCTAGCTTCGGGACTGAAAAAATTAAAGAGAACTAGAAATAGGCCTAATTTGAAGCTCGGTTTCATTTTCTTTTTAAATAATGATTGCGACCCTGTGAAATTAATTGTCCGAGTGCAACAAATGAATTCCAGGAAAATTATTCTGAAATTTTATGAGAGCGCATTTACCGTGTTTTTTTTTATGGTGAAAAGGAAACATTATTGAGTGTTTTAAATTAAAAGAACTAAAATACAGGTCTTTGTAAGTTAATTCTTTAAAATAGAATATTGCAAAACATGCGTATTTACATTGTGTTTGTAGTGCTTCCCTTTGTGCATGATAATTGTTTAGTCCAAATATTAACACGTAGACGGTGGATTTGATGACACTTTTTGTTAATGGTCAAAATTGCCAATTAACATAAATCGTAAAAAAAGAAAAATATGAACATAAAATGTTAACTGTGCATATGTGACGTCTTTCTATGATGGACTACGTAGATGATTGTTATAGCTGGCCATTTAAACATATTACAGGTTTTCACAAGGCAGAATCTCTCTGATCTGAAACATTTTTTTACAGTTGAAGATAAATTGTAAAATTATTAGTTACTGAGATTTTTGACAATTTCAAATGGCTGGGAGCTAATATTATCACGAACCAAAGGACCTTAATGTCTTAACCCTTTTACGTACATTACAAACATTTTAAATCATATCATCATTCTGACGTCACAATTAAAAAAAGTATGTCCGGTGCCTAGTTTTCTAAGGGAGATCAATATATGTTCACCTACCTTGTTTCATTTAAAGTTGTTTTTTTTTTAGTCCGTAAGAGTAAAAACCATTTTTAATTCAAAGAACTCAATAAGGACGTATTATTCCAGAATTTTTATAAGACAAATAGAGGGGCTGCTTTTCGCAGAAAGGGTTGCGGTGATACCGTCGTCAAGGAAATAAAAGAACAAAGTGTCATTAATTTAATTAGCGTCAGTCTTTTGTCGCCACAACAAGTCATTAAACGCATGGTAATATTCTTACAAAAAGTTACGGCTAAGCAGGAGATCCTATGATAGCTAAAAGATTATGATAGAAAATTCACTTTCATTTTCTTGAATTTTAGAGCATTTTACTGCTTTGATCTAGATAAGTATTCACATTAAATAAACGTCTTTATCTCGTTTGCTCGTAAGATAACTCCGATCATTCTGAAAGTAACTGAATACAAATGTACTAGGTTTATAGATTGGTCGGATGATTTTTAAATCTATTTCAAATCATTCTGTCTGTCTGACATGTCTTTTTCTTTCTTTTTTTTCTTTCTCTAAAGATTCATTAGTGTTAAAATGATCAAGATAACTATATGCTGAAAAAAAAACTGATTTTTAGAAATCCGACGTGATAGACAATCCAGTTACCCGTTATTGTTGTCATTCGTCGGCAGTGGACTGTCTCAGAGAGAATGTGAAATATCTGGCCCACTTATAAATGACAGAGAGTTTGGAACCAGACTTCCGCCAATCGTGAACTATGTGTCTCATGTGACCATGTCACAAGATAAGTGTCCATGACATTTTCTATAGATGGGATTATTCATAACTATCGATTACTAAGGAAAGGCTTAAAATTGTAATCTAGTCTCTTTGATATGAAAAGCGTTACGCAATATTTCATTATTCTTTAAAGACGACAATTTCAGACATCTCAATCTGTTCATTGCTATGTTTACTGAAGTATGTCTCTTCAACATGTACAAGGCAGTACCGGCTTAAATAAAACCGAATTTCCTTTTTCCAGAGAACAGAAATGTAGATGTTTAACAGAACAATACATCTGCAAAGTACAGTAAAACCCCTCATTAAGACCACCCCAAAATTAAGACCATCTCGATAATAAGACCACTATTTCAATGTCCCATTTGACAGTTTTGCACTATTTTTTATCCAAAAACAAAGACCACCTCATTAGTAAGACCATGTTTTCTCAGTCCCAAAAGTGGTCTTAACAGCGGGATTTCACTGTATACCAAGAAATACGCTTAAAAGAAACCATACAAACAAAGGGAAGATATTACGTGGTGTATATCAGGTTACTTGTAGACCTCTTCTAGATAACACAGACACAGCTGTGCGGTAACAAGACAGTTTACCCCAACTTTCTTTTATTATATTTTAACTCGTTCTCAAGACAACACTTAATGGAAACGGGCGACATTGTGTGTGTACTGACGTCATCTATTATCGGGTTGTTGGGCATATATCCAGATTAACTGGGACACATATCAACAACCAAACAATCTATCATTTAAAGTGTATCTGTTGTGGGTAACGGTTACCAGTATGATCAAGTTAAGTCTTTTAAGATTTAAAAGGACACAATATACCATTCCAGAGCCATTTAAAGTTGTTTCATGTGTTTATATACATAAAGAACTGTTGAACCTCAATTTTCACAAAACGCAATCGTCACACCGTGTGACAATTACGTGCGAATACGTCACACCTGTGTGACAAATACGTGCGAGTTCGTCACAAATCGCCAATGTGACGTATACGTTTGACTTTTTTTTCGGTTTTTAGTTCGAACGTAATTGTCACACCCAATGTTCGAATCTTTGTACAGACTGTAGTTTTAATATTCAGACATGGGTGCTGCCGGCAACAGGGTCATGCATTTTACCTAAAAGTATACTTCATCCTTTTTCGAGACTTGCTGGGCACTTTTTCTGTTAATGATTGTGCTTTTATTTATTTATTTATTTATTTTGTGTGTGTGTGTGTGTGGGGGGGGGGGGGGGTTAACGCTTGTTTTTAAGATCATTTCTCTCATTTACCGGCGGGCAGTTACCTATCGAGTGTTTACTTAAAACAGTGGTGAAGTCAACCGATTCTGTGTTTAAAACTATTCTACTTTGTACATTTTTAAAACACTACAAGAGATATAATTATACACATTACATTTTATAACATATCAAATGCACATTGTTAAAGGGGATATATCTTTTCTTTTCTAAGCTGTAAAGCTAGAATACAAAATTTGTGAGTGTTGAACAATTCAACTATTATTTTGCATACATGTGTACTTGGACGACTCCAGTAATAGGATTGGATAAAGCGTTTCTTAAAATCAACATTATTATATATTACTTTCTGATATTAAATGTTACTCGTCTTCTTATATATTGCATGCAAAACAAATTCTTTCGTTTAGAGCAATATTTCGTTTCGTCCATCTACCAGTTTCAATATATGATCTATTTGAAGATACTGTAAGACGTGCTAGTTCGCAGTAAAATATTTTAATAGTCATCAAATAAATATATGGTTGTACTTTAAGGCATGACATCTGTCTGTAGAATAATGATCTACTAGAATTTTTTAAACGGCTTTACCAGTTTTGAACAAAATGATCCTTCAGTCTTTGTTTTACAACGCATATAACATATCAACATTTCCCACACTCTACATTACACAAGAGCGACTTAACTAAAGAACAACAAGTTCTTTTCAAAATCACTTTTTAGTAGGTTATAAATTTATAAACATATTTATTACTTTTTGCATGCATAATTTTTGTCCAGTATTTCAAAATATTATAATGTCTAAGTGTTTGAAAGAAACACTACCAAGTTCTCCATTGATAAATTCGTTTTGGGTGTTTTTCTTCACACCTAAAATACTTTTGCAAAACATCCTATAAAACTACATACTTTACTGCTATAGTCCAAAATTGGACTTATAATTTTGTCAAATATCTCTAATATATGTACAACAGAAATATTAATAATTATATAACTGTTCATTTGAAAAATAGCTTTCACTGCTTGTTCTGTTATAGTTTTTTTTGTGCTTCTGCAAAAGAGCCCCATTTTGTAAATACTATACCTAAACATGTAAACTTACTTACAATTTCAATAACAGTTTTTTTTATATATAAAATTGAAATTTTCGGTTTATATACCACCTTTTCTAAATATCATTATTTTGTCTTGGTAACACTAAATTTAATCAGAAAGAATATTTAGACTTTTTTTGTATCTCTGCTTTTGTATTGGCAAAAACAACAATATCATCGGCATATAAAATCGAAAAATACTTTGAACATATCAACATCTATCCCTAGTAAATCGTTCAAAAACGTGGAAAAAAGAACAGGAGTATAACTAATTTCAACTTGAGTAACATCGCATACTTTTAATTTTGTTTCTACAATTATGCAGTAATTACTGTTCACTGAATTAATTTTTCTTTGTTTTGTTCATTTGCATATTGTTACTATACTCCCAATGATTGTTCAATTTGTGTTAAAACAATAATTGACAACTTAGGTTTTAAAAGTAATAAAGATTGTATACATTATTACATTGTGTTTTACACTTTTTGCACTTTGTGTTCTACATTTCTTTGTGGATCATACAAGATACTTATTTTAATGCAACTAATACATACGAACAATTATCTTCAAATGATGGTAAGAGATACAAGCATAATGTATCTTGATGATTATGATGATGATGATGATGATGGTGATGATGAAAAGACCATCTCTTGAGATAACTGCGTCATAGTCGTCCTCGTATCAGACATAATTCTTACAAGAGACAAGGACCTTCTACATATATTTATATTTTGACTTTGACCTTAAAAGAAATGAGCGTTTGAGTCGGCCGTCTAGTGTCTAGTTTGCAGGTTGCATTTAGATTGATTGATTGATTGATTTGTTGGGTTTTACGGCGCCGCAACACAGTTTAGGTCATATGGCGCCGAACAGGAAAGATGATTTTGGCTAAGGTGTTACGAATTTAAAAGCAACAGCCGGGGTCAAAACCACCCCTTCCTGCTGGAGCTACGAGATACGTAGACTCCACTCGTTTAAACCCATTTAGTCGCCTCTTACGATCACGCAGGGTTGAACGGTGGCTGCAATTCTAGCCCTTAACCTTAAAAGGCGCCCCTCAGCCACAAGGGGTAGGTTGCATTTAGAGGCAAATAAAAAAAAAAGTTAATGGAGCTAAATAGCTTAACGTAAAACATCTATCCGATCAGTACCTGTAATACTATTTATATTTTCCTATTAAAGGGGAATAATTCCAAAGCTAGGCATATATGACGGAAGTGCCTATCATACCATGAAAATTCTCAGACATAGAACCTGCCATCCATATTCTCAGTAGAAAAGTTTTAAGCACGCTTATATACTGGTCCTAACTATGTTGAACATTTTGCGGGTTTTGCAATTTTGCAAGTATAATTTTGAGAGTAATCAAGAACGGATGACTACACTGAAGAGAAGTTACAGTAACCACACGACGCTTAACACCTGTCATATAACGTAGGCTGTTTGGTTCGAACGCGCCACCCTTACTCTAGATGATATTGGTTTTCAGAGAAAACTGTAAAATAACGATCTTAAATAAATTGCCCTTTAGATAATAAGCAAGTATTTTTATGTTTCAAGTGTAGACAATAAAAGATTTTTTTCAGAAATCAAAAGAAATAAAATAATAATCCTACGTTAAAACGGGCTAAAAACTGTTTAGAAACGAATTTTATTGTTATCTTCTCTTTTGAAGTTAATTCGCATTTCGATAGTTAAACAGGGTCGTATTACATGTATTCTGCAGACATGACTTATAGTGTAACTTGCCCTTTTGAAATGAAATTCCCGTTTGATAATAAACAAATATTCCAAGTATTTAAGTGAATGTTTGTAATAGTTGTAAAGGTAACGGAAAATCCTGATAGACGTTCGATAAGCGTCCGTTATTCTTCCGATTCTGAACCAAATGACCACCAAATACCAAGGAAAGAGAAAAAAAACAAGTCAATGGAAGGGTGTACAGACGGACGGAGTGCCGTTTCTTGAGGCTCTGTTTGGAGACTTAACATGATTGTACTGTCAACTAAATCTTGCATGTGTGACATATACGTTCGAAGTAAAAAAAAAAACTCACATGTGTGACATATACTTTCGAGTTAAAAAACTCACAATTTTTCTCAAATTTTTAAACAAGATTCTGAGGTGTGACAAATGCGTTTTTAAGTTCGTATGAAATATGTGTCCGAACGTATTTATCACTATTTTTGTGACGTATTCGCACGCATTTGTCACACGGTGTGACGATTGCGGTTTGTGAAAATTGAGGTTCAACAAAGCACTTATATGTGACTTCAGTATATATCCCCTTATCCTCAATGGTGTAAGAAGCGCTTTTGGAGGAATAGAAAATCGAAACTAAGACCTGTGGAGAAAATTAATATAATCATTTCTTACTACAAAACCACCGTTTGCTTCACTGGAAGGATACCTGGAAAGCAGTTTCCAATGTCCGATGTGTTGGTCACCACGCCCTTCCCCCACTGAAAATAAATGTCCATTGTCTAAAAAAAAAAAAAAAAAAAATTAAAATGATTTTGAAGGACAAAATCGTAAAGCTTTATCCAGTACAATAGAAAACCAAAATGTGGACATAGAATGTTATATAACTAAGCCGACAAAGTGTTTGTGTTTGTTACACTCTACAAACAGTGACCCTCTTGTGTTCACTTGAAGCCTTGCATTTTACAGTAGCTGAGATGGCATATCAACTCAAGAGGCAAAAGCAAGACATCAAATGGACAGACACAGAGATATCCATGAAACAAAAACAGAGGTATTTATTTGTTGGTTTAGTCAGTCTTTCATTCGGAAGGTTGATCTGTCTGTCAATTAGTTGGAAGGGCGCGAAGTTGAAGATCGTGAAAATTTTTCGATTTTTGTTTGGTTTAAATGCTCAGGTCTCAAACAACTTGCATGTACATACAACTTGTTTCTGGATTTTCCTTTTAGAAGTACCAGTCCCGTCTCCAGCGCAAAGGTAGACGCAGCTATAGATGCTTCGAATCCTATAGATCCGAAAAAAAAAACGGAAAAAAACCGCTGGAAATGCATAAAGGGTCAGCAAAGTAAAAATTCTTCGTCAGTGTGGGTTGGCAACGTGCCAGCAAAATCTTTGGAGGAAGAATAGAGAAATGCAAACAACCTAACAAATCTTGTGAGAGGACAAAAAGAATGTATATCTTACGGAAGCACTTCCAAGCAAAATAACACATAAGAACATGAAACAAAGAAGAAAAGAGAATCTGTAGTTTCTATCTTAGCCATTTGCTTTACAGTTCAGGGGAAACAGAAAACTTTTCTCAAACAGAAAGAGGAATTGTGAGAAGAAAGATACTGGAAATGAAAACAAGAATGGCCAGTGGTCGAGAACGGTCACGTATTCTTGTAGAACGAAATAAGGAAAACATTGATCAACAAGAAGGCAAGTGACGCAAAGCAATCGTAAAACGTATGGACACAGATGCATCCCGAGATCATGAAGTAAAGGCAAGCACATCAAAATCAGATGCAAGTATTAAGCTAGTAAAGTCCAAAGAGAGCATAGGGCATATTACCTGAGAAAGATGTGTTAAATTTAGTACGGCATGAATATGCATGCTGTTTATTTTTGTTTAGTTTCAAACAAACTAAGCATTGAAAATTAACAAAGGGCAAAAACTAAAAAGTACACAAAGGAAAAATTAAGATTTTTATTCACTGCACTTCTACACGATCATATCATTTCACCTTTCTAGTTTCATGTTGATATCTGATACAGTCTATGAGTAAAACGCCTGACAGAAATATATGAATATTAACAAAGGGCAATAACTCAAAATTTACATAAGAAGATTACTGTTCTTAAGCACTGTACTTTTCTTTCATAAAATTTATCCACCAATGAATTTTCATGTTGATATTATAAATAGAATTTGAGCTGTGCTGCAGACAAAAATTTAAGAATGGAAATTAAAAGTTGGGTAAGGGAATGGGTTACGTTATTCACGTTAAATACATTTGTAACCCATTCCCCTACCCAACTTTCATTACGCTAACGTTCATACCTCTCACTAACTCCTCATGCCTCCTCTTTTACTCCTCATTCCTCTCTCTCACTCCTCATGCTTTCTCTTTTACTCCTCATGCTTCTCTTTCACTCCTGTTTTACTCCTAATGCCTCTTCTCTAACACCTCATGCCTCCTTTCACTCCTCATGCCTCCTTGTTTATTCCTCATGCCTAATGGAATTTAGACATGTCTAGAGACCCTCCCGAGTCTATTGCATAGGTCTGCAACTGTTTCTGGCACTCTTGCAGACTTTCAGAAATATTGATGCCAATCGTGTTTGTTGCAAAGAACGTAACCCATTTCCTTACCCAACTTTCATTATGTTAACTTTCATACCTCTCTCAAACTCCTCATGCTTCACATCTCACTCCTCATGCCTATTATTTCACTCCTCATGCCACCTCTCCCGCTGCTCATGCCTCCTGTTTAACTCCTCATGCCTCCTCTTTCAATCCTCATGCCTCCTTGTCATTCCTCATGCTTCATGGAATTAAGACATGTCTAGAGACCCTCTTGTGTCTATTGTATAGGTCTGTGACTGTTTCTGGCACTATTGCAGACTTTAGGAATCTCGATGACGATTCAAGACTATTCTTGACTTCTAGAGACCCTCCCGGTCTTTTGTATTGGTCTGCGACTGGATCTTACACTCTTGCAGACTTTCAGGAATCTCGGTGCCAATAAGAATTTTTATGTCTAGGGACCCTCCGGAGTCAATTTCACCGGTCTGCGACTGTTTCTGGCACCCTCGCAGACTTTCTGCAATTTTGGTGTCAATCGAGTTAAGGCCAGTTTTGATATCAAGGGACCCTTTCCAGTCCATTGCACCGGTCCGTGACTGATTCTGAAACTCACAGGCTTTCAGAAATCGAGTTAAGGCCAGTTTCGATATCTAAGGACCCTACCCAGTCCATTGCACTTGTCTGCGACTGTTTCTGACACTCTCGCAGCCTTTCAGGATTTTTGTGCCAATCGATATGTCATTTTTGATGTCTAGGGGCCCTCTGGAGTCCATTACGCCAGTCAATGACTGTTTCTAACATCGTTGCAGAGTTCCAGAAATCTTGGTGCCAATCGATTAAAGATCACATATGCCTCCTCTTTTACTCACTCCTCATCCCTTCTCTTTCACTCCTCCTGCCTCCTCTTTCATTTCTCATGCCCCCGTGTTCATTCCTCATGCCTTATGGAATTATGACATATCTAGGAACCCTCCCGAGTCTATTACATAGTTCTGTAACTGTTTCTGCCACCCTTGCAGACTTTCAGAAATCCCAGAGCCAAGGATATTTATAATTCAAAACATTGAACAGTTTCTGAGTACCAGCACATGCAGCCGGATTTTTCTTTTCATAATAAAATTGTTGTAAAATTTCCTCCTGTCTAGCCTCCATACCAATGTTACATGCAATACAAAACCACAACAAATGACAAGATTAGTTTGTGAAGTGTCTTTTATAAGACCATATACATGTACGAAGTAAAAGAGAAAAAATCACTCGTCTATTATTTCAAACTCAATCGCTTTGATGACAAAGGGGAATCACTCCTGCAGGAAAGAAATCTTACCTTTTACAGCAGTTACTTCCTTTAGACTGTTGTTTTTGCTATAACCGAAGTTTTGCTCCAACCGAGGTTTTCACCCTCCCGTTTACCACTACCAGTTTCAGACACAAAGACTTTCCTACACACACTCACTGTAAATCAAGTGACCCATGGAAGGGACAAGTTTGATACAAGGGGCATTATTTGAGCAAATTTGGCAGAGGACCTCTAGCTGATGCTCAACACAAAATATCTAAGTTTATAGGCCTTGTGGTTTCATACAAGAAGATTTTTTAAGGCTTTTACCTATATAAACCTATGAAAAATCAATTAATCCCTGGGGCAAGGCCAATTTTGACTTCAGGGGCATAATTTGAAAAAAAAACTGGATTGAGGTCCACTAGACAATGCTTCATACTAAATCTTAAGGCTTAGGACCAAGTACTTTTTGACAGGATTTTTAAAGTTTTTCCTTCTTGTTGCTATAGCACCCAGAGTTTTGGTTGGAATTAAATTCTTTGAACAACTTTGGTAGAACTTTATGCAAGGAATATCCCAGGCAAGTGTCATCAATGTTGGTTTAGTGGTAAAAGAGAAGAAGTCGTCTCAGTCAAATTGTTGATGATGCACAATGCAGGGACAATCAATGATCCCAAATAGCTCACCCTTGCACATTTCATGCTCAGGTGAGCTAAAATCAAGTGCTGACTGATAACTCTTGTGCACCACATTTCTCTTTCGTAGCATCTATCCACCTATGAAGTTTCAAGCTGATAGCTCTTGAAGTGTAAGAGTTACAATCTGGACAAAGGTAGAGTATGAAAAATCAACAAAGGGCAATAACTCCATAATGATTAAGTGCACAGAAATGCTTATTGTGCACTGCACTTCTACTTTAAGAGATCTATCTAGCAATGAAGCCCAAATAGTCTAAGAGATATGCTCTAGACAAAATTAAGTACGGAAAATCAACAAAAGGCAATACCTCCAAAATGACCGAGTGCAGAGTAATTGTTCTTTAGCAATGCACTTCTCCTCAGTGAGATCTATCTACCTATGAAGTTTCATGGTGATACCTTTACTCGTTTGTGAGTTTTGATCCAGACAAAAAGCATGACAGACAGAGACAGATGGATGGACACCAGATAGACAGAGCAGCAACTATATGCTCCAGGATGCATAAAAATGACAAGTGTTATTTTGTTAACCTTTTAACCTGTTCCCATTTTTCTCTTTAACGACTAAATACTTATTCAAGTAGGTAACATGTAACCATTTTGATGTTAACAATGGGTTTCTTGTTTTGCAACACTTAAAGTGTTGACTGTTTTTATCCATTAACAACTGACAACTATTTAAGACACAACAATTTTTTTGGAAAATATATATTTTGTTCAACATACAAAAATTACACATAAAAAGCCATTTTTGAGACAGTTATAAATTCGATTATATCCTAATTTACGAAATAAATATTAACAGAGATTATCATATTTCAAATAATTTTAGAACACACTAACTTTTCTTAAGGTTTTAAAGTTTAATAACAAATAACTGTTATACATATTCAAATACTAATTGAAAGGCACAAAAAAGACAGATTTGAAAGATCAAAATTCAGTTTGTTCCTTATAAACTCTGGTAACTAGCACACTATGTCAAATGAACTACAGAATTTACCACAATAAAACCTTGCAACTAACAGAGGTGGAATTCACAAAATAAAACAAGAGGGCCATGATAACCCAAGAGAGCTCACCTGAGTATAACTGCTAGGAAAGACAAAAAACAATGTAATGCATTTATCATTTAAATAAAAAAGAGAAATACTAAAACCAGGGACATAATTTGAACCATATTGGTACAGGTCCACTATGCAATGCTTCAAACCAATTTTCAGAAGTCTCAGACATGAGTTTTTTTTAAAGAGTTTGTCTACGTAAGTCTACATAAAACATCTTACCCCCACCTGAGTCCTAATAAAACTCCTGGCCTTGTGGTTTCATAACAGAAGAATTTTAAAGTTTTTCCTGTATATTTCTATGTAAAAGGTGACCCCTCAATGGGGCCAATAGTGACACTTAGAGAAATAATTTGAACAAACTTGGTAATAGTCCACTCGACAAAAGTACACACAAAATTTCAGAGCTCTGGATGTGACATTTTTAAACAAGAAGATCTTTAAAGTGTTTTATTGTTGCTTCTGAAGCAACCAGAGTTCTGCATGGGATGGAATTCTTTAAACAACTGTATTAGCACTTCATGCAAGTAACATCCTTGCCAGGATTCATCAACTTTTACTGTAGTGGTTAAGGAGATGTTGTTTACAGCAAAATGTTGCTGAAGCAAGACACAGGGGAACACAACAGACACAGGAATGATCATAAAAGCTCATGTTGAGCATATGGAGCTCAGATGAGCTAAACAAGAGGGCCATGATGGCCTTGGGTTGCTCATCTGAGTACTTGGTGTTGAGCAAACATTAAAAGCAAAATAACGTGTTTTTAGATGTTTGAAGATTTGATAATTTTTAGAAGCAGAACCCTGGAGAAGAACCAATTTTGACCCAAGGGACACAATTTGAACAAATCTGGTAGAGGTCCACTAGACTGTGCAATATACAAAATACCTAATGTCTAAGGAATACAGTTTCAGACAAAGAAGGTTTTTAAAATCTTTACAATATAGGCCTCCTATAAGAAGCCTATGTAAAATCAACTGACCCTTGGGCAGGTCCACTAGACAATGCAACATACAAAACATCTTACCTCTAATTTTGACCCCAGGGACAAAATTTCAAAAACATTTGATAGAGATCCACTAGAAATTGCAGAATATATAAAATGGTGTAACCCTTGGGCAGAGCCAATAATTACCACAAGGATACAATTTGAACTATCTTGGTAGAGGACCTCAAGATGATGCTCCATGCAAAATATTTAAGGTCTATACCGGGGTAGCTTATGGTTTCTCAAAAGAAGATTTTAAAGATCAAATATTTTACACAACATTTAGACAAAGCTCAATGCAAAATATCTAAGGTCTATAGCTTCAGTTTCTCACAAGAAGTATTTCAAAGATTTTACATATACAGGACCCCTAGGGCAGTGCAAATATTAACATAATTTGAACAATCTTGGTCCACTATTCAAAACTGCATGCCAAATTTTAAAACTCTAGGCCTTGTCGTTTCAGACAGAAGATTTTTAAGATTTTCCTCTTTATTGCTATGTAAAGTTTGTGACCCTCGGGCAGGGTCAATAGTGCCTACAGGGACATTATTTGAATAATCTTGGTAGATGTCCACTAGACAATGCTACACAACAAATTTCAGACCTCTGGGTGTAGCAGTTTTAGACAAGATGATTTTTTTTCATAGAATGGAATTCTTTGTACCACTTTGGTAAAACTTAATGCGAGGAAATTTTCTGCAAAGTTTTATCATCTTTCACTTAGTTGTTTAGGAGGAGAGGTTGTTTAAAGTAGAAAGTTGATGGTGCATGACCCACACCACAGGACAGACAAAGGTGATCACAAAAGCTCACCTTGAGTACATAGTGCTCAGGTGAGCTAAAAAAGTCTGTCTACCTAAACATTACTGTCTGACTAGCAAATCAGAATATTACAGGGCAATACTCTAACACAACCCAATCAAATTCTATATAAAAATATGAAACCAGGAATATCTTAGTCAAAGATAAATTCTACCTGGCTCTTATATCTTACAGCCTTGTCATGTTTGGAAGACATTCCTTTTTTACATGTATTTCCACATTTAGATGTGTTTAAGGCCAAACTTCACTTTAATGGACACAAAATGTGGTGTGAAATGTATGAATGGTTGAAATTAAAATAATAAATAAATTCCAAGTATAATGTGTTGAAAATTATGAGCAGTCAGATAGATACAAGCGATTTATTCACTCGGGCCTCAACTTGTGAACTTGTTCCTATTCAACTGAACACCGGTCAATATTTCATTCACTGGAAAAATATTAAGGAATATAAAACCTACTTTTGAACATAGGTGAATATCATTACTCCTGTCAACAATAATGCCTTCATCAATAAGGCTAACATATATAGCATAAAATATTGAAAACATAAACAGAGTGTAAAAGATCAAATATTTCAGTTAGATTTTTTAAACAAATACAGGTAGAGAAATAAATGCTGAGTACAGATATTGTATACATTCTGAAATTCAGAAAATCCAATATATATTAAACAAATATGCTAGTATATGACAAAATATAAGCTGCATTTCTGGAGATAAAAACCCCCTAAAAACTAAGAATTAAAGCAATTTGAGAAACAGTTATAAAATCAGGTATCATGTCTTCTACAGATAATGTTAATAATAATATTATTATTAATAATATCTTCTTTTAAGATCTAAAAACTTAAGAACTAGCTGCTACATGTATGTATAAGACAAATGACAAAAAGTGGCATTTATACAATCTGTCACTAGATTTTGAAAAAAAAAATCAACAAAACTATAATGCCTGCCTCTTATTTCTACAACTTGGACTCAAAAAAATTCTTCACTCTACAATTACTTCAGATGCTGAATTGAAATCATTGAGGCAAAAGCAAAAATGTCTTATCTGCCGTGTTGTTGACTCTTAGTTTATACCTTTTTTGCTTTTTTCCCTTAAATTCTTACAGTGTTTTTCTCACATGGTGGATATGTTAATCGTGTACACATTGATCCAAGGTGAACATTTGGCTATCTTTGCCATGGAATGCCTTGAGGGATATATAGGAAAAATACTTTCCTGCTCATCTACACAACTTATTAATATAAAATGTTCTTAGATCTTTTCCAGAAAACTGAAAGAGTAGTTTCTGACACAATGCGCATACATGTATTATGAATGCAAATCTCCATTAAAAAAAGTCTAAGTTGAAAGGGAGATAACTCTGGAATGGTTCAACCAATATGCACGAAAAGCATTTCTTGCACATCAACATTTCATTACAAAAAAATGTGTCAAGTCTGACGTCTGTTCATTAAGAACTGAATGACAAGTTTGTGACCCAAACTTATTCTGTAAATGTGACAGATCTACTGACCAGGTTGCACTTCAATGGGTGATTATAACAGAATGCCTTGAAGTGCATGTAAAAATACTTCTGGTACATCTGCACTTCTTTGGGATAAAATGATTCTTTTATTCCAGAGAATCGAAAATGGAAAGAGCAGTTTCTGATACAATGTGCATATACGAGTGGTGTCCCAGAATTACATAGACTTTTGCCCTATTTTTTTTTATTAATAGGGATATTGTGACTAAACTTTACATACAATATCTTTAAACCTTTTTGAACAGAGTAATGTTATTGTTTTCTATTTATGAACAATATACACTCATTTTTCACATTGTCATAGTAACAAAGTATCTTATAGGAGGGGCAGTCCAATCTTTGTTATGTTCCTGTAAGCTTCTATCATGTATATCTTCCGTGTTTCTTATGCAAAAATAGCACGACATCATATGATTTATGAATGATGGCCTGTCAATGTACACTGCAAAGTATGACATCATATCCATTACTGTTGTTGTTAAATCACAGAAAACTAACAACCGTTGCTTACAAAAATCTGAGAAAAAATGATGTCAACGGATTATGCTGAACATCGCAGTTTTATTAAGTTTTGTGTGATCTCAGGAAGACGCCTAGGCAGACAAAAAATGCTAGAAATTGCTAAAGTTATGCCTCCTGTTTGCCAGGCATTAATTTTCAAGTGGCACAAGTGTTTTAGCGTTAACTGTGACGTCAGTTAGGGCCGTCAAGGATGTCACTGAAAGAGACCAGTGGTATACCATTCCAGATGTGTATAACATCACCAGAATGAGAAGTGGAACAGTTTATGGCATATTAACGGAAAATCTCAACATGAAGAAAATTAGTTTGCGATGGGTCCCTATACTTATTACTAATGACGAGACCCGGATATTCCTGTTTGACCCTGAAAGCAAGAAACAATCCTGGCAATGGAAGACAGATGGCTCTCCACCTCCAAAGGTGTGATGGGCCAAGTACATTGGAAAACTGATGTACATCTTCTTCATGGACTGGGCGGGGATGTTATTACAGCATGCAGTACCCCTAAATACCACTGGTAACACTGAGTGCTATTGAAAGGTAGAACTTATTAAAAATACTGTTTAAAAAACAAATAATACTAGATTTTAAAATATATATTAAAATATATACTAAAAACTGTTGATAAATGTACGGCACACTTAATTTCTTATTATCACTTGTTTATCAGGTATTGTGGCGAGATCTAGTGCGAGCCTTATGTTCAACTGGACAGGGTATTGCTACATCAGGACAATGCACTGAGCCATTCGGCCGCATCTTCCCAGCTGGAGATTAGCCTGCTGGACTTCCAGGTTATAGAACATGACCCATATTCACCCGATATGGCTCTGATGGACTTCCCCATCTTTCTGGTTGTCAAAGCTGCACTGAAAGGAAGGAAATTTGATTTGTTCCAAAAACTGCCTATGGCAGTGCAGGGCATTGATCAAGACTGGTACAGGAGTGTTTTTGACCAGTTGGTTCGTTGACACAACAAGTGTATTGACTTGGGTGGTGACTACATCGAGAAGAATTGAACTGCATGCAACATCACATCATGACGTAAAAATAGTTACGCTGAGGGAATGGCATTATGACGTCATGATGAGCTGCCCCGCATATGCTATCCCCTGTGTATGTCTACCATCTATAGATTCCAACCCAAATGCCCTACGGATGTGAAATTTGCTGTGATGGTCTAATTACTTCGAGTAGTCTTTCAACTGATTGACAGCCAGTAGGGCTTTGCAATTGAATAATATTTGGCGAGGGCGTTAACATTTTTGATTGACATAAGATTGACAGGCCAACAGCAACAAAAAGTATCCTCATCTTAATTGCGCCACCTTTAGTATTATTTATCTATCAAGTTATCATTACAGTTATCAGTTCTTTAATCGCTGCAAATAAATTGTTACAATGAAGCAAAAACGCAATTCATATGATGTGACATTCAAACTCAAAGTGATAGAATTCGCTAAAGCAAACACCAACCGCGCCGCAGAATGAGAATTTGGGGTTACAGAAAAAATTGTCAGAGATTGGCGGGCAAAGGAAAGTAAAATGCGTGATGTTTCGTCACAGTCAGTGAAAAAAATGAGGACGGTGATATCACCTTACGATCAGATAGAGGGTACTTTGAAACAGTGGGTTATAGATATGAGAAGTAATGGATATATTGTGACTCGTGCTACAATTAGATTCCGCGCTAAGCAACTCGCAAAAGAAAGTGGTTATAGTGACTTTAAGGCATCTAGTGGCTGGTGCACGAGATTCATGTGTAGGCACGATCTAGCGTTAAGGCAGAAAACCCATATTGCTCAGAGACTGCCAAAGGACATGGACACTAAAGTTGACTCGTTTCACAAGTTTGTCATAGATTTAAGAAAGGGGCACGATTTCGAGTTGGGCGCGATCGGAAACATGGATGAAACCCCTATATTTTTCGATATGCCGAGCAATCGTACTGTGGATGTAAAAGGTGTTAAAACAGTGTCAGAGACAACTACGGGTAGTGACAAGGCGCATTTTACTGTAATATTGTCCTGTTTGGCAGATGGAACAAAACTTAAGCCAGCGGTTGTATTCAAATGCAAGACGATGCCAAAGGAAAAACTGCCTTCTGATATTGTCGTGTTTTGCCAGGAAAAAGGCTGGGTCGATGAGAATGTGTTGATTCGATGGTTAGACGAAGTCTGGTTCAAACGTCCTGGTGCATTACTTAATAAGAAGTCGTTGATGGTTTGGGACATGTTTCGTGCCCATTTAGTGAACAGTGTTAAGAACAAATTGAAGGAGCGCTGCACATATCAAGCTGTGATACCGGGAGGTTGTACTTCTGTACTGCAGCCTCTTGACGTTTGTTTGAATAAGCCATTCAAAGTTAATATGAGAGCGAAATGGAATACTTGGATGGTAAGCGGCGATAAATAGCTAACCAAGGCCGGTAACCTGAAATGCCCGGAAATTGCCACTGTGTGCCAGTGGGTAATTGAATCATGGCGTGAAGTTCCTAGTGACATGGTAATAAGGTCTTTCCTGAAATGCGGCATTTCAAATTCTGTGGACGGTACGCAAGACGATGAGTTGTTTAGTGATTTCGTGCGTGGTCCTCAGGAAGCAGCTAGTTGTGATGATGTGTGTGTTGATGAAGATAGCGATGATGATGATGAATGGGTTTACGATGAGAATGTTACGAGTGAACAGTTTCAGGAGTTGTTCGGCGAAAGTGACGAGGAAGATTTTGATGGATTTTAAACTGTGGCAGATATATGATCAAAGTGTGCATTTACGATACTGCATTGTTGATGTGCCTCTGGGCTTTTATGTTACTAGGCTGTGATAAATGTGTATTGAATTTAAGAAGTGCATCAATAAAGTGCCTACGGGCATGACGCATTTGGAGTTTAACAATGTGTTTGGAAATTATTATGCTGAGTGAACATGTATATATGGTACAATTGACACATCAATTTAAATACGCTTTGTTGCTGTTATTAATTATCCTGCAATAATTATGTACTTGATTATAGATAAAACAAATTCTGTCAAATTTAAAACTATTTTTCAAACGAAGAAATAATTATGTTAAATGCAAACACGCATCATATCGTAATTAAGATTTTGCATGCACATATTGGTGTTAACAATTTTATTATGACTCAGACATGTTAATGAATTTATGCAGTGTCGTATTATTAGAATATTATAATGACATCGTTTTAATATGCTTTGTTCGTTTACCTCTATTTTTCGAATTTGGGTGAAATATTTTGGGAAAATTGGTGAGATTGATTTAAATTTCATTGATTACCTCAGTAAATGCAGCGCATATTTGAAAAGTGCTCCTGTGCAAATAAAAAATCGGCAAAGTTTCGGCCGATTTTCGGCAAATTTTGGGCCGATTTTTTCTCCTGTAAAGTTCTCAAACGGCCAGATACTTTTGGCAAAACATGACAGCGTCTTATAAGAGGGTCAATACAAAAACCAACAATCCTTCTATGCACTTTTGGGGGTGCGTCTTATAAGCGAGAGCGTCTTATAGGTGAGTATATATGGTACTTATGCAATAAAGATGCATTCTGGTCCTGGTAATTTTTGTTTTTGAGTTATAACGAAAGTCTACGTAATTCTGGAACAGCCCTCGTTTTAAGGTAAATCTCCACTGAAAAAAGTCTAATTTCAATGGCAGATAACTCTGGAGATTGACAAATGAAAAGAACGTCTTGCACATCTATCCTTGTTTGTTTAAACACATCTCCACTGAAAACTGAATGACAAGTTCATTACATAAATGTGACAGACCGACAGAGCAACCAATGGATGGACAGACCGACAGTCATTTCAGTATACCACTTCAAACTGCATTTGCTGGGGTATAACTAAAGAGGCTTTCCTTAAAGCCAGCAAAAATGTCACTTCTTTACACCTTAGTATTTAGAAACATATTTGTATTTTATCTATCACAAACAAAAAAACTTCAAACTCAAAAGCAAAGCAGTATAAATGGCTTATACACCTACTTAAAAGGAAAATCCAGGCTATATCTACATGTAAGTTAATATATTATTGAATAGGCAAAAGTGTTACATACTATCTTGCCTATTTACATGTTATCTTAAAATGGTATAATTTTCTTTAAATACTTATCTGCTCATATTAAAATTTCGTTGAAAAGAAATTGTTAAATTCTAAATTTTCTGTCAAAATTATGAAAAATAAAAATGCTTTATGCATAAAACATCTTTGGTACCTCTGCCGGTTTATCTATGTTGTATTGTGTAGGTGAGAACTACACAACATATAATAAATAATGAGCAGTCTAAATTCTAAAGCAAAAACTCGTTTAAAGGTGAATTTCTATAGTCTGGTATTTAGAAATATCTATTCTATAGTACTTCACACTGCTTGTTGCATTGCAACATTATTTCTGAGTTCTGTAAAATGCAGACCGAAGTAAAAAAACTCTTCATAAGTTAATATTCATTTGTCTAAGATGATGGTCAAGATATTTCTTCACAGCTGAACACTTCACTGCTTTCAAAGTTCTGTTTGTTGTTGGTTATTGGCGACATTTTCATAAAGAACCTCTGGAAATGGATCTGAAAAGTAAACAAAGAAATAAAATGTTTACCTTTCTTCTGGTGCCTGATATAATACAATGTTACCTTTCATTTTATTTTTTGTTACAGGATATTCATTCCTGGTTTCAAATCTCAACCCACACTGTTACATTTCTATGTCATTTACTGAACCATGTAAAAATAAGAATAACAAAAACTGTCACTGTAAGATGACAATGCCCCTGAAAGTGGTGCTTTGACCTTTGATCTGAGAACCAGTCATTCAGTGGTCAAGGTCAAATAAATATAGGTCAGTGGGAAGGTCTTATCCAAAGGGGGTTGTGTCCAAGTATTAAGTAAATCCACTTACTAATAAGGATTAGTTATGGGCAATGTGAAAATTTCTAGACAACTGGATCTTCAAGGTGAAGGTCAATCAGGGTCAAAGTCAAATAATTATAGGTCAGTGTAAAGGTCTAGTCCAAAGGGGTGTTGTGTCCAAGTATGAAGTAAATCCACTTACTAATAAGGAAGTTATTGCCAATGTTAAAGTTTTCGGACAGACTGACGGACGGACGGACTGACAGTTCAAAAACAATATGCCTCCCTTCGGGGGCATAAAGACTCTAAAGGCAGCAGAACTGTGATAAATATATCTTTAACCTTTTACCCTACAGGAGGCAATACCAAGGTCAGCCTGCACATCCATGCAGTCTGATCATAGTCTGCACTATTCACCATTTAAACAGTAAATTTTCAATAAACACCCCCATAAACAATTAATGGATCTGTCCCAATTGAAAGACAGACCAGTCCATTTAGATATTTAGCACTGTAAAGGTTCACTACAATCAATTTCAAACTCTAAAATCTGCTTTTACATCTTATTTATATATTCCTTTCTTAGAGAAGACTTGTGAACATGCAGATACTGTAAATTAGTCAAAAAGATAAACTGAATCTGTTTTGTAATATGTTCCGAACAAAATTCATGCTACTGTAACAAATACATCTCACATTGATTCTTTACAGTATATTATGCAACAATGTAATAACAAAAATACTAATATAAGACAAAGAAAATTCACAGAAAATTTGACATTCATGGTAACAGTATCAAGCAATCTAGTGGTCGGGTTTTAGAGAAAGAGGAATTCAATTCCATTGCTACAGACAGAAGAACATGAATATTAAATTTCTTCTAGACATAGAATTTAAGACCTTTGTTTACGTTAATGAGTGGTTGCAGAAGTCCAATTCAAATCAGCCTTTTAGCATAACAACATGCAGCCTCATTTGAAAAGTTACTTCCTAACAGATATTTAGTTTCAAAATGCACAGCTTTCTTCGAGAGATTCTGATTTGCAGAAAATATAATCATTACATGTATACAGTTGACATTCACATGGCCAATAGATCTGAAGCAAAGATGTATTGTGTTCATACAAATAAAATGGTTTTCATTCTGAATTTTGCTAATAAGAAGTTTACTTGATCCTGGTCTTGAATCCTCTGGAAAATGAAGAATTTTAAAAATATCACCTGTTTTAGAAAGTGTTACAGAGTTTAGATAATTGTATATCTCACTTATAATACACTTTACAACTGATTTACCTTTTCAAAAAAACAAGAGGGCCATGATGGCCCTGGATCGCTCACCTGAGTACTTTGGCTGTAGGTTTGCTGTTAAGCAGTATTATATTTTTTAATTGAAAATATGTAAGTGCCTACAAACCAAACATGTAAAATATCAGTCAATAAATAAAGGCTCTATGACAGAAAGTAAAAATATCTATCATAAGCTATGGTGACCTTGACCTTGACCCAGTGACCTCAAACCCTACCCATGGGTAGACGTCCATGCAAGGAACCTATATACTAAATATCAAAGATATTGGTCTATAAATGAAGGGTCTATGAGGTGCAGTAGATAAATATATTTTTAGCCTCCGTGACCTTTAACCTAATCTAATAATTTCAAAAAGCTTGATAAAGCTTGCTTCATGCCAAATTTTAAAATTCTAGGCCTTGTGGTTTCAGACAAGAAGATTTTTAAAGATTTTCTTCTATACTGCTATTTAAAACTTGTGACCCCTCAGGCAGGGCCAATAGTGACCCCGGGGACATTTTTCAAACAAACTAGGTAGAGGTTCATTAGACAATGCTGCATACCAAATATCTAAGCTGTAGGCATTGAGGTTTCCAGTAAGAAGATTTTTAAAGATTGCCTTTTTTACATATTAAGGGGCCCCGGGGGCCAACATATAAAAAATACTGGTAAAGGTTCTCAACACAATACTCCACACCAAATATCTAAGGTCTAGTCCTATTAGTTTGGAAGAAAAATGATTTTTCATGTTTTTCCTATATAACTATTTATTACCCTTCCAGATTTTTTTCTCATTTTTGATTGGCTATTGATCCGCCGAAAGAAATTGATATAACCGAGCCAGACAGGTAATATACACATTAAATTTCCCCATTTGGTACCCCATGTTATAAACGTTGTAAACAACATGCGCTGTGACGATGCAAGTACGGTTCGATGTTGTAAAGGGTAAATTCTGATAAACAAACACTTTTTAGTTGTCAAAAAAATATATTTACCAAAACAGCGTAATGATAAATTATCTCATCAGTATTTAAAACAAATATGACCTCGCCAAACCTTGATATTAATTACAAAAAAGTGTCTTCAACAGACTACTCCTTTTCTCTTGTTTAAATTTGTTAGGTACAAAAGCAAAAACTTCATGTAGATCTACAGACAAACTATTGAAATAAAAATAAAAAAAGAAATAAAAAAAATAATCTGTACTGAATGCGCGGATATATTAACCCAAATTATGGCTTTCATTAAAGATATAAATTCAATATTCAAAAGAACATAAATATCACTTCTAGGAAAATACCGCATTTCGCCAGCACAAATTATGCTGTGACGTCATTTTGCGGTGAAGGGGTACCCTAAAGGGAATCTTATTTCGACATTTCATTTGAAACAGCAATGATTTTTTTAAATCGTCTTACTCGGGAAGGGTAATAAAATTATTATTTGGGTTTTTGAGTGATATATGTGGATATATTACCTGGCAAGATAAATATCACCCTCGCCGTTGTAGGCGAGGGTGATAGTTATCTTGGCAGGTAATATATCCACATATATCACTAAAAAACCCAAATAACATATAATGTAAACCAAGAGAACCCTGGGGCGTGGCTAATTTTGACCCAGGGGACATAATTTGAACAAACTTGGTAGACATCCACTAGACAATGCTGCATACCAAATATCTAAGCTGTAAGCATTGAGGTTTCCAGTAAGAAGATTTTTAAAGATTGCTTTTTTTACATATTAAGGGCCCCGGGGTGGAGCCAATTTTAACCCTGGGGCCAACATATAAACAATACTGGTAAAGGTTCTCAACACAATACTCCACACCAAATATTTAAGGTCTAGTCCTACTACTTCGGAGAAAAATGATTTTTCATGTTTTTCCTATATAACTATATGTAAATCAAGAGAACCCTGGGGGGTGGCTAATTTTGACCCAGGGAACATAATTTGAACAAACTTGATAGAGGTCTACTAGACAATGCTACATACCAAATATCTAAGCTGTAGGCATTGTGGTTTCTGAGAAGAAGACTTTTAAAGATTTCCTATATAAGCCTATGTAAAATCAATTGACCCCCGGGGTGGGGCCTATTTTGACCAAGTGGCTATGATTTGAAGAAACTTAGTAGAGGTCCACTGGACAATGCTGCACACCAAATATCTAAACTCTAGGCCTTGCGGTTTCTGACAAGAAGATTTTTTAAAGTTTTTCCTATATAACTCTATATAAAACATTTGACCCCTGGGGCTGGGCCATTTTTGACCAAGGAGCCATGATTTGAACAAACTTGGTAGAGGTCCACTGGACAATGCTGCACACTAAATATCTAAACTCTAGGCCTTGCAGTTTCTGACAAGAAGATTTTTTAAAGTTTTTCCTATATAAGTCTATGTAAAACATGTGACCCCCGGGGCTGGGCCATTTTTGACCCAGGAGCCATGATTTGAACAAACTTGGTAAAGGTCCACGGACAATGCTGCACACTATATATCTAAACTCTAGGCCTTGTGGTTTCTGACAAGAAGATTTTTTAAGTTTTCCCTATATAAATCTATGTAAAATCAACTGACCCCTGGGATGGGGTCAGGTTTGACCCTACAGTCATAATTTGAACAAACTTGATAGAGGTCCACTAGATGATGCTTCATACCAAATATCTAAGCTCCAGGCCTTGTGGTTTCGGAGAAGAAGATTTTTAAAGTTCCATTTTTAAAGTTCCAACTTTGAAAATCTATTTTTAGCTCCTGTGGCCTAGAAATGCAATGGACCTGAACCATTTGAACAATTTTGGTAAAGCTTCATGCAAGTAACATTCCTGCCGAGTTTCAGCAAGATTGGCCCAGCAGTTCAGGAGAAGAAGTTGTTTGAAGAAAAAGTTGACGACGCAAGCACGCACGCATGGACGCCGGACATCAGGCGATCACAAAAGCTCACCTTGAAAATACATGTTAAGGGGTAGAAGTGTAACCCAGGAAAAATCCACCTGCACCGAGGTGGGTTTGAATTCGGGTACCTTCAATTACTAAGCGGACACTCTACCACGTCGCCATAAAAGCTAGCTGATAGGCAAGGGAGTACAAGTGCCATATTATACCTCTGCTACATACACCCGCTCCTTCTAAGAATTCGTCCTCGAATTCTTGGAGTAATGAATGTCTGTGGGACTTTCTAAGGGTGCTATCACATCTAAACTCGTTAGTTATTTACGTTGAGCGCCAAATGTTACCTGGGAAAAAATCCACCTGCCCCAAGCTGGGTTTGAACTCAGGTACCTTCGATTACTAAGCGGACACTCTACCATGTCGCCATAAAAGCTACCTGATAGGCATGGGAGTACAAGTGCCTTATTATACCTCTGCTACATAAGGAATATTTCACATTGTTTTTCTCCTTTGTGTAAGGTATACCATTTTTTATAAATGGATTTATTTATTTGTTTTTTGGCATTTTTGTAAAGTCCATGTATATCTGGATTCATCAGACTTTTGTGAGAAAAAAATTGTAAAAGAGCACTTTTTATATGCATAAACATTTCACTGCCAATGGTAATTACTTAACATTCAGGTGAAATTGGCACCTTTTTTTTTGACAATGGATATTTACAAAACTCAAAAAATTGATGAAAATTCATCAAAATTCACCAAACTTCATCTGAAAAATGTAATTACGTAGTCATCATATTTCATGAATATATGGAAACGAAGCAAAGTTTGTCTGACAAGTGTTTTTTTTTTTTTTGAAGCTATGCAAAGTAACAAGACTGTAAAAAAATGTACAATTAAATGACAACAACTGTCACTCAGCATCAACCAGTTAACATTTTGCAGGGTTAAAAATCAAGCCAAAGATAAGATATTAGTACATACTAAATCCCTGATTTTCATACAGATGTTCATCTGATTCTGTCATTTGCATTGACTTCTTCTTATCGTCTAGCATCTTCTCAAAACAATCATGTATCATAACGTACTGAGACTGAAAAAGCAATTACATTTCATTTTACAGAAAACTCAATTTTTCTGAATCAGAACTCTGATAACTCACCACTGACCCTTTCTAAACAATGGTTGATATGAATTTAGTGATGTTACACCTACAACCCAAATGATATAACCTAAACCCTTTACTCTTAGTGTGAAATATTAGAATCTACAGAATTCATAAGTTCGGAGTTAAGACATTACATCTGGCCACTTACTTTCAAGCAGTTGTCAACTAAATGCCAAAGAAACTTAGACACTGAATTTAAATTAATTATCTGTGATCAGTCCCTCTAGTCATAAAACGAAGTTCCAAGCTGATAATTCTGTAAGAGTAAACCATTAATTTTCAGAACTATAAAATGAATATGCAAAGACAAGACATGAATTTTTCTAGGCTATAGAAATGTTTGTAGACGAGCTTACCTCCGTCTGCACCATGGATACTCTATTCTCCCTCATGCTTACTACAATACCAAATATATCTACTTCACCATTCTCATCAAACTCTGGACTGTTTAGGTACAGGTTCAGTCTGTCTGTAGCAATAAATGTCCCTGTTCTACCTACACCAGCACTAGATTGACAGAAGAAAGGTTATGATGATAACTGTATAATAGTGATAAATTATTGTTCTGTAAATTCAAAAACAACTTAAGATCTGCTATAACCATACAACATTTAACAATTATCTGAAGTCTCAGAAAATAATAACTGTTCATTGAAAGTTACATGTGCCTTTGTTGATCAGTGGTCACTGAAGGACCTTCAGAACTTGCTGAATTTCACCACAACCAGTTCCAGATGGTTATTTTAATGGCAAACCCAATTTAGTTATGGCTGTGTATCTTTTGAGAAAATAAGTGTGCTTTTGTTCTGAGAAGTGTCAATCACATACCGGTAATGCCTGCTTTCAGATGCTGAATGAATACTTTGAAAATTACTGAAGATGATTTTTGAAAGGTTTTTGTAAACCCTTTAAACACCTTCATTAAGTCACTTGTTACAGAAAATTTAAAGTAAACTTGAAAATGTATTCTACAAAATAAATCATGAAAAAAATACATTTAGTTACACTTCTCAGCAAGTTGCTAAACAAAACCTAAGAAAGCCTGAAAGTGACCAGTTTGAAACTAACATACCTGCAGTGTATGACCATTGGTCCCGTCATATCACGAGGCACTTGATTTCGTACTGTTCTGACAAAGTTTATAAAGTGGTCAAACTCCACATTGGCACTGAAGTCTGGGAAGTCCAGGTAGTGGAAATGAAGGACCTGGCGAGACTGCTGACCATTCTAAAGATCAATAAGCAATGGGAGACATTAGTGGATTATCTACCCTGAATACTCTCTGATATTACATTGGTCCTTCAATTTGGATTCCTCTGCTTTTATCGCTATTTTCTCTTTTGGTATGGTGATAATTAAAACTAATTATTTGCAATAGTGGTAGTCAGATTATACATTAAGTTTAGCAACATATTTTGTTAACACCATTATCTTTGTTTTTTGGTAATCCTATTTTTTTATTTAATATATAAGTGACAATTTTCACAAGTAAAAGTCAAGACCATCACATTAAGAAACAAGGATAAAGTCAGAGGATTCCAACTGAAAGGACCAATGTGCTATTTGGACTACCTTTGATGTTATCTGAGTAAGGGAGATAATGTGTTATCAGGAATGTCCCTCATTATCTCTACAGTCGAAAGTTGCAGTGCAATCTAGACCATTTGCTTTGATGAGATGCATTTAAAGTAACTGTGCATGCAATTTTCATCTGAATATTTTTATGGAAAACAGCATTTATTTTTGTAGAAGGAAGTCTTTTACAGATCATCAGACTGGTTTTAAAAAATTCTACTTTACATAAATCAGACTGGTTTTAAAAATTCTACCTTACATAAATCAGACTGG